>JAGWCC010000497.1:0-676908 GCA_022651775.1 Drusus annulatus | reverse complement strand
ACTCCTCCGCCATAGCGACGAGTCTACCCCGAGAAGCTGCCTGATGGAAAAACAGTGTTGAACAGCTTTTAGCCTTTTGCTGACAAGCAAGTTAAAGTGTTGCACAATCGTAACCTCACTGAAAAATCCCAGGAAGGGTACACATTCAACCTTCCTGGCAAGCAAGTTTAAAGTGGCATAAAAACCCTTTCCATCCCGCCTACAACTACAGGCAGCATTGATGGCCGCACGTTTGGCAAACACAAACGAGCCTAACAACTAAATTTATTGTCGCCCCGTCTCCCTACCATGAGAGAGAGCCGGGGCGTTTCAACACACAAAACAAGCACCACGTGAGGAAACCCTTCTCGGCCCCGCTGACAAAATGTCTGCGCCAAAGACCGCAGAGAGGAGCGCCCCCCGCCGCCTGAAGGCCGCGCAGGACGCCGCTGTACGAGGGGGCCCCCTGTCAAGTCCGAGGATCCGCGCCGGAGATTCCCCCCACAGAGGAGCGCCCACAGCCGCCTAAAAGGAAGGCCGCACAGGACGCCGCTGGACCAGGGACCCCGTTGCCGTCCGAGGATAGCTGGTGCCAATGGATTAAGCACCAGGGGGGTGTATCGACGCTGAGCCTCCACCGGCTGCTCATTAGAGTGATAATAAGTAATATAAATATGTTTAGATACTAAGTAAGAATAATATGTTTAAATGTAAATTCCTTGTTGTTCCCTCGAGCGAAATACCGCCCGGAAACACGTTATCGCCGCGCGGCTGAAAATCATCTGTCGCGGCGAGCGGAGTAATCGGGCCTTTTACGTCCCCTACAAAACGGTCAGGAGAATGCAGCACGGCGAGCTCCGACCCTTCTCCCAAGACAGCCGAGCGATTATGGCGCTCTACCGGTCGTTTACCGAACGATTTACTAGGATGGCAGTATTTACGCCGTACCCCTCTCTAGCGCCCGGAGGCTGGCCGCCTGTTCAATGAACCGATCCGACAGCCAATGAGCGCTAGGCAGAGAATTCTGGCGTATTTCAAAATCTTATTATTTGCGTAGTGGTTAGGGTATTAATTTGTAAACTAGCTTAGCGGGAATTCAGTTATCGGTACGATAAATAAAAAGATACACAGATCTGACGGCTGAATTCCCTACTACATAATTGTATAAAATAAAAAGTTGTAATTATGTTAATTAAGTAGTTATAAGACAAAACATATACCACCACCCCTTATGTAACCCTCTAACAAATTGTAAAATGTAAAACTTTGAGATTAATAAAAATGCTGGGAAGAAGTGGTTTATTGGAAGCGAAAGGTCATCAAGAGAGCTGATGCTGGTATATTTTGCCTTCCCGCTAGAAAAAATGCTAGCAGGAGCTACAGGCTCTCAAAGAGGAGAACTCGCAAGAAACCGGGCGTTTTGAGCGCCCGAATCCCGGGTCCAGCGGATGCTGGGCCGGGGACATCTCATACAGTGGGCCCAAACCGGTCCAAAGTAGAATACTCCCAGCATCTCTACCGACATCATCTCTCCTGACTCTACGCTTCTGACCGCTTCTTCCCGCCTGGACCCTACAACTTCGTTTGACTGCTTTTCCTTGGACCATCCGCCTTCTCCCGCCTTTGGAACTTCGACTTGCTGCAACCGACCCAGGCCCGCTTCGCTGATTGACTTGAAGAAACTGGCCCCTCAAAATTTATAGTCAATGTGCTGACAAAACGTCTGGTACAACGGATGTGCGGTAAAACCATGTATGACCGTATTACAAATGTGGATATCCGGAAAGAATGCAAGGCGGATATGAGCGTAATGGATAGGATCAAGAAAGGGACGCTTAGATGGTTTGGGCATGTAGAGCGAATGAACGAAGAAAGGAGTGTGAAAAGAATATATGATGCGAAAGTGAATGGAAGAAGAAGTCGAGGACGCCCGAGAAAGACATGGCATGATCAAGTAAATCAAATACTTGAATCGGGTCATGTGAAGAGTCAGAATAACAGAAGAGTATGTATGAGACGATGTGAAGTACGGGGGAAACGGCGCGATGGTTAGTTAGTTAGTTAGTCTTTCACCGGGGCGATATTTAGAGTATCTACCATCCTGGAACGTGCCGCAAATATAGTATATATTATTTTTAATGTAAAATGACATATATTAATCAAATACAACTTATTTACACACGCCGGGATTTGAAGCGCGACCTTTCGATTCGTATTCGAGTGTCTTAACCACTCGACCACAAAGACTATCATATAAATGATCTCCTGACAATCCTATCTCTTTTCTTGTCGGCTGTGGAATGATTTTTTAGCTTTTGTATTTCCTCCCTCCTACAATATGGTTCTCTTCAACACTTCACTTCTTCCTTTCCTCGAAATGGACGACTTCATACAGCATCCCCAAAGATGACATAGGTTTCAAGAGAAACCACAGGGTCTCAGTGTAAAAAAAAAACAAATATTTTTCGTCATCATCATTTCATTCGGTCATTCCTGATTCTGCATTCGTGATTCAGTCATTCATGATTTTATCATTTGCAATTCAGTCATTCATGATTTGGTCATTCGCGATTCAGTCATTCATGATTTGGTCATTTTCGATTCAGTAATTCATGATTTGGTCATTCGCGATTCAGTTATTTGCGACATGGTCATTCGCGACTCAGTCATTCATGATTTGATCATTCGCGATTCAGTCTTTTACGATTTGGTCATTCGCGATTCAGTCATTCATGATTTGGTGATTTACAAATCAGTCATTCGAGATTTGGTCATTCGCGATTCAGTCATTCGTGATTTGGTCTTTCGCGATTCAGTCATTCTCGATTTGGTCATTCGCAATTCAGTCATTCGTGATTTGTCATTCGCGATTCAATCATGCAAGATTTGGTCATTCGTGAATTCAGTCATTCACGATTTGGTCTTTCGTGATTTTACCAAATAAATACACAAATTGAGAAATTTGGTCCATTTTATTCAATAATAATTTTATGAATGTAAAATATTACAAAAAGTATCACAACAATCATTATATTTATATGATAAAGGTTAACACGAACAGTGATATTTTTACGAGTTTCAAGCATCAGTGTATTAGCTAAACGTTAAGACGAGAATGTGAGACAGTAAAATACTAATAATTGACATTATTTGACTTAAAGAGCTTTTAAATATTAATATTATTAAACAATGACATAGTATACACTAGATTGCCACCTGCAGCAATAAAAATGTGCCTATTTTTGTTTTACAAAATGCACTGTTGACATTATACTGACAACATATTCATTGATGGCAACCAATTTTTGTAAAACCGGATTCCAAAAAATTAAAAAAATTCAATACCTATTGCAATTTTTTTTTAACCCTGCACAGATATAAAATATATGCATACATCCATTGATGTAAAAATATGCAATAAATTATTATAGAACTTATTTATGCATTATCAGTAAAAAATATTGGTTACCAAAGTTTTTGCATTTTTTTTTTTCAACAATACTCCATCACAATATTAATTATTTTTCAAAACTTTGCTGCTAAGAGTAAGTTTATTAATGAAGGCATTCAACAATAGGTTTTCAGAAATCCTTGATACTAGCACTATTATAACTGTGATGACAACACTGGCGGGTAACATAAACCAGTTTTCGGACATTTTTTATTTTAACGAATTGGTTTCCGGAAAACTTCACTAAATTGGAGGTGAGGTAATCCAGTGTAATCTTTGCCATTGATATTTTAAAAAATAATATTATTTATAATACGTAATATCAACATTGAATTTTAAAAACATTCATTATATCAAAAACAGCCTTAGAGACTTGATAAAAAAATATTTTCATTAAATTATGCACATCACTTTCCACACTAAGAAAAATGTATTTATACAGATATTTGTAAATACAACGTAATTTACAATTTTACGTATGAATTTTGCCACCAAATGTACAATTTTCATAAAATCTTAGATAACATTACAATAATAATATATAAAAGAGCTTTGGCGAATGAAATATAGGTTTAACGCTGATAGCTTCGTTATAACCTGTCTCTTTTTCATAAGTGACGCATGTGACACAGAAAGAGAGGTTACAATGAAGCTCTCAAAGGCAGAAACTAAAAGTATTCAACCACTCAGATATTCAGACCACAAAAAAAACTTTTTTCGTTATTAATTCATATTTCAGCCATTTCAAAAATGTGCAAATTTTTTAAAAATCCTCAGAAATCCTCAATAAAACATGCATTATTGAACTTTTTCTGTGTTTGTCGTATATTTCAGAATTGTCAGGGCATATCATAACATTTTCATTCCATATTATAGCATTTTTAGTGCGTATAATTCAATGTCTAGTGATTATGACGCAGTTCCAATGTTCTGACTGCTTTATCTTTTTAAACGTAGAAAGCAATCACTTTGTGGTTTGACATTTTTAAAGAAATGAAAAAATAACTTTATTCTATTGTTTTCTCATTGTTTTGTTATTTTATTTTATAATTTGTTCTTTCTCTGTATGTATATATAACCGCACACTATGTATTTTTTATTTAATTTAATTTTGTACCCTGATGATGCTTAGGCTAAGCGAAACCAGTCGGTCATAAAAATTAAAATAATATTCATGGTCTTATGCAAAGTTATTTCTTCATTTCTTTAAATTAAAAATTAATTCTTAGCTATGATGAATGCGTATACATAACATGTAATATTACACGTCTCATATTTTGGCTGAATTTTAATTTCACATGTGTATTGAAAAATTCTTTTCAAAAATATAATTTAATTTTAAATGCTGGCAATCTAGTTGTATTATAAACAAATTGCCATAATTATAGGTTTTTTTTTTAATTAGATTAAGAATTGTACATATTATTATTACAAAATTTTTATTAAAAATATTCTCGATTAAAACTTTTAAATTTATATTTTCATTGGTGATATTTTTAATATATTTTACACAAAATTAGCACCCAAATACTACACAGTAAATATTAAAAAAAAATGTAAATACAGTAATCTGCGTCAGTGATAAGTTTATATAATAATGTATCGTGAAATAAAATAAATTATTTACGTGCGTAATGAAATACATTTCAGAGTTTGCGCGAAAAACATTGATTAGCGCATTACTAAACAAAATGGCGTAAACAATAAAATCTTCACCTCTTTAATTTGTATGTAGATCCGTATGAACAGATGAATTGCAAGCTTTCGCCAAAGTCAAGAGAACTTTTGTGTCTGTTGTACTAGTATTTCGACGAAGGGCGCTCTGAAGAAGTAGTATCAACGATCTCGGCAGAATTTATACATAATATTTGCCACACGAGGATAAATAATTTGACACATTATTCGACCGATTTTATAAAAATGTGCTATTCAACATCATACATTATAACCCTAAAATGTATCATTATACAAAAGTCCCATATGTTTACGTTATTTTACTAAGTAAATTTTGTCTGCAGTCACTGAACGCATAAAGCGATAGAGGTGCGTTGCGGGCTCGCCTGTGTGTCCCGAAGTAAGCGCAATTTTTCCTTGATTCCGTTGAAATTGATCAAACATTTTCAAATTTGGAAATTCTTTCTCGAATGGACAGTCAATTTCGTTGGCCTGTGTGGGACCTAGGAGTCGAAAGGTCTTACGAAAATTGGCGATATCAGTTTTCTTTCAATCGGTACGGATCACACTTCTAGAGATTATCTATTCAGTGACTGGAGTGCTTCAAGTCAGGTAAAGTTAGGTTAGGTTAGGTTAGGTTGCTAAAGCAATAGATGCCGGATTTAATTTTCCTAGTTTGGCCGCACTGTTATAAGTCCTTGACCAGAGTGTTGTAAGCCAGGCCCAGCGCCCACGAGATTTCATGGCCGTCGATTTTCTTCACAAGCTGTAAAGAAATTTGTTTATCAGATGTTGAAACAATATTAATAATATTCAAATAATATAGATTTGGAAAAAAAAATAATATTCACACATAATTAGCTCAGATCAGAGTTGAGTAGGACACATTAGTCAAACGGATGCATTGCTTGCATACAGCATTAAAAAAATAAATTATAGTGAATACCGCAAAAGAGTCCCAACTGCTCACAACCGTCTAGAGCCAGTGAGACTATGGCAACCCCAATCGGGGTATGTTGTGAGGCTGAGGATACTAGGAAGGGGAAGGAGATGGGGAAGAGGAAGGTTGGGAAGTACCTGGCTAATAAGATCTAGTCACCAAACACGGCTAAAGCCATTTCAAGCAACGTTTCAATTCTGAATGACGGTCTTTCACCGGGGCGATACATAGAGTATCTATCACTCTGGAACGTGCCGCAAATATACTTTATATTATTTTTTATGAATTAAATGTGTTATGACACATATCAATTAAATAAAAGTTATTGGCGCACGCCGGGTTTGAACCCGCGACCTTTGGATTCGTAGTCGAGCGTCTTATCACTCGACCATGGAGGCCTTCATGTTTCATACATGTGTCAAATTCCATCTTTCTAAAACAGTACAAAGTTGCTCTTTGGCTCTACAAACCTCCAGCTCCTTGGACGGGTCCAGATTGAAGGCCTCTTGCAGCAGGATGGAGATGTAGGTGAGGTCCAGACAGGCCCAGGGCTGGTCCACGTTGGGGATCTGGCACTCCCGCTCAGAGGCCGCCATGAAGTCGGACACCTTCACCTTTCCCCCGGCTATGGGGTCTGTAAAGTACACATTCAAATGTTATCCACACAACTATTGTTGCTCGATCTAAGGAATGAGGGATTTGTTACGCAACTCACAAATGTGAATAGAGCGTAAATTTAATTTCAATTAACTGATGAGGATGCTACGTTTCACCTGTCATATCTCTGAGCCAACCATGAGTTATAAAATATTTCCTAATTTTTACAAATTCACTAATTCCACATTTGTAGGATTTGATACTTTTATAAAGTGGACCCGCGCATTCTTCATTATCTTTTCAGGAGTTTTTGTTCTTTAAAACCTGTTGTTCGCATATTTAAATGAACCATAATCGTTTGTCAACAAAATAATCAATCCATAGAGATATTTTACACTGCGTTAAGTTCAGTAAAGTCGAGTTAAAAATATTTGAAGTTTGCTTACGTCAGTACGGCTGAAAAAAAAACTATTTTGAAAGTGACATTACTGTTTGTATTTAGAGGACAACCTGGAGCAAATTTATTTTTATTTGGAAGGAAATGTATTCAGCCACACGAAAATACAATAAAATGACAAAAAAATCTTCACATTTCTTAATCACACGTTTTTAGTGACACGAGAGAAAAAATCGATTCTAATAAATTCGAGTAAAGTAGCTATTCCAGAAAAACCACTTACGCACGTACACAAATTATCTGAGAAGATAGCATAATTGACAAAAACTAGTGATTTTGTAAAATACTAGTGAGTTATTACGAAATTACAGTCGGCAAGGTTCGACGGACGTTGCACCTTGCAGGAAACCGGCATTTCAAAGGTTAAAATGGTGAATTATTATGGGTTGTTGATTTTTTAAATGAATATTTTTATTACAGGATAATATTACATACCAAATTGCTGGAATGGCTGTAGGGCGCTGATCCTTCCGAAGGATTTGTTTGGGTTTTTTACATTTGGTTTGGACACATTCGTCACACCTGGCGAGGCTATTTATGGGTAGGCATGACCGCATCAAAGGATTGTACGGTAAGTTTTTTTTAAATTTAATTTTTGAATACCGCACAAGAGTCCCAATTGGTCCCTTGAGCCGGTGAAACTATGGCATCCCCAATCGGGGTA
Organism: Drusus annulatus; assembly: GCA_022651775.1. Taxonomy (NCBI): domain Eukaryota; kingdom Metazoa; phylum Arthropoda; class Insecta; order Trichoptera; family Limnephilidae; genus Drusus; species Drusus annulatus. The sequence goes on along the minus strand of JAGWCC010000497.1, from coordinate 669,146 downwards.
TGTTGTGAGGCTGAAGATAGTGGGGAGGGGAAGGAGATGGGGAAGAGAAAGGTCGAGAAGTACCCGGCTATTCGGATCTGGTCGCCAAACACGGCTAAAAGCCATTTTAAGCAACGTTTAGATTCTGAATGATGGCCAGGGCGATTGTTAGAGTATATACCACTCTGAAATGTGCTGCAAACATACAATATATTATTTTATATGAAATATGATATATTGATTAAATAAAAGATATTTGCGCACGCCGGGTTTGAGCCCGAGACCTTTAGATTAGCAGTCGAGCGTCTTACCACTCGACCGTGGAGGCCGTCATAAGTACTGTCCCGAAAACGACCCTGGACGTTTACGAGACGGTAATTCTGTTGAAATTCATATGCAATTTACCGATGAGCCCGGCTTCCGAAGCCCTGTCGAAGTAGTAGCTGAATGCGTTGACGTGCTGCTTCTGGAGGTGCGTGGGTGTGGGAATGGAGGCGATGAGGCCTTTGACCAGCGTGTAGATGATGTTCCGGCAGACCTCCATCTGAACAATGGGGATCTTGTCCGCCACTGATAAAGGTGTTTCGGCTACGTTTAAATAGGCAATGTCTTTCTGGGAACCGCTGGAGAAGAAAAAAAAACATCAAATTCGTGAAAATCAGTTTTGAAAATTGAATTATTCTAGATTTTGTAATTAAATACTTCCATTTCATGTTTTACTGAACAATTTTTTTAATGTATTTTATAAGCCTATAAAAAAATTAAGTATAGGGGTGTAAATATGCTTTGAAGTGTTGAATTTTCCACTTCTAAATGTTGACCCCTTGGAATAACAAGTTTTTTTCTGACACTGCACTGTTATGCGATAATAAACTCTAAGGTAGCTTTATATAGAGCCAATTATCGCATGACATTGCTATGTCAGATGAAATAACAAGATTCTATCTGACTACAGATGATATTGAGATTTTTTAGAGAAATACGTTCTGAACATAATTAATTTACGATCACATTATAGGTTAGGTTAGATATGGGGATAAGTTAGATAAAATTAGATTATTATCGACAAGAAGAGTTACGGCATCTCACCTGACGAGGTATTCCTTATTGGCGTACTTCCAGGGCTGTTCTCTGACGATGGAATTGATGCAGTTGGACTCGACGCGCTTGGCATCCTCGGGATTCTGCGCCAACAGAACGCCGCGACGAACTGCCATCAGCCCCAAGTTGAGGTAACTGCAAATACAATGTCACAGAAATAAGATAAATTTCTTTCTTTCCAACTCTCCGGAGCCAGTGGGACTATGTCATCCCCGATTGAGGCACGTCGTGAGGTTTAAGGGAGTGGGAAGGGGAGGGAGATGGGAAAGAGGAAGGTTGGAGTAACAGGTTATTCACCCAATAAATACACGATTGGCTATGCCATATAATAAACTACATATCGATAAACTACACAATTGGTGCATAGTTAACAACTTATTCCTTAACGTAGATAAATGTAAAACATTAACATTTTGTCGAATCAAGACCCCGTTATCATTTAACTACTCTATCAACAACAATATCTTGGAAAAAGTCACTGAAATTAGAGATCTCGGAGTCATGTTTGACACAAAATTAAATTTTATTAATCACTATCAACAAATCGCTAGTAAAGGTATGAAGATGTTGGGATTTATTCTTAGAACTATCAAAGACTTCGACTCGTTAAAAGTCATAAAAATAGTCTACCTGTCGTTAGTACGTAGTCTATTAGAATACAATTCTATAGTGTGGTCCCCATACTATCTAATCCACATAAACAATATTGAACGTGTACAGCGCAAATTTTTACGTTTCATAAACTTCAAACTACACATTCCAATTCAACACATAAATTACACATTCCTTTTAAACACACTCAAAATCCACACCCTAGAAAACAGAAGGAAAATAGCCGACTTAACTTTTCTGTTCAAAATAATTCACTCCGAATTCGACTGTTGTGAACTCCTGCACCTTATCAACTTCAGAGTACCTCAGCGAGCAACTCGGCAAAATATACTTTTCTGCAACAATAATGTCACTACCAACTACCACATACATGCACCCATTTCTCGCCTACATACACTCGGGAATGAATACACCTCAAATATTGATATCTTTTATATGAATTTGCCAAAATTTAAAAGACTTTTAAACGAAATATTCACTTATCATTAATGTATTGGAACTATTATTAATTATTATTTTTGTATTTTTATGTTTTTTGCTATTCATTTCTCAAAACGTTTTACTGTATTATTTCATGTATATCCTTTTTAAACTGTACTCATGCACTTACTTATGTTATATTACTATGTAAAAGCCCATCAGGGTGTTAATAATAAATAAATAAATAAATAAATAAATATTTAGTTTACAATCAAAGAACTAAAAATTATTTTTCACAACTTAAAAAAATAAAAATATATATAGTGAATACCGCACAAGAGTACCAACTGCTCCCAACCGTCTGGAGCCAGTGAGACTATGGCATCCCCAATTGGAGTATGATGTGAGGCTGGGGTAGTGGGGTGGGTAAAGAGATGGGGAAGGGGAAGGTTGGGAAGTATCTGGCTATTCGGATCTACTACTTTGCAACGTGCCGCAAATATACTATAAATTATTTTAAATTAATTAAATGTGTTACGATACATATTAATTGAATAAAATTTATTTGCGCACGCCGGGTTTGAACCTGCAACTTTTGGATTCATAGTCCAGCGTCTCACCATTCGACCACGCAGGTCGTCAAACTCAAAAACTAACAATGTGAAAAAAAAAAGCAAAATTAAGGCACGGGCAGGGTTTACGGTTCCCTAAAACCTACTCGTGTTCATGAATTAACTGGTGTAATAGATGATAGTATAAAAATTATTTATTACCTGTAGGTATACAGAGAGAAATTCTTTTGTGCCCCGGGAACTGACACCAGGGGTTTGGGCGCGTCCAAAGTGGGGGGCTCGTAGGTGATCTGCGTGGAGCCCCCTCCCAGGTCCAGGGCGGCTGCGCTCCCATGGTCGCCGAGTCTCTCTGCAAGATAGAGTTAATTTTATTTTATTAAAATGATTATAAACAGTGGACAAGTCTATCTTGTGACGCGCACGCTACTAGATTCAACTCTGTTTAGCATCTCTGACTTCTTCTTCCAATCTGTTGTATGTCATATATTCTATAACACACACGTCTAAACCATTTAAACATCGCATTTTAATATTCTCATTATGCTCACATCAGCATTAATTCATATTCTTTTCAAACCTTCATATTAGTAAAATGGATTTATTTACGCCTGTTAAGGGGGGAGCCTGCTTTAGGAGGTTCAAAAAATCGTTTTTTTTTTTATTGCTTAAATTAATTTCTAATATATAGAAGAATATGTATGTAAAGTTATAGAGGCTAATTCGCAATATTTTCAAAGATACAGCACTATACGCGATGGGGCGCAGGTATACGAGCGCTCGAGCAGCTGTAGCGCGCTTGTCCCCTAGGTATAATAGCTCCGAACTGTGTACCTGAAAAGATTCAACGGTCATCAACAGACTCAAGCAACTTCAACAAAACGAGTTTCACGAGCAAGCTGAAGGGTTACTTTATGGAGCTGGAATAGCTGATTAGCGTATTATTGCTGTAAGTAAACGAAAATTAACACTTTTTCTAAGCGTGAACTTTGAAGCGCGTTTTCTCGAGTTTTTGTTTTTACGATTTTACTCAATTGGCGGGCGTGATTGAAAGAAAACTATACAACCAATCAAAACGATCGAAAAGTTGTTAAATTCAATATTGTATTCTCTTCTATTTGAACTAAAAATATTCATGAAAAAATAAAAAATAAACAACTTTTTTAGCAAATTGAAATGATTGAAAACCAAAAAAAAACACTTTTTTTTATAAAGTTGTGAAATTTTTTTAATTTTACAATTTCTTCGGTTTTTTCTTAGTTCACATAGAAGAAAAATATATAAAATTTAAAAAAAAACTGGTTTTGTTGTTTTAGACGAAAATTGCGAGCTCCATCTTTCCCGCCAATTGGAGACTGCAGTTGCAAGGTGCTGCACAAATGTGTATAGAAATCGGCTGAATTTCAATATTTTTTGATAATTTTTTTTTTTTTGTTATTTTCAAATATATATTAATGTGTCCTAAAAAGCTCGGTCGACTGACTTATTTTTTTCTATTCTAAAAAAATCCTCAAAAAAGCCCGATTTTTAGGCCTCCTAAAGCAGGCTCCCCCCTTAAAGGCTTTTACACAAATGTTAACATTTTTATATAAAATAACAGGTACATCCAGAGTTAAATAGTTTCTACAATTCATTGACCTTTACCAGTGAAAAAAACTGTACTAAGGTGTACTTATATTGTGATATTGACGTACTAAATATATCAACAACATCGGAGTATTTGTTTCCCAGATGTTGAATTCGTCGCATAGGAGTGTAATATTGTGAGGTTGAAGTAGAATTGTCACAATAATATGGTAGATACTGTACTATTTTACCACACATACACCTTGGGGATTTCATTTCTACTTCATTCAGTTCACTTTCATGCTTCCTATGCATCAAGGTTAGTATCAAACCTCCATTTTGAACTGCTAACCTCACTTTCTTTCATAAGTTTTCAATAGCACCTACGTCAATAACGTCAATTTGCTTCACTAGAGTTTTGATCACTCAGTCCGAGTGCTATACATAGTTTATATATATGTATATGGTTTACTATTACTTACTCTATTTTTTCTACCCTAGGTCCGACAGCACGGGCAACAACCATTATATATATATTTGTTAATGTAAATATGTTAGTTGTAAGTCACTAGTTATAAGTATTAGGCATGAGTTAATATCAAGTCTTAGTTTTAATAATATGTTAATTACGCTGTAAAGCGCCCTTGAGGTGATATTTCTGTAACGAAAACGGCGCTATATAAATCAGTCAAGTATTATTATTACCGCATTCAGTCCTCTATTAATTACATTCTTCCCAAAATCACAAACTCGCCCGATTGTTTCAAGGAATTCACCATTCACTTATTCAACTACGCCATTGTAATAATATATAACATACTCTGCAAGAAGTTGACTGTGAACCAAGAGTTGATCCCCTCGTCCTGCCCGTCCATGATCTCCACAGAGTCGGGGCCGGTCTTGAAACCGGAGCTGACCAGCGCGGCCCTGACGGTGTCGAGGAGGCGGTCAGCGGCCACCGGTTCCAGGAGGCGGAGACCGGCCGTGGCGCGCAGCAGCAGCGGGGAGGCGGCGCGACTCGGCTCGGGCACCACGGTGAAGGCGTGCTGAAGGAGGGTTAAGATGGATTGCGCTCCCTGGAACACGGAACATTCATGAAATATTGGTATCATTGGTCACAAAGGGCAAGGTGACACATATCAATTAAAAGTAAAGTTATTGGCGCACGCCGGGTTTGAACTCGCAACCTCTGGAATCGTAGTCGAGCGTCTTACCACTCGACCACGGAGGCCGTCTCTATGTGCTGTAGACACCTGGTAACATGCAGAAAATCTAACCAAATAGGGACTTCAAATACTGTTGCATAGTCAAATCATGTGAGTTGAATCACTGAACCAGATTACAAACGGAAAATAAACTGTCCACATTATTACCAGATAAAAAGACATTATTTTTACCTTTTGAGGATTATCCACAAATGAGGAAAGACCAGGTTTAACCTCGTGGAATAGCTCACCATCTAAAATCAAGTGACCTCCTGAAAAAAAAAAAAAAAAACATTAGAAAATGAAAGAAGCTCCTCGCAAAGTAGGGCGTGAATGGTCTCATAATAAGGGTTACTTTAGTGCTTGCTTCAATAATAATAATAATTGGACTACATATTTCTATAGCGCCGTTTTCGTGAAAAAATCACCAAAGAGCGCTTTACCATTTCATTTATCTAACCTACAACTTTTGACAAAGAAAGACTTATTTTTATAACTAGTGATCAACTAGGTCAAAAACTTTTTAATAGCCTTCCAAAAACACTAAAAGAAGCCTCAAATCTTGGCAATTGTCGTAGGATTTATGCTGAATATATGAAGAAAAACCTGATGATTTTTGTACATACTAAGATTTCAATTTATATCTAATTAAATATTTATATATATATGTGTGTGTGTGTGTATAATAACCTTTTGTGTTTCGTTCTACCATTGTGAAATGTATTACATAATTTCTTTCTTACTAGATGTGTGAAAAAATAATTTGTGTACATCTAAATAAAAATAGAAAAACAAACCACTGACATATAACTAATTAAAGAAATAAGAAAAAATATCAGATAACAATCAGTTATTTTTTAAATGTAGAGGAAAAAAAACATAATCAAATAACATGACCAAAGCAAACAATATATTGGCATTGCGCACGCGAAATCTGCAGGTACGAAAAGGTCGTCAGTAATAGAATAAATAAAAATATATAGTTTCGCCGACTGACACGCGACTTTATTTGTCGGGCGCCGCTGTCTTGGGGCAAAGCTATAAGAATTACATCATATTTTGATTTACATTTCACATTAACACTTTGATACTATGCATAATGTGTGTATATTATGTTATGAGTTGATTCGGTAATATAATATAAAATGCAGTTTGTTTGTAGTGACTCTGTTGCAAGGTTTTTCAGTTAACATTAACTGGTTTGTAGCCGAGGAGGCCAAAGAGTCAATGCAACGGTTGTACTCAGACTTCATGGGCAAAATCATCTGCAAGCTAAGTATTCCATCATTACACAAGCTACATTTTTTTTTTTTGTAGAAGTAAGGTGAAATAAAATACTCTTAGACAATTCCATAACCGAGGAATGTCTGCTTTTCTGTTTCAATCTTGGAGGACATGGAAAGATACCTCTGCGAAACAGTGTAGTCAGGATTGTTGACTTTATACTGATTCGATAGAAAGAGACAAAGATATATTAAAGGATGTTGGATAGCCTATTAGTTACTGCCCACATGGAATTTGGACATTTTTAATAAATATATTTGAACACATTCAACAAAAAAATATCAATACAAGATCAAAATGATTTATAAAGTTAAAATAATAATAATAATATTTGGATAACTTGTATATCGCCGTTTTTGTGAAAAATCACCTCAAGGGCGCTGTACAAATTTTAAAATAATTAAAATTAATAGTAAAAAGTTTAATAATTCAAATATCACATAAACACTAATAACAGAAAGTTTGCTTAAATAATGATAAAAGCTTTTTGTTGATTTTATGTCTTTATATCATTAAAAATGTAAAAATTCTAAAGTCCGGTCAAAAATATTATTATATTATTATACCTCTGAAAAGTGATGTTTTATAATCTTTGTTTGGTCTTATTTGAACATTCACGCATAGCACACATCACCATCATGTTTGATTTATTTGTATAACCACTGGAAGTTTTTTAATCGACACAAATATAGGAAATAACCTCAAATCCGTTGACGTAAGTTTCGCGACTCGACGATGTGAAGTTAGCGCGGACGGAGAACATCTTTACATACTTAGAAGTGCTGCGATATTATGTGAAGACTTTTCTTGTCTCTTTCTCTCTCACGGTATACGACGTAAAAACCCGTAGAAAGTGATTTATCGCAAGTTTGTATAGGTTGGGTAAAAATGTGAGCTATACCTCCTTATATCGTTACTCTAAGATTTCAATTAATGAAATGAATAACCACATGATCGTTCTGCTCAGACTCTAAATTCTATGCGTGGTTGACTCACCGACAAACGACTGATGGAAGGAGTAAGCCAGCACCCTACTTCCGGTGGAGCCGGCATCGATGATCACAGCGTAGATGGGCTTGGAGTACCCCAGGGTGTCAGCTAGTCGGTTCACCACGGGGTTCAGTAGTGATGTGTATAGACCTGCAACCAACAAATAACGGGACATTAATAATATCCAACGAAAATAATCTTTAAATAAAATCAATAATCAACAACACAAATATGAAACAGAAAAAGGCAGAAAATAAAAAGACAGTGGTCACAACCGAAAATAAATATTTTTAATAAATAAGTTTTAATTAATAGAAAAATGGTCTAAAGTTTGTTTATTAATGGCGACATTTGAGAACAGAGCATTGAATACGCTGGGTTCACATCCTTGGAATAATCTGTCATTTGGTCTAAGGTCAGAAACTAGTTTTATAAATATATATATATATATATATATATATATATATATATATATATATATATATATATATATATATATATATATATATGTTTATATATTTTTTTTTGTTTTTTTTTAAAAGGCTACCTACAATAAGCAACTTAAAACACTCTTGAGGTGATTGGATCGCTAAACATTGCTATATAAAGATAACCTTTTTTTTGTAGTGAATACCACACAAGAGTTCCAACTGTTCTTTAACTGTCTAGAGCCAGTGAGACTATGGCATCCCCATTTGGGGTATGTTGTGAGGCTGAAGGTAGTGAGGAGAGGAAGGAAATAGGGAAGAGGAAGGTTAGGAAGTACCTGGCTAATCAGATCTGGTCACGAAACACGGCTAATGCAACATTTCAATTCTGAATGGTGGTCTTACACCAGGGCGATACTTGTGGAGTATCTACCACTCTGAAACGTGCCGCAAACAGACTGTATATTATTTTATATGAAATGGATGTGTTATAACATATATTGATTAAATAAAAGTTATTTGCGCACGTCGGAATAGAACCCGCGACCTTTGGATTCGTAGTCGAACGTCTTACCACTCCACTATCCCAGTTCGATAGATTATGACAGCTGTAAAGCCATTTTAGCAAGGTCCATCAAACACAACGATCAACATCACAATACCAAGATCTGGCAATGCCTATATTATCTATTAAAATATGTTATTATTAACAAAAAAATTACAAATCTTTAAAAAAATTGGTGAATGCATAACACTGGCGCGCGCAGCTTTAATTGTGAAATCAAAATAAACTGACTAACGCAGTGAGGAATAATGATGATTGCAATATCGCAGTTAGAATTTTGTATTAAAATTTTGGTTCTGATAATGTGTTAATGGTGGCACTTATTTAGCCATTAATGCTATCAAATCATTAAATTACTAGCGTTGGGAAAAACTTGAATGTTTTGTGAATGCTTCACGAACTGCTAGTTCTTTAAAATGAACTCTTCGCAGTGAACACTTCAATTGAAGTCGAACTCGCCAAATAGAGATTTGAAATTAGAGATGGTCGATATCAGAACTGGGTGTGTTGCGGTTCCAGTTACCGGTGACCGGCGAGGAATCGGTTATTTATCCAGTTCTTTTTGGAACCGGTTCCTGGTGTTCCTCGCCAAAAAAAAAGTACTAATCGGTAGCGATTTGAAAGTGAAAAGGACTGGAACCGGTTCCTCGCACGAGAAGAACGGACTAAGGATATCGACCGTTCCAGTGACTGGCTTGAAACCGGTTCCTTTTAACCTTTATATACATGTGTTCGCACGGAACAAACCCCATGTTCATGCATCACATGGAACTACTCGAGGAGACAAATTATCAAAGCTTAGAGACTAGGCGCAATGCTGGTCTCACGACAATAGGCTTTAAAATTATAAATCACTTAATCGACTGTCCATACCTCTTGGCATGCTACTGCTTATTCGTGCCTGAAAAATACTGCCGCAGCAGAAATCGTGCAATGTTCAGAATACCCTATGGTTGGACAGATGTTTTGGCACAGCATAGCATGACAAGAGGTATAATTCTGTTAAATACATCATCTATATATGAGTGGCTTAGAAGCAAAGGCAGCAATCTCCAAAAACGGCTCTGTAGCATTGTCAACTTTTGAAAGATTATTATAAAGAATTGGAGAATGAAGTGTACTAAAATGATAGTACACATTAAACTAGGAACAATTTGAAATAATTATCTCTAAATTTATCAACATATACACAAAAGAAAAGTGCATTAAACGTTAAATCAACTTTCCAAAAAATAATTTAAAATGAAGGAGATTGCTTCCTTTGCTTCTAAGCCCCCTCATATATTGATATATTTTCCGATAATTTACAGAAGTTCAAAAAACTTATTAATTTAAAAAATTTATAATTTGAAAATGCTTACTTGTTGTTCCATTGTATTTTTATTGGGTTTATATATGTTGTACAATAATAAAAAAAAAAAATTTTTAAATATCAAAATTGAAGTACTTCTTTATAGGCTTTGAAGTTCAACTTCGCAACTGAACTGCCGCAAAATAAAGTAGTTTTTTGTAATCTGACTTCAGTTGAAATATTTGTTCAATGAAAAATGAATGAAGTTTGAACTGCCGCAAAATGAAGTAGTTCACATGAAGCGGTCAGAACGCTAAAATGAATATATGAGCAGAACTACCAACTTAACCAACTTCAATTGAAGTATTTGTTCAATGAATAGTGAAGGAAGTGGGAGCTGCAGCCAAAAGAAGTAGTTCTTATGGAGCGGTCACAATGCTATAAATTACCCAGTATTTTAAACTACTTTGAATTATTAAATATACAGGGTGTAACAAGAAATACTCGACAGACTTTCCTAACCTAACCTAACCTACTATTCTTGAGCTCATTTGGAGTAAAAAATTAGTTGCCATTATGCATTAAGATTTTAAAATGAAATATGTATATTTCTTTCACGTGTTGTCACCGACTACGAAATTGGCTAAAACTATGCGTGCAGGAGGGGGGCGGGGGGGTTACCGGTCTGACCATAGAGTTGGTAGAGTAGTATCTATCCAAGGCAGTGAAGTCAGTTTTGGACTTGTTTTTGATGATTTTAACATGACTCGGCGCACCTAAGCGTGGCTAAGACTAAGGCTACGGTATTTATACATCCATTCATAGCACATATCGACATTATGTTTTTGTTTATTTGTATAGCCACTTTTTCACAGTATTTTTATCAACAAAAATATAGCATATAACCTAAAAAACCGTTTAGTTGTGTCAAGTTTAGTGGCATAATAAAAAATGTGGGCGGAGTCCCGCCAGTGAACCAGGACCTTAAGATAATTGCGACAGTATATAGAAGCGGTCCAAGAAATTTGTTGTCTCTTTCTCTCTCATGGTGTACGCCGTAAAAGCCCGGAGAAAGTGACTTATCGTAAGTTTGTGTAGGTTGGGTAAAAATAATTAGCTCTCCCTCCATATATTGTTACTTCAAGGGTCTGACCTAATGTTCAAACCAGTGGCGACACGTGAAAGAAATATACATCAAGTTTCAGGATGATACAGCAAAACTCTACAGGGTCTAAAATCTAAGGAAAAAAGGTTGATAATATTTTTTTATAAAGATAAGATATTATGTGTATTTTAAAACTCCCTAGCTAATTATTGAAATCACATTACGCAGTGAAAATAGTTGCTTTGATCTAGAAAATCCAGACAGATAACAAGCTGTGTTAATTTCACGCTCACCGTTTTTCAGAGATATGCTGCTTTGTATTTAAAATAACAGTGTGCAAATAACCACCTAAATTACTAGTTGTTATGTTTGGAAAACATGACGTAAATTCCACAGGAAATAAATTTTATAATATGAAAACCATTATTTATGACACTAAATATAGAGAGATAACCCATCAAAAATGACAATGTTATATCTGCCAAAATATTTAGTTTGCTTCAAGATTATAGAATGTTAGAAGTTTTAATAAACAATGTATCATCAAATTCCACAGTACGTTTTTTATTATTTCAATAAATTTATGAATTTCAATTTTGGAATTACGTAAACGTCAGAAATGTCACTTTTTTCACTCTGTTGACAGTTTATCAAACTTCTCCCTTGGTTAGCTGACTTTACTCCTACTAACGACTACACAATGCTTCTAATGACTTTAATATCTCTATAACCATCATAAATACTGGCTTCAGATTTTAGGTATTCCTCCATAATACATTAACGCATTGAATGAAAAAACAGTGTTCATGTTAATTAGCACTATCGGGCACATACGAGATATTTTGTGAAAATCGGGAATAAATACACCAATACAATCAAACGCTGCTAGTGTGTGACGTAGGTATATTCATTCTAAAAAACCGCTATGGGATGCAAAGATACTCGAAGAGTGTGCGGGGGAGATTCGAAGCTATTCACATCTCACTCTTACTTGACTTCGCTAAATGGGAACTCGCGAAATGGAATCTCAGTTTGCACTACGATTTATCGCCAGTGGCCAGTAGCTTTGGGGCATCTCTCGAAATCAATCCGGCAATCCTCTGCCCGTTTTGTGAGCCGATGAATTTTTCACGTTTTCAGCTTTTAAATTTCAATTATTATCACTGTTGACTTCAAATATGATTCATTTAAGCGATTGGCTATGAATGTCCTTAATTTTCTGAATTTTTTTACCTGTGTAATGATTACACAACGCCGGGGCCGGAACAATAATTTAGCACAGCAAGGGGAAGGTTGAGAAAAGGTTGCGTTGGAAGAGGGTAATTGTGAATTTTAGCATGTTGTTGCTAAGTTTGATTGGGAACAATGGCCGTGAGTAGTTTTAAGTTTTAGCTTAGTGATAAATTAAACAAAAAGTTGGATAGTATGATTTATCTCCAAACCGATTTGTACTGACGCTGATCATTTTTTAAACTTAGCCTTCATAAGAAGTTTATTTGAATGTATTATTATTATGCTTTCTCAAGATGAGTTTATTCCAATTTATTGGGAGTATAATATTGTGTTAATGATTGATTCCGTGGTGTAAAATAACAAATGTAGCACATCCTCTGTAGATTTGATATCATTATAGCTACCATGATCATAGTCAATATAAATTCTGATTTTTCCGAATCAGATGGTTTGAAAGGTTTAAAGTGAATGCACCTACTAAAAATATTATTGACTGCAAATATAAAGTGCGTCAAGAAAGAAAAAAAATTACACTATGGCGTCTGTCAATATTTGTATATTTCTTCTGATATGTGTGATATTGCCGTCAATGGTAAGTTAATTAAATTTATGTAAAGTAGAAAGAAATTTACTTAAAGTAGAAAGTGAATGGAAGAAGAAGTCGAGAACACCTGAAAATGACTTGGCACGATCAAGTAAATCAAATACTTGAATTGGGTCATGTGAAGAGTCAGAATAACAGAAGAGTATGTATGAGACAATGTCTGAATGTGAATGAAGCAAGGAGTGTGTGCCAAGACAAAGTTGTATGGCGGTCCATCTTCTCTGCCTACCCTTGCGGAGAAACGGCGTGATGGTTAGTTAGTTAGTCGTCTGGTACTTGATGTGAAATAACGAAAGTTATAAGCATAGAGTTGGTAGAGTTGTATCTATCCAAGGCAGTGAAGTCAGTTTTTGACTTGTTTTTGATGATTTTAACCTGACTCAGCGCACCTGGGCGTGGCTAAGACTAAGGCTACGGTATTTATACATCCATTCATATCACATATCGACATAATTTTTTTGTTTATTCCAATAACCACTTTTTCACAGTATTTTTTTCAACAAAAATATAGCATATAACCTAAAAAACCGTTTAGTTGTGTCAAGTTTAGTGGCATAATAAAAAATGTGGGCGGAGTCCCGCAGTGAACCAGGACCTTAAGATCATCCTTTCAGTATATAGAAGCGGTCTATGAAATTTGTTGTCTCTTTCTCTCTCATGGTGTATGACGTAAAAACCTGGAGAAAGTGATTTATCGCAAGTTTGTGTAGGTTGGGTAAAAATAATTAGCCCTCCCTCCATATATTGTTACTTCAAGGTTATAAGTATACAAGTACTACTTATACATATATATGCAAGCAAAAAAGTTCATGGGAGACAAAAACAGATTTACGAACTTATCTTTACAGGCTGTCAAAAGAGGAACTAACACACAACCAATTTTTTGCACTGGCAGCCCAAATATCTATAGCAGTGCAGAGTGCACAAAAAATTGACAATCTCATTGCAGTTTGTAAGGTTGTAGACTTATTGATTTGGGACAGTTGACTGTGGGTGTCATAGTCCCACTGGCTCTTGGCAGTTGGGAATCTTTTATAATCATCACATACAAAAAGCTATCTTTTTTTCTAATCCACAGCTATGTCGCGAAAACTCCCGTCTCATTAAAAACAACAAGAGAAACATTAATAGAGGCGTTGCGTCAAAAAATGTCAATCGAATAGCGAGGTCTCCTGATCACAGTAGCGAGGAACAGGACCGCTGGGGGGGTCGCGAGGACAGAGGCAGACATCACAATCACAGAGACTCCCGAGAGAATTCCTGGGAGAACCGTCAGAATGGCTATCCGCCGAGCTATCTGGACAAATTTTACCCGTGGTACGTCTACCAACTTCTGCTGAACCAGTATGGAAATTCAGGCAACACGATGTACCCGATGTATTCAACATACCCGACGTATCCGACATATCCGACCACTACTCCAACGAGGGTTGCACCACCAACGCTTCCACCATTTCCGAGTTCAACGACGACGGGCCAATTCTCATTCCCAACTTTAGCAACAACCAGACCGACGGTGCCGTCAAGTAAGTTATTTAAATTTAATATTAAACTGCAAATATCAACACTTATCACTTCAATGGCCTAGAGCCAATTTGTCGTATGCATATTTTTTTATGTCTTAAAAGAAAGACAAACATTCCCGGGTTACGAATAGCCTGACAATATTAAAAAAAAACCCCTACTGCCATCATAATAAGCGGAAAATGTTGCTTGTGCAATGATCGAGCACTTAGCCAGCAGAGGAATTGAACGTACGATGCCCGGGTGGGAATCCAACCATGTTTGTCCACTTAGCTACCGACCGATCAAACCATTATTTCAAGATGAACAAATAAAAATTGGATTTAAACATGTTCAAATGTGTAGATACGAGTATCTTTGGAATTGTGCGAGTTAGAGATGCCATATTTTTATAAACAAATTATCTCTCATTTTATCAAAGAGCGGAGATACAGTATCTTGACTGCAGGCCATTGATTAACGATTAATAGTAATTTAAAACTTAAAATGTGAAGAACGACTTTTTGAACAAAAATAAAATTCTCAAATAGGGCAAAGTAAAGCACTTTTACAGTATTCATTTACATTTTAAATTAATTGCCTAAATAAAAATAAATAACATTATCTCCCTTACTTATAAAGGAGGTGTAAATGTTACGCGTGGTGTAAGGCTGGAATAGTATTTTATACTTCTAATTTAATGGCCTACGTCCAGTATAACTAAACCAAGCCGGCGCGTAAAAATCTAGAAAAAATCTAAGACGAAATGAGCTAAAATTTTATCCATTTAGTAAGTCAGCTAAAACAGTGTCATTCCATTCCTAGCATGGCAGGCAAAATAAATACTGGGCAAATAATGTAATCACCTCATTAGCATGAAATAAATTTGAAAGTATGATTGATATTCACATCAGGAGTGAATGAAACAGTTTTGACCACCAAATAACTCAGGCAATTTGGACGAGTACCGGATAACAATAATTCAATTCACAATGCTCCATGCCCATTTCGATGGCACATAATTGAAGAGACGAGTGGATGAGGTGTTATATTGACAATTGCTTAAAAACTGGTATTTTTCAAGGATAAAGGTGTTAGGTTATTTTGCACCACCGAAAAACGGA
The DNA here is from genome assembly GCA_022651775.1 of Drusus annulatus. Lineage (NCBI taxonomy): Eukaryota > Metazoa > Arthropoda > Insecta > Trichoptera > Limnephilidae > Drusus > Drusus annulatus. Next base: position 653,567 of record JAGWCC010000497.1, on the reverse strand, counting down.
AAAAAAATCTTAGCATCAATTGACCCGTAACGGAGCTCCTACAGACTTGAAAAAAGCTTTTGATTATGCATAAACGGGCAATCCGTTTGAGAGATTCCCTTATCTTAACGAAAGGATCTTTAGAACATAGACAGAGGAGGGAAAGCTGTGTTTGTTCTACTGGTATTTGTATGGGAGGTGTTCCGAATAACAAGTGTGATTGACCTTTTCAGCACCAGTGCCGGGAACACAGTAAACGAGCGTCAAAAATTGGTAAACTGTTGAAATTTGGCACACGAGAACGGGTCGTTTCTACGATATTTTATTGTGTTTAACTCTGCGTTTCCTCCCTCCTTTAATTTATTTTAAACGTTGATTTTGTAGTAATACCTTTATCAACTTATGCCTTTAACTTATTATGGGCAGTTAGTTTCAATATGCCCAGCTGGCAACAAAAATATGTTAAATCTTCTTGCCTCTAGAACAATTATGTATATATTGGTAAAAACCATTGGAGTAGCGATTAGACGGGCAGCCAAGGCAAACGCCCCAGGGCACAAGAGAATGTGCCTTAACATACTTTTATCGTGCCCCATAACTAAAAATAATGTTTCATTATTTAGATCCAGCGCAGACAATACCATCAGACATGATCAGATTTGGAGACTAAGCCATGGATGTTTGAAATTATACACGGATGGAGAAAACTGGAAACGAGCGTTTGAATTGGAAGATCGTATAAGTGCTGCCGTCAAATCTAAATCAATTCACAAAAATGTTATTTTTGCACTGCACTATTAATTCTTCTATGTGTATGTGAAAAAAAAGTTTTCTTTTTTATTTGATGTCAGGCAAGGAGATTCGTTAATTTTTAAAAACCAAAAATGTACATGCAAAACATATTTTGAAAATTCTGCAGTTTTTAATGTTCATTTTTTGTCTCAAGTTTTTTTTTTCATTATATGGAACGTTGACACGTAGAATAAATAATGTATCAAAGAAATGAAGTTTTTTATTTTTATTTTCCCTTTGTTTAATACAAATCTGGCAACCATGATAAAACAAACTATTAAAAATTTAAACAATGCCTAAAAAATTTACAAGATGTAGGTAAGTAGGTGGGTTTAAATTTTATTTGATTATTTTACAAAAAATAAATTAGAAAAATATATTCTGAATGACTTGGAATCACAGACGATCCCAACGAGTATGATTTACTTTATGCACTCGTTCAGCTTAGATATTTAAGGCCTCAACGATTGTACGACATATGAACTCATTGATTTTCCAACATGATAACATGGATTCTTTAAATGATTTCCTCAGTAGTGGCCTCAATACGCGCGCCCAGAGCATGGTTCATCGAATACGGTCATGTACTGATTAATCCATAATGAACAGTCTTCAACGCTGGAATGTGAGCCCTCAAAAATTTCATCCAACATGGCTACGATCTGCACGTCCATAACTATTTTACATAAAAACGTTTTGCCACGGTACTCATTTTTTCATGGTTATGCAAAAGCAAAATTTTATCATACCTTGTTCGATGGATGAAAACGGTGACAACAATTTTTCATATGTAGTGCCATCTCATATAAATTTACCAATGTTTCCAAACAGCCCTAGTACTAAATAATCATCATTTCTGCAAGACATTACCTAAATCCAATCTCAGCAAATGATCTATGGCCGAGTTGTACAAATTTTTCAGGTTTGCATCCAGACATTGTGAGTTCAATCCTCTGCTAGCTAAGTCCTCCATCCATAGCGCTTTAATGATGAGAATAGAGATAAATTTAATATTTTCAGGTTAGGTTAGGTTCAATCTTCTGCTAGCTAAGTCCTCCATAATAGCACAAGCTAAAATTTCAATCTTTAATGATGGGAGTAGGGATAAATTTAATTTTTTCAGGTTATTCGTAACTCGGGAATGTCTTTCTTTAAAAAATAAATAATAGCGAGTAACTAAGCACAAACACTTCTCTCTTCTAAACTGAATTTTCCCTCCAATAGAATCCATCTGTCAAAAAACAATTCTTTTGTTTTATACAAAAAAATTGAATACATTCTATTACTGAAAAAGTACCTATCCCATTTTTTTCTATATCATCAGGGTTGCCAGGAAGTTTAAATGTAAGTAGGTACCTATTTTGGAATACTTTTATAGTTGACAGTAGTGCTAAAATGTTTACACCACTATGGAAAATCCAGGTTATTTATAACAGAATAATAATTGAAATAATGCCGAAAATCCCCACAGGAAACGTATTGTATTATTTAAAAAAACATTATTTATCACACAAAATTAAATGGAGTTGGCCCATCAAAAATAACCATGTTGCCGCTGTCAAATTATTTAGTTCAATCATATTATAGGATAATAGAATGTTAGAAGTTTCAATGTTTCAATGAAATTCAAGAAATTATGTAATATATAAACACAGTTTTTTTCTTGTTTACTATGATGGATCGGTTTCAAGTTACCACACGAAAACACAAAATACCACTTTTTTATTTGGGCCCACTGGAGTTTTAGTAGACCATTTAAAAAAATAAATAAATTATATAGCGAAAGTATTACCGACGATTAAACAGTGCCACGGCAAAAAAACGACTGTATTAGAAAATAGTTAAAATACCACATCCTCTATAGATTTAATATCACTGAGGTATGGTTACCTCTAATGGTCAAAGATAATATAAATTCTAATACTCGTGAAACAGATAGTTTGAAAGGTTTGTGGAGTGCACGCACTTAGCATCAATAAATATCATATTTGACAGCAAACATAAAGTGCATTAAGAAAGAAAAGATATTTACGTAATGACGACTGTCAATATTTGGATATTGCTTCTGATTTGTGCAATATTTCCGTCAATGGTGAGTAAAATACATTTTTTCTACGCGTTAATCATTTTACCTCAAGACAGAAAGACTAAAAACGTCTACTTTTAAAACATTATTTGTTAAAAGATAGGTTATTAGCGTAATTATCAGTACACCAAGAAGGAATTATTTAACACAGGGCGAATAGCACTTAACGCATAATAAAGAAGGTACTTTTGCTTACTTGTGAGCCATACGCGATGTAAGAGATTATGGGAAAAAAAATTGTCTGATTGCGGATATTATATCAAAATGTGATATCATATTACTGAAAGACAAAAAATAACTAACCATCAAGTCGCTTAATCGCAGGGGTAGGCAGAGAGGACAGACCGCCATACAACTCTGTCTTGGCACACACTCCTTGCTTCATTCACATGCATACAACGACTAATACATACTCTTCTGTTATTCTGACTCTTCGCATGACCATCGAAATAATTTCTCAAATGATTACGTAGAGAGCATGGAACTCCACAGGACTATATTTTGACACATATAGTCTTTACTCAATTTGTGTATTCCTATTCGTACATCATCTCAAACATACTTTTATTCTGACTTTTGACATCTGGCTCAAGTGTGATTCAATGACTTTTGACATCAAAGCTGAGATTTATTGAACCTTATTTCGTTTTACATATCAAAGAGAACTACTTGATCCAAAATTTTATTTAGCTGTAACAATAACATCAGGACTGAGTCTTTCAGATACTCGCTTGTACCTAGATTGCATGTAGTTGGTAATACATACGCAGAGGTGGCTGATGTATTTAACTGCACGGAATGTAGATACAAGAAGGCTATAACATCATATTTCTTTAATCAATAATCTTTTTATGTATTCAAACACTATTTTCCACTACTCTATAACCATTCCTTATTTTGTTTGTGCATATAATTCTCATTTTTTCACTGTCAATTGCAAACTTTTTAACGTAAAAGCCTTCTCGGGCGTATACAATTAAATAAATAAATGAATATTATCTGTCTCTTTCTCTTTGTTCCTTTGTTATAATTTTAAATGGTATTCTATTGTTTGTTCTCTTATTTTATGTTGTGTTCTCCCTCTGTATGTACCACACATTATTTATTTTTTGTTTAGTTTAATTTTGTACCCTGATGATGCTTAGGCTAAGCGAAACCGGTCGGTCATAAGAATAAAAACAAAATCTGATTGAAATTAGCAACATGTTTTATGCCTCTCGAGGACAACTTTCACAATACCAATCACACTGTTTGGTCTCTGGTGAACAATTTTTAGTTGCCAATTGCGGGTGCCATGGTCTCATAAATAAAGCATTTTTTTTTCTAACCACAGCAATGTCTCAAAACTCCCGTCTCGACCTAAGAAACATCAACAGAGACTTTAACATCGCCGTCATGTCCAAAAACATCCTGAGGAAGGCCAGGTCTCCCCAGCGCAGCGGGGGGGGCTACGAAGACCCTTGGTGGGGCTGGGGAGACGGCTGGGGGAGCGGCTGGGCCGGAGGCTGGGGGCAAATGGCAAAGACAGCAACAGCAACAACAACAACTACCCCGACTCCCAGGATAGCTATTGGGAGGTCCATCAGGGCGGCTTCCCGTCCAACTTCCCCAGCAACTACTACCCGTGGTACGTCTACCAGATCCTGATGAACAACTTCGAGAATGCGGCCAGTTCGATACCGTTACTGCCCACTTCTCCGACGAGGGTCGTACCGATACCGATGACTTCCCCGACCAGGGTGGGGCCGATGACTTTTGCTCCATTCGTAAGCACCACAACACCAACTCCGTTGCTTTCGCTTCCAACGGCCGTCTTCACGATGAATGGAAATATGCCAATTCCTACTCCACCAACAACCAGACAACCAACAGGGATTTCGAGTAAGATTTTTCAATAGTTATTTTAATTTTAAACTTAATGCCAGCTCTTCACTCTGTGTTATGGCGGACGAATGTACATACATGAGAGATTTAATTTTGTACTTATCAATGACAATAATGAATTCATACAAGAAGAATAAAAATAACCACACTTCAGATATTTTACATCTACAAACAGCGAACTTCGTTTCAGAGTGGTAAAATCCTCGACTCTGGGTTCAGAGGTTGCACGATCAAAAACCCGGCAAAAGTAATAGTATTAAATTGATGAATTAAAATAAAGCAAAGATGCTGTGTGTGAATATTTGTGCTCTGTTTTCATCATGCAAATAATTTGTAGCCAATTTGGCTGAAGATGAGATAACAATACATAAAACAATGCACAAGCACAATTCTTCATGGATATTTAGATGGCACATAATATCAATATGCACAGCTGGAAACATAGTATCTTATCTATCTGTCTACTAACTTAACTTCTATGTATCTTACCAATGTAGATGTAATTGGTAAGATTCAGAGGCATAGCGATTGGACTAGCGCCCGAGGCAACTGCCGTAGAGCACGAGCTTCAAAGGCCCTTTAAGGGATTTGTGCCCTAATGCCCCTAATTGTGCTTTCGGTAATTAATCAACTGAACATTTAATTTTCAGATATGACACCGATGACAACACCATCTGACAAAATAAGATTTGAAGATTAAACTTGGGTAACAGCATTTAAAATAGAAGATTGCCTGCGTAAAATCTAAAATCAATGTTCTAAAACTCAATGTCTGCACTACACTATTCAATCTATAATACATAATATGATAAAATAATTATTTTGTTGTGTTTGATTTACTATAAAATTATCATAATATACCTACGTGTGTATAAGAATATAAGAAAATCATTACAACCGTATATTTATTGTAGGTTACTGAGAATATAGGCATACATAATGATGATTACTGTTATCGAATTAAAAGTCTACCCAGCAATTAGGTGACTATTAAATTCTGTACATTTTCCTATAATTCGTGAAACTCATTAAAATTTATTGCATTGCAATCGAAATTAATAGTCTTTCAATTAGAACCTATTTGTCACAAAGCGAGAGTCTAAAATCTACTGGATCAACGATAACAGTAAAGATAGAAATCTATCTTGGGTCTAAATCCAGAATTACTTCAAACCAGGCAACTAATCGATATGTATGTATTAGCGTTGGGAAAAACTTCAATGTTTTGTGAATGCTTCACGAATTGCTAGTTCTTTAAAATAAACCCTTCGTAGAGAACATTCAATTGAAGTCGAACTCGTAAAAAAGAGATTTGAATTTATCCGGTTATTTGTTCAGTTCTTTTTGGAACCGGTTCCTCGCTGAAAAAAACACGTCCTAGTCGGTAGGGATTTGGAAACGAAAAGAACTGGAACTGTTTCCTGGTCGAAAAACACGTACTAGTCGGTAGAGATTTGGAATTGAAAAGAACTGGAACTGGAACTGGTTCCTCGCAAAAATAAAAAGTACTAGTCGGTGGAAATTTTAAAACGAAAAGAACTCCCAAAAAATCACGTTCCTTTAGATCAAAGTACTTTGAAGTCGAACTTCAAGTTCAAGTTCAAGTACTTCTTTATAGACTTTGAAGTTCACTTCACAACTGTACTGCTGCAAATTGAAGTAGTTCTTTGTAATCTAACTTCCATTGAAGTATTTGTTCAATGAAATGAAGTCAATGAAATGAATGAACGCTAAAATGAACTACCAACTTTAATTGAAGTATTTGTTCAATGTACAATGAATGAAGTAGGAACTGCGTGCCAAAAGAAGTAGTTCTTTCAAAGCGGTCACAACGCTAGTATATATATATATATAAAAAACTCGCTGAGAGTTAGTAGAACTATTGACAGGAAACTTCCATCTCAGGAGAGATAGCTGTAGGAAATGTTGAGAGGATAAAGAAACAACCATGCATCTATGGTTGCCATGTCTTGCTTGATGAAAAGAAGGTTCAGATATCGCCAAAAATCCAAAGAGTTGAAGTTTATTGAAAGGAGTGGACTACTTTCAAGAGAATACTTGTCTGAGTGCTTACAGAAGCTTCGCAAACAGTCTGCTCATCAAAAAATAACTAAAAATAAAACAATTCAGGAATAAGTTAATTAAAAGGGGGATTGTATATAACTATTAACATTTCGCAAGTGTGCACACATTGCATAATTTACTTTACAAGATAACAGCAAACAGTTTTGAACGCGAGATAAGATAAAAAGATTTTGGTAACTGGCAGAGAAAGATAAGAAAGATAAGAAATGATAAGAGATATTATTGGGATGAAGAAATTACTACAACTGATAGCTTCGTTGTAATTTCTTTATCTCGTAAAGGAGGTCACAAGGAAGCTCTCACTCCTATCTTGCCTACAATATTGTAACCCCTCTTATTGTTACGTGCGTCGTTTATGAAAAAGACGGAGAGGATAGAACGGAGTTGACAGCGGTAGTAATATGTTTTGTCAATAATGAGTGTGTTATAGAGAGGATTAGAGGGAGTTAGAAGGTGTTAAAGCTACCTAAATGTGTTAGAAACAGAATATAAGTCAAATAAATGATAAGTAATGTATCATCGCCGGAAAGGCACAAGGGCTGAAGTGCCATTTTGGGAAGTTTACACCAGAGCACTTCAAAGATTTTTTTTGTTTTACAATCAAATTCATAAGTTTTCAGTACCTGATAGCATTTTTGAAAAAAAAAGTTAACTCAGGTAACTCAATGCTCTCACTGAGTTACCTGAAGCGACAACACGCTAAAATAAGTCCCGAACTTGTGTCGCTTGAGTCCAGCGGTCTCACAAATGGCAAATATATTTTAGATGGCTGAAGGGCCAAAAAAGTCTTCAGAATCAAACGAGAGTCAGAGCATTCGATGCAGAAAAAGAAACTGATCAAAACCGCATATTTAACTCATTTTTGACCAAAGTGTCGCTTAAGCCCTTTTGCCTTTCTAGCGACGATATATAATGGGCTTGGAATCAAGAGAGGACTCAAAGGTCCGAAAATTTAAAAAAAGTATAAATATTGTATAATAAATATAAAATATTATTGTTGGGAGAGTTTTGTTAAGTTTAAAAATATTTTTAATTTCTTTATTACATAATGTATTGTTGAATCTTTTATGTTATGAAAGTTTGACGTTATCTTTTTCATTGCTTTTGTGTTACACGTGTATCATTTATGTTTACATTATTTTTTCATGCAAAGGTATTAATGTGCCGTTGAAATAAATATGTACGTACGAGTATGTATATGAAGACGCCCGAAGAAGACATTGCACGATCAAGTGAATCAATTACTTGAATTGGGCCACGTGAAGAGTCAGAATAACAGAAGAGTATGTATGAGACAATGTATGAATGTGAACAAAGCAAGAAGTGTGTGCCAAGACAGAGTTGTATGACACATATTAATTAAATAAAATTTATTTGCGCACGCCGGGTTCGAACCTGCAAACCTCTGGATTCGTAGTCGAGCGTCTTACTACTCGACCATGCAGGCCGTCAAACACTTTTTTTTTAAATAATAATAATATTAATATTTGGATAATTTGTATAGCGCCGTTTTTGTGAAAAATCACCTCAAGGGCGCTGTAATACCGAGGTTAATACCAAGGTTAAATCTTCTAACTATTACGCCATGCAGGTTGCTAAATACCATAAATGCATAGTAAATAGATTTTTATCGGTAAAAGATATGATAATTACATATCACCGATTACTTGTTGATTTCATTATATTTATTAAATAATATCTGATAAGGTTTAGGCGTTGAGTGTGTGTTTTATCTAGAATGACATGCAGTTAATAGTCTTTTTTACTAAACGTGTTTATGCTGCGAGCTGTTGGGTATTCAAGTGGCTCGTTTGTGTTAGTGCCTAGGGCAGTGCTTTTAGAGAACTAATCCAGTGGCAATCAGTGGCATCTGTTGGTAGCTATCTCTATTAACAATTAATCCGCCGTTTTTCCTACTGCCTATCTTGATCAAAAACTCTGGTAAAATCGATTAAACATTTTCAAATATCTTGGGGCTGGGAACAGACTTTGATTCAGACAGAAATTCCGCTATTTCTAATGGAAAAAAACTGTTTGTTTATTTGTTGGGCCCTCAGTAACAGGTTAATGGCGAATATAGACTTTCTACTGTACTTAAAATGAACCGCCACATAAAAAAGCAGTTTAAGTACATAGATAAGCTTATCACGAATGAGATTAAAGAAAAACGACTTGAATACATATTATCATTTGAATACTTGCAAACTCAAGAAAAAAACAATGAAACAACAAATGAAATTGCCATGCATATAATAAAATACGACTGTAAAAATATTTTTTGGTTAGTTTTAAAAAAATATTTAATTTAATTTAAATTTATTTATTATTTACTTTCTTAACCTTTGGTGTGTTGGGGTTGCCTATTGGGTACGCAAGATTTGCACCCTTTTTTATTAGCATTATCTTTTCATCGACTCTTATACTTTAAGGCCTATTGGTAGCATATTTAAATGAACCATAATGACTTGTCAATAAAATAACCAATCAGAAGAGAAGTTTTGCATTGCTTGAAGTTCAGCAAAAGTCGGGTAATAAATATTTGAAAATGATGCTCGCCGTTGCAAAAAAAAAACGATTTTTAAAGTTACATTACTGTCCGTATTTACAGGAAAACCTTATTTTGAAATGCACTTATCCAGTCTTACGAAAATATGATAAAAAATACCTTTACTTCTTTTAGAAGAGAGAAAAAAAAATATCTCTGAATATAAGTACTTATTCTGGGAAAACCACTTTTATTATAGAGACATATTGTTTAATCCGTAGATATTTTTGTATCCACAATAACTAATGACACCACTGACTGCAAATTTAACTATGTCGATCTGTTGATTTGTTATCACGTGTTGCTCTATGGGAATTATTTTTAGTAATTTAAATCATGTATGGAAATTTTTTGAAAGAAACATTTATTCCAGTTGTAACTAACTAACCATCACGTCGTTAACCTCTGGGGTAGGCAGACAGCATCTCGGCACAGATTCACGAATTGTCTCATACATATTCTTCTGTTATTATGACTCTTAACCTGACTCAAGTATTTGATTTACTGTCATGTCTTCCCAGGGCGTCTCCGAATCCTTCTATCATTCACTTTCTTGTCATATATTCTCTTGATACTACTTTCTCTGTCAACCGCTCCATATGCCCAAACCATCTAAGCTTCCCTTTCTTAATCTTTTTTACTACGCTTGCATCAGCCTTGCATTCTTTCCGCATCTCTACATGGTTTTTCCACAGATACGCCTCGGGATTACACTTCTACAGCACTCAGTCTACTTTCATCCTTCCTCTGCCAGTTTCATACCTCATTGCCATACATCAGGGTTGGTATCAGCACACCATTGAACACTTTTTAATTGGTGACTATTGCACTCGGTCCTCCATTAATGGAGTTTCCTGCATTCATCCTTCTTGCAATGTCCTTATCAGCCTTTCCATCTCTCGTGAACATACTTCCCAAATACACAAACTCACCCATTTGCTCAAGTATACATCGTTCACAACTATACTGCATAGTGTTTTCGTACTCTCTCTTTCAAACACCATGACTTTGGACGTACTTGCATTCGTCATTAACTCATTCTGCATACATACTTCGTTCATCCTAGACACGAGAGACTGTAGATCTTTCATTGATAAAATATATGTTCATTAAAAAAAGCGTTTTCGTACGCCTGTTTTAATATAACTTTTGATAAGAAATAAAAAAGGCAAGCAATGTGTAAGTTGTACAATTTGGCAAAATGAGATTAAAAAAACAAAATTCATTAAAAATCATTGACCCAAACAAATCAATGAGTTTGCAGGAAATAAATATCAATGAGTTTGTTTATACTGTTGGATAGTGAGCCAAATGTAATGATGTTTATAAATGTTTCTGGTTTCAATGAGATTTTTTTTATGTATTAATGTTCGCCAAAGATAAGACATAATCATTAATTTAACAAACGACATAAATGCGATTCATTTTTAAAGAAAACAAATTTAAACAGGTCAATTTCTTAAAAAATTGAAAAAAATTGAAATTTTTCATGAAAAGCAAAACATAATCGGAAATTGATTTTGGGAACTCCTATCATATATAAATGGAACTGGGCACCGTGGCTAGCCTGCTAGGCCACCCTTAATCAAAACAGACATAATTAACGTTAAAAAAGGTTTGTTTTTGTATACTCGCCTGATTTTGTTTGGTGAAATTATTAAATTAAATAACTAAAATGTAGAAATTTGAATCACAAGTTGCCTACTTTTTACTTGCTATTGCCTGACGCTTTCATTACAAAAAATTAAGCATAAAATATTTTCGCATAAAAAATAATACAGTGCTACGCTATTATAAGTCTTTTCAAGGGGAAAATATCTTATGTGGGTAAACCTTATTATTATGAGTTACAAATTAGGCCATTTATTTACATCAGCTTTCTCAGTACCGAAAAAATTAAATTTCTTATATATGCGGGTTTTACTGTATAATTCACTCACCTATAAAAATAATTGCTGCAACTATAGTTGATATCAGGAACACCCTCTGCATCTTCGCGGGGCGTTTCGCCTTCCGGGTGAATTTCTTCCCTCCATTGGTAGTGCCCTCTGCATCCCTTAGCTGGAAAACACAACAAAATAAGAAAAATGAATAATTAAGAACTGTAAAAGAAAATAAGACAGTCGACTTATTCACCCAAACGAAGAATAGTAGAAAATAAAAGTAAATACCGAACTAAAGGGAACAATTTCAATGGTTTCTCGTTGATTAGTACCAGGGGTAAATGTGTACTATGCTTATTGTTCGTAGCTGGCGATCATTAAAAAAATGCACCCAAATAAGAAGAAGAGAAAGTATAAATGCTTTGAAAAATATAAAAGTAGTGTAAAAATCTTGGGAGAAATTATGTTTAGTTGTTGAATTAACTAGATATCTAAATTGCACAATATTGTAAAGTTAGATTAGATTTTCTAAACACACCATAAAGACAGTAGAAAAACTGGTAAATGATTTTTAATAAGCTTTCTTTTGTGTAGAGAGAAAGCTGAGGAAATGTAGGAAAATTATCCACATTACTTCAGAATGTAAACAAACCTTGTTATCAGGATAAGCTATTCTGAATATAATTCAATTCAACTTTAATTTAAAATTAAGAAGAATAGCGAATGTGTATATTAGAAGACGATTGCTGAAAAATATATATACCAACATTTTAATAATGTTTTAAGGAAGAATTTAATTGTAAAATTGATATAAGTTGATATGTTAGATAGCATAATCATTAGGTCACTTACATTTTAAAAGCAACAAGGGAAATAATCACTCGAAATAATTTTATAAAACCAAAACGATCGAACATCGAAAAGTGACGGTCTTTCTTTAGAATAAATTATTAGCAAACTCACCACAAGGTATCTGTAAGTATTGAACTTTCCCATTGTGCGACAGCATTCCTGGACTATTTTATAACTCAGAAATGCTGCATTCCTCGTAAATTATCAAAAACATAACTAGGCTACTCAGAAGGTGGTCTAATTGTCTAAAAACAGTCCATTCGGCAAGTCGCCTTGCTGTCCTTGCTGACAGATCGCAAGTGTCAAGGTGACAGGTGACAGGCGACAGCTAGAAAGAAACAGCTACAAACTACAAATCTACATTGTTCAATTCGACACTACACATGTGTATTGTGTGACGTTTATTTGCATATAATTTATTTACGTGGATCGCGTTTTTAAAACGCTTCGAGTACCGTTTATAATTCGGAAAACGCGACATCACCGCATTTTCATTCACAAGCGGCAGTAAGGTAAGCAGCGAGTCGCGGCGCCGCACAGCGCTGAGCGCTCTTCAGTCTTCTTTCTTATGCATCACAATTCACAATACTGGCGAAATTATAAATATTTACGTAACTAAAACCAGTATATCTGAATTATTAATACGTACCTTTCTTTTGCGGAGTTGGTTATTCATGGTTTATGTATAACTTTTACACTTTATTGTTATGCTTCGACGATTTGAGAAAACACCGTAAACTTTTATTTCGAGACTTCGGGAGGGAACGATGGAACGTGCCGTCGAGAAACTCAATGCGGAACTGCGTTTTTGCTAGTATCAATCATAAATGCTATTAGCTATGTTGTCACGGACCTTGAACCATCGTCAATTACATTATCATTACATCAACGATTTTAGACGGTTCGCCGTCTACGTTTGTTGCGCTGCCTCCGACATTTCTTACGCTGTTATTAATGTCAATTGGCCGGGTTATCTTTAACACACGGCATTTTGACACAAAGTCAATAACATGCAGTTTACCTAGTTAAATTTATGTATTATCAACGATTAACGTGTGTATATTATTAAAGATAACCTATTTTATCATACCGTAACTGCCGTGCTTAAACGTTTTGAGGTTAGAATATACCATTCATCATTAATAATCAAAATATTTTTACTGAGTGGGACATTTTTTTTACTTCATATTTTCTTTACCTCTTTGATAACATAACACTCACTAGATTGCTCAATAAAAATGGACGAGAATAGTAGCATTCTGTTAATGATTGTTTCTGGGGATTAATACCTTTCAGATTTTGGTCATTTGAATCAGGTATCAGAAAGTACCCTGTTCCTACTTTTAATGCCAATGCCCATGTCAGCTGCTCAACATTAAAGAAATTGTGGCCTATCTAATGTGTATGTCAAAATAATGTTAGGGCATATTAAATTGACAAACAATCGCCTTTCTCGAACAAATCCCATATTTGACGGAGCTCCTAGCAAATTTAAACCCGGTGATGATTTTGTTTTGAAAAGAAACCAAAGACTGGGTTATACGTAACGCATCCAGAGTTGACACTCGCACAGATGCATTGCATCAACGTATATGATTTTGATTTGGGAGGTCGCCGGCTCAATTCCTGTTGCAGCGCATAAAAATTCTGATATGGATTTTTGTCATATAATTCATGGGTTGAGTGTTGCGCTGTTGATTTTTAAGACATTGATTAATAAGTCAGAGACCAGAATCTTTTAAAAGTATTACTATTTCAAAGATTCAACCGAAGATCTAAGCTATAATTCACAAGTGATCGAAAATGCAACCTAACCTAACCTAACCTTGCGTGAATACATTTTTCTATTGATTTCCATGTTGTAATTTCTAATTTATATTCCTTAAATACCTTACAATGTACACCTTAATTCCGGGATAATAAGGTTGCCGGAAAATGCTAAGATGTTCATTATAGTCAAGTTATTTTGCGAAAATAAATTAGAAATTAAAACAAGGAAATCCGTGAAACAATGCAATTGTTAGGTTAGCAGAGCTGCATTTTTGATTTATTTGCGATTTTGGAGGGTCGTCAAGTGTAGCGCTTAGCGAAAGTTTACTCAGGCGCATTGGCGACGTGGAGATTGTTAATTTGAACTTAGCTGTCGATCAGTTTAACCGGGGAAAGCGGCCATGAGAAGTGGCATGATAAATGCTACCAGGTTAAATTGATTGTTTATTGTTAAACATATCGAAAACATAAACATACCCTCAGTTTTACAGTGAAATCTACAAAAATAATATTGTCAACCGATAAAACAATATTTTCATACCTACGAACAGAGAGAATACATTTTATTGTCACTGACATAAATCTAAAATAATTAAATCTCATAAATAGATAATTTTGTATTTTGTCGTTTCACTTTGAATTCAAACTCTGTCCAAGAACTGGTTATCAAGCTAGCAAAACATCTGTCTTAAAAGTATAGAAATAAATTCAAAATTATTTAGAAATTCTGCAGTTTATTGAATGTAATAGATAAGTTGTTAGAGTTTCGTTTAAAAATTTGGTGTGTTTTTTCTAGTCATGGAGGTCCTGAACACGTTCATCGAGGATCTGAAGAAGCACGGAGTAGGTCAGAGAGCCCCTGACGACGCATTCTTCAAGGATAATAAGCTCTATCCGCAGTTGGCCAAACGTTTGGGATTAACCGACATTGATGACGAGGAATTATGCCACAAACAGTAAGTTTATCTTTCGATCATTTCCAATTGATCAAAACAATTTATTTTCAATTCATTCCAATCAATCATTTTAATGTCGAGTCATTTTTCTTATCTTGCTTTTTAAAAATTTAAAATTAATAGAACAAAAATATTATTCTTGGTTAATTTTTACAGCACCGATTTTTGTAAAATATCAACTCGATGCTTAACAGAGCTAGAAAATAAAGCTAAAATTAACTTCAAAATAACTGAATTACTCTTAAATTTATATAGCACGTGTTGTATTTTATTTTTATGAACTATTCAATTATAATTTTAAATTATCAGAATGGTGCCTAACAATACAATAAGAGTTAAATTAATTAAAAAAAAAAATGTTTTTCTGAATTAGAAATAGCCTTTTTATTACGCAGTTTTGCAACAATACTCTTTATTTTCTAGTCAACATTGTAATAATTGTATTTATCGTAACTTGTTTTTACAAACTGTGGCTTTACCAACTGTTATTTTACCAGAAATTGTGTGTATATTGGTTGTAAGAATCAAATATGATTTGTTTGCTAGATTGCAAGAATCAGAATGATTTGCCGGCTTTTGTATTTCCTTCCTCCTACAATACGGGTCTCTACAAGATTCACTCCTTCCTCTTGAAAAACCCTTAGCACCCAAAAGATGACATAGACCCTGACGGAAACCGCGATGAATCAATTTATCCAGTACTATTTCTGTTTGACTAATTGTTTTTTTTTTTATTTCTCGTTCTAGCGTGGACATTACCTGTGAGACTCCCGGATGCATGACTTCGTTCACAACGGTGATGGACTACGAGTCTCACTACAACAAAGGTAATCCACAAAAACCCGGTATTATGCTATCGTAAGAATTGAACAGATAGACATTGTAAAAAGAAAAAATCATACTAAATTAAAATCGTAATAAATTACAAAACAGCTGTTTTTTTTACTAATACAGTGAAATTCCTTTTATAAGGTTGTTCAAACGACGAGGAAAATAAAACTCTTATTAGGGTTTAAGTAGGCCATTTGTTGGTTTAAACTTTCAAGAGACTGAAAAAATTCAACTTCTTAAATGTGAAAACTTTGAATGTAGAAACCGTATAAGAGGGTTAACTGTATTTGCGTTTTTAGGTCCATCAAACTTATCAATCAACATCACAACATCCTTACCCAACAGCCCCCACATTTTGTATTATATGACTAATTTCTGTATCTAACCTGCAACTGCCCAGCTCCAATTCAAATGCTTATACCTCTGCGCTATGAAGGCTGTCAATTGGCTAAATATAGAGTTTTTTTTTTTTTACTTTTCTGTAAAATAAAATAATATAGACAAAAATGCATTTGAACTGTAACCCTCACTTGTACATGAATTTGTATTAATTAAGTATTTTTTATTACTGATCTGAGTCAATAATTTTACAAAAATGTCAATTTTTAATTTGTATCAATAATTTTAATAAAAAATTCTTTGATTGTTAAGCATGTAAAATGTCGCCATAAAATACAATTAGGGTAGGAAACATACTCACATGAAACAAATTTCAATTGAGAAATTGCCTCACTTCTACTACCTTTGGAAAAAAATCCAATTAATATGCAAACCTTATATCAAATAACTAATAAGTCAATCTTATAATAATTACTAGGAGACCTGGATTCCTGTCGCATAAACAGGGCCTCACCAATTAGAGAAAAAAAAACACTATTATTAATTAATTTTGAAAAATTATGCCAAACACTTTTTTAGAATAGTACATGCCGTTTGAGAAATATTATTATTAAGTATTATTTTTTATTCATTTAAAAAAATTCAATTATTTTTATCTAAAGGTGAGGCCCTGTTTATGCGACAAGAACTCGAGTTTAAGGTTCTACAATGCATTAATATCAAAATAAATTGCAGTGAAATAAGTGAAATGCCACTGAATTAAACATGATATGCACCGGTGATGTTTTTACTGCTTTTTAAAAGCTAAATTAACAAATAATATATGGCCTACTTATAATTAAATTCCACTAAGCGCATTAAACATATTACAGAGTAAAACACATTTTAAGATTTTTAAAAATTGGTCCACCTTCAAATTTGAAAATATACTAATTATTTCAACTTTGCGAAAAAATGTTGAACAAATTTCATTTTTCTCACTAAGGAATTATTTTGTAAGAAAATATATTAAATGCCCTTAATGTATTTTTAATTGTATTGGAGCGCTATGAGGTTGGAGTGTTTCAAACTCCATCACATTTAATTGACAATCAGCGCCATTTTGATTTTTGAGATTTGATCGGATTTTAGGATGCATGTATGCGCATAGCGGTGTATAGGTTAATAACCCATATAAATTAAGTGAAATTTTATTCCCAACCTCTCGAGGTTACGGCGGAAGCTCCAACCAAGTAGTTTATCTCTCAGCCATGAAGGTCGTTGAATTATTGAGCTTGAATACTGTACTGTTAAAATCATGAAGTGATTCGATTGTGTATTTTATTTTGGTTTTCAGTGCATCGCTATAAGTGTCATGAGTGCAAGAAGAATCTTCCAAGTGCCTACCTTCTGGACCTGCACATTGCAGAAAACCATGACTCGTTTTTTGCCGTCCAATCTGAAAGAGGAGCTGCAGTAAGTTTGCTGTATTTTATTTATTATCAACTTTGTTTTTGTATTATTTTATTGAAGAAATTAACCTATTTTTAAACAGGTTAGGTTTTAGTTCTTAATAAAATGGTTTATTCTTCCCATACTAACAATCAAATTCTTGTCAAGTATTACGAGATCTACGATTAACCTATAAATCATCATAAAATTAAAAATGCAGCTCCGCCATCTAACATAAATTATTTTTTTCTATTGATTTCTATGTTTGAATTTATATTTGCTAAATACCTTATAATGAACACATCAATATTTTCTCAATTACTTCTGAGAACCAACCTATTTATTTTATAGCTTAGTTCTTCGATTGAATCTTAGAATTCGTAAACTTTTACAAGAAACATTGGTACTTTTACGTTGCTAGTGTGAGGGGCCCGTTACATTTTGGAATTCAGTAACTTTGTTATGGAATATTACTAAATGAAAGACAATAACTTTGTGCACACCACTTTTTGATGGGCATGTCAACTAGTTTTGAACAGAACCATACCTTTATCGGGGCAGTATAAAAAGTTGTTAACAAACTCGTATTTCTATAAGATTGTGCGACTTTGCAAATACATACATACTAAGTTTTAGTATAATATATTTTCTTTTCCAGTTTTGCTGCTATGTTGAACAGTGCTCCATCAAGTTCCTCAATCCTGAAGAGAGACGAAAGCACTGCATCGATGTCCACAAATACCCAACAGACTTCAGATTCGATCAGCAGAAAAAACACCAACAGAACAAGAGAAAAAACAAGCATCCCAAAAAACACCTTGGAAATTCGGACGAACATATGATCATCGATGAAAACGTAAATTCAAATGAAGCTTCGTGTTCTTCTAGTTCGAATTCTACAAAAAATGGTCCCACTCCTGTGATAAAAAATTTCAGTTTTGGTCATGCAAAAAATAGGGGGTTCAGCAAAAGTACCTACACAGGTAAAACATTCACAAACGATAATAATAATAGCATTGCAAATAAAAATTTACAGGAAAAGAGTGCTTTAGACTCGGAAGACATGTTTGTAGATTTGATAGCAAATCTGCCAGATTGTTGAGGGTTGGTTTCCAATCTAGTTTAATTGATTTTCTGTGGATTTATTACCTACATTTGTAATATTTTCTCAAATGGTAATAATAATATGTAGTATTGCAAATCTATTTTAATCGATTTTCTGTGGTTTTCAAGTTAAAGTGTCACTTTTTTTATGACACAACAAATTGAAGTCTTACACTTAGTTAAAAATTACTGTTGTGTCATTTATAGCTTCCATAATGGCAGAGTACTAACTTTGCATCTGGATATTGTTGGTTCAATTCCTGATGAAGTGATTTATTTTCTACTTTGATGTAATTTAGACATTTTTGTAGGGGTGTAGCGAATGTTACTTTTTTAGTCGAAAACTTTATTGTAATCTTACTTTATAAGTAGATGATTTCAATATTTAATTGATTGAAGGGCTTTTTGATAGCATACCGTTTTGTTGGTAAGCTTGATGGGTAAATTTCTCTATTCACACTTTTAACCTGTCTGAAATATAAGAACTTAGAAATAGCAACTAGTTTGACATCTGGTGTTATGTTTTAAAGCAGTTTCTCCATCATTTTCGTTTAGTTTTCTTCCCCCACTAAAGTTTTTAGTCACTAACTCATGGTGGAATAATAACGCACTGTCTTACCGATATCAAAAGTTGAACAGTTTCTACAATTTAGTTTATGGATGCCCGAGTGGGTGGAATTGTCATCTTTATCTTTTGAATTTATTAGATATTTACCTATTGTTATTGGTATTAAAACCGGTCGTACTTCAGATGGAAGGTTTTCTACCACAAATAGAAATCGTGGAAGAGAAAGGGCATAAAGGGAAGGCTTAATGGGTCCACTTACCTTTCGGAGAATCTGGTGACGGTCAACTGCTTCCCACGAATTTGCCACAATTCGTCTCCGTATTTTTCTCTCTCTTTACTTTGAGTCAGTTGGTTTAATCATATTTTATCAATAGTATGTTCTTTGTCAGTCTTACTGGTAACTTTCTTCTTTAAGGGTAGGGTCTTTAATTTCAGCTGGTAAGTCTGGCCTCAGTTTGTCGTGGGCAACCTTTTCCATGGCTTCGCTGAAGGCTGATTTGATTGAGTTAGTAGAGTCGTCTACTACCTTTTTGCGTCTTTCTTCTCCCGGAATGGATGTGTAGATAGGGATCGATTTTAAGCAGGAGAAAAGTTTGTTCCATAGCTTTCTTTTATGGATTGTGCGGTGGTTTGGAATGGGAGGACCGGTTGCGAGGTGTTTTTTAATTTATTTCTAGTCTTTTCTCGCAGTGGGGTTATCTTGCGAAGAAGCCACTCACTGTAAAATATTTGACTTTGTCAAAACAAAGAAAAAATTATTTTATGCCATTGTCGATGCAGGGGACTATTTTCTTACTTTGGAAAGCAATGATTAGCTCTGTTCGTCAGTATAATATCGCACATTTCTTTTTATTTAAAGAAACAAAATGTTTTAAAAGTCATCGGACTTTCTTAGTACACTGTAATGGTTTTTATTTCCAGATGTTTCTGGCAATAATTTTACCCTATAAATAATGTTGCAAGTTAACGTAGGCGCATCAGCAAGGTGTTATTTTTATTTCCGACTTTTCTGGTAATGATTTTACCCTACATGTAATGCTGTAAGCTAACCCCAGAGATTAATTAATTCTACTCCAGACAGGAATAGCATATGTGATGACAGGTCGTATAAGTGTATGGTATACCAGGAGTTTGGATCTGGGAGGTAGTGGACTTCGTCTGCTGAAGATTGGCCTCATGGCCCCGATCGCTTTCCTTGCCCGGTTCTGAGTGTTGATCACGTGGGATTTCCAGTTCAGCCTTCTGTCCATGGTGAGGCCGAGGTACTTCACTTTGTCCTTCCACTCTATGTCGTGTCCCTCCATTTGCATCTGGAAATCAGGTGTAGTAATCGCACGCTTCCTGGTGAACATTATGGCTTCCGTCTTGGCAGCGTTCAGCTTGAGGCGCCATTTCTTGTAGTAGGTCGCCAAAAGATGTTGAAGAGGAACGGTCCTAGCAGGCTCCCTTGTGGCACTCCTTTGGGTATCCTACATGATGAAGAGAAGGCGCCCCTGCATGCGACTGAAGGATCTGCTTGTCAGATATTGCCTTATCAGGCGCATTATGTAGACCGGTGTCTTAGTTGCGTAGAGCTTGTGTATCAGACCGTCCGTTCACACAGTGTCGAAAGCCTTCTCCAGGTCCAGGAGCGCCATGGCAGTGTAGCGATCTTCATTGAACTTTCTCGAGACGAATTCCACTACTCGGGTCAACTGGTGGGAAGTGGAGTGCTTCTTCCGAAAACCGAACTGCTCGTCTGGTAGAGTCGCGTTGGAGTCGTGATGTGGTACGAGCCGGTTGAGTATAACCTGTTCAAACACTTTGCTCATCGTCGATAACAGACTGATCGAACGGTAGTTCGTTGGCTTGGTTTTGTCCTTGTTCAATTTGTTGAAGGGTAAAACTGTCGCCTCTTTCCATAACGAGGGAAAGTGTCCGGTAATGATGCAAGCGTTGAACAGCTTTGTAGTGTAGATGATGGCTAGAAGGTGTTTGAGTAGAATGTTGTGAATTTGGTCGCTTCCCGGCGACTTGTTCGTCTTCAATCGCTTGATGATCCCGGCTACCTCGCTCGGCGTGCTGAGATTCATATCGGCCCAGTCGGTCGGCGCGGACAGATTCAGCTCTCGTAGTGACTCAGCCACGATCTGATCGGTTTCTGCGCCGTCCATTCCATGGTTGTGTAAGCTTTCTCGAATCCATCCGCGAGCGCATTTGCTTTTTCTTCGCGCGACAGGGCGAGCCCCATGCCGTCTAGCTTGCTGAGCAGAGGTATCGTATTATCCTGGCTTCTTAGAGCCTTGGCCATCTTCCACAGGGATTTGTCTCGAGGTGAGAGCGAGGCAACTTTGCTCGTCCAGAGCTGGCTCCTGAGGTCCGCTATTTGCCGCTTGATTTCTCGCTGCAAGACGTTGTTCGCCGATTTGTAGATTGCATCGCGCGTTCGGTGGTAGGTGCGCCGTAAACGATTCTTCTCCTTGATGAGCGACAAGACGTAATCGGGAAGCTTGACCTGAGGGGAACGTGTGTGCCTTGAGCTTGTTGGATGATCAGTGTGAGAGTGCCCGCAGTTCCGCCGATTTCTCGCTCCAAGCGCAGAGTATCTGACGACAGGTAGATCTGCTCGTTGATATCTCTCTTGAAGCCGTCCCAGTCAGCCGCTCTGAAGTCGCGTTGCTTCCTCTGGTTTCTGCTTGTAGTACCCCCCAATGTGAAGCACACCGGTAGATGGTCCGATGACAGCTCGTCCAGCGTTTGAAGTGGCGAGATCGTCCTCGCATTTCTCACAAGCGCTATGTCTAGCGTGCTCGGGTACTTCGAACGCGTCCCGTAGAAGGTCAGTTTATCCGGCGCCATGACGTCATAGTCGTGAGTCTGCATATGTGAGAAGAGCGCGTTTCCATTCGCGTTCCCACGGTAGTTATTCCAATAGTTGTGTTTGGCGTTCAAATCGCCTCCAATCACAACTATCGGGCCCATACTAGTGAGCGCGCTCAGGTCCCTTCTGGTGAACGCGGCTTGGGAAGGACAGTAGGCAGCGATAATGGTGTGCACTCCATCCTCTATGTCGACTCTGATGACTGTGGCCTCGGTGTGCTGCAGTCTCGGGGTAGGTACTCTGGTGGCTGAGATGGTATCACGAACGAAGATGGCGGTTCCGCCCGCTCTTCCTTGGCGGTCGTCTTGGTGGACTTCGAAGCCGGGCACTCTAAATGTAGTATCCGGAACTAAATGCGATTCTGAAATTAAGATAATGTCAATGTGTAAGCGACTCACCAGTTCGAGCAGTTTGTCAATCTTGTAGCGAACGCTACAAGCGTTCCAGATTAGGCACTTCACTACACTATCCATCGATGGTCGAGGTGATGAGCTCCATCAGGATCATCATCTTCTCGGTACGGGAGGTGCAGCGGGCGAGCTGCGAGCGGACGCGCAGGAGTCCTTGGAGGAGGGACATGATGTCCAAGTCATCCTCGGCAGACGCTGGCGCTTCTCGCACGACTTGTGGCCGGGCGGAGGGCATGGGTTGAGGGGCGGGAGCGGCGGATACGCCTGCTGCCACGTTGGCCCACGAGCGGGAGTCCGCCCTCGTGGCCTCGGCTCGGGGGGCGGCGGGCCTGTTGGCCGGGCGCTGCACTGGCTTCGCACGCGGTTGCAGCGACGCGACGTACGCTACTCGCTTGGGACATTCTCGGAAGTTGGCCGGATAGGGGCCTCCGCAGTTGCAGCATGCGGCTGGCTCGTCCCGTGTCACCTTCGGACACTCTGACGAGGCGTGCTCCATCAGGCACTTGACGCACCTGGCTGCGTGGCTGCAGTTACGCGAGCCGTGCCCGAAGTTCTGGCAGCGGTAGCACTGCGTCCCGTGCTGCAGGTGCTTACTTCTGTATCGTGTGATCGTCACCTTACAGTGACACACGTAGCGCAGCGCCGCGCGCAGGAGCCCCATGTTGATGTCCTGGCCGAAGTGCGCCAGGTAGAGCGGATACTCCGCGTGGGCCGAGGTCATCATCGTGACCTTGCTGGCCGGGAAACCCTGGGCCTCCAAGTCCTCCTTGATGAGGTCTAGTTCAACCCTCGGCAGTCCTCTTATGACTGCCTTCTTCATCTTCTCCGCCTCGGTGGTGAAGGTGTAAAACCTGCGCGCTTCCGCTCGCAGCCCGTTGGTGAGGGTCCTGTGGTCCTCCAGCGAATTGACGAATATGTTCGCCGTGCCGCCCCGGTTATACCGGAGGTTAAAAACTTTCCCCGGACCGAGGAGCTTCTGCACGGCGTCTGTCACCTGGCCGTGAGTCTGGGTGCCCAGGGTCATCACCACTGGAGGGACTCTGGCTGTCCTCGGGGCTGCTGCACCTGTGGACAGAGGTTTTAAATGATTAGGATGGGCACGTTTTGTTTTCGGGCCGCCGCCCTCACTTACCTCTGGTAAAGCTGTGAAACGGTTCCCGCATTTCACACTGAATGCGGAAACTGGAGGTGAGTGACACCTCCTCGAATACCCCTGCTTCCTCTTCAAGCGGGGGGCCGACTTGTGATCCATCCCGGGTGGAGCCAGGATGGAGCTGAAAAAAGTTGCAAAAGTTAGCTTGCCTTGAGAAAGGCAGTTGGTTTCGAATTTGACGAAGTCAAAGTAAACGTTGCCTTGATAAAGGTAGTTTTTCCGCTAGCGCGGCAGAATCGAGCCGGACCGTGCTTTTCAACACAGTTCCGGCAAGTCTCAGACCAGGCGAGCCAGGCAATCCAAGCAAGTCCACCCGCTCGATCTGATCTCCCGATCGATCGTGATCGACATTGAAAAATACGGAAAAATTTTATCTCTAACTCCTCAGCGGTACCGTACCGCCAACGGCAGAGGGTTGCCTTTGTTCGGCCCGCGTCATCTTCCCGCGACCGCTGAGGGTTCAGATATTTTTGTATGTCAGAATACAAAAAATTAGGTTCTTGCCCACCTCTTTCTCCTTCGATTAGACTACCTCAGCAGTGAAAAAATGTACAAGGTGTACAGAGGGGCTGCAAAGGCCTGAATGTTGGCCTTTGCAGCCTAATAGCTTTTTCAACAGATGCCGTGGAGAGATTAAAGTTATTACATTAGATTCCGTGAGTACAGGTGAGTAGGCTTGCATAATTTGTTTATTGGGGCCTCTCACTGTATTCACGGTAATCGACATACAAGGAAGCATACATTTGCCTATAGATAAATCCCTGCCTCACTTCGGCGTGAGTTCCGGTCCCAGCCAATCAGAGGCCCAACTGGGCTCGGAGACCGGCGTGGGGCAGAGGGGTGAGCGAGCGGGCCCGGGGAGGGTACCCGCGACGCAGGACACAGTGCGAACGAAACAGCGTCATTCAGTGGCGTAAAGGGAGAGACGAGGGCTGTTCGCGCAGGATTGCTCACTTCCCTTCTACGCACCCTAGAGACTACTTCGTCCGCACGGGCAAAAATATGCACATATTTAAAACTTAACCTAGGCACAAAATGTGGCGTATCACGTCCGATACAATTTTTATTTCCGACTTTTCTGGCAATGATTTTACATATAATGCTCTAAGCTAACCCCAGAGCATCAGCAAGGTGTTATTTTTATTTTCAGATTTTTCTGGCAGTGGGTTTTTACCCTACAATAATAATACTTGATTCTTGTTTTGTGAAGAAACCACTCACATTGAGATTTTCCAGCTCCATCTTAAAGAATAGGGAACAAAGAACACAATCTTGAAATTTTCCCACTCTGCACTATTGCTGCATAAAACAATTTTAGTGTAATTGATTGCCAAATAATGTTTCAAACCTTAAGTTTTTTAAATTATTTTTAAGACAAATATTCTCAGGTTATGAATAACCTGACAATATTTTAAAAACTCCTACTACCATCATTATAAGTGTAAAATTTTGATTATTTAATGACTAAAGCTAGCAGAGGAATCGAACCCATGACGCCTGAGTGGTAACCCAATGCATTTGTCCACTCTGCTACTAAACCGGTCAAAATGAAATAATGATCTCTCGCGATTTTTTCATTTATGTCCCAATCAAAATTCTTCTCCTGCTATAGGAGGTGCGTTTCTGGTAGCACGATTTGCATGCACCAGGATGTATTTATGCACATTACCATAAGCATAGTGCGGTGTCAGGTTAAATTCATAGATGTCAGTTTCGTCAGCACAAAGGCTTGCGTGATGCATTATTTTTTCTTCAATGTTTCCTGTTGAATGAACCAATAAATTCTCTAGTTTCCTTCTGTTACCCAAGATTTAGGGATAGTTAAACTATTATCTAAGGGCAGATTAATGCGAATATACTTCTTTTTTTCAAATCGATTTTGGTCTTCTCAATGTTAACTTTAAGTGTTTGGTCGACAATTGATTAATTGAAATTGCCTTCAAAATTAACTGCTTTGAAATTAATTTTTCCGTTTTACTTTCACTTGTATGAATGTAAATGAAGCAAGGAGTGTGTGCCAAGACAGAGTTATATGGCGGTCCGTCCTCTCTGCCTACCCCTGCGGAGAAACGGCGTGATGGTTAGTGAGTTAGGAGTATTAACATTTTGATGTAATAGAAACCCAAACTTTAGCCATTAGGATAGTGTGTCAATCAGAGAAATTTTACTCATTAATTACTTACCAACTTAACTTTACCTAATATATTCAATTTGTTCTTATTATCTAAACCCTTTATAAGATCGCAGTATTAGGAATTATGTTAAAAAATGTTATGTATTTTTAATAAAAAATTTGCAACAAAATTTGTGTTTTAAATATTTTTTATTCACCTTTGAATACATGCATATTTTCGACAACCAAAATAAAATATCAAATCAATAAATATAACAAATAAATAATAGGTTTCCAAATGCAAAATATCTAGTGAACACTAGAATTACATATGATTACACTTAAAGCGTTCACAAGTTGTTCTTTGAAACACTAGACAGTGTTTATTTCATTGTAAAGAAGTTACATAATATGGTACTTTATTGCCTTTTGACAGTACAATTTGGTACATCTAACCATAGAGACTCATATCAAATAACAATTGAACAACTAATCTTGCTGACAAACTATTTAACAACAAACATCTAGCTGTCAAACTGAAGTGTTCAACAATTTCTGCTGTCAACTGTTGGAAAGCAATTATTATTGCTGCCAAACAATTGAATGAATTGTAAATCTTGCTGTCAAACAATTAAAGATCAAAATCTAGCTGTCAAACTATTGGACAAGAACTGAACAACAATAAGAGCAGCTGTCAAATAATATATTGTATGACAAATCTTACTTTCAAACAATGACAATAAGGACTTACGCTGTTAAGACAACAAATTGTACAACAACGTTTGCTGTCAGTAAAAAGTTCAACAATTTTGCTGTCAGCAACAAATATTTAAAAAAATTACCATCAAATAATCTAACGACAGCAAGATTTGTGACATTACATACAGAGAGTAGTTGTTTTACGGCTATGTGTTGTGACGTGTTCACTTGGCCTTGCCCTGGGCGGCCACAGCGGCCATGGCCTTCTTGACCGTCTCCTCGTCCCCGAGGAACTGCATGGACACCACGGGCTTGAAGTTCTCATCCAGTTCGTAGACGAACGGAATGCCGGTCGGCAGGTTGAGCTCCATGATGGCCTCGTCAGACAAATCTGTGGATTCAAGTCATTTGTATTTAACAATTGCTAGAGATTTTGGACGTATTTGGATTACGCTCGACTTAGACTCGGCTGGGCAGGAATTAACAGGATCAAATTATATTGACATCCTCGAATGTTCTTTTTTTTTAAAGGGTTATAAATAAATAACTTAAAAAAATTTTGCAACTGCTCCCAACTGTCAAGAGCCAGTGAGACTATGGCATCTCCAATGGGGGTATGTTGTGAGACTGAAGGTAATGGTAAGGGGAAGTAGATGGGGAAGAGGAAGTTCGGGAAGCACCTGGCTATTCAGATCTGGTCACCAAAACACGGCTAAAGCCGTTTCAAGCAACGTTTCGATTCTGAATGGTGGTCTTTCACTAGTGCGATACTTGGAGTATCTAGCCACTCTGGAACGTGTCGCAAATACACTTTACATTATTTTAAATTGATGAAATGTGTTATGACACATATTGACTAGATAAAAGTTATTGGCGCACGCCAGGTTTGAACCCGCAACCTTTAGATACGTAGTCGAGCGCCTTACCATTCGACCATGGCGGTCGCCAAAAGGCGACAGAAGACTTAGCTGGGTGAGAAACCGACGCTTTGCATCACTCGACTTCAGGTTATCTGTTACACTTGGGTAGGTTTATCGTATTTGTTTTCTAATTTAAAACTTCATTACTCACTGTCCAAATGTTTGACGATTCCTCTCAAGCTGTTTCCGTGGGCGGCAATGATAATCTTCTTTCCTGCCTTCATCTGTGAATAAATAATGAATCAAAATTAAAACTTCACACAATCCACGTTACATCATTGGATACAATCCACCTTACATCATTGAATACAATCCATGTTACATCATTGAATACACACCACGTTACATCATTGAATACAATCCACGTTACATCATTAAATACAATCCACGTTCATTGAATACAATCCACGTAACATCATTGAATACGATCCAAGTTACGTTGTTGAATAAAATCCATGTGACAGGGCAACATGCAATTCAGATATTCTGAGGTATTGAAGCATACCTGTGGAATGATGACTTCATCCCAGTAGGGCAGCGTGCGCAGGATGGTCAGCTTGAGACTCTCGCACTTGGGGAATTCTTCCTCCTTGAGGCAGCCGGCGTAGCGGGGGTCCTTCACAATGGCGTCGTAGTACGGGTGCTCGGGGGTCATCTCCGGTGGGGGCACGTCGAAACTGGGGCGCCAAATGTGGACCTTGGAGGTAATAAAAGAATTCACTGATATTAATAAAAAGATTATGATCCTTCAATGTTAGACTAGCTTAGCTATCTGATAGGACCTGCCAGGTAAGTATGTTCCTGAATATTTTCTTATTTAAACTAGGAATTAATATGTAATAATAGAAAATAAGATCTGTACAGTTGAGGTGATTTTTCACAAAAACGGCGCTATACAAATCATCCAAATATTATTATTATTAGACGGCCTCTATGGCCGAATGGTAAGACGCTCGACTATGAATTCAGAGGTCGCGGGGTCAAACCCGGCGTGCGCCAATAAATTTTATTTAATTAATGTGTACAGCACATTAAATTCATATAAAAATAGTGTAAAGTTTATTTGCGACACGTTCCAGAGTGGTAGATACTCCAAGTATCGCCCTGGTGAAAGACCACCATTCAGAATCGAAACGTTGCTTGAAATGGCTTTTAGCCGTGTTTGGTGACCAGATCTGAATAGCCAGGTACTTCCCAACCTTCCTCTTCCCCATCTCCTTCCCCTCCTCACTACCTTCAGCCTCCAAACATAACTTAATTGGAGATGCCATAGTCTCACTGGCTCTAGACGGTTGGGAGCAGTTGGGACTCTTGTGCGGTATTCACTATAAAAAATAAAATAAAAACAACTGTTGCTCTGAGGTAAGGACCTTTGACTGCGAACAATTTCTGAAAACGTAGAAATTTTTCATAGAAAACAAGTGATCTGTAAAAATCATTTTAAAAAGGTTACAGCGGGAACCTTGGCAGATGGCGGACTAAATGTAATATTATTCCTTGATAAAGTAAAAATGGAAAGCTTATTTCAATAATAATAATAATAATAAATGGATAACTTTTATAGTGCCGTTTTTGTGGGAAAATCACCTCAAGGGTGCTTTACAAATTAATTTATCTAACATATAATTTATCACTTAAGCTTATAACTAATAACTTACAATAAGGACTTATAGCTTGTAACTAACAGTGAAATAGATGCTAACATTAAAAACATTAATATTTACAGACATTTAAAAATGTCAGACGAACTAAATTGGCTAACAGTGAAATAGATGCTAACATTAAAAACATTAATATTTACACATAAAATAAAAGTAAAAATAGAACTTAAAACCAACTTTAATAATATATTATATTATTATGTGAAATGGAAGTAAGAATCTAGTCGCTTGAACCCCCAATCATGACATTTGACGTTGTCATTGAATCAGCAATTAGCGCCATTTTGATTTTTTGTTTGAACAGCAAAGGTCACAAATAAAAAGGTACTAAAGGAAATGAACAAGGTGCGAACTCCTGGGAAGTATTAAAAAAAAAAAAGAATAAATTATCACAATCAGTTTTTTTCTGCATCGAATGCTTTGACTCTCGTTTGATTCTGAAGACCTTTGTGGCCCTTCAGCCATCTAAAATATATTTACCATTTGGGAGAAGGCTCGACTCTAGAACACAAGTTTAAGACTTTTTAAACTTTTTGTCGCTTCAGGTAACCCAGTGAGAGCATTGAATTACCTGGGTTAACTTTTTTATTCAAAATCCAATCAGGTACTGAAGACACAAATTTGATTTTTTTTAAAAGCCTTTAAAGTGCTATGGTGTAAACATCCCAAAATAGCGCTTCAGATCTTTGACCTTTAAGGGCAACAATATATTATAATTTCCTTATGCCGTAACGAAAAGTTATTTGAATTTAAAATCAACAAGTCGAGAGAGTCAACTTTTTTTCCAAAATCCAACCAGGTACTGAAGACTTATGAATTTTATTGAAATGGCTTTAGCCGTGTTTGGTGACCAGATCTGAATAGCCAGGTACTTCTCAACCTTCCCCATCTCCTTTTCCTCCCCACTACCTTCAGCCTCGCAACATACCCCGATCGGGGAAGCCACAGTTCCACTGGCTCTAGACAGTTGACAGCAGTTGGGACTTTTGTGCGGTATTCACCATTGTCCACTTTGGCAATCACCGACAAACATTTCAAGAGGAGATAAAACATAAACATAACAATAACCTGTTCCTCTCCGTATTTAGCGGACGTCTCCGCCTTGTTGAGGCCGGTGAGCCCGCCCGTAATGGCGCTTTCGTTGAGCCGCCACGCCTTCTCCACGGGCAGGTCGCTCTGACCGATCTCGGCCAGCGCGGAAGCCAGCGTCTTCTGGGCGCGGCCCAGCACCGAGGTGTGCGCGATGTCGAAGGTCAGCCCGGCGGTCTTGAGGGCTTTGCCGGCCGCCAGGGCTTCCTCCCTGCCTGCATGGAAAATAAAGGCCATTAACAAACTGTAACATTAACAAAGACGCCGAAACAGCTGTCACTAAAAACAAAAACTAAAACTAGCAGAACTAAATAATAATAATATTAAATTTAATTCAATTGAATTATATTCAAAAATTTAAATGGAGTTCTACAAATTTAACACAAAAACTATAAATACACATTGGTCCCACGAACGCAATGCATTAAATGATCTAAACAACTTATAATGCACAAATTTTCTATGAAAATAGATGAATTAGATACACACTTGTCATATGCAACGCAATCTTACGCGTCTCATGCAATATCCACTGTCATGCCAATCTACACTGCCCTGATTGGCGTGGGAAGGCGGAAGGAATGACAATACCCCTTCCCACGCCTATGCGACAAGTGTGTTTCTAGAACTTGCGTTTGTGACGGGCCTCTCATTCTGAATTTGTGTGCAAATCGGCGTGGGAACGTTGTATTGTATGTGTTGCGTACGTGGTACCAACGTGTCTTTACCTTCATATACTGCCTTTGAGATAATTCTCCACCAAATTTTGAGTTTCAGCATTAATAAGCAGATAGCCGATAAAACGATACCTTTTTATGCTGACAAAGACTATCCTCATTAAGTTAATTGTAATTATATTTGTATTCATAGTCAGACCTGTATTATGCAGATGCAATTGGAGCAGGTCGCTCCGGGCGGCGCATTGACGAGGCACCTTATTTAACTTATAAATGCTGCACCTCAGAAACTAACCAAACATGCCAATCGAAACCCTGGTGAAACATTGAGAAATAACTTCAACTTGAAGATGTGAAGTTAATAAGAACCTACTTGCTCTTCATATTTTATAAGTCAAAGTCATAAAATTCTTAAAAACATCTGACCTTGTTCTTCAGAGGTCACTGTGTTTTTTGTACAAAATAATTGGGTTTTGAACATAACTAAATACATATCGATAGTATTTAGTGCCTTACAATAAATGATCATTAAATAAGAATATCAGTCTTTTAATATAAGTTCAAATAAGGTGATTTGATTGATGGTGAAATTTGTACTTGTAAAAGTAGGTCTAGATTTCCTTGCCGATCGCAACAATAATACCAGGCAAATAGTGTGAAAAAATACAATTCTGACAGCTCTGAAGACATTGAAAAAAATACATGCAATGTTGTGAAATTGAATCCTTATAAGGATGTGTCAAGTCAATCAAATAATTGGGAAATACGTAGTGCAGTTCTCGTGTCAGTAATTATGCGCAGTGAAACCTGTAGTTTGAATTTGCGATATTTTGTTAGGCGCCAGTGTAAAAAATTTAGATTTTTATAAAAAATTACCTTTATCGCTGAGCTCAGCATCAAACCAGCCGCAGAACTGGTTCTTCTGGTTCCATTCGCTCTCCCCGTGACGGACCATCACCACCTTGTACTTGGCCATGTTAAAAGATGAGAGATTATAATAATTCAATCACAATGAACCGAACCGGCAGAGAGCTGGAAAAATTTACGTAAAAATTATTTGACTTTTCTGACCTCCAAATTCCTAAGGTCATAGAAAATGATATCACTATTCTTAATATTTTTTATGTTGTTGAATTTTGAACATCTTTTAATAAAAGAAACTTTTAGGCTGCTTTAAAAATATGTTGTTTTTAATTTATTGAAATAATAAAATAAAACGTAAAATGTTTCTAAGAATAATAATATTATAGCTCTTTGAAAAACAATAGTTTTTTAAAGCGGGTACTAAGACATTTATTATTTTACCGAGTATTTTTTTTATTTGCGGGCTGGTAATTTTTTTCAATAAATTACAAAGAACTACAAGTATTATATTAAAAAAAGTGTTGTAATAATTATAGCTTTTATAACAGGAATAGTATTATTTATCTAATTAGTGTTGTAACTGATTCCAGGTGGCCAGAAAGTTCATCAATAAAAAAACAACCGGGACAGGAATAATAAACATCTTTATTGGCATCCATCATCTACTGACAGTGCAACAAAATGTGGTCGGCCGATTCGTTACTGTATTTATTTATTACGTGTAATGAACTTGCGATGATTATTCATTACATAACAAAAATAATGTGATTTTTCTTAATCTGAAGTTTTCAAACTGTATTACCAAAACGCCGAAAATCTACAAACTGTTCTTAAAACTAAAATCGGTACGGAACCAGCTACTTTTTTTTTATATTTCATGTTGAAGAGGGGGGTAGCCAAAGTAGTTTTAGTAAATAAAATCCGGGTTCGTTTCATCATTTTTTTTTAAATAGGAGCCGGTTCCAAAAATAACCTGCTCCTCGGAGGAAAAATATATATACAAAATAACTGAGACCGGAATATCGAATATATCTATTTTTTAAATCTAATACGGTACCAGAGACGCGAAAAAAACCGTGTGACAATAATATAAAACTGTGGACTATATAAATGTTAGTTTTAATTGAACTTACAATGTTTTTAGTGCAAACTTAAATATATTTATTATAAAAAAAGTTATCGATGTAAAAATAGCAGTTTTAATTAAAATAGATTTGTGCAATAATATTTGTCTCATCGTGTTTCTAGCCGGTCGTCGATCAATGTCAAAATCACCCAAACAAAGAGAAAATTTGAATCTCGTCTAGACCGCTCCGCCAACGTATTTTTCATGAAGATTGTCTTCCGCTGCATTAATAAACATATCAAGAAAATGAAGTCGGACAGTAAAATACTGTCGTTCCGGCCTTCGCGTGAGTGTGAGAATTCCGTGACCAACAAACGAAAGATATGTCAAAATCTGGAAGAAAAGTTCCGAGACGAACCGTCCGAAAGCCCCTTGAAAGAAAAATCGAAGTTTTCGTCATGTAATCCCGGGGTTTTGACTAGAATGAATCTGTCAAGCTCCAGAAAGGCTTTTCGAAATGGGGCTGAGAAACTAACAAAAACATTCAGAAGGGTACGAACGACTTTCGGCACCCTTTCTCAGGTAAATTTACACCATCCTCGAATTGAAAAAAATAATTCTAATTTGCAGACATTTTTGTTGTGAAAGATTTTTAACGGTCAATTACACACCGCTGTTTTGAATACTTATTTGAATACTTTTCTACAATTTTAATAAATACTTATTTAATTATGTACCATGAAACAAGCCCAATTTTTTATTTGTGTGAACATGCTGTTCTCAATATATCTTTAAATAAATTAAATTTCGCCTCTCAATATTCTTTCTTATTTACGTAATTAACTACTTACAAAATACTTTCTCATGCATTTGTTTTGGTTGAACAATGTATTGATTTTTACCATGACGAATTTCATGGCTGAGCGGTAAGATCCTTGTCTCTGGGCCTGGCGGTGGCTAGTTCAAATCCCAACAGTGCCAATTAAATTAGATAAATATAGACTTCAGTATTGCCCTGTTGAGATACTACAATTCAGTATCAAAACTTTTCTTGAAACAGCAAAAATGTTAAGTAATTAGATCTGAAAAGCCAAAAACTGTATAACCTTCACCTTTCCCCCTCCTTCCCTTCCCGCAATGCCTTCAGTCTCACAATATTTCCCAAAAATGAAGATGCTATAGACCCACTGTCTCCAGGCAGGTAGAATTCTTCTGCCGTATTGTATTGATAATGATGTGTTTATTTTGGCAGCACTTGCACATTGGTTCCCGCAGACGCCAGAGATTAACGGAAGTAGGAAACACTCCTTGCCACACGCCAGTCACTCCACAAGCCAGGTGCCGCAAGGTATGTCCCACCAACCGACAATCTGTTTGTATGTTCCATTAAATCATGGACAAACTTAATGCTCTGTAGTCATATCTCTTATAAATGAGGGATTATCTCAACAATCTAATAAAGAAACTCGAATTTTGTTTTAATATTAAAAAAATCTTAAGTTCTCAACTATCTGAATCAGTGAAATCTCTCAAACAGTCAACTCTGGTGTCATGAAATTCAAACGGGGAGTTAAAGGATTTACATACGCACAGTAAAAAGTGTGTTGTAATAATGGAATCTTTTGTAGCCATGTACACTTAATGTATGGGGATCAATAAACTGTGTCCGTCGCACACGCCATCGAGTTCATGAGTGATGACCCAGATTGCTGATGCCACTGAATTCAAGAGCAATGGCCCAGACTGCTGATGCCAATGAATTTTAGAATAATGACCAAAACGGCTGATGCCACTGAATTCAAAAGCAATGACTCAAACTGCTGATGCCACTGCATTCAAGAGAAATGGCCCAGACTGCTGATGCCACCGAATTCAAGAGCAATGGCCCAGACTGCTGATGCCACTAAATTCTAGAGCAATAGCCCAAACTGCTGATGCCACCGAATTCAAGAGCAATGACCCAAACCGCTGATGCAACGAAACCATCATGCTTCTGACGTCCCTGCAAAGTTCAACAGTCATTTTGCACTCCTCGAAACGTTATGGTAGCAGCCAGCTGGTTACAGCCGACATAGCACATTCCCCACAGCAACATACGGTTTACCTACGGTTTCCTAAAGTCAGTACATCACCTAGTAGTGAGTCACAACACCTCTATAAGTGTTTGGGTCCATAGATCTTTAGGAGCAATGATTCTATTTTCGCTCCGCGCTTTTGATATTGTGTGTACGACCCTTTACTAATTATGAATAACCCTTGGTTAAGTTAACAATAGTCAACCCCATAAACCAAACCCACAGTAAAATAAACAATTATTTATTTTTGTGTATGTTAATTATTGTTAATTGTATTTATATTAGTGGCAAAAATTATTTGTAGGTGCTAGGCCGTACGCCCACCAAGCTGTACAGTCCCTTTGGCATTGAGACCCCTCGTTGCCTGACTGATGGCAACGATGACTTGAACCCCGACACACCTGAACACCTGTAAGTAATTTCTATTCTCACCATTTATAACAAAATCATTCATTTTATAAATGTTATTTTATTTTATTTATTTATTAATTTTTTTTTTTTTACTTTTTTTTTTACATTACCGGCCTCAATAGGTCATAAGAACCTGTTCTGAGGTAAGTGACAGTGAGTACAAATAGAATATTTTTTTTTAAATTATGATATTTGTCACACAATGTTCTAGTTTGTCATGGTGAAGAATTTCAAGTGCTATTTTAGGAGGTCTTCAATTTCCTTGCGGTCCTTACTCATTAGCCATTTAGTAATGTTTTTATTAAAGGAATACATATTGGTGATGGCTACAGTCTGTGGTGGGGGTTTGTTGTAAGTGTGAGTTTGGTATATAACAAGTGTATGAAACACAAAAGAATTAATAGTGAAACTTTAAAGTAAAAGTCATTGTTTTAAAGACAGTCAGTAGAAAAACCCTGCCTCAGCAAAAACTTAACCATTTAATTATCTAAAGGAGATGTTGCTACTAATATGAATTTACTATTGAAAAACCTTTAAAAAACATACTAAAATGTCGGTAAAAGGTGCAGTTTGAAAACCAGCGCAACCATTTTTGAACGTTTTACCTAAAGTTCCAGTATGCATTTCAAGAATAATTTAAAAGGTTACTGCTTAAAAATTGTATTCACTGGAAACCTTAGACATTTGCAAAGTGCTTATTTTTGGGTACTGACCCTTAATTCCAATTATTATTATTATTTACGAAGGTATTTTAAATCATAAGATTCATTTAAATCATGAGATCCCTGAGGCGTATATGCGGTAAAACCATGTATTACCGTGTTCAAAATGTGGATATCCGGAAAGATTGCAAGGCTGATGTAAACGTAATGAATAGCATCAAGAAAAGGACACATAGATGGTTTGGGCATGTAGAGCGAATGAACGAAGAAAGGAGTGTAAAAATAATATATGACGTGAAAGTGAATGGAAGAAGAAGTCAGGGACGCCCGAGGAAGACATGGCGCGATCGAGTGAATCAAATACTTGAGTCGGGCGAAGAGTCAGAATAACAGAAGAGTATGCATGAATGTAAATGAAGCAAGGAGTGTGTGCCAAGACAAAGTTGTATGGCGGTCTGTCCTCTTTGCCTACCCCTGTGGAGAAACGGCGTGATGGTTAGTTAGTTAGTTTTAAATCATAAATTTACTTGAACAATTTTTGAAACTGTTGATTACTTTGTAAATAAACAGTTTCAAAATTATAAATAATATATGTAGCTTCATTAGCGTTATGCCTCGCACAATTCTGTTAATTTATAAGAAACAAGTTGATCTCTTTTAATATAATATGTACATGGGTTATGTATACATACTTCCGGAAAACAATTTACACCATTTTTCAACCATGCTGTTACTATGGGTATTAAATATTTACTGATAATTATTTTATTTTTCCAGGGCCTCTCCTCGCAAGAAGCACCGCTCCGGCCATCCCTGGCATTTCATCAGCAGTCGCCCCCGCTCTCTCTTCCGCTGATCGCCGTTCCGAGGCTCCACACGCAACGGTACGCTGCGTACTCCGCGCATACTCCATATGATAGTATGCTGCATGCTCCGCGCAACAATACGGCGCATGCTCCGTGCAACGGTACGCCCCATGCAACGTTTATCTATCGGCTTTCGTGTAATCTCATACAATGTAACAAGCAGCTGCTGGTCTCTAGAGATTAGGTATTATCAGGTCTGTTTATATTTTTAGGGGTGAAGAAGATTTCTGAGGTTTTTAACCTGAATGCGAAAAGATTTAATCTTAACTTGATGGTGAAATTCCGCCATGTTTACACTACAGTGAAACTCTATTATAAGGTTTTTCAAGGACCTTTATAAAATCTTAACATGTTCGTTACTAGCTTTAGACAGTGGCATATTGAAATATGGAATAGTTTTTAATTTTTTATTTTAGCTATACGAGGCCTGTTCAAAAGAAAAGGTGAATTTTGAATTTTCGCAGACTGTGTACATTCGACTATCGATTTTTTTTTGATATGTTGGTACACATATGTTTATCATATGTTAGCATTATCAGCCATTTTGGATTAGTGGTTTGTTTTTGACAATAAAATCCATGATTTGTTTTTCCACAACTCCAGGACGCTCATCGTCATTAACATCTTCTCGGCCTTCTGTAAAGCGCTTGTACCACTTATAAACACTTTTTTGAGACAAAGTAGACTCGCCGAATGCCACAGTCAACTTTTTAAGTGCGTTGGAGCACTTTATTCCATTTTTAACGCAAAATTTGATTCATATTCTTTGATCCATTTTTTTTCAAAAGTAAAATATCGAAGAACACACAAACGTGACTAACCTTTCCAGTTGTCAAAAGCAAATCACTAATCCAAAATGGCTGATAATGATAACATATGACAAACATATGTGTACCAACATAAAAAACAATAATCCAATGTACACAGCCTGCGAAAATTCAAAATTCACCTTTTCTTTTGAACAGGCCTCGTATGCTATTATATAACAAGTTCAGACTATATAGGTTGGAAATTCTGCCATTCTGTGAAGCTGTTAAGCCTGAAAACAAACTTCTTGAGTGCGAAACTTTAAAAGGGAGTTTTACTGTGTAATGTCGTCATCCTGAAATGGCATTTAATTTAACCCCTAGAAGACAGCTAATATTCTTAAATCAACAATAAATATGGCTCCTTACGGATTTTATACAAAAATAACCAAATATTGGAATTAACACTTCCTTAGGCTAGCAAAGATCTTTTTTATAATGATTGTTTCGTATTATTTCTATGCCAAAATCATCAACATTAATCTGCGTTAAGAAAATCATCACTTTTAAAACCTATATGAATATTGTCCATAGCGTTATGCGAGTGCCAATTTTTTTATAAAAGTAATTGTCGATTTTAAATTCAAATAACTTTTCTATAACACATCGTCACCCTTAAAGGCAAAAGGTCTTGAGTGCCATTTTGGGAAGTTTACACCGGAGCACTTAATTTTATTTTTTTTAAGTCTTCAGTACCCGGTTGGATTTTGAAAATAAAGTTAACTTAATGCTCTCACTGAATTACCTGAAGCGACAAGCTAAAAAAGTTCGAAGCTTGTGTCGATTGACTCAAGGCTTCTCCCAAATGGTCTATATTTTTTAAATGACCAAAGGAGCACAAAAGTCTTCAGAACCAAACGAGAGTCGGAGCATTCGATGCAGAAAAAGAAACTGATCAAAACTGCATGTTTAACTTATTTTTGACCCAAGTGTCTCTTAAGCCCTTTTGCCTTTCCAGCGACGATATACTTATACCTTTGTAGGTATTCACATTATTTGAGTTTAAAGCTGAAACCAAAATCAGCTTCGAATACAACTGCACATTCTTCTTCGGTACGGTCATAATCAATTTTATCTGAAAACTACAGAATCGCAAACTTTTCTGCGCGGTTGGCCGAAAAAGAAACTGACAAACTGAAAAGATTTACACTAGTAACCCCGACATCTGCCGATTGCGACGCCTTCAACCGGGCAGACTAGTTTGTACATCTTCGGTTGATTCGGATTTTTTAATGTTCCGACACAATGTCATTAACTTTAAATACAAAATAATATGATTATTTCAGTTCGATGCATCTATTCCAATTTAAATTGAGAGTTATAGCCCACAGGCGGAAATTTTACATAACTTTCACGTTATTTTTAAATTGGACTTTTGAATAGCCAGGGTTTGCAGGAAGCCACTGTTTGCTATATTGAACAACAAAAAAAAAGGTTTTATAAGTCTTATAACTGTATACAATAAATTATAACCCTCCGATTAAGTATGGCTATTTACATATGTATTTTTAATTTTAACTATTTATTATCCTACGCACAGTATTTTTATTTTTGAAGGTACTTAATTAATAAGTTATTGATTCAGACTGGTGAATTAAAAAAAAGCGTAGTTCAATTTTTGATTTGATTCACGCGCTATGCCTGTTTGTGATAAATTTGTATTTAGCAATATGGTGAATTACGTAACTTGCGATTGTCAAGACAATAATTTTGACGTATTTTAACTTTTTTATAAAATAAATTATCTTGGTGCGCGCTATTAGTAAAGGCACAACGTGTGGAATTCAAAGAATACTTTACTGAAATAGCCACAATGCCCTCAGTATCTTCCGGGATTAAAGCCGCCATTCAGATTTGAAATGAACTTAGCTGGGGATGCCGTAGTCCCACTGGCTCTGGGCAGTTGGGACTCTTGTGCGCCATTCACATTTACAAAAAGGTCTACTATTCTGGTTCTTCCCAACCTTTCCCTTTCCCCGTATCTTCCCTATTTAAAATCACAAAAGAGAAAGCAATTGATTAGAGTGTTGAAATTAAGTGGCGCTAATCTTTTAGCAGTATTATTGTAAAATTGACAATATTAATTTTAAACTAATTATTTATGTATGTATTTTGAAAAGATGTATTTGATTGAACCAAAAACTTTTCCCATTTGTATTACTAGACAATATATTTTATCTTTACTTATTTGAAAAAATGAATTATCTTAAGTACAATTTTATTCCACCGAAATAGCGCTAGTGAAAATTAGGATTTAAATTTGATGACGTACAAAATTATTTTTAGTCTCTTAAATTAGTTGCCATCATCATGATTGTATTATTATTTATTAAACTATTACTGCACTTATTTTAAGACTCCATATAAGAAAACGAAATTTATTATTTTATTTAATGTTAAGATGGCAGGTATATTTAATGACTATTTTACTCAAAAGATCTGATTTTAAATTAGTGATATTGATTTTAAATCAATAATTATCTTATTATATTCACTCATTTGCTATCATCTCTCATTGCTTACGATCCCTTATTTACTATCATCCCTCACTGGCTATAACCCTCATGAGATATAATATTCCCTAATTTGGTATCTCCTCTTATTACTTATGATCCCTCGTCGGATATAATCTCCATGGGGTAGAATCTCTCATTTGGTATCATCTCTCATTGCTAACGATCCCTTATTTACCATCATCCCTCACTGGCTATAATCCTCATGAGATATAATATTCCCTAATTTGGTATCTTCTCTTATTACTTATGATCCCTCGTTGGCTATAATCTCCATGAGATAGAATCTCTCATTTGGTATCATCTCTCATTGCTTACGATCCCACATTTACTACCATCCCCATGGGATACACTCCCTAATTTGATATCTCCTTTTATAACTTGTGATCCCTCGTTAGCTATAATCTTCATGGGATAGAATCTCTCATTTGGTATCATCTCTCATTGCTTACGATCCCTCATTTACTATCATCCCCCACTGCCTATAATCCTCATGGGATATATTCCCTAATTTGGTATCTCCTCTTATTACTTATGATCCCTCATTGGATATAATCTTCATGGGATATAATCCCTCATTTGCTGTCATCTCATACTATAATCCATAGTTAGCCTTGTACCCTCATTCGGTATCATCCCTTCATTCATCCACTTATTTTAATATTAATAATGCATTCATGTTAGTATTCATTCACCATTGATCGTGAAATTTGTTCATTTTCATCAATCATTAAATGATTGTTGTTCGTTTATTTCCAAAATTCATTAATGTTCATCATTTTCCTATCATTTTTAAAAACCAATCGTATTGATTGTATTCATAATAAATTTATACTGACCATTTTATATCATGCATTTACATTGACCATTTTCACCTATCCATAATTTGTTATTCATTCAAGTTGATCATTTTCACAATCATTTAATTAATGTTGTTCATCTTCACAATTCATTAGTGTTGATCATTTTCATTAATCATTCATATTGGTCATTTTCATAAATCATTGTATCATGTTGATCGTTTTCACAGTTCATTAATGTTGAGATTTTCACCATTCATTAATGTTGATCATTTTCATTAATCATCCATATTGGTCATTTTCAATAATCATTGCAACATGTTGATCATTTTCACAGTTCATTAATGTTGATCATCTTCACAATTTAGTAGTGTTGATCATTTTCATTAATCATTCATATTGGTCATTTTCACCAATCATTGTATCAAGTTGATCGTTCATTAATGTTCATTAATGTTCATTAATGTTGATCATTTTCACAGTTCATTGATGTTGAGATTTTCACCTTTCATTAATGTTGATCATTTTCATTTCATATAGATAATTTTTAATAATCTTTGCATCATGTTGATAATTTTCACAGTTCATTAATGCTGATTATTTTCATTAATCATTCATATTGGTCGTTTTCATCAATCATTGTATCATGTTGATCGTTTTTACAGTTCATTGATGTTGATCATTTTCACAGTTCATTGATGTTGAGATTTTCACCTTTCATTAATGTTGATCATTTCATAGGTCATTTTCAATAATCATTGCATCACGTTGATTATTTTGGTTAATCATTCATATTGGTCATTTTCATCAATCATTGTATCATGTTGATCATTTTCACAATTCATAAATGTAGATCATTTTCGTAAATCACTCATGTTAGTCATTTTCACAATTCATTCATATTGATGATTTTCATAAATCATTTTCATTAATCATTCATGATGGTCATTTTCATCAATCATGTTGATAATTTTCACAATTCGTTAATGTGGATGATTTTCATAAATCATCAATGTTGGTCATTTCTATCAATCATTGCATCATGTCACAATTTATAATTGTTGATAATTTTTACTAACCATTACATCATGTTGATCATGCATTTTTGTAGGTTTCATCATTAAATTACAAATGTGTTCATCTTTAATTTTGATTGTGTTGGTATTTGAATTTGAATAATTCATTAATTAATACTACTTGCTTAATTCATAAACCATCAGCGCTAAAAGCAGTGGCGGCTCGTGACTTTTTACACACGGCGCTTAAGATCGAAAAATAAGACGTTAATAATGTTTTTGCAACAGAAAATAATTTTAATATTTTTTTCAAAAATTCGGTTTTTTGTATTAAGCTTTTTTCAGTTATGCATCACGTTGCTAAAAAATCTTCATACATTTAAAAAAAAATAATCATTTTCGGGTACAGCATCAATAATGTAATTTTTTTATATCTTAACACTCTAGCGCACTAAAAAGTCACGAGCCGCCAATGGCTACAAGGCATTACAACTTACATCACATCCTCAGCTTTCTACATTACCTGCTTCTTCTCAGTTGCATTTTCCCTCGGACGAGATACTCTCAGTATCGCCCTGGCTATGGGCCACCATCCAAATTTAAAAACTGAGGCTTGAACCATATAACCAGGTGTTCAGCATTGATCAGAACTCCAGTGGTAGACATGAAGCTAGTAAGAACCCTATTGCATAACATTGTCTGCTTATTTGATCATTTAATTTCAGCTATGCAAAATTCCATTTCCAACTAACTAACTAACCATCACGCCGTTTCCCCGCGGGGGTAGGCAGAGAAGACGGACCGCCATATAACTCTGTCTTGGCACACATTCCTTGCTTCATTCACATTCATACATCGTCTCATACATACTCTCCTGTTATTCTGACTCTTCACATGACCCGATTCAAGTATTTGACTTACTTGATCGTGCCATGTCTTCCTCGGACATCCTCGACTTCTTCTTCCATTCACTTTCGCATCATATATTCCTTTCACACT
Source organism: Drusus annulatus (assembly GCA_022651775.1). NCBI lineage: Eukaryota > Metazoa > Arthropoda > Insecta > Trichoptera > Limnephilidae > Drusus > Drusus annulatus. The sequence continues at coordinate 610,802 of JAGWCC010000497.1, read as the reverse complement.
CCTTTCTTCGTTCATTCGCTCTACATGCCAAAACCATCTAAGCGTCCCTTTCTTGATCCTATTCATTACGCTCACATCAGCCTTGCATTCTTTCCGGATTCCCACGTTTTTAATACAGTCATACATGGTTTACCGCACATACGTCTCAGGGATCTCATTTCCACAGCATTCAGTCTACTTTCATCCTTCCTCTGCTAGTTCCATGCCTCACTGCTATACATCAGGGTTGGCATAAGCACTCCATTGTGAACTGCTAGCTTCCCTTCTTTGGACAATTTCTTATTTGCACCAACAGTAATTTCTAATATCTCAATAAATTAAATTATAAATAATTAACTTTTTGAACTGAAGTTAAAAGTCTTTCCAAATCCCTACCTGCCTAATAAAGTACCTACCTATAATGTATTTCAGCCGACACTATTCTATATTTGAAATGGAACTTATATTTTTTCTTGGCAAGTCAAGTTACATCCCTTGATTTTTCACCGGTAACAATAAGTTTAAACATATTTAACCCTCTCATAGCATGATAATCTATTAATACAAATTAAAAATAATCCGCTTTTAATATGGAAGGCTGCCTCCGACTCGAAAAGTATTTTTATAATCGTATTTGTACAACATATCGTATTAAAAATATGTAATAATATTGTATCTGTACAAGAAGTACGCTTTAAGGTTTTGTATGGGAAATTTACAATGTTTGTGTAAAAGTGTAAAGCCTTTTTGAAATGTGTATCTCTTTGATGTAAGCCTGAATCGTGATGTATCGAATGGCTTCAAATAGTCTTAATTAAGTACCAATATATCTGTCAGTATTTTAACATGTTTGTAACTCTACCAATGCTTAATGAAGTAATAAAAAAATAAAAAATACATATTTCGTTTTACTTTTCTTGGTTTGGATTTAATTTTACATTATATCCTCTGTAGCAGAGTGGTAAACTTTTGACTCCGGATCCAAAGATTGCCGTTTTAACTGTCCATATTAAGTTTTGGTTTTGTTTTTTCAACCATTGGTTTCCCTCAATCGGGGTGCGTTATGAGACTGAAGGAAGTGGAGATGGGTAAGAGAAAAGGCTTGGGAGCATTCGGACGGCCTCCATAGTCGAGTGATAAGACGCTCGACTACGAATCCAAAGGTCGTGGGTCCAAACCCGGCGTGCGCCAATAACATTTATTTAATTAATGAGTCATAACACATTAAATTCATGTAAAAATAATGTAATGTTTATTTGCGGCACATTCCAGAGTGGTAGATACTCCAAGTATCGCCCTGGTGAAAGACCACCATTTAGAATCGAAACGTTGCTTGAAATGGCTTTAGCCGTGTCTGGTGACCAGATCTGAATAGCCAGGTACTTCATAACCTTCCCCTTCCACAGCTCCTCTCTACTACCTTCAGCCTCACAACATACCCCAATTGGGGATGCCATAATCTCACTGGCTCTAGGCAGTTGGTACTCTTGTGCGGTATTCACTATAATAAATAAAAATATATTGATCTTGCCACTAAGCATAGCTAAAGCCATTTCAAGCGAAGTTTCGATTCCGAATGGCGGTCTCTCACCAGCACGATATTGAGAAAATCTTCTACTCTGGAATGAGTTGCGAAAATGCTATGTACAAATATATATTTTTTAAATAAAGTTATATGTGAAATATGCCGCTTTTTGAACCCGCGACACCTGAGTCCAGAGTCAAGAAACTAACTTAACGCTCAGCTACAGAGGTTGTCAATTGTCAAAGATCATGTGCCCTTTGAAGTTATAGCCAAGTATGCCTTCAAACTGACAAAGCCCAGCGCCCTTGAGGCGATTTTTCACAAAAACGACGCTATACAAATTATCCAAATATTATTAAAGGTGTTATGGGTGTGTCTGTGTGCCAGATGCAAGCCCCTTTTTTCTCATTTCTGGTGAAACTGCTTATGCATTTTCAAATATCTAAAAATTCTTCCTTGAACAAATAATTAATTTTATTGACCTGTCTGGGGCCTAGGAGTCTTATGTAAATTGGCGACATCAGTTTTCTTTCGAATCGATATAGATCACACTTCAAGGGATTATAAAATAATTAAAAAAAAAACACACTGTAGATTAAAATGAGTATTTAATATATGTAATAATAAAGGCACCCTGTTGGTGTTTTGCTTAAAAAATAATAAAGTAACTTAGTTACTTTTTATAATAAAGCAACGCAACCATTTTTGTATTGTTTTCAAATACAAATATAACTTAACAATAGGCATATGTTTATACAGTGAAACCCTCTTATAAGGTTTTCCATGGAAACGAAAAACAATCTTCATAATATGTAGGATTAATTACTTGGGTAATTTTTGCATTTTACTCTCCAAAAGACCGAAAAAAAAACTTCTTAAGCAAGAAAACTTCTTATGTGGGAACTTTATAAGTGGGTTTCACTGTATTATTAAAATAGTATAACTTTATTTATGATACATTTCAACAACTGGATAAATAAAGGTTTGATTAAGTATTCAATGGCTTAAAATTAAAAGTAAATATATTAATTTATAGTGGTACATAACTTATAATACGTTGGTAGTAAGACTTTTTTTATGTGACACAAAAGTGTCAATTGTCAAGAGCCAGTAGAACTACGCCACTATCTCCAACACAAAGTAAGGCAGATGAAGAGGAATGTTGGCTATCCAGATCTGGTTAAATCCTTCTTAAGCAATTAAGAAAGTACATATTAAGATTTCAATATGTAACAAGATGCAAATGGACAATATTTTGCCTAGGAATAACTAATAACTATTCTTGTGTACTAGTTGACAACCTATAGCAGTAAGCTTGTTATTTTCTAGGGTTGTAACAATACCGATACTGATTATTGTAGTCAATTATCGTCGATACTGATATGAAACCGATACTACAAATACACTATGACTCAATGTATTACCATATTACTCTTTACTGCTCAAATGAAGTATGTATAAAAAAAAGAAGATAAGTTGGAAGATGAAGACAAATGACATTTTGATTAAATTTCTTAACGAAAATAGAACGAGAGTCTCAAACAAAATCGAAGTAAAAAAAAATACCAACAAAGTTGTGATTTTATTTATTGACGTTTAATTTAAATACGAAGATAAAAAAAAAAAACTGAATCATCATTATGAGCGAATACGACATATCGGTATTGATACATCTCTAGTTTTATCATATCGTCGCCGGAAAGGCAAAAGGGCTAAAGCGCCATTTTGGGATGTTTACACCTTTAAAGTTTTTTTGTTTTACAACAAAATTCATTTAAAAAAAGAAGCTAACTCAATGCTCCCACTGAGTTACCTGAAGCGACGAAGAGCTAAAAAAAAGTTACAAACTCGTGTCGCTTGAGTCAAGCCTTCCCCCAAACGGTAAATATATTTTAGATGGCTGAAGGGCCAAAGAAGTCTTCAGATTAAACGAGAGTCAGAGCATTCGATGCAGAAAAAAGAACCGATTAAAACTACATGTTTAACTCGTTTTTGAACAAAGTTTTGCTTAAGCCCTTTTGCCTTTCCAGCGACGATATGTATGGCATTAATATAGTTTATTTACACCTCGTTACATAATATAGATACTCTAAGTATCGTCCGGGTGAAAGACAACCATTTATCTGTGATTGACCAGCCTGGCGCTGACCAACCACTCGCTCTTTCACCTCCTTACTTCCTACAGCCTAACAGCATTAGATATACACAAGCCCCCTGGCTCTGGGCAACTAAACACTTACTTAACACAGTAATCACAAAAAATAAAACCAGAAAGCGTAAATGTCAAGCTGACAAATGGAAATAGCACAGCTAGATTTGTGAATTATATTCATCCCAAAAGATAAAGGGTACACATTCACGTATGCCACTCTTACGGCTGCTATGGCACTCTCGGTGAGAATTTTTTTTTCGCTCGCCTTATATCGCGGCTCTATCCGTCCCGGTCAAAGGACCATCACAGTGGAAGAGGTAACGGTGTGGTGTGGTTTACGCGTTCACGTTTTACACGACCCTCTATACTAATCCAAACCACAATGGTGCGATAAAAACACAACGCACAGCGACAGTGAAGTTGTAAAATATCGCCGAATGTCTCGGCCGCTGAAGGGACGAGTCAACAGAAGTGTTTTGTGGGTGAATTCATGCGTCTGAAATATGCTCAATTTTCCCTATGTGAAATCGAAAGATTATAAAATATTGTAATTATTTCTTAGTCAATCAATTTCCTCACCTGTCTGGGGCCTAGCAATCGAAAGGTTGTATGCTTGGAGTAAGAATATATGGAGAGGTACCTTTGCGAAAAAGTGTAGTCAGGTCGGTTGACTTTATACTGACTCGATAGAAAGAGACAAAGATATGTTAAAGGATGTTGAATAGTCTATTAGTTACCGCCCACATGGAATTCTGACATTTTTAATAAACATGTTTGAACACATTAAACAAAACAATATCAATACACCATTAAAATGATTTATGAAATCAAAATATCACACAAACACTAATAACAGAAGGTTTGCCTTAATAATGATGGAAGCTCGGAAACGACGAAAGTTCCGTCGAAAATATTTAAAACTGTTAAAATACCTCTGAAAAGTGATGTTTTATAATCTTTGTTTGGTCTTATTTGATCATTCACGCATAGCACATATCACCATCATGTTTGATTTATTTGTATAACCGCTGCAGGTTTTCTAATCAACACAAATATACAACAACAACAAAATCCATTGACGTAAGTTATACGACTCGATGATGTGAAGTTAAAATCCCTCTCATGGTATACGACGTAAAAACCCGGAGAAAGTGATTTATCGCAAATTTGTATAGGTTGGGTAAAAATATTTAGTTCTCTCTCCATGTATATTCTTACTCCAAGGGGTCTTACATCAGTTTTCTATCAATTTGAATATCTTAGCGATACGAATTACGAGTGTTCTGCCTACACGAGTGTGTATTTAAGAGTGTGGAGCAGAGTTAAAGTAAAGTGGCGTCACACGAGTCTAGCGGTTATGAAGGAGCGCACGTCTAGTGCAGGCGGGAGTACTTGCCGAGGTAGGTGTTGCAGCGGGGACACGAGTGGTGCACGTCTTGGCACGGCTCGATGCAGAAGGGGATGAGGCAGCAGCCCCAGAAACAACTGAAACAGAAGATGTGTAATTTACCAACAGTCAGAGAATTTTAATTTTTATAGTGAATACTGGTCCCGACTGCTCTCAACCGTCTAGAGCCAGTGAGATGGCATCCCCAATCGGGGTATGTTGTGAGGCTGAAGGTAGTGGGGAGGGGAAGGAGGTGGGGAAGAGGAAGGTCGGAAAGTACCTGGTTTGTCTCCAAAAAAAATTCTCCCGGCCTCAGGAGCCCTTCTAACCTTACTTTCTGGATGACCCTCGTACATGAAATAAATGAATAAATTTAATTACGATGTTTTTTTCCCGTGTTTTGTTGCTATCTGCATACTCTTTGCTTTGTTTTGCTGGATAATCACTGTGTCTAATGTGTTCCTAGTATAATGATTAGTGTATTTGTACTGATATATATTTACTATGTTTGTAAATGGTCATTGACCGTAAATAAATAAATATGAATAATGCCAATGTATACGAACTCAAACTAGAAACTGATCACCGTAGATGTAAGATAAAAATAGGAGTAATGTATATTAATAATTACCTGAGAATGGCGATGACACTGCAACTCAGCCAGGCCAGCATGTTGGGGGTGCTCCTGGCCGTTGTGCGCACCATCTCTCCGCACTTGGGGCAGGTGGCGGAGCAGGACTGGGGGCCCAACCGCTCGGGGGTAACTATCACCGGCACTGAAAATACGCAACCCAACACAGTCAAAGAGGTGCTCGAAAGCCCGACGCTTGATTAGCCGTTGGACGGGCCGAGTTCGATACTCGCAGCGTGGGTAACTACTGACTAGGGCCAGTTGTTTTACCAACTGTCACAATCGACAACGTCACAAATCGACAATCAACGCCATTTTGAATATTTTGAAAAACAAGCTGTAGGACTAAGAATTGACGGCCAAAATGGCATTGATCGTCGATTTGTACATCGACCGGACAATGTTTAACCGACTTTGACTAACTGGCCCTTAGGTTAGGGTTTAACGTCAAAAATTAAAATTGGCGCTGACCGTCGATTTGATGGTCGTCAAATGTGATGAATTTTGAAATACGCTCATTTTAAATCGTTTATGTATTTAATTATATACGCCCTTATGGTATTATATATAACTGTGTAATACATAATATAAAATAATAGTGACATAAAAATAACATGAAGTAAATGATAAGCACATAAAAACATAAGTAAGGTAATAGAAATATTATAATGCAATAAATTAACAGTAATGTTTTTGAAAGAGGTATGCTATTATAGCCTTCTTGTATATTCAGTGCAGTTGAACATACATAGCCTGTTCAAAAGAAAAGGTGGATTTTGAATTTTTGCGGGCTGTGTACATTCGATTATCGATTTTTTGTTGTTGTTATGTTGGTACACATATGTTTGTCATATGTTAGCATTATCAGCCATTTTGGATTAGTGGTTTATTTTTGACAACTGGAAAGGTTAGTCACGTTTTTGTGTGTTCTTCGATTTTTTACTTTTGAAAAAAATACCAACCGCGTGTTTTAATGCTTTTTTACCGTCATATTTTCAAACGCCTTTTTCTCAGTTTCATCTTGTTGGGGTTGGATGATTTCTGCATAACTACGTCCAATTATGTTTAAAAAAAACCACCATCGAAACATTGCTTGAAATGGCAATAGTCGTGTTTGGTGACCAGATCTGAATAGGCAGGTACTTCCCAACCTTCCTCTTCCCCATCTCCTTCCCCTCCCCTCTACCTTCAACCTCACAACAAACCCCAACCGGCATGCCATAGTCTCACTGGCTCTAGACGGTTGGGAGCAGTTGAGACTCTTGTGCGGTATTCACTATAACAGAATTGTAATTCAAACTCTTGTCTGACACAGTAAAAGAGCATGATTCAGAAAGATTCTGGTATTTACATTCAACATGGAAAAAAATAACAGAATTATTATTAATAAGGAGATATTTTTTGATGAGTCACACCGGACTCTGCTGGAGTCAACTATAGATAAGATAATTAATATGCATTGATTAAAAAAGAAGAACATTTTCCTTATTACACACTAACGTATTAAACTCCTGTGTGTGTGTTAACCCCCCGCATGCCTGGTAGGGTCTCACAGACCCGGGGCAATTTTAAACATCTGTTAATATTTCAGATTGCGGGTGAATATCGAATTTAGTGAATAAAGGAGTTGCAATTTCAGAATTTTTTTGTATTTATTTATTAGAACATATCGTCGCGAAATTCAGTACCTGGTTGGATTTTGAAAAAAAAGTTAACTCAATGCTCTCACTGAGTTATCTAAAGCAACAGAGCTAAAAAAAAGTTCCAACTCGTGTCGCTTGAGTCAAGCCTTTTCCCAAACGGTTATATTTTTATTTTATTTATTTATTTATTTTGATAGATATTGATTGAAAGGGTAAGAATGAAAACCAAAGACAAAATATGGGACATCCAAGGTGCTTTCGTGAGTGGAAGGGGGTGCATGGATCAAATTTTCTCATTGCGGATGCTTACAGAGAAGTTTTTGGCAAAAAACCAGAAACTTTTCTGTGCTTTTGTCGATTTGCGTATGGCGTATGATCGAGTTGATAGAAACAAATCGTGAAAGGTATTATCCATGTATGAAGTTAACACAAAGCTTATACAAGCAATAGCGTCCTTGTACGAGGGAAGCGTTGCATGTGTTAGAGTGAACGGCGATTTTACGAAGTGGTTTAACATCACAAAAGGTGTAAAGCAAGGCTGTGTAATGTCACCGTGGTTGTTCAATTTGTACATGGATAATTGTATGCAAGAATTTAAAGGTGTGGGCTTGGGCGCGAAAATGAACAATCTGAAAGTATGTTGCATATTGTATGCGGACGATGCGGTGCTGATTGCTGACAATATGGAAGATCTACAGTTTCTCGTGTCTAGGATGAACCAAGTATGTATGCAAAATGAGTTGATGATGAATGTAAGTAAGTCCAAAGTCATGGTGTTTGAAAGAGAGAGTACGAGAACAGCGTGCAATATGGTTGTGAATGATGAATACTTGGAGCAAGTGGATGAGTTTATGTATTTAGGAAGTATGTTTACGAGAGACGGAAAGGCTGATAAGGATATTGAAAGAAGGGTGAATGCAGGAAACTCCATTAATAGAGGACTGAACGCTGTTGGCGAAAATAAGAAATTGTCCAAAGAAGCGAAGCTAGCAGTCCACAATGGAGTACTTATACCAACCCTGATGTATGGCAGTGAGGCATGGAACTGGCAGAGGAAGGATGAAAGTAGACTGAATGCTGTGGAAATGAGATCTTTGAGACGTATGTGCGGTAAAACCATGTATGATCGTATTAAAAATGTGGATATCCGGAAAGAATGCAAGGCTGATGTGAGCGTAATGAATAGGATCAAGAAAGGGACGCTTAGATGGTTTGGGCATGTAGAACAAATGAACGAAGAAAGGAGTGTGAAAAGAATATATGATGCGAAAGTGAATGGAAAAAGAAGTCGAGGACGCCCGAGAAAGACATGGCACGATCAAGTAAATCAAATACTTGAATCGGGTCATGTGAAGAGTCAGAATAACAGAAGAGTATGTATGAGACGATGTATGAATGTAAATGAAGCAAGGAGTGTGTGCCAAGACAGAGTTGTATGGCGGTCTGTCCTCTGTACCTACCCCTGCGGGGAAACGGCGTGATGGTTAGTTAGTTAGTTAGTTAGTTATTTATTTTGATAAACGCCCATTGGGCTTTTACAGTAAGAGTAAACAAATTCAATTAATGACATATAATTTTACCAAAAATATGTTAGAAGGTCAAGTCAGCAATGAAAAAAATATTTTACTTTTTTAAGCGAAAGATTATGAAAAAATTTCAACAGCTAGCTAGTACATAGTATAGCAAGTGTAACAAGAAAGTGACGCATCAAAAATTGTATATGAAGTTAATAATTATAAAATTGAAAACAAAGAAACAACAAACATAACGAGAAAGAAACAACGTATACAATCATGTAAGACATACAACATGTTTAACTTGTTTAATTTACCTAATAATGCTGTACAATTTTTTGATGAATAAAAGCCATCAAAGTCTTCAGAATCAAACAAGAGACAGGGCATTCGATACAGAAAAAAAAGCTGATCAAAACTGTATATTTAACTCATTTTTGACAAAAGTGTCGCTTAAGCCCTTTTACCTATCCAGGGACGATATTTAAAAAAAAATCAAACATAATTTTTGATCATTAAAATAAAATCGATTTTGCATCGCCGGGTCCCACAGACCCCACCAGGCATAACTAGTAGTTTAATTTCACCTGGCATACCGAGGAGTAAAGCAGAATATTATAATTATTGATTAAGGAGGTCTGCGTAGCTTCTAGAAGTACTACAGCTATGGGGCCATTGTGCTGTCTCCCATATTTTACCATACTCCTACCTTAGAGTACATAGAGTGGTACCTACCCAAGGCAGCGTAGTCAGTTTTTGATGATTTTTGCCAGACTCGGACAGACTTTCTGAAAACATCTGAGCGGAGTCCCCAGAGACGCTGGAGACCAAGATCATCCTTACAGTACATAAAAGCAGTGTGTTATTTTTGTTGTCTCTTTCTCTCTCATGGTGTACGACGTGAAAACCCGGAGAAAGTGATTTATCGCAAGTTTGTATAGGTTGGGTAAAAAGAATTAGCTCAGTAGCCCACTCCCTTTAATAAGATTCACCGAAATTGTTGTTGGGTGTTTGACTATGTCTACTGATTCTACAGCGTGTCTTGCCAGATATCCGGACATTAGTGCCGCACGTGAGTCGGAGTTTCTTTGCCCTCTTCACATTTTCTACAGCTTTAGAAAGAAAGAATATAATCTCACCGAACGTGTGCGTGGTTCCCACAAACTGAGGCTGTTGGAACTGCCCGCCGGGCGGAGCGTACCAGGGATCGTTGGGAGCGGTGGGCTGGTGCCCGCTAATGTCCCCCGTCCCGGGAAAGTACGCGCCCTCCTTGGTGGGGTGCGGGTAGTTGGGGTTGGATGGCGGGCCCGTGCTGTAGCCCATCCCCCGCGCAGGACCGGGACCGTGGGGGTATCCCGCCCCCTGTGGGGGACCGTGGGGGTACGGATATCCCGCTTCCGGGGCCACAAACCCGTAGGCGGAAGAGTTGTGCATCGCCTGAGACTGCTCGTAAGGCGGGAGGTAAGGTTGCTGCGGTCTATCCATGATTGCTGTAAAAAAACGATGTTCAACATAATTCAAGTAAGAAATAATATTAAACACTTGACTCTGTGCAGAAATGGACAGTGCATTTGATAGGTTCCCCAATCTTAACAAACGGATTGGACCCTTTGGAGCACAGACGTCAGGTGTAATTATGCCATTGTTTTTTTTTATAGTGAATACCTAGAAGAATCCCAACTGCTACCAACCGTCTAGAGCCAGTGAGACTATGGCATCCCCAATCGGGGTATGTTGTGAGGCTGAAGGTAGTGGATAAGGAAAGGAGATGGGGAAGAGGAAGGTTGGGAAGTACCTGGCTATTCAGACCTGGTCACCAAATACAGCTAAAGCCATTTCGAGCAACATTTCGCTTCTGAATGGTGATCTTTCACCAGGGTGATACTTGGAGTTTCTACCACTCTGAGACGTGCCGCAAATGTTTTCAATTTTTTATGTGAATTAAAATGTGTAATGACACATATTAATTGAATAAAATATATTGGCACACGCCGGGTTTGAACCCGCGACCTTTGGATTCGTAGTCGAGCGTCTTACCACTCGACCATGGAGGCCATCGACATGATGATAGCCAGCCTCCGATAAGAGGCGGCACCAGCAGAAGTGAAATTACGCAATTTGTCAAGTTTGTTGAATTCATACTTGTTGACTTGGGTGAAAACATTGCATCATTTTTTACTATCCGACATCTCCATGGTGTATTAAAGCGTATTTTCTTTGAATTAATTGAAATGCGAACTTCGCCGGTCAACAAGAATCAACATGTTACGATTTTGTTTATCTATTCAGAAAAAATATCTTCGTCAAATTGACCTTGGCATGTTTCCCCCCAGAACAAAGTGGGCTTTACAAGTTCCGAGACAGAGATAACACTGTGCTGCTCAATATTTAATAACTTAGCATTTTCTAAAGCAATTCAGTTAAATAGTTAATGCAGTGGTGAGAATATGCTAAAGCAATTCAGTTAAATAATTAATGCAGAAATGAGAATATGCGATTTACTTTTACCTTTTCCCGATAGAAGGCGTAGCTCGAAGCTCGGAACACAAAACAGAACTAGAAACAGGATACCAGATAGCTGTCAGCTGTCAAATTTAAAATGAGAATTTTCTTCTCTATGGAATATGTACACAAGGTGGGCCTGGGCCATAGACATAAAATACAAGACATGTCATATTCATACAAATCTAACGAAAAATGTAGCACCCTTAGAGTACATAGAGTAGTATCTATCCAAGGCAGTGAACTCCTGCACTTATCAACTTCAGAGTACCTCAGCGAGCAACTCGGCAAAATATACTTTTCTGCAACAATAATGTCACTACCAACCACCACATACATGCACCCATTTCTCGCCTACATACACTCGGGAATGAATACACCTCAAATATTGATATCTTTTAAATGAATTTGCCAAAATTTGAAAGACTTTTAAATGAAATATTCACTTATCATTAATGTATTGGAACTATTATTAATTATTATTTTTTGTATTTTTATTTTTTTTGCTATTCATTTCTCAAAACGTTTTACTGTATTATTTCATGTATATCCTTTTTAAACTGTACTCGTGCACTTACTTATGTTAAACTACTATGTAGAAGCCCATCAGGGCGTTAATAATAATAATAAATAAAAATAAATAAATACCGTGGCCTTAGTCTTAGCCACGCCCAGGTGCGCCGAGTCAGGTTAAAATCATCAAAAACAAGTCCAAAACCTTGAAGGAACAATATATGGAGGGATAGCTAATTTGTTTTACCCAACCCATCCGAAATTGTAATAAATCACTGTTTCCGTGTTTTTACATCGTACACCATGAGAGAGAAAGAGACAACAAATTTCTTGGACGGCTTCTATATACTGTCGTAATGTTCTTAAGCTGGTTATTTTCGCTGGTTAACGGCAGGACTCCGCCCACATTTTATATTTTGCCACTAAACTTGACACAACTAAACGGTTTTTTAGGTTAGATGCTATATTTTTGTTGATAAAAATACTGTGAAAAAGTGGCTATACGAATACACAAAAACATTATGTCGATATGTGATATGAATGGATGTATAAATACCGTAGCCTTAGTCTTAGCCACGCCCATTTGCGCCGAGTCATGTTAAAATCATCAAAAACAAGTCCAAAACTGACTTCACTGGCTTTGGCTTGGGCTACCTCTTGTACACTCTAAGTCCAAAACTGACTTCACTGCCTTGGATAGACACTACTCTACCAACTCTATGGTTATTTACAACAATTCCAACGCCTAGTTACATACATTTTGATACAGTCCTACAATCTATATGCAATTATCAATAATATTTTGAAATGTCTTGAACATGTTTGACCGGTCGGTAGCTGAGTGGAGAACGCGTCGGATTCCCACCCGGGCGTCGTGCGTTCAATTCCTCTGCTGGCTAAGTCCTCCATCATTGCACAAGCAACATCTTCCGCTTTTTATGATGGCAGTAGGAGTTTTTCAAATATTGTCAGGTTACTCGTAACCCGGGAATGTTTGTCTTACTTTAAAAAAAAAAAAAAGTTCCATAAATAACCGGTTCCTCGGATAAATAATATCGGCGGTTCCAGTGACCGCCAAGTAACCGAGACAAAATAGCATGGACAGGAATATCGAACATCTCTATTACGGGACAGGAAACAAAAATATCATCGCGGCTGCATTTCTGGTTTTGTAATTTTCTACTAGCGTTGGGAAAAACTTCAAAGTTTTGTGAATGCTTCAGAAACTGATAGTTCTTTAAAATGAATCCTTCACGGTGAACCCTTAGCGTTGTGACCGCTCTGTGCGAACTTACTATAAAGAACTATTTCATTTTGCGGCAATTCGAACTTCATTCATTTCTCATTCTGCGAATACTTCAATTGCAGTTTGTAGTTCACTCGCACGATCGCATCATACGCACTTAATTGTAGTTTACTTCGAAAAATTCGAATAGGATCAAGAAAGGGACGCTTAGATGGTTTGGGCATGTAGAGCGAATAAACGAAGAAAGGAGTGTGAAAAAAAAAGATGCGAAAGTGAATGGCAGAAGAAGACGAGGACGCCCGAGAAAGACATGGCACGATCAAGTAAATCAAATACTTGAATCGGGTCATGTGAAGAGTCAGAATAACAGAAGAGTATGTATGAGACGATGTATGAATGTAAATGAAGCAAGGAGTGTGTGCCAAGACAGAGTTATATGGCGGTCCATCCTCTCTGCCGAAAATTTCTGCGGGGAAATGGCGTGATGGTTAGTTAGTTAGTTAGTTACTTCGAAAATTTCAATTTTAGTTCTTCGTTCGCTCGCACATCGTTCATTCACAGTTCAATTGTGATGTATCGGACATGTACAGGTTATGTGTAGACGGACTTATTCACAGAAATATTTAGATTTTAGGCTTAAATTTAATATGTCAATTGTATGGTTTATAAGTTAAAAGTGTCCATTTTTTATGAGTTCGAGCTGGTAGAAGAGGCTGAGACACTCAGCCCAGACACCTACGTGTAAATGGCGCTACTGTTAGTAATACTGTGCTATTAGTAATTTTGTTATAAAAAATATAAATGGACAATTATTATTAAAACAATTAATTATTATATTATGATCAAAACAGCACTCGGAAAAACTAGTGTCCTAGACCAGACAAAACAAGCAAATGAATTAAAGTTTGTAATCATTTTAGAAAATTAAAAGCAACTGTCACCAAAGTCCAACAAAAAACATCACAACAATATTCCTGTATAAATAAAACCTCAGAGTAACAATATAAAGAGACCGTACTAATTTGTGACAAATCGTTGACAAACTCGCAAAATATAGCTCTCTCTTTATGCTCGGTTCTATAAGCATGTGAGAAAAAGAGACAAACAATTGTTGAAACCAATACACGATTTGGGGCGGACTAAATACCATGTCTTCATTATTTAATCCGCACAAACTTCAGATACGTTTCAAATGTCAGGCGAACGGACTGTCAAAAGTACGTAAATAGTTAAAAACTTGAGTTATTTTTTGTGTAATATCTAGCAAAACATCATGGCCACATGTTCTATGCTTGTTTGCTTTAATCGAAGTACAAAAGGACCAAAAGAAAACAGTTTTCACACGTATGTACCATAAAAATCGTCTTTTTTAGTTTGATCTCAAATATTTAACATCCTAACCTACAAAACAACTAGTAACTTACACTAATACGTAATTAATCTTTGGACTATTCGTTCCAATATAATAAACTTCCGTTTGAAATGAGTTTTAATGGATTCGTAATAGTTTTAACTTAGAGATTATATTGTTACTCTGAGGAGATGTCACATGAAAAACCTTTAGAACGGGGAAATCCCTATTTGTACGGCTTCTGAAAGTATCCCGGTCTCTTTCTTTTTCTCATGATACTAACGCTAAATTGTTGGCAAACAGATAAAGACAGAATAGTGTTTATCTCTTAGTTATTTTAATGATTTCGGTTGCCTCCCCCGATTCAGGACTATGCCAAAATTGTAATATTATTATATATTTAATTATTTTTGTTTTTCTAGGTCCTGTATTATATAATTTAAAGATGTGACTTTTCGTAAACGTCGACGATTTGATTGTTGTAGTGCGGAGATTTTTTTTTCTAGTTTCAAAATTCGCGTATTACGTTAAAAGTATTATATTTTTTAAGACTACCTTTTTTGGAGTATCTACGATTGGTGCATCTACAGAATTCTCGGGCGTTACGGATCTAACATCAAATTCCAATCTAATTTATTTTTCTTTGATTTAACAAATATGTTAATATGAATTCATACGTTTCATCTGGATTTTTATACCCTTAGCTTCTAATTAATTGTTTTTTTTTAAATCTATTGATGTGCACATGCACTATTGTACCCATTTCTGAACCTGTTCTCTGATGATTTATGATAACGATCATGCATTTAGATAGTTTTAATTTTGTATACATATTATATATTATTTTCTCCTTGTTAGTTAGAATTATTAGCTTAATTAATTAAGTATGAAGCGCACTTGACGTGAAATATCACAAAACTGTGCTATATAAGTTCACTGTTATTATTATCTGCATTCGAAATTTCCTTACAAAATAACGCGGGACGGAAAACATCCCTACAATACTTAAAAGCGGTGTCATGTTTTGTGAAATTTTTTTGTGTCTCTTTCTCTCATGGTGTACGACGTAAAAACGCAGAGAAAGTGATTTATCGCAAATTTATATAGGTAAAAAAATGATCTCTCTCCATATATTCTTACTCCAAGGTTAAGAAAATGATTTAACATCTGTTATCACCGTACATTTTTTTTTTTATTTTACTTTTGTTTGTAAACTATTTTGTTGATGGAGACTGAAGTTCATTTTATAATATGTATTATAAAATGTTCTGTACTAATAATTTAATTCGTTTATATTTTTATCTATAAATAAGATTTTAATAATCTTATTGATTAATGTATCTTTGAATAAACAAAAAAATATACAACATTCATTCTTTTTAATGATTTACAACTACCTACTCACAACAAAATACCTAATTTACTTAATTTGTGACAACCCTGTTAGTGATTTTACTCTGAGTTTAGGCCACACCCTTTGGTCATTGCTTGGTCAAAAAGTGCGGACAAAATTTCGCAAAGTTAGGTCTCTATATATTGTTACTCTAAGAATAAAACACACCAAAACACGTCGAACTGTGGATGATGCGATCGTGCGAGCGAACGAATAACTACAATTGAAGTATTAAAGCTTTCGAAAAAACTACAATTGAACTGTGGATGGTGCGATACTGCGATCGTGCGAACGAACAAAGAACTATGATTGAAGTTTTCAAAGTAAACTACAATTCAATATGGATGATCTAGCGTTGTGACAGTTTTGAAAGAACTGTTTCAAAGAAGTACTTCTTCTGACAGCAGTCCCCACTTCATTCATTTTTCATTGAACAAATACTTCAATTGAAGTTGGTTAAGTTGGTACTTCCGATTGAACAATCTATGGCATCTACTTCGAACTTCAATTTTTCATTCGTTCGAAAGACTGAAATATTGCATCATCCACAGTTCAATTGTTCATTCCCTTCTTCCTTCGATTTTAGTTCGAAGATGAATGAAGCAATGAAGTATCTTTTTAGTTATCCGTTCCCTCGCACGTACTCGTGACATTTGCTTATGATTTCTTTGCTTGTTTTGTCTATACGGCACTAGTTTTTCCGAGTGTTTTTTTGGTGATTTTGAATTGTGAACGAATTATTTTGTTGAACTTTTATAATATCTCAGTTTACAAACATACCTTTCAATCTCTACCTAAAATTATGACTGGCCGTTCAACGAGAAAGCAAAGTGAAATATGGGTTTATTTTAAGGAAGATGAGGTTTACCAGGCCAAATGCAACTTTTGTTTTGAAGTTATATCCATAAAGGGGGGAAATGCCTTTAATATGAATCGTCATTTGCGCAATATTCAGCCTATTGCTAACCAAACTGTCAAACTGAGTTCTGTACAGTAAGAATATTCAAATCGTATCTCAAGCTCCGAAAGAAGTTTATATCGCTCTTACAGAAACTGGAAATTTTGCTAGTACTTCATTTGCTTTTTGCAAGTTCCTTGTGCATACTCATTGTACATCATCCCTTTTAAGTCATGAAACAATGTCAATTCAAACCTTGAATACTCTTAAGATTCAAACAATTTTGACAGCTGTCATCCCGTAAACCATAGAAGAGAAACCAGTAATAGACAATTCATCATCGTTTTTCTACAAGCTATAATTTTTGCCATGGAATAATGCACATACATACATCAATTTATGTGGTTGGGAGAGCTGCCCCGAAGATATTATTATTTAACCCCCCTCCCCTCCCCCCGAAGAGGAATGCTGTGATTAATATGTTACTTCAATTGAAGGGTTCATCGTGAAGGGTTCATTTTGAAGAAGCATCAATTCGTGAAGCATTCACAAATCTGTGAAGCTTTTCCCATCGCTAGATGATGCGATCGTGCGAGCGAACTACTGACTACAAATTATTGAAGTATTCGCACAGTGAGAAATGAATGAAGTTTGAACTGCCGCAAAATGAAGTAGTTCTTCGTAGTAGGTCACAACTATGGATGGTTGATATCGGAAATTGGGTGTACCTGCGGTTCCAGTTACCGGTGACCGGTGAAGAACCGGTTATTTGTCCAGTTCTTTTTGGAACCGATTCCTGATGCCAGAAAAGTCCCACGAAGGAGATTTTATTATTCAAACCGAAAACTATTAGAAAATCAACAAAAAAATCTTCTCACAAAAAATAATAACAGTAGGCAGAGATCTCAAGTCAAAAAGAACTAGCAAACCAACAAAAAATGGAATTGTGGAACCGGTACCTCGGACAAATGATTTCGATTTTTATTTGCAAAAAAAAAGAATCGGTTCCTCAGAGAAATAATATCGGCGGTTCCGGTGACCGGCTTGGAACCGGTTCCTTTTACCCGGTACAGGAATATCGACCATCTCTAGTTACCGTTAAAAGCGTGTTTATTTCTAATCTAGGCTCATGTGTCATGTGGTTCTGAACGACTTGAATTGTCGCAGTTCAGATGAAGTGGTATGTTGTCAAATATCTTATCGAAACCGCTTCTAAACCATTATTTGTTTTCATTTATTACCTATTATTACTATTTGACATATTATTGTTTCATTGTATATTTGACATTTTGTTTACCGTTATTGTTATAAACCCCCCCTACATTCTGTGGTAATTATTCAAGACGTCTATCGACGTTAACATTCGAGCGAGAGTTTATTATCACAGTTAACCTTTTAACTGCGGACTTTGGAGCGTGCGATCTTACTCCCTGTGCGGAGTTTATTTTTAGAATCGACAATTTAAGTTAAAATAAATATAAATAAAGTCTTACCTTCATATAAGAAGCACAAACATTTTTTTATGATATAAGCTGAAATGTCAACAATGCTTTAAAACAATTAAACTATCACCAACGCATTTATTTCTTACGTAAATAAACAATAAACTACACCAAGTCAATATTTTCATACTACGTAACATAATGTATAGTCTGTTTTACTTTTGTTTGCGTCTCTTTACACAAAAAATATTATTAATTTTATTGACAATAACGTTGTCGTGTATATTAATATCACTTTATTATAAATTGTTATTTAAGTGTTAGCTGTTTGTCCATGTATTTATTCATTATCAACAATGAGTTCGTTCATAAGTTTCATTCGTTTCGGTATTGTTACAAAATGTAACACACTATTAATCGATAAAAAGTAGCAAGGTCCAATATCAGCACTGCTCATTACATCATTATGATACCTATTTGTTTCGAATACAATCTTCTCCATTATATCATTGGACAAAAAATGTAAAAATATATCTGATTCACTGCAACTAGCGTCAAAATGTACTTTTACACCTGCGTATTTACCGTCGAACACGTGAATCCTAGGACTGTGGTGACCGCCTACCCATGTAAGGGGTTTGTGATTTGGTTTACGAGATAAACTATCAGATGAACTTGTGGATGGTTGCGGAAAGGTTAACAATGCTGGAATAATATTAGGTTCACATGGAACGGACTCATTTTCGGATAATAATTCAACTTCAGAATCTGATCCACTCTCACTGTTATTATCCTCTGAATCACTGTTCATTATAAAGTTCATTATTTCATCATCTTTCCCAAACATATTATTATCTCTAGTTTGATCCATAATAAAATATTTTAATGTCCACTTAATATTACAATAAAATAACAAGTAATGCTTTATGAACGTCAAGATAAACCAATATAAGAAACGCACTTCTCAAAACACAAAAGATATTAAAATAATTATTTAATCACTTCAAAGACGTAATGTGAATACGGTCCACTGTGTCAAAACTGTTTAGATAACAGAATAAACAAACATATATCCAACGCCGATGATTAATTTGATTGTAAATTCTAATGTTTACTTTATTTCGAGCTAATGTAAACAATCTCAAATACGAGCAATAAGTTCTAAAACAGACTATACACGGCGCTACGTCAAGTGCGCATCGCGACAAATTCCGACTGCGGCCGCCCGAGATGGAAAAATGATCAGGACATGACTTTATAATAATAATATTTATATCAAGTGCGTGTTTTATTCTATTCGTTTAAGGTGTTACTTTGAATTTGATAGTTTGCATTTACATTGTATTCAAAACATCTCTGGGAGATTACTAAACAGAAGCAAAACTGTTGTTTTCTTTCGACATATGGATTGTTGAAAGGAAAACAGACAAAATCATCAATGGAATAAAACAGATTTATTCCTAGAGATATTTTTTATAGTGAATACCGCACAAAAGTCCCAACTGCTACCAACCATCTAGAGCCATATGTTGTGAGGTTGAAGGCAGTGGGGAGCTGAAGGAGATGGGGAAGAGGAAGGTTAGGAATTGCCCGACCATTCAGATCTGGTCACCAAACACGGCTAAAGTCATTTCAAGCATGTTTCGATTCTTAATGGTGGTCTTTTACCAGGGCGATATCACTCTGGAACGTGCTGCAAACATACTGTATATAACTTTATGTGAATTAAATGTGTTTGTGTTATGACACATATTAATTAAATAAAGGTTATTTGCGCACGCCGCGTTTGAATCCGCGACCTTTGCATACGTAGTCGAGCGTTTTACCACTCGATTATGGAGGCCGTCAATACTACTTGGCTAATGGTATAGTGCCATTTTTATGAAATATCACGGCAAAGGCACTTCTTAACAAGGATAGAAAATGACAAAAGCTATACCTAAAATTATCATTAAAATACGAGGATTGAATAAATAAAATTAAATACCTTGAATTACCTTCAACACTACCGTTTCGAACGAGAGTTCTAATGTAACCCCCAACAAGAGTTTAGTGCGATACCTATATTTACATTCGCGGCCTACACAAAAACTTAAATTTTGTCCAGCACCATCTTTTGTCCCAACCTTCTTTTCCTTTCAGAAACGTAGATAGCCGAGCCTCTAGACGCCTCCTTTCTGGACTGCCCAGGCTTCTCCCTGGTAGGCAAGTTCAGACCCAAAGGAGGTGTCTGTCTTTATAGCAGGGCTGACGTCAACTGTGTGCGACTGTTGACGTTGAATCTAGAAAACCCTAGATTCGACATAATGTAGGTGTGCGTCAATCTTGCCAATATGGCAACATTTTATGCGTGTTTATACCGCTCATCGAACTTCAGCAAATCAGACACATCCGAGCTTTTAAAACATTTGAGTGAAACTATTGATGATCTCTTGCCCTGCTACCCTTCGGACGAGTTTGTTGTTCTGGGGGACTTCAATGTTTATAACGAACCATGGTTGAAGTTCTCAGGACCAACAGACTCGGCTGGCTGACAAGCGGAATCCTTTGCCCTTTGCCACGGACTTGAGCAACTGGTGCATGAACCTACGAGGGTTCCTGACGTCCAGACTCACCGCTTCAATCTGTTAGACCTATTTTTAACCACCATGCCACACGGGTACAGGATTGATGTCACAGCGCCTTTAGGATCGTCCAACCACTGCCTGGTTATGACATCAATCCCCGTTACTTGCAGAGTGCCTAACGCGACGCCCAAGAGGAAAATGTGGCATTATAGGTCAGTAGATTGGTTCGGTCTGCGGGCGCACCTGAATGCTTTCCCGTGGACAGCTGTCTGTTTTCGGATTCTTCCAGATGTGCCCAGGAAATTGGTGAAGTCATCACATCTGCGATGGATGGCTTTATACAATCTGCTGTTAAACAAACTGGAGTGGGCTCAAAGCTGTGGTTCAGTCGACAATGCTCGGATGCAGTTTGACGAAAAAACGTGGCTTACCGAGTCTACAACACATCTCGAACGTCCGAAAACAGATCGGTTTACAACAAATTGGCAAAGGAGAGCAAGAAAATCATCAAGAAGTCAAAATTCGAGCATGACCTGCAGATCAGCAGAAAGCTGGCTGCCTGCTCGAATGGCAGCAGAGCGTTTTGGTCGCTATCGGGCACTATAGGTAGTAATTTCTGCAAATCTTTGATGACAGTACAGTTCATGATGGTTTTTTGTTTGGCAATCCCCCAAAGGGCACAGAAATAGCAACGGCTCGAAGGGCTTTGGAGCAGATAATGGACGATTAACTCGAGAGAATCTCCTCTTGGGGTAAGAATAATCTCGTTGAATTTAATGTTTCAAAGACTCAATCATGTCTGATTACGACTAAAAGGGATCCAAATGACAATTTAGTCTCCTTCAATGGAAGTAATCTTCCCAACGATTCCATTGAAATGCTTGGTGTAACCTTAAGTGACCAGTTTAGGCACCGGGGCTCCATCGAAGCCAGAGTAAAGTTAGCCTCTCAGAAGTTGGGCGTATGGTACAGGGCCCGCAGACACTTCAATAGTACACAACTGCTCACCTAATACAAATCCTAAGTACGCCCCACTGTTAAATTTGGAAGCCACCTTTGGTTTGAAGCCCCTAAATACCTGAAAAATATTCCTTGACTGCAGAAATGGGCGGTCCGTTTGATAGATTCTCCTATCTTAACAAATGGATTGCAATCTTTGGAGCACAGACGTCAGGTGGGAATGGTGTCTTTGTTCTACGGTTATTTCAATGGAAGATGCTCGGAGGAACTTGCGTCATTGATCCCTTCCTTCCCCTTCGGCAACTCGCCAAACGCGCGCCCAACATTTGTACACGGTTGACATTCAATACATGAGAACAGGTCGCTTTTATGACTCGTTCTTATGTTCAACAGCTCGGCTATGAAACGATTTGCCGGTCTCTGTGTTTCCTCCCTCCTTCAACATGGGCCTCTTCAAGACCCAGGTTCACTCCTTCCTTTCCTCAAAAATACCCTCCACACAGAATCCCCAAAGATGACATAGTCCCTGAGGGAAATTATTTCCCTCAAGGCCTCCTGTGTGTAGTTATTGTAAAAAAAAAAAAAAGAAGCTGTTTGTGGTCAGATCTGAATAGCCAGGTACTTCCCAACCTTCTCAATCTCTTTCCCCTCCCCGCCACCTTCAGCCTCACAACATACCTCAATTGGGGATGCCGTAGTCCCACTGGCTCTAGACGGTTGGGAGCAGTTGGGACTCTGGTGCGGTATTCACTATTAAAAAATTAAAGCATTATTGTCAAGAGTTTGAGTGCCGTCAAATTGTATCATATTTATGTGGTTTTTATTAATTGCAGCCAGGTGAATCTGAATAAAATGGCCGAACCTAATCACAACGTTTTAGCCCTTGTGATAGACAAGTGTAGGTTATGTCTAGAGCACCACGGCTCCATCAGTATATTCGACACTCCCAGACTGGTCGAAGACATTCGATTGTGTACCCACGTTAATGTAAGTTCTATTTGATCAACTTCAACTTATTCTTAATGATGTTGAGGCACACTTTGTACTGCGTCTAAATACTAAACATCTAAAACTTATTCTGAATAACGTTGAAGCATAATGGTAGATTCACACCAACGTCCGGATCCGCTCAGTGACGATATTGTTCCGCATGAGAGCTTATTGATATGGTATGAATATCAATCAAGGAGTATGTGCCAAGACAAAGTTGTGTGGCAGTATATCCTTCTGCCCACCCTTGTGATATTTAACTACTTAGTTAAATAATTATTTTGATATGTAAAAATACTTACATTGCAGATTTTTTTTTATTGAAAACCATTTTTTTATCACTAAATAATATTTTTAATTAATCAAAACTTTAATGGCTGTTCAAAATTCAATAAAGATTTTTGAAAAACCAATAATTTGACAAAAATTGTTGTGTTAATTAATTAATTAAAAATATTATTTAGTTATAAAAAAATGATTTTTAATAAAAAAAAATCTGCGATGTAAGTATTTTTACACATCAAAATAATTATTTAACTAAGTAGTTAAATATCACAAGGGTGGGCAGAGAGGATATACTGCCACACAACTTTGTCTTAACACATACTCCTTGATTGATAACTAACTAACTAACCTTCACGCCGTTTCTCCGTAGGGGTAGGCAGAGAGGACGGACCGCCATACAACTCTGTCTTGGCACACACTTCTTGCTTCATTTACATTCATACATCGTCTCATACATACTCTTCTGTTATTCTATCTCTTCACATGACCCGATTCAAGTATTTGATTTACTTGATCGTGCCATGTCTTTCTCGGGCGTCCTCGACTTCTTCTTCCATTCACTTTCGCATCATATATTCTTTTCACACTCCTTTCTTCGTTCATTCGCTCTACATGCCCAAACCATCTAAGCGTCCCTTTCTTGATCCTATCCATTACACTCATATCCGCCTTGCCACAAATCCACATTTGTAATACGGTCATACATGGTTTTACCGCACATCCGTCTCAAAGATCTCATTTCCACAGCATTCAGTCTACTTTCATCCTTCCTCTGCCAGTTCCATGCCTCACTGCCATACATCAGGGTTGGTATAAGCACTCCATTGTGGACTGCTAGAGTCATACCATATCAATAAGCTCTCATGCGGAACTGTATCGTCACTGAGCGGATCCGGACGTTGGTGTGAAACCAGCTTTAAGCGACACTTTGATCAAAAATGAGTTGAATATGCCGTTTTGGACAGTTTTTTCTTCTTCATCGAATGCCCTGACTCCCGTTTGATTCTGAATACTTTTGCGGCGCTTCAGTCATTCAAAATATATTTACCATTTGGGAGCAAGCTCGACTCTGGTCGCTTCAGGTAACTCAGTGAGAGCATTGAGTTAACTTTTTTTTTTCAAAATACATCTGGTAGGTATTGAAGACAAACGTACTGATGAATTTTATTGTAAAAACAAAAAAAAACTAAAAAGTGCTTTGGTGTAAACTTCTCAAAATGTTGCTTCAGCCCTTTTGCCTTTCCGGCGACGATATGCTTTTACAATATACGTATAATAATTGTGAAATATCATATACTATCGACCATCTCCTATTAATTCAATATATACCCTTATAGGTGAAAACGGACGATGCTTATCCTAAAAATATTTGCATTTCGTGCAAACGAAGCGTCAGCAAAGCCAAGGCCCTGCGGATCATGGCTCTCGGCACGTTCGCAAAGCTGCGCTTCATCACCGGAGAGACCTCCAAAATAGAACCCCTTCAACCGGACGTTATAATCGTTGAATCTCAAAATGTAAGTATGTTAAAAGAACACGGTGACATCCCTAGCATGGCAGGCAAAAAAATAAACATGCATAAAATAATTTAAGAAATAGCATGTAATAAAAAAATTATTTACATTTACTTTTAAAAAAACTTTTATGGCTGTTCAAAATTCAATAAAGATCTTTGAAAAAACGATATTTTCAAAAAAATTGTTGTGGTTTTGATTTTTCCCTTGCACAAAATGATTATTTTTAAAGCTCTAAATTAAATAAGCATATTCAGATATCTGTCAAAAGACGTAACTAATAAATATTATTTAAAAATGCATTTAACCAGCCATCGTAGGGTTCTAGATCATAGAAATAAATTGAGGTTACTAACAATTTTGCTAAAACAATGTGCGCAAGTAAAATCGACAATAATAATGATGATATTTGGATAATTTGTATGGTGCCGTTTTTCTCAAAAATCACCTCAAGGGCCCTGTACAAACCCTAATTTCTAGTTTATATAAATATACAGCAACATACTTACCTGGCAAGTCACTTCTTGGCGGAACACAATCACAATATCGTGAAAACTGTTTTTATTTATTTTTTATGTCATTGTTAGGTTAAAATATTTTGTTTAATGGCCAACCCAGTGTTGCTATATTAAAATAATATTCAGTGTGGTTTTTTATTAAAAAAATACATTGGAATTGTTAATTTTGTCACATTGTTGAATTCTGTGTAAAAAAATATCCGCATGAATTTTTCTTGGGTTGGGTGTTTCAAACTTTTTCATATTTAACAACAGTTCAGCGATTACCGCTATTTTTAATTTATGACATTTGAACTGTCCTCGTTAAACGCCGAAACGGCCGAAAATCGATGATTAACGGGAATCGTTTAAATGTCAAATATTCAAAATGCTGCGCATTCTTGAATTGTAATGACGTCAAATGTGACAAAGTTTGAAATGCCCCAACTTAGGCCATTGACAAATTAAGTGACTCGTTGTTTCTTTTGTATTTATTTAAATTAAAAAGTTTTTGTTTCTAGAACAACGAGAAAATTAAGTCGGAGAGTCAAGAGAGTAAATCCAAGAACCACCATAAAAATCGGAGGAAAAAAAGTCTCCTCGGCATTCCGAGGAAAAGCAAATCACACTCTTCAAAAGGTGTTGAGAAAAAAATCTTCAACTCTTCAAACGAAATGAAAATCCCAAAGGTTGTCTTGATCGCCAATAGCTGTGATGGTTATAAGGTTAAAAAAGTTGATTTAATATCAATGCAATCAAATGAAAATGGTGTTGATCAAGTGACAACTAATTCTACAGTCGCAGAATCAAAAGTCAGCACAACAGAATTACCACAATCCCCTTCTAAGAAGGTAAACAATCTGAAATTTTCAATATTGACCCTCTACGCTTTAGAGCGCCAGTTATAGGCCCACCTAGTCCATCTATCACAGCAAACTTTGAAGTATAAATGACAATAACATAAGAAAGACCGTGTAACAAAGAAAGTTCATATATCATCCAAATAAATTAATTTGGGAGACATTATTCTTAAACATAACATTCATCGGTGTAGAAATTCGCTATACGTACAATAGTTGTGAAATATAAATCCCTAAACAATATTTGAACCAACTAGCTATTAAGTGTACAACTTAGCTTCCGTCGTTTTCCTATAGATGGCTCTAGCGGTAAGTAGTGGTCAAAATAAATAGATCATAGATGTCATGCAGTAAACTTAGGCATCTATCAACATAACCCCATACAAACATTAGTCCATTTGTATCTGCATCATTATGTTATTCTCCATTGAAAATGTCGGTTTATGAGCCAAATTCTCGTCATTTGTGGGAGGCGCAGCGTGACAATGCTCGACCCCACGTTGCGAAAGTTGTCAAGACATACTTGGAAACGTTAAAATGGGAAGTCCTACCCCTCCCGCCCTATTCTCCAGGCGTTGCTCCCTCTGACTATCACTTGTTTCGACCAATGGCACGCGACCTGGCTGACCGGCACTTCCGGTCTTGTGAATAAGCAATAAATTGGATTGATTTGTGGATCGCTTCAAAAGATGACCAGTTTTTTCAACGTGGGATTCGGGCTGCCCGAAAGATGGGAGAAAGTAGTGGCCAGCGATGGACAATACTTTGAATCATAAATGTATAAAAAGTTTTTTTACAATAAAGCCTCGAATTTCGCACCTAATATCTGAACATCTTAATTTTATTTAGTGGCTGGGTTGTTTGAACACTCTTCGCATTTGATCGTCAGTCAAATGTAACGATTAGCGCCATTTTAAATTATTGACATTTGGGCGGTTACTGTTAACCGCCGTCAAGTAAAACAACATGGTCGTTGTCAGTATCGTCATGGAAATATATGAGAGACCACCATATCAAAATGCTGAGAAGAATTATTGTATTAGAAAAAAATATCAGTTCTAGAAAATAACTTATAACTCACCCAAATATTGACCGATTTTATTCACTCTTTTTGTTAATTGAACGAAATATGTAGTTAAATAAGTTTTATAAAAGATGTAATTGAAAATATTGTAGCTTTTGAAGTCTATATATAACGAGAAAGAGGCGATTACATATTCATATGATAAAATTGAACAATTATTGAAAATGTCTTCATTAGAAAAGCGCAGGAAAGACTTTGATTTAATTTTCATTTACAAAATTATTAATCGTTTTATTGACTCACCTTCTCTATTGCAACTTATCCAATTCAACATTCCTTGCCGTAGACTCAGAAACAATGAATTGCTGTTCCTCAATCATCACAATACTAATTATGGGTATAATTCTTCAATGTCCAGAATGTAAAGACTTGTTAACTCAAGCCATGGTCTTGAAATTTTTGGTAGCAGTCTAAATTATTTTTGTCATTCTTTACGACTCTACCAAAACTTTGACTAGACCACGGCTTGAATGTTTTCTCTTATGTTTATTTGGCCTTATTTTTGTCATCGCTTCATTTATTATTATGTATATGCCATTCCTTCTCTGTTGCTCTTTTTTCCATTTCGTGTTTTATATGTATTTTTTGTAATTGGATTTTAGTCCGTTAATTTATAAATAAAGATACAGACTCTCAGTGCTAGAATTAAGAATCGAAACGTTTGTTTGAAACGGTATTAGTTTTGTTTACCACATTGATCGCTGTGGGGGTCACCGGTGACCAACGAGTAAGATCTTCCTTTGAGTCGTTATTGAGCATTGTGGGGCACACATTCTGTACAGTTTCCTATTCAGTTTGACTGAAACGGCTCTTCTGTCCGTGTTACTGCAACGCGGCATTAGAAAATTCGTCTAAAGTAACATTAAATCGGTTCACAAATGTGAAGTTTTTCGTGAAATAAAACTGTCAAATTTTATGATCCATAAATGTATTTTTATTGAAATTTGGCGGTCAATGTGTTAACTAGTAATAGAATACCGAATAGTGAAGTATTTCACAACTTTCCTCTGTTGGCCTTATCCTCCTGCTACCCCGTTCTCTTCTACCTCACTACATTCCCCATTAGTGGGTGCCACATTCCCACTGGCTCTGGACAGGGTGACGTCGTATAAACAATACATGCATTCTTTAATCTTGCAGAAAGCAGACTCATCAAGTAGACCAGGAACCGTGAAAATTGGAGACTTCCACTGTCAGGTACTCAATTTTTTTTTCACTTTTATTTACATATTTGCTATTCATTTTTACACCCTTTTTTCCTAGTTGTGTTAGGATGTATAGGATTAACCTGTTAACCGGGGACTTCCGCTTTGAATTACGCAACATACAACGGGCGCGAACTCTTTCACTAGGACGTGTCAATACGTCACGCCCGGAGGACGTAATTTCATATTATTATTATTTTTTTTTTATGCTTAAAATAAATGAAAAGACTATGAAATATACATTTTTTTGTTTATTTATATATGAAGCACAAAGGAAAATACAAAATTAGTCCTCAGTATCGCTCAAATTACTGTCAGATGACTCCGATGACGTACTCATAATACGTCTCCTTTTTCTACCTGCCGCGGCCGGTACATTGATTTCGTCATCGCTGATATCGGTTTCATTCATTTTGATGGATACCTAGAAAAATGTATTCTAAAATAAAAAGGTTGTAATTATAAAAAATATAAGTAAATAATATAAAATACGAAAATAGGTAGGTAAGTGTAAGTACGTACCCATTACTGCTCCAGTGTCACGTCCACCACTCTCAATATAGAAATGATACTGATTCCCTCTGTGTCTTAAATTCACGTCGAGATATGTATGGATGACTAATACTTTTGTTGCTCGGAAATATACGTTCCGCCTATTCCAGGGCACAACATATATTTAAAGGACGTATTCATATGTCCTACCCGTACTCGATACTGTTTACGTTTGACGTATTTATACGTTCCGCCCGGTTAACAGGTTAATTTATGTTTTTTTTTAATTATAATTTTACTAACTTTTTTTATTATTAACTGTATAAGTACATATCCTAAAGTATGTTTAATATATAAGCATATCTCAAGAAAAGTGGCACGTTCAAGTAGGCCCGGCCCTGAGCCAAACGGCGCCTGCGTCTAATAAAATGGCTTAATGTGTAATTGTGATAATATGACCGGTCACTAGCTGAGTGGAAAAACGCGTCGGATTCCCACCCGGGCGTCGTGCGTTCAATTCCTCTGCTGGCTAAGTCCTCCATCATTGCACAATCAACATCTTCCGCTTCTTATGATGGCAGTAGGAGTTTTTCAAATATTGTCAGCAGTGGCGGCTCGTGACTTTTTAGTGTGCTAGAGTGCTAAGATTGAAAAAAAAACGTCATGTTGATGTTGTTGTGGCCGAAAATGAATTTAAAAAAATACATATATAAATATATATTGTATGAAGATTTTCAAGATTTTTCAGTTTGGGGGGGTCATTGACCCACCAAAACTGAAAAATCTTCATACAAAATATGTATTTTTTTAAATTAAATAAAAATCATTTTCGTCTACAACAACATCAAAAACATCGTATTTTTCAATCTCAGCACTCTAGCAACCTAAAAAGTCACGAGCCGCCCCTGATTGTCAGGTTATTCGTAACCCGGGAATGTTTGTCTTTCTTTTAAAAAAAAAAAAAAATTAATATATATATACATATATCTTTGCTACATTCCACTTGGACCCATGAGGATCATATAAAAAAACCATAACTTTTATATATTATAAAATGTCATCACTGTTAACCACTCGTTTTTGGCAGGTTTGCCCCTTTGAAAATAAATAAATTAAAACTAACAGATCCAACAAATTACTACTGTAAATATTTTGTTCTGTTAAATTTGCAGAGTTATTTCAATTGGATATAGTTATGCAGAAAGCGTCCAACCCACAATTTTCCAAAATTGAGTTTTACATGTTTTCCTATAGACAAATACGAGATTTCTATCTGCTGAAAACATCCAAGCTCCAAATGCAATAGATTTTTCGTAATTATTTTTTTTTACTAGTCAGATATTTGACTTAAATTGAAGTTTAAAAACCTTAAAATGTTGGATAACATAAAGATTATTGTATATTATTTAGAAATGTTAATCATTGTAATGTATATTTCTCCCGGCTTGATAAGCCCGAATGACGTGAAGGAATCAGCCCTTTGGGCTCGGTCGGCCAGACTGAGGCAGCAACCAGCGGGATGACGGGCGCGTAGCGCGCCCGATCCCGGCCGACCTAACGATTCTTGCGCGAGCGTGGTCCCGGAGAAAAAATGATTTGTTAAACCCTTTCACGGGGGCCAGGTTAATCACCCGGCCAAATAAAATATACCGGGTGATAACTCGGCCCCCAGCTACACAACTGTCATGTTATTATGTATGTAAATGTTAGGATAAGTTAGTTATTAAGAGTTTAGCCCCAAAAACCGGGCATTATTTGTAAACTGTATTTTTGATATGTATTTGTGAACTTAATAAAAATGATAGAGGGGTGAAATTAAGTTGAGGTGAAAGCTGGTAAAAAGGAGAAGGGGATAGATTGCTAAAATCTGTCCCACAAAATTACCAGCCGGCCGGGGAGAGAGCGAAAAGAGGATGCTAAATCCTCCCATACAAATCGCTCTTACGCCTCGGCTGCGCTCCAAAGCGCAATGAAATATTGCGCAATAATGGGAGAAAAGGCAGATCACCAGCATCCTCCACCAGTACCATTCACCTTGACTCATCTTCGCCCTGACATCGCCTTCAACTTGACTCCTGACTTTTATTTGACCATCGCCTGCCCCCCTGGACCGCCTGACTACACCTCTCTCTGGACCAGACCCGCAGCATCTTCACTTGAAAGCCGAGGCCCTACAAGCTGAACCCGTCGCCTCCCCTTACAACGAGACGACCCCTTGGAGCACCTCACAGATTGGGACCGCCCCTATACAGTTTACTTGTGTGCCCTGTTACGTCGGGTACATAAGTTGGTCCTTCTCGAGCCGGATCCATCTGTGAAGCAGCGCCAAGGATGGCGCCTTCCTTACGCTCTAGGAAGAGCACGTCAGACGGAAAGTCAACGCCTGGCCAGGATGATCTCACAACCGGGGCGGCCGGAATAGCGCCCCCCGGACTCCAGGATCCTTCGGGACGACTCGGAGACCTGGAAAACCCTACCAGCAGCACAGCAGCCCGCGCCGCACGAGCCCGCGCCCCTGCCCTAGCTGCTGAATGGACCACAAGGACGTCAGCCTTACAACCTGAAGTCCGCCCCTCAGCTGATGAAGCCTCGTCAGGAAGCGAGGCTTCGATTGAGGACACCGTCCGACAATTGCGGCGAGAGCTGCGTGCGGAAAGACGGCGTACACAGCGCAGAGAGGAAGAACATCATCGGCAGATGCTAGAAATTATTGCATCACTGAGATTTCTCCCTGCACACCCCGCAGCCCCCGGCTCCCTGCCTCGAAGCGGAGAGCCCTCAGAAACGGACCAAGCTGCGGGGGCATCCGGAGCATCCTACAGCCCGGAGAAAACCGCGACAGATTGCGCCAATCAAGCGAGCGGCGGGCAATCGGCGGAAACCGCGACAGATTGCGCCTTTCAAACAAACGGCGTGCAATCGGCGGACATCGTGACTTGCACTGAGGCAGTCAACCCCGCAGCCCCCGGCCCCCCGCCACGAAACGGAGAGCCCACAGAAACGGACCAAGCTGCGGGGGCATCCGGAGCATCCTACAGCCCGGAGGAAACCGCGACAGATTGCGCCAATCAAGCGAGCGGCGGGCAATCGGCGGAAACCGCGACAGATTGCGCCTTTCAAACAAGCGGCGTGCAATCGGCGGACATATTGACTTGCACTGGGGCAGTCAACCCCGCAGCCCCCGGCCCCCCGCCTCGAAGCGGAGAGCCCACAGAAACGGACCGAGCTGCGGGAGCACCCGGAGCAGTATACAGCCCGGACAAGGCCGTGACGGATTGCGCCCATCATACAAACGGCGATCAATCGGCGGCCACAATGGCGCCTCTGAGGCAACCAACCCAGACCGCCGCCTTGATGAGCAGCCCGCCGACAGACAACGGGACTGCAGTGGCGGCGCAGAGAACCGTCGCATATTACAGTGCGGCCTCTCAGCATGGTTTACGAGCGAACGGGGCCTTGCAGACGCAGAATGACGCCCCGCCGACGACTCAGCCCAGCCCGAGTACTGCTACGGGACAAACCACAAGCGGTAGCCGGCGGGTGAAACCACGGCTACTACCGATATGGCACGACAATACAAGTGCTACCCCCGGCCCGCTTCCCCGCGCCCCACCGCCCGGCAGACTGTCTCCAAGCAAAATGCCGAGACAACGGCGGCCAGACAAGACAAGTGCTACCCCCGGCCCGCTTCCCCGCACCCCACCGCCCGGCAGACTGTCTCCAAGCGAAATGACGAAACAGCGCCGGCCGAGCAAAGCAAGCAAGAGCTCGCCCCCGCTTCCCCGCGGCCATCCTTCCGGCTCGCAGGTCCGGCCCGCAATGACGGGACAGCGGCTTCCGCCCGGCTCAGTGTCTAGTCACGGAATGACAAGACAGCGGCGGCCGATCAAAGCGAACAAAGGCTCGGCCCCGCTTCCCCGCGCCCCTCTTGCGGACGGAGGCGAAAAGTGTGGTAATAAATACCTACACGCAGACACGGCTGGCGCCAACCAAAGAAAGAGAGCCCGAGCATTGGCGTACGAACCGGGAGATTGTTTCAATCTCCCACAAACCGAGTCAGGCCTAGAGGCGATTCCCGATGAGGGGAGTCACACAGCGTACGCAGAAAACGCTCCTCAGGACTCGGTACGGCTCACGAGCCGCCCTCAACAAAGTCTGGCATAAAATTGCTGGACAAGAGAGCTCCAGCAACCTCCGACGGAGATGACAACTTCTCCACATTTAACGAAGCGCCCGTCGGAGGAAAATCAACGTCTGGACCATCTCACCCCCGCCAGCGCCTTGGAAGCCTGGCACACGTGACTCGCTCGGAGGCAGTCACAAAACTATTGCCGGTTGATAAATCGCCGGCTGACGCTTACCGGCTGATGAATCGCCGGCCCGCCAAGGGTCAAATCACCGACCCACCTTCTGGCCGACTCGCTGGCTAAACGGCTGAGAGATTGCCGTCCCCCAGGAGCATCCGGCCCACCTTCTGGCCGACTCGCTGGCAAGCGGCTGAGAGATTGCCGTCCCCCAGGAGTATCCGGCCCACCTTCTGTCCGACTCGCTGGCTAAACGGCTGAGAGATTGCCGCCCCCAGGAGCATCCGGACCACCAGAAGCTGACTCGCTGGCAAGCGGCTGAGAGATTGCCGTCCCCCAGGAGTATCCGGCCCACCTTCTGTCCGACTCGCTGGCTAAACGGCTGAGAGATTGCCGCCCCCCAGGAGCATCCGGACCACCAGAAGCTGACTCGCTGGCAAGCGGTTGAGAGATTGCCGTCCCCCAGGAGTATCCGGCCCACCTTCTGTCCGACTCGCTGGCTAAACGGCTGAGAGATTGCCGCCCCCAGGCCGGCTCCCCCAGGAGTATCCGGCCCACCTTCTGACCGCTGGCTAAACGGCTGAGAGATTGCCGCCCCCAGGAGCATCCGGACCACAGAAGCTGACTCGCTGGCTAAGCGGCTGAGAGATTGCCGCCCCCCAGGAGTATTCGGCCGACCAGGAGCCGACTCACTGACTGACGGCTGAGAGATCGCCGCCCCAGGAGCATTCGACCCCCCAGAGGTCACTCGCGGCAAACACCCCGGGACACCGCCGTGCGTGGACGCAGTACGCCTCCCGAAGGGGAATGTAGCGAAGCTCCATGAGGGGAGTGTGTCGGACGTACATGGTCCACGACAAATGTGTAGCGTTAAGATTATTGTATATTATTTAGAAATGTTAATCATTGTAATGTATATTTCTCCCGGCTTGATAAGCCCGAATGACGTGAAGGAATCAGCCCTTTGGGCTCGGTCGGCCAGACTGAGGCAGCAACCAGCGGGATGACGGGCGCGTAGCGCGCCCGATCCCGGCCGACCTAACGATTCTTGCGCCGAGCGGTCCCGGAGAAAAAATGATTTGTTAAACCCTTTCACGGGGGCCAGGTTAATCACCCGGCCAAATAAAATATACCGGGGTGATAACTCGGCCCCCAGCTACACAACTGTCATGTTATTATGTATGTAAATGTTAGGATAAGTTAGTTATTAAGAGTTTAGCCCCAAAAAACCGGGCATTATTTGTAAACTGTATTTTTGATATGTATTTGTGAACTTAATAAAAATGATAGAGGGGTGAAATTAAGTTGAGGTGAAAGCTGGTAAAAAGGAGAAGGGGATAGATTGCTAAAATCTGTCCCACAAAATTCGCCAGCCGGCCGGGGAGAGAGCGAAGAGGATGCTAAATCCTCCCATACATCGCTCTTACGCCTCGGCTGTGCGCTCTCCAAAGGCAATGAAATATTGCGCAATAATGGGAGAAAAGGCAGATCACCAGCATCCTCCACCAGTACCATTCACCTTGACTCATCTTCGCCCTGACATCGCCTTCAACTTGACTCCTGACTTTTATTTGACCATCGCCTGCCCCCCTGGACCGCCTGACTACACCTCTCTCTGGACCAGACCCGCAGCATCTTCACTTGAAAGCCGAGGCCCTACAAGCTGAACCCGTCGCCTCCCTTACAACGAGACGACCCCTTGGAGCACCTCACAGATTGGGAAAAGCTCACCGGCCGCCCCCGGTATATAATATGTACTAGCGTTGGGAAAAACTTCAATGTTTTGTGAATGCTTCGCGAATTGTTAGTTCTTTAAAATGAACCCTTCGAAGTGAACACTTCAATTGAAGTCGAACTCGCAAAAAAGAGATTTGAATTTATCCGGTTATTTGTTCAGTTCTTTTTGGAACCGGTTCCTCGCCGAAAAAGCACGTACTAGTCGGTAGAGATTTCAAAACGAAAAGAACTGGTTCCTCGCCAACAAAATCACATACTAGTCGGTAGCGCTTTGAAAGTGGTAAGAACTGGAACCGGTTCCTCGCCGAAAAAGCACATGCTAGTCGGTAGAGTTTAGAAAGTGAAGAGAACTGGAACCGGTTCCTTGCCAAAATAAAAAGTACTAGTCGGTAGACATTTGAAAACGAAAAGAACGGGAACTGTACTGCTGCAAATTAAAGTAGTTCTTTCAATGAAATGAATGAA
Source organism: Drusus annulatus (assembly GCA_022651775.1). Taxonomy (NCBI): domain Eukaryota; kingdom Metazoa; phylum Arthropoda; class Insecta; order Trichoptera; family Limnephilidae; genus Drusus; species Drusus annulatus. The sequence goes on along the minus strand of JAGWCC010000497.1, from coordinate 575,666 downwards.
TGCTAAAATGAACTACCAACTTCAATTGAAGTATTTTTTCAATGAAATGAATGAAGACTAAAATGAACTACCAACTTCAATTGAAATATTTGTTCAATGAAATGAATGAACGCTAAAATGAACTACCGACTTCAATTGAAGTATTTGTTCAATGAACAATGAATGAAGTAAGAACTGTTGCCAAAAGAAGTAGTTCTTTCAAAGTGGTCACAACGCTAATATGTAGGTATTTTCTTTCTCAGAAATGCAGCAGAATCTGTCCGTCCCGCCACTCACTATTCCTGCACCTTCGGTCGCACGACACCTCCAAGATGCTGCACTGCCCCCTGTGCGAGAAGTCCTTCCTCAGCAAGTCGGACCTCAGCAAACACAACCGGACGCACACGGGCGAGAGGCCCTTTGTGTGCCGCGTGTGCCAGAAGGGCTTCTCGCAGAACTCCTCGCTGAAGGCGCATCAGAACCTGAACAAGTGCGCTAAACTTACGCCCGAAAAAAAAGAAGTGTAAAAAAACAGATTTTGGTGTAAAAATAAGAAGTTATTTCTTGTGCATAATTGGACGTAATAATAATAATAATAATATTTGGATAATTTGTATAGCGCCGTTTTTGTGAAAAATCATCACAAGGGCGCTGTACAAATCTCAACGCCTACTTAATATTAATTCTAATATAAATATACAGCAACATACTTACCTGGCAGGTCACTTCTGGCACGACACAATGGCCATATCATAATAATTTAGAAATGCTGATTCTAACATATATTTTTTTACTATTATTTTTTCATTTTAGGGCATGAGAGCAAATTTAAAATAAAGTATATCGGAGGTATTTTTTAATTTTTCGTAGTGAGGAACAGATAATGGTGATAATCTTCTAATGAATTTAAGGAATGAGAGTTTGAAAAGTTTTCTTGGTTTGAACAGAAATTCTATTGGGCTTGTTACATCTTGATTATGGATATGATTTTCTGAAAAAATGGGTTTTGAGTTTGACTCTGAGCTCTCAGATCATGTGGTAGTCCATTCCAGGCTTTAGGACCTGACACTCCTGCAGCGCGCTCTCCGAACTTAGTGTCTGATATGCGCTTTGGTTCCTTCAACCTTCCGATAGCCGATGACATTGCCGATCTAAGGGTTGACTGTCGCGAATTGGAATCTTCAGGACTACACAATTCCGATAAATAAGCCGGAGCCATTCCGTTAATTGATTTGAAAATCTCCAGCAAAGCTTAAACTGGATTCTTTCGGGACATTTTTTATTGTTTTTTTTTGTTTTTGACATGTTAATGCTTGTTTTTTTATTTTTTTTAAATATTTATTTGGAGAAAATACAGATACAGACAGTAAATAAATATATAAATACATACACTGGAGAATTAGCCTGTATCGCAACCATTTCTCACTGATTAACTATTCACTATTAATGTTGTTTGAATTGTATAGTATGACATCTGCACAGTTAATTAGTGCACTAAACGCCTACATTACATTGTTGTTAAAATTTATAATTGTATGTACTATATTTGTGGTAACTTCCAAAGTGGTTTATACCCTCAGTATCGCCCGGGTAAAAGACCACCATTAAGAATCGAAACATCGCTTGACATTGCGTTAGCCATGTTTGGTGACCAGATCTGAATAACCATGTACTTCCCAACTTTCCTCTTCTCCTTTCTTTCCTCACTCCCATCAGCCTCCCAACATGTCAAAAGCTTCCATCTCGTCAATGCCAAATCTATTCCACTGAACCACTTATGTACGAGGCTTGTTCAAAATAAAAGGTGAATTTTGAATTTTCGCAAGCTGTGTACCTTCGATTATCGATTTTTTTTTTGTTGTTATGTTGGTACACATATGTTTATCATATGTTAGCATTATCAGCCATTTTTGATTAGTGGTTTGCTTTTGACAACTGAAAAGGTTAGTCACGTTTGTGTGTTCTTCGATTTTTTACTTTTTAAAAAAATGGATCAAAGAATATGTATTAAATTTTGCGTCAAAAATGGAATAAAGTGCTCCAACGCACTTAAAATGTTGACTGTGGCATTCGGCGAGTCCACTTTATCTCAAAAAAGTGTTTATAAGTGGTACAAGCGCTTTACAGAAGGCCGAGAAGGTGTTAGTGACGATGAGCGTCCTGGAGTTGTGGAAAAACAAATCATGGATTTTATTCTTTGATCCATTTTTTTCAAAAGCAAAAAATTGAAGAACACAAAAACGTGACTAACCTTTCCAGTTGTCAAAAACAAACCACTAATCCAAAATGGCTGATAATGCTAACATATGATAAACATATGTGTACCAACAAAACAAAAAAAAAACGATAGTCGAATGTACACAGCCCGCGAAAATTCACCTTTTCTTTTGAACAGGATATGTATGTATGTGGAAATACAGTATAGTATGTATTTCCTTACACCACTTAGCAGCGCTTTCGTGCAAATGTCATGGTTGTAACAGTTACAAAGACCTCTAGCACTCAAAATAATGAAATATTCATAATCGTTGTCGACTCTTCTTGTCTAAAGGTTGCCTCAATAACTCAACGGTGTAGATTAGTTATAGTAGATATTATGTACTATTAATTTTATACTACTTTTGATAAAAATAAATTTAGTTTAATTCTTTTGTAGTTAGAAAAATAGGATTTTTTTTATGCGTGAAATATGGTAAGGAAAACAAAGCATCCATTTGGAACTGATAACATTGTGATTTAAATTTATTTGGCTTTCTAAGCATTCTCGGCTAGTTACAAAATTGAAATTAAAATAGGAATATTTTTAATGTTGTTTTTTTTAGGTATGAATGTTTGTTGGTGATCAGTTCGGAATTATTTTTTAATTAAGTCAATGTAAACTGTTATGTATTCATTCTGGTATGCTCTCCTATCGGAAGTTGGCTTTCACCAGGGTAATCTTCACCCTGTAAACTGCAGACCACTTACGTCTGCCATTAATTTTCCCGCCTTGTCTCCCCTTAAGATGTAACCGAAATATTGGAGTTTTTTTTTTAATAGTTTTCTTTTACCACAAGATTTGTTATAATAATGGTCACCCAAATACTCCTGAGTAAGTAGTAAGTATCATCATCCCTGTCCCGTTGGATGAAGACCTTCTAAATTTGGTTATCAATTTTGGCTTGGATTAAGAATATTCATGGAGAGAGAGCTAAATATTTTTACCCAACCTATACAAATTTGCGATAAATCACTTTCTCCGGGTTTTACGTCGCATACCATGAGAGAAAAAGAGACAAGAAAAGTCATCACATAATATCACAGCTCTTCTAAGTATTTAAGGATATTCTCCGTCCGCGCTAACTTCACTTCATCTAGTCGCATAACTTACGCCGACGGATTTTGAGGTTATTTCCTATATTTGTGTTGATTAAAAAACTTGCAGCGGTTTTACAAATAAATCAAACATGATGGTAATATGTGCTATGCGTGAATGTTCAAATAAGACCAAAAAAAGATTATAAAACACTTTTTTTTCAACGGTTTTAAATATTTTGGACCGAACTTGAGAATTTTCACATTTTTAATGATATAAAGACATAAAATCAACAAACAGCTTCCATCGTTATTTAGGCAAACCTTCTGTTATTAGTGTTCGTGCAATATTTTGTTTTTATAGATCATTTTAATGGTATATTGAAATTGTTTTTTTTAATGTGTTCAAATATGTTTATTAAAAATGTCCAAATTCCATGTCGGCGGTAACTAATAGGATATCCAACATCCTTTAACATATGTTATCTTTGTCTCTTTCTATCGAGTCAGTATAAAGTCAACCGACCTGACTACACTGTTTCGCAAAGGTACCTCTCTATATATTCTTACTCTAAGCATTTTGGTTTATTAGTCACTATCTTATTATCAGTATCATTCATCTTTTTAGAGTCTTCAGAGTCTCATAAGTGTTTGTATGAAGCATACAAACACTTATGAGACTGCACGGAGAAACATTCATCACACCAATACAGTAAACACTCCAACAATTTTGTCGCATGCCACTAAAATGACTTGTGACTCGGGAGAGAGATACGTAGAAGGGAGTTAGTACATAACTTTTTAGTTTAAACCTATACCTTAACGGTTAATTAGGTTCTATGATTATTTTTAATTATCTCCTTCCTTTATTATCCGGCGCGTACATTGTTAAAGCAGTGTTTTTTTAAAATATAAACATATGTATCTCAATGTCATTGTGAAAAATTTACCATTGTTGATGACCTGTCGACGCCGGAAAGGCAAAAGGACTAAAGCGCCATTTTGAGAAGTTTTCACCAGAGAACTTAAAGGTATTTTTTTTACAATCAAATTTGTGTCTTCAGTACCTGGTTGGATTTTGAAAAAAAAGTTAACCCAGGTGATTCAATGCTCTCGCTGAGTTACCTGAAGCGACAAAAAGCTAAAAAAAATGTTGCAAACTTGTGTCGCTTGAGTCAAGTCTTCTCTCGAATGGTAAACATATTTTAGATGACTGAAGGGCTACAAAAGTCTTCAGAATCAAACATAGGTCCGAGAGCATTCGATGCAGAAAAAAAAAATCAAAACTGCATATATGTGTCATACCACATTTAATTCATATGAAATAATAAAAAGTGCATTTGTGGCACGTTTCAGAGTGGTAGATACTCTTAAGTATCGCCCTGGTGAAACATCTCCATTCACAATTGAAACGTTGCTTGAAATGGCAATAGTCGCGTTTGGTGACCAGATCTGTGGATAGGTAGGTACTTCCCAACCTTCCTCTTCCCCATCTCCTTCCCCTCCCCACTACCTTCAGCCTCACAACACACCCCAATTGGGGATGCCATAGTCTCACTGGCTCTAGACGGTTGGGAGCAGTCGGGACTCTTGTGCGGTATTCACTACAGAAAAATTAACTCATTTTTCAAGCCTTTTGCTTTTCCAGCGCCGATATTCTTAATGATTATTCTAGGGTTAACATTTAAAAAATATTATGTGTTGTATTTTTAAATATATCCTGAATTATCACTTAAATAAAGAGACGATATTTTATTATTCAGTGTTTTATTCTATAATTTTTCTGTATTGTTATCCAACAAAATAATAAAATTTAACTATCTTAGGGTAAAAAATTAGATTTTGTCAACTACCCACGTAAAAACATATATTTTTGGATGAAACAAAACAACTAATTCATTGGAAGAAAAAATAAAAATCTGCACCAATAATACCGGAGCAAAAAACCTAATATGTTTAATAAAGTAAAAATAACCCACGTTGTGTTATTCACATTCATAAAGTGGTTGTTTACGCATTGTGTTATGTGCACAGTTCACTGGGAAGGCATGGAATTTAATTACATATCTATAAACTTATCTGCGCAGGTGGCTAAAAAAGCAACTAACTATTGAACAAACATTTTTTATAAATCCACCCATTTACTGTACATTACATTAGACGCCCCTGAGTGCTCTGGAATTGTGAAATTCGCACAGCTTTTTCTGACGACTAAATTTGTAGGTCGATGCAACAATTTTTTATGAAACACGAAAATAACTTTGAAATATCCACTTAAAAAATAAATAAGACAAGACTTGACTATTTATTAATTGTTGACTAAGAAATAAGAGTGTGGAAGCTCAGGTAAAACCTGGTAATAAAGCTTTTTTATTATAAAGTAAAAACAATAAACTAATCGTAAAAAAAATCAGAGAATCTTTACGATTTGTTAAAAAATTAATATAATTAAAAACGTTTGCTAGGTGACATCATAAAAGCTTAGAGGGTATATATCTGATCATACTTTAGTCTTGGTACAATCCTGAATTATAATGTTTATAAAATAAATAATCAATTTGAAGAACTTCATAATCATGTTATATTTGATTAGATTTTAAACTATTAGCATTTAAAATATCGATCAATGTTTTCTATGAAAAACGAAAAGTATTTTTTGCAAGGTTTATCGAACTTAATAATCATCAACGTTTGATCGTTTCAACGTTTTTCAAATAAAAGGCCTCAAGGAAAAGTACTTGTAAAGGTGTTCTACACTGAACAGAAAAACAATAGATATGCAACTCCTAGGCCCCAAACAGGATAGTAAAATTGTTAATTTTTCAAGAATACGTTTCATCAATTTCAGCAGAAGTAAGATAAAATTGACCTTATTTCGGGCACACAGACGACACGCCCACTAATAATAATGAATTATTTGTAATCACTGCAATATTTAAAATAAATAGAATTTAGGCTAACAGGTTCAAGAAAATAACTTATAACTCACGGATTGACCGATAATTCAACAAAATAGTTTAAATAAGTGCTATGAAAGACGTAAATGAAAATATTGTTAAATTTTAGGAACGTCTATTTATACTTAGCACTCGATTAATAGAATGTTTTCATCTAAAGTGTCTAAATTAATTATATTTTCTTATTGCATTTTGAATCAATCATATTGTCGCTGCGAATCCATCACCCTAATCTAACTGTGTGCTGTTGTTTAGATTTTAGAAAGAAAGGAATGGACATTTCCATTATCTTGGAAACACAAAGAGAAGGGTTTATGTCATGCATATTTAAAACTCGCTATTGTAGATTAAAAATTGCCTTTATAATTAGTTAGAAGTATCGCCACTCACTGCAAATTTTATAGCTTTAATTTTTACTACATGCCTCCAAATAATATAAAGTTCAGATTTGTAAAAATTCTGTACTTATTTTTTTTTCACATAGGTATATAGTATAATGAACACATGCAAAATATTTGGGCGTGAAATGTTTTTAACCTTTATGTGACTGAAAGGGTACCCGGGTACCCTTTTCGGTTTTTAACATAGATTTTTTTAATGTTCCAGTAAGCCTAACCGGCTGAAACTTCCTGACTTCTCCACAATAGTGAAAATGAACAATTGAACATAACCGTTAAATATATGGAGGGTGGTATGTTAGCGGAAAACGCATAAGTGAAATTTACAACTTCTGACGACTGAAAGAAAACCCGGGTACTCTAATGTGTTTTATATGGAATTTGAAGCTTGTTCGTATTTATTAATCATTTTATCTTATTTTAAATGATAAATATGATGTACTGTTGTGTTCAAAGTACATCACCTGTATCCTTAATACTATTTTTAATCACATATTTAATTAAAAACCCCAAGAAAAGATGGTACTGGGTGAAATACACCTTCTCTGTTGCAACTTATCCAGTTCAACATTCCTTGCCGTAGACTCAGAAACAATGAATTGCTGTTCCTCAATCATCACAATACTAATTATGGGTATAATTCTCCAATGTCCAGAATGTCAAGACTTGTTAACTCAAGCCATGGTCTTGAAATTTTTGGTAGCAGTCTAAATGATTTTCGTCATTCTTTACGACTCTACCAAAACTTTGACTAAGACCATGGCTTGAATGTTCACTCTTATGCTTATTTTGCCTTATTTTTGTCATCGCTTCATTTATCTCAATTTATATGCTATTTCTTCTCTGTTACTTTTTTTTATATTTCGTGTTTTATATGTATTTTTGTAATTGGACTTTAGTCCGTTAATTTATAAATAAATAAATACCTATCCACTTTCCCAAGTATTGAACTGAGTCCAAATATATTACGTCATGAAAGTGGTCCAGCAAATTTCAGCAAATGATATATGGTAAAAGAAACCTTCATTTCAATTTTAAAAAGGTGTAGTTTTCTTCAGTCACATAAGGGTTAGAATCGAGCGACAGTTTTCGTTGAAGTAATTCCAAACTTAAATAACTTAGCTAAAAATAGACACAACGCTGCCATCTTAGTCTCGATTTAAAGAGGAAAGATAAAAGTTTGTGCCGGTTAGCGATGGGAAAAACTTCAAAGTTTTGTGAATGCTTCACGCACTACAAGTTTTTTCAAATGAACCCTTCACGGTGAACGCTTCAATTGAAGTAACAGTTCAATCGCTCAATTTACACTAGGAACTCGAGTGACTGCTACATCGCTCGTTTGTGCAATTAGTTCGCAGTTCATACATTGCTTCACAAACTTCACAGTACAAGAAAGTGCGGCAATTTGTCAGGAGGGTAAATTTGAAGTACTACAATTGAAGCATTCGCTGTGAGAAATGTGTGACGTGTGAACTGCCGCAAAATGAAGTAGTTCGTACAGAGCGATTTTCGACTTTCTGGATTCGACATGTGTCCATAGACAGGATCATATCTCTGAGACCAATTATCTGATTCGAGTGAACCAAATGTTGTTTTGAAGAGGACTGTATATGTTACAACTTATCTTGGGCCTCAAGTGTGTATCTCAAAAACTATCGATACGAGGCTGTGAATAACTGCGGCAGTGTCGGGACACTGCCTAACGTGGTTTTTTTTAAATTTAAGTGAAAAAAATAGTTGGGTTTAAAACTGCAGGTGGATTATTCACGCATCATATGATGTAGCTAGGTTAAAAATGCAAAATACAGTAAAACCCAATTATATAATATAATTATAAGGCGCCCTCTTTGTTTTTTCGGTCTCTTGAAGACTGAAATAAGAAAATGACCCGAATTTTTGAGAAAATTTCACTGTGTATTAAATCAATGCGAAAATTATGCAATAATTTTTTATTCTCTTGGAAAGTGTTAAATACGACTTACGCAGAGATAGATTCGATTTGACGAGATACATTTTCAAACATCTTATAAATAAATTACAATAATTTTCATGCTTCCGTTATGTATAATATTAATTTTTGGGTTCTCGCGTGTTTTGTCCCCACCATTGAGACGGTTGCCGCAAGCCAAAGCAGTCTGGCAACAGGGTACAGTTTGACACGGTTAAATTTGCAGACAGCTAAATGAGGAATTGATGAACTATTTTTTATATCCATAGAATTTTTTGCATCTGCAAAATCTATACTAACGATGCCTCCGACTGCGAGGTTAATTGTGTCAATGTGTACACAATCTGATTATGGTAAGCATGTTAGGATGCCTAATTAATGGAAGATATGTATTGTGTAAGTAAGAACTAAATTATATTTCGATTTCATTGAAATATGTAAGTTTATAATATTGAAAGCAGAGAAGAAATTAGGTAAGGTTAGGACAGTTAGGTAAGAACGTAGATTTTTATATTAATATTGGAACTCTCTTCATATGAGTTCATTGGCTAATGTCACATGTATGTAAACATACTATAGGGTATTGTTAATAATAATAAAAATAGGACATTTTTACAGAGCCTCGTATAGTGAAGTTCATAAAATCACCACAAGGATTCTTTTTGCATGTCGTAGTTTTTATACAGTTTACGATAATTATTGCTTTGCTAAATAATAACATTTGCTGTGGTTTACCACGACGATAACTGAATTGTGACAATAACAGTGAAAATTATTCGAAGGTTGACAATTTCACAAAAACAGTAAAAAATCAGAACATTTTTACATAATCTAATACATACATTAATACCGAAATTTATTGTTTTCCTAACTTTTATTTCACGAAAGACTGTAATTTTTATCTTTGTCTTCTTAAACCTGTTAATTTTTATTTTACTATATTTTTAGTGATGTTAACCTAACGTGGTGCATATTTATCTATTTAATATAATTTGAATCAATAAATCTATAAAAGAGTTCCCATTTTCAAAAAGAATGCAACAAATTATGACTTGTGCCAAAAAAACAACCGAAACTTTAAAACAGATAAAAATATTTCATTCCGCTATGAAGCGCAAAGACAATGTCTGATAGCTCGCGACAACAGACTCACAGTTGGACATAAAACACACAAGCGCCAATTTGTGTAATACAGCTTTTCCTCAGTCATTCTTAAGTGTTTAATTTTGCCTCAGTTGAATGCGTAGAGGAGCATCAGGAAGGTGCAGACCCCAACCACTATCCCGATGATGAGGGAATCGCGCTTTTTCCTCGAGTTGATTCTGTGGATTAGACTGTGGATGGCGGGGAATCTGAAAACATAAACGGACACCCGTCTGAATGGTTTTTTCTCTCTTGGAAAGATGGATGCCATTATTCTTCGTACGGAGTCAGCCAGCCTACATGATGTTCTTTGATGCTTATTAAATTAAACCATTATTTTATAAACGGTACTTCACAAAGCATCGAAAATCATCACGGTGTAAATAAAACCTGAAATTTATATAGAAAAAGAGTAATATATACATTTTCAAGTCTAATTTCAATGTAATTAGCCTTGCAGTAAGAATATACATATACGGAGAAAGAGCTAAGTAATTTTAAACCAACGTATACAAATTTACGATAAATCACCTTCTACGAGTTTTTACGTCGTGAACCGTGAGAGAGAAAGAGACAAGACAAGTTGTCACATACCATTGCAACACTTTTAGGTATGTAAGCATGTTTTTCATCTCCCGCGTCTCCGCCTACTACGTTTTGTTATGTGGCATAACTCAACGGTTTTTGAGGTTATATCCTACATTTTTGTTGGTAACAATACTGTGAAAAAGTGGTTACGCAAATAAATGCTACATTATGTCGACATGTGCTATGAATGGATGTAAAAAGGTGTGTCTATGAAAACCCTAGCCACATCCGAGTCAGGAAAAATCAGCGATACTGACTACACTGTTTCGCAAGGCTATCCCTCCTGGTATATTTTTGCTCTGAGTAATTAACAATCTTTAACCTCTAGAATGCCGGATCCTCGCAAGGTACAAATTTCGTCGTACCTTGCTGACTGTAATTTGGTAATAACTCACTTATGTTTAACAAAATGATGTTTTTGTGAATTACGCTATCTTCTCAGATAATGTGTTTATGAATTTTTATCAAATTTTTACGTCATCAAAAAAAGTTTAATCAAGAAATGTGAAGATTTTTTTAATTGTTTGACTGTATTTTCGTGTGGCTGAATAAATGTCCTTCTAAATGATAGTAAAATTACATGAGGTTTTTCCTGTAAATACAAACAGTAATGTCACCTTTGAAAATGGTTTTTTTTCTGCCGCACTGACGTAAGCCAACTTCAAATATTTATTATTCGACTTGTACCGAACTTAACGCAATGCAAAATATCTCTATGGATTGATTATTTTGTTAACAAGCGATTACGGTTCGTTTAAATATGCGAACAACAGGTTTTAAAAGGTAAAAACTCCTGAAAACATAATGTTGAATGCTCGGTGACTATTGGCACCTCCGGCACACTAGAGGTTAAACTGATTGAAATTCAAATAAATAAAAAAAAACCAATAATGATAATAAATGGTCAACTTGATATACGTGGCGCCATTTAGTGATACATTCACCTGGAAGGCGCTATAAATTGGTTATTGTATGTACACTTTTCTAAAGAGTGCGTTTTTAAAATATTCAAAGCTTAAAAAAAAAAGTGTTGTTACCTATTGGACATATCGTTGAACCTGGTCTGGAGCCTCTTGAAGGAGTGTCTCTGGGAGGTGAGGTGGTCGCGGGTCTCCATGGCGATGTTGATCTGCTCGTCCACCAGGTGGTGGGAACTGTGCAAAGAAATTTAAATTAATAAATGTCCATCAAAGGCCCCAACAGCAATTTGACTGGCCAGGATTTCACGTAGAGCGAAAAATATTTTTAAATGCTTCAAAGAATAAATTAATTCAAAGTTAAAAATACTCTTCTTGGGGAGGTCTGTAACGATTGATGAAGATAAACTAACCAACTAACCACCACGCCGTTTCCCTATAAGGGTGGGCAGAGAGGATGAACCGCCATACAACTCCATTTTGGCACACACTCTTTGCTTCATTCACATTACATACTCTTCTGTTAGTCTGACTAGTATCAAGTATTTGATTCACTTGATTGTGCCATGTCTTCCCCCGATTTCTTCTACCATTATCTTTCGTATCATATATTTTTCTCACACTCCTTTCTTCATTCATCTTAGAGATGGTCGATGTCAGAAGTGGGTGAACCTGCGGGTCCAGTTACCGGTGACCGGCGAGGAACCGGTTATTTATTCAGTTCTTTTGGGAACCCTTTTCCTGGTGCCAGAAAAGTTCCACTAAGGAGATTTTTTTCAAAAAGTACTAGCAAATCGACAAAAGTTCCTTGCCAAAAAATACTAATCGGTAGATATTTGGAAATGGAAAGAACTGGAACGGGTTTCTCGCCAAAAATTAAATTTAATAGGGGGGTTGCTAGCGAAATTCTGAGAACGAGAAGAACTGGAACCGGTTCCTCGCTACACAAAAAACACGAAAAGAATGGACAAAGGATATTGATATTTTTATTTGCGAAAATTTGGAACCGGTTCCTCAGAGAAATAATATCGACTAGTGACCGGCTTGGAACCGGTTCCTTTTAACCAGGACAGGAATATCGACCATCTCTAGTTCATCCGCTCTACATGTCCTAATCATCTAATTAAAAAAGGATTTATAGGTAATAGATATATAGATATTTATATATAGATAAATTTATAGATATTTATTAGACTGTTTGATGAAAATAACCTAGTAAAACCCTTTCCCTTCCTAAACCATAGGGAACAAGGTGCCTGGAATTGCAATGAACGATTCTGAATGGTGGAAATCTCTTTAAAAGGTAAGCAATTTTACTAGCTTGTTTGAGACCTAGGAGTCGAAAGGCCTCATCGATATAAATCACAAATCTTGGGATTATCAGTTCAGCCATAGAATCATAACTACATCGGTTTTGTTCAGCTGTACAATAAGATGTGGACCGACTGACCTGTGAAGATGGGCCCCCTCCTTGACATACTGGTCCCTCCTGGACAGCCCGCTGGCTGCGTCGTTGGAGCTCCCGCCCCCCGCGCCCTTCAACAGGTCCTCGCGTTCCCTCCGCGAAATCCAGTTGCCCTGGGTCTTGCGGAACTCTTGCTGGTAGTCCTGCAACCAAACGATCAAATCGTTTGCAACTTTCCAACGCAAATTTAAAACTACAGTAAAACAATCTTGTTTTTGAAAATATTTAAGGTTTCAAACGTTTGGTTTTTTACAATTTCAATTTTCAAGGGTCTGAAAAAATAAAACTGCTTTTGTGGGAACCTCATACGAGGGTTTAAATATATTTTGAATGGCGTTGCTAGTATAGATTCTGTGGATACAAAACATCCATAAAACAGTTTGTTCATTAGTTCCTCCTTAAGCCGCCTGCAAAGTTAAGTGTGTTAAGGTGTACATAATACAACTTTACAGTGGATTTTCAAGCAGAAGCAAAATCGAAGTATCCAGATAATTTATTTTCATCATTTTCCCCCCATAGTCATTTAGCATAACATTTTTGTGAAGTTTTAAAAATGGGTTATTTTAATATATTTTTTACATTAACTCCAAACAGGAGACCTTGAGAGAAGTAATTTCTTTCCGGACCTATGTCATCTTAGGGAATGCTGTATGGAGGGTCTTTTTGAGGAAAGTAAGGAGTGAACATGGGTCTTGAAGAGGCCGATGCCGAAGGGATCAATGACGCAAGTCCCTCGGATCGTCTTCCATTGTAATACAAGTAGAACAAGGATAGCATTCCTGTTGGATCCGAAGCTGTGATAAAACATCGAATGTGTTTCCGACTTCAGATGAATTTGGAAAATAGTGGACTGTAAGCGACAAACTATACTACTTGATGGAAGTGTCTAATTATAGCTTGTGGAAAGATTATGGAATAAAGGAAAAATGGGGAACCATTCACTCACCAATGAAGTTAAAGTTGAAGTAGAAAGTTCTTGAAGTCTTCTTATAAAATTGTATTATTAACAAAACGAATACACCACACTGATTTTAGTCTTCTTATTTGCAAAACACCACAGTTATTTTATATTATTTGGAGAACAAAACAACAAAGCGACGAACAAGCGAAAAACCAACGAGCAACACGATTTTTACACATCAAAACTCTTCTGTTTGATATTCAATCTTTTCGAACACGGTATTATTGAATACGAAATTCGATATGGGAAATGGTTGGATAGGTAGGAACTTGGATGAGAAAAACATGAAGGTAAGAACCTAACAAATTGTCACTTTTAAATCCAACAATTCCCGTAGAACCCGTTTTATAAATATAATATATTCAATGTACCTGTAATATTTCTCTGTGCCTTTGTCTCGTGTGTAGCATAGCCGCGCCGCTGGGAGCCTGCTCCGCCATTTTGTCATTCACCGCCCCCAACTATAAGCAAAAGAAAAGAGGGACGTATAGTGTTTGATCTAAAGTGAAGACTGTCAAATTAAAATAGTTGATAAACCAAAGAAAGTCCAGCACGATTATTTTAGAGATACCAGTTTTGTGATTGGCTATCTTCTTAATTTTTTTTTTTTTTATGTATATTTGCGGCACGTTCCAGAGTGGTAGATATTTTTAGTATCACTCTATCACAGACCAACATTCAGAATCGAAACGTTGCTTAAAATGGCTTTGGACGTTTTTGATGACCAGATATGAATATATAGAGGTACTTAACAACCTTCATCTTACCCATCTTCTTCCCCTCTCCACTATCTTCAACCTCATAATATACCCCAATTGGGGATGCCATAGTCCCACTGGCTACAGACGGTCGAGAGCAGTTAGGACTCTTGTGCGGTATTCACTATAAAAAAAGGAATATCATATCTAGTGCATTTAGTCTACCTTTGTCCATTCCAGGCATCAGGATTCCATTTTGGACTGTTAGCCTCGTTTTGCGTGTTTTTAATCAACATCAAAGTATCGTCGCCGGAAAGGCAAAAGGGCCGAAGCGCCATTTTGGGAAGTTTACATCAGAGCACTTTAAGGTTTTTCTTGTTTTATAATAAAATTGACAAGTTTTCAGTACCTGGTTAAATTTAAAAAAAAAAAGTTAACTCAGGTAACTCAATGCTCTCACTGAGTTACCTAAAGTAACAAAAAGCAACAAAAAAAAGTCCTCAACTTGTGTCACTTGAGTCAAGCCTTCTCCCAAATGGTAAATATATTCAGTATCAAACGAGAGTTAGAGCATTCGATGCAGAAAAGTAAACTGATCAAAACTGCATATTTAACTCATTTTGGACCAAAGTGTCGCTTAAGCCCTTTTGCCTTTCCAGCGACGATATTTTCAGTAACATTGTCATCTTATGCACATAAATAGCATAATATTCTAACCCTGTTGATCAGTTGCTGTATCTCCATGGCCATGGTCTCCACCATGTCCTCGGGGCTCAGCAGGGGCACCTGGTCGGGCTGCAGGGCCCCCGACGCCCCCGCGCCCAGCTTACTGAAGGCCACGAGCTTCACGTCGATGTCATTCTCAAGGTTACGAGCCTGCTTCCGGAGCTCTGGTAATAATAAATAAAAAATCTTAACATTTGTTAATATTAAATCACCACTATGTTTATTTATTTGGTAATCTTAAGGGCCAGTACCCAAGAATGACACTAAACGTCACTTTGTAGCATTCTAATACAAGCAATACATGCTATGGTAGTTGGAAAAATAACAGGTTTCCAGTGAATACATTTTTTTTTTATTGTAATCCTTTAAATTCTATGAAAAAAATACTGAAATATCAGTAAAAGGTGCAGTTTTAAAACTAGCAAAGGTATTTTTTAATGTTTTACCTGAAATTCCAGTAAGCATTTCACAAAGAATTCAAAAGATTACTTTTTTTTATTTTTATTTTATTTAAACAATAATTATTATTATTTTTAATTTAAAAACACAATTTTTAGTTAAAAGTTCTGCTATGTAATTATTTTTACGCGTGACAGCTGTTTTACAGTTTGATAATGCCCTCAGAAGGCGAAACAGCTGTCACGCGTAAAAATAATTACATAGCAGAACTTTTAACTAAAAATTGTTTTTTTAATTTAAAATAATAATAATTATTGTTTAAATAAAATTAAAAAACTTAAGAATTAAAATGAAGTTCTACAAAATAAACTTTGAAACCATAAATAAAAGATTACTGTTTTGAGAATTGAATTCGCTGGAAACCTTAGACATTTTTCTAACTATCCAAATAGGATTGACAGATAAATAATTTGTAGTTTTTCTTGTACTAGAAAAACAAAAAGTAAGTATTTTTGGGTGCTGACTCTTAAGTTAGATCACATCTAGGTTAAATGTGCATAAAGCTTAAAGTCAAGATTTTTATCACCTTAAAACTATTATTTTGAGATAAACAAAGTTTTAAAAAATTCTTATACAATTTGGTTTTAACGCGTTCAAATATTTAAATATCTTTGGAATGGCGTCAGTTAGAAAAGACATATTTTAAACATACAAATTTTGTTTCTCCTCAGTAAGGTCTTGTTTATAACTAATTTTCGCCAAAAGGTGGAGACAAAATGTATTGACTTTAAGTAATCGATATGTGATTGGTACGAGTGTAGTTCTGCAGGCTGAAGATTGCCCTTATGATAGTTAACCTCCGATAGGAGAGGGCACCAGAAAAATAAATCACCAAATTATATGTATTAGAAATACACATGAGAATTATTAAACTTTCACTATCTGGGCGCCTGCTGTAAGGTGTATTTTCAACATTTAATAACATCATATAATAAACATGTTAGCATTTGGATTGATTGCTATTATTTATAATACATTATGTTCTAAAATTTACATGTCTAATTACACTTTTCCTACCTTGAAACATTCCCCCCTTTTATTTCATCTGACAGTTCTTTGTAGTTCAATTGTTTGCTGGCTCATTTCAGAAATGGAATAGTCATTTGAAAATAAATTAATAAAAAAGATTTCTGGGTAGGAACTCTAAGCAAGAACCATACTTTAAAATAATCTATTAACCAATTCCTTGAAGATATTTATTTATCTTATCTATCATCACAGATGTAGGTTGTATTAGATTAAAGGTACGCATAAACACAACGTCCACCGTTGCCAGGGTCAAAAATAGAAACTCCCTAGCAAAGGCATAAAAAAATCCCTAGATTTTTGGTATTGTTTACTTTGCTCATATATTTGTATTTGGGGAAAGGGGGGTAGAAAAATTCAATAATAAAGAATATTTAAATTTACAGATTCTTCGCCAATACCAAAATTTCCCTCGGGGTACCTACAATGCCGTAGACGTATTGTATTATTTTAAGAAAAAATATTTTTGAAACTTACTTTAAAATTAATCGATCTAACCGCAGTTTTCTTCTTCCAAGCTTTCGGATAGGTTCGCATAGTCATGTTTACACTACATAAATGTCAACACTACACTGTTAATCGTTTAAAAAGTTCAAATTACGCTTATTATATCATTTCAACAACACATTTTTTTCAATTTCCACACTTTTTCTAACCACATCTTATTCTTACTCATTTTCCCTCCCAAAATGTGTTATCCTGTCAAAACTTTTTTTTTTTAATACACTTTGAAAATGGAACACATTTAAAATGGAGGAAAATATTACAAGAAAGTAGGTACCCAGGCCCGGCCCTGAGTCAAACGCTTGGCGTAGGTAAATTTTTTGTTTGAACCAAAAATTGGTACCCAACTCCTATTAAGTATAAGACAAGAGGCGCAGGTTTTTATTCCGCGTCTTCAGGCCGAGAACTTACGGGTTCAATTGCCGTCCATGAATGATATGGTTTTTTCATTTTATATCATATATATATAAAGCACTGTGATTAGGTACTATCAGCGCCTTAGCGATTCGCTGCCTGGAGCGGACTGCTACAATTGCGCCTGCACAGGACCGGCCCTGTAGGTACCCTGATTGTGTTGCATTTCAATGTTCAGCGTTATAAATATAACACCTACCTATATTTTGTATGCCAATGAATCAGAAAGTTACCGGGTAAATAACATAAAACTAAGACAAGACAGAATTTTACATAACCTGACAAGGTGTAGATTTTACACCTTTCTAAACGATTAACAAATCAATTCTAACAGTTGCTTCGCTGCACAGTCATTTAATAACACAAAAAATATATAACAATGGTTATTGTCTTCATGCTTGATAATTTAGAACATTTATAAATTAGCTATAAACCAGGTATTGGTTTGATTTCTTGGTACTCTTTAGGTTATTGCTTGAATACCGAAATATGTTATTATTTGTTGTGATGTTGATATTATGATTTTTTATGACCTACGACCCCACAATAAAAAAAAAAAACAATGCACGATACTGTGTAAACGAAATAAATTGCAGGTTGCTGCGAATATTGAATGTATAGAGAAAACTGAAATATACAAGAAAATTTGCAAAATAAAAATGTACAATTTGTCAAAATTGATAAATAACAGAAAGCGGAATTGATAATAAAAACAACGTAGTGCCTACGTCAAAGTTTGACAGCTCGTTTTTCATGACACAAGAAACCATCGAAATAATTGATTAAATTCAAGATTTTCGGGAATAAATTAATAAGAACTATTGTGAATCAATATTTCGTATAATTTGCCAGTGTCTAAAGGCATTTGTCAAGTATTTTGATTACCTTCCCAGCCGGTGGCAGCTCCATTCGCCATCTTTCGTGTTTTCCTCTTTTTGACAACCTGTCATTGGCCTGAGGCTGCCATGTTACAAAAAATGTAATATTTGGCGTCTTGTTTATTCAAGAACAGTTGGGGCATTGTTGATCACTTCCAAATTATTACTAAAATAAAAAAGATGGATTGGATTCTATTATTCAGTGCTATAGAGATCGCAGTGAATGTTGATTTGAACACAGTTTACACAGGGATATTGCTTTGTATACAGCATGTTTTAATTTTTTTTTTCGACTTCAGAAAAAAAAAATACAGCGAAATTTTAAAGTTTTAATTTTGTGGAAAAAAAAAACTTTCGGCTGTTTTAATTTTTTTTTAACTAATGAATAAAAGGACATATTGTAAATTTTTCCGAATATTTAACATACAAATATATATAAACTTGCTGCCTCTTTTGTGCTTGTAACAATGAATAAGGATTCGCCAGATATAAAGCTGTTTCTTAGTGATATTTTTCAAGGACATCGCTGTCTGAATCTGAAGTGTATATATATTTTATATGTGCACCAATACACATGACCCTAAGTATGCTGTGATGGCATCAACTATAATTGTACAACCTTCATGTGTTGTGTGGAATATATTGCATTTGCACTGGTTTCTGTGAATTTGAAGCATTTTTTAATGATTCATCTTATCACATTCATATATTTTTATTTCTGTTTATTGTAAACACACTATAAAATTTACTAAAGTTGGTAAATTTCCCGGTAAAAGGTTGTCCAGAGGCTGGACGCTTAAATATTATTTGGACGGATCGACTTAAGCTTACAGCAAGCAACAAACAGTTTATATTTACTCCCCAGACGAATATATTAACATATTGATCAATCTGGGTGTTTTCTGCATTTTTGGTTAGGGATTTCTGATTTGGTAACACTGCAACCCATATTCAGTAAAAAAATGCTGAATGCAATTTAAAAAAAGTTATTTTAAGCCATTATTGATTATATTAGACATTTCTTCTAATGCCGTGCATCTGAAAGTATTCAAGATTAGGTACAAGGTACCCACCCAGATGGGTCCCTTTATCAGTTCACACATCAAAACACTACTTAAAAAAAAAAAACGAAGCTTCTGTAAAATGTTCTAACTCTAAATACCCTAACTGTCCCAGCACAACATGAAATTTCCAGTGTTCAGGTTATTTCAAAATCTTAGCAATACATTACATAAAAATAATTAATCCAATTGAAACTTGCCACTTTGGTCAAGACTGCAGAGTATCTCTATTTCCATAGGGTTGTAATGCATTTAGTTAAGTCAACGATTTTGCAGCTCTAATAGAGTTCCTCACCAGTCATCACTATCTACACATGCTCATTCTAATATAGTAGTGTCGTAACCGCTATGTGCGAACTGCTACAATGAACGCCTTCATTTTGTGGCAGTTCACACATTTTTGAGAGTGCGAATACTTCAATTGGAAGTTGAAAGAAATGCGAAGACTACAAATAACTATTTCATTTTGCAGCAGTTCACACTTCAATCGCAGTTCGACTTCATATAGTATAAATAAGTACTTCATTTAGCGGCAGCACACAAAGGTTTAATTTGTACACACTTCAATTGTATTTATTTCAGTTTTTTCAGATGGCTGGCCACACCCCCCCCCAACCCCATAAAAATTATCTTTCGGCGAAGAGCTGGTACCAGTTCTTTTCGATTTCAGTTGAAGGGTTAATTTTAAAGAACTAGTAGTTTGTAGAGCATTCACAAAACTTAGAAGTTTTTTCCAACGCTACAATATAGTATTCTGTACTTATTAGTTTGTCATTTGCCAAGCCCGTTAAAGATTTCAGACAGTTTTCTTTGTATTATCCAATCATAACTACAAATAACTTAATACTTGCCATGCCATCCACAAAGTCCAAAAATTCTGTAGTCTCTAATTTTTTGTACCGAATCAGTAATTTTTTCTCAGTTTGCTGTTGCTTTGCACGGATAAAATGAAATACCATTTATTTGAAGTATTTAAAAATATATTTGAAATTAACATAAATCATAGAACATGTACTCCTTATGTACACTAAATTAAAACCCACATAAAATAATAATCATGATAAAATTAAAAAAACAAACAATAGAACTAAAATAATTATGACGAAAAGATATTAATAGTGTATTCTTCATTATTATTAATTACCCTTAAAAACGATGACAAGTTTCTTCATATGCAGATATAATTTATTAATAACTGCGGTGTTGTTTAAAATCAGTGATAATTAAAAAAAAATAATATTCGCGATTCACGCGTAAAAATAATCATAACATACGAAATAAATGCTTTATTATATTTGTAATTTATTTTATGCCGGATAATTAATAAGATGTTCTTACGGCACGGTTGATTCGTCTGTTAACGGTCATATTCTAGCAGCGCGTGTTCACATAATGCGATAACCGAAGCCTCAACGTTGCGGGCAATACCAATTCACAATGATTAAAGGAGAAAAAAACTAACTCACTGAGGGAGACAGTTGAATAATTGACGGAACACTGCCACTATAAACACACCTGACACATGCAGCTGTTGGCATTTTGATAAAGACGAATAAACGTTGATTCATCTATGCTGCCAATGTCTCGCCTTAGTGGGAAGAAAGCTTAGATATTATGATATATGGCCATATTCATTGAAAGAAATGGACTATTGTCAGAGCGATAAGATAAAACGTAGGAGATAGAACATAGCCTATGCCCGAGTGCTTACAAGTGCTATGCAGACAGTTTGAAAGCAGCAATTGGAAGTGAGTGAATCACGGTACAGTTAAACGCCCGTATCGGTAAAATTACCGCATCTGTGAACAAGCACGTACTCACTAATTTATTAGTAAATAGATATAATAGAAAAGCATCAAATATCAATTCAACATACAAGACCAAGGTGATTATATACAAAGTGACATTATGTATAAGACACATCAAATAGTTATTGTGATGACATTAAAATTTGGTATCTTCTGGCTAGCAGAATTGGTACAGTATAATATTATATAGATCAGTTATTCATCTCCCTTATAAATTATAAACAAAACACATATTTTCGTGGTTCAATAAATGAAAATCAAAATAAATATCGTTACACTTCAAACAATGCTCTTCTTGGTACAATATCGATAATATTTTTATGCAGTGCATTATTTGGTGCCTTCAAAAGAAAATAATAATAAAAACTTCATCTCTAACTACTATTTTAATTAATACATAGAAAAATGTTTGGACACTTAAAAATAATTACAACAACAGTTAGTTATTCAACAATGTTACAAGTTATTTATTTATTGTTAAAACATTGTAAGATTATATGCACTCAATAAGAGAATGGCTGAACTTAATATTAAACGCCGTGGTGGGGTGATTTTTGACAGAATAAAAAAAGGCACAAAATCGGAGGTAGGAACTGCCTTGTGATATTTTCCAAAATATTTAAAAGTTTTATTAAAAAAAAAAAAAACCGCACACTGTAAAAGACAATATATAAATAAATGTGCACATAATATTTGGTTGTTTAGTTTGACGACTGCTACAGTGTCTTCTGAGCTTTCATCAACATACGGATAAATTGCTGCTTCACAACATTTCAAGCACCAACATCAGAAATCCGATTGTACTAAGCAGCAAAAAAGGAAACTCTGAAGTCGTGAAATTTGCACAGCTTTTCTTTGCGGAGTTTCTAGGCAATGCAACTATTTTCAGCTCGGAATGTAATTTCCATCACGAGCTATGGAGCTTTAAAATATCCACGAAAATGTAAAAAAAAAAATAGGACATGACGTGATATTATTTGTTTCACATTATTATGATCGATAAGAAAACGGATAGTATAATAAAAACACGTAAAAAAAAAAAAAAAAAAAAGGTTTAGCAATAGACCAAATTTTTCCTCGTCCGTCTATTAATTGGTTAAGCTGTTAGATTTTTTCAAAATTTTTTCATATGTTGTTATCTGAATTGTGTAGTTAAAACAACTGGTTATAGTATAAAAGTTCAGTCATTCTCTTTCCACAATACAGATATTTAGTTAATATCTAAATCACAATCAAACGGTTTATAAAACTGGTTTTGCTTCAATTCTAGTCGTTCATAATTTATTTAAACAACTCCATCTCAAAGGCATCAAATTTTCGTAGCACTTAAGCACGCTGTTGTAGTGATCAACAACCTTCGACACCATTATCTATTAATATTTATATTAAAAATCAATTAAAAAAAAATGAACATTATACTTGTAACTAGGTAAAATTGAGTCAGAACAAAGATGCATCGATATAAAGAACATTAGATTGAAATTTACGGGACCCCAAATGACCTTGCGATGTTGTCTTCTGGCTTGAATTAAAGGAGAGCTAAAAAAACTCAACGCTGCGCATTCAAGTCCCGTATGCATTCCATAGTGATGCCAATTTTTTAACAACCTACATAGTATACTTTATCTGCAAATTTGAGTTAAATATGAAGTTTTTTTTAGCAATACACTGTCATAAACTACATTTAAACTTGATACATTGTTGGAATTAAAATCAAGGATTCTTTCAATGTGAGGGAATTGTCTGACGGTGAAAACAGTTTCACCGAGCTTCGCAAATCAACGTCCTCCATTTGCGTAAAATCTCCATCAGTTTGGATTGCCGTCAACGATATGCACTAATTAAGGCGATATCTGTTTGTCACACAAATGACCAATGTAACTTTTAAAAATATTTTAACACAGAACAATAACACAGCTATATTGAGCAGGCATTATTTTTTTTTTTAATCCAGCTGTATTGTATTTAGGTAGGTACTGCCAAAATTTTTTTTTTTTTTCATACCCTTTCACTATATTGTATTTTATAAAAAAGACTTCAAAGTTAACCCATTTAAAATAACAGATTTGCAGATTTAGTACTTAAGGGTCAGCACTCAATAATGGCGCTTAACGTCACGTGGTAGCATTCTAATACAAGTAATACTACAAATGATTTATCTTCAAATTTTGTATGAGTAGTTAAAAAAATGTTTGAGGTTTCGAATGAATACAATTTTTTAACTGTACTTCTTTAAATTCTATGAAAAACATACTAACATGTAAGTATAAGGTGCAGTTTGAAAACACCAGCAAAGACTTTTTGAACGTTTTACCTAAAATTCCAGTATGGATTTCATAAAAAATTTAAAAGATTTCTGTATAAGAATTGTATTCACTGGAAACCTTATACATATTTCTAACTAACCGTATATAATTATCAGAAAAATAATTTGTAGTTTTCCTTGTACTAGTAAGCCAAAAAGTGTGTATTTTTGGGTGCTGACCCTTAACGAAGGCGCGTTAATTTAGCGTTTTCAAGATGAAAGTAAATTGTTTCCAAGCATTCATAGAAAATCATCATCAATCAATATATTATATTATAAACTTTTGTGGGTTTAAACTGAAAACGTATTTGTTTTAAAATCTATCAAACTAACAATAATAAATACATCAGTCGGCGGAGTGGATATTTACGGAACTTTTTGTCCGAGGGTTCCGGAATTGGGGCCGAGCCCGTTGTTCTGCGGGGGCTGCGGATTGCTCTGCGGAGTCTGCTGACCCATCTGGGAGTTATTACCGACTATGCTATTGGACATTGGATTTGCGGGATTGCCGGGGGGCGGCGCGCCGGTCTCAGGGTTCATCTGGATGGTTCCGTTGTTCATCGTGAACATGCGTGTGCGCCTCGCGGTGTAGTGCTGCCAGAGCAGGATGGCCTGATCGTCTATGAACTTGCAGCAGTGTGCGTTGACGGCCTCGCGCTGGAAGTGCTCGTATTGCAGCAGGTCTAGGAAGTACAGGCACATGGGATACTTGAGATAGCGTGCATATTCCGGTTTCTTCCAGTAGAGCAAATACTTTAAATAGTTCACAAAGGTTGTATCTTTAAAATATCCCCGTTGAGCAAGAACTGAAATAAAAAAAAAAACAAATTAATTTCATGACTCATATTTAAAAACGTTAATAAATAAAAATATAATTCTGTACCCGAGCTGCCTAGGACATAAAATCCATTTAAAAATAATGTTACGAGATACATTGATAAACACAAATTTAATTTGTGTAATCAATATATTTTTGAATGATAGTGAACGAAAATTGATACAATGTTAAATTCCCCAGGATTGAGGGGAAAAGTACTTTTTTATAGTGAATACCGCACAAGAGTCCCAACTGCTCCCGACCGTCTAGAGCCAGTGAGACTATGGCATCCCTAATTGGGGTATATTGTGAGGCTGACGGTAGTGGAAGGGGATGGAGATGAGGAAAGTTGGGAGTACTTTAATGTTTTGAGTTTAAACGTCATTATTGATTTAAAAAAAAAGACAATGTCTTATGCCTTTGGGGTACAGAATTAATAACTAAAATATCGTAATTTATTTCAATTAATAACTAATATATAATTATTTATTTCAAATAATAACTAAAATATTATTATTTATTTTATTTACTAATAAAATTTTATGTGTTGTCTTAGGTCATATTATGTTAAGTGCAAAAATGAAATATCTTAGGCTAACTGTTTGAAACATTCAAGTATCCCTGCAAACCGATAACGGTTTAACTGGTTGTATGGTTCGCTGGACCATTGGTGCATATAATAGTTAAATTAAAGAAAAGCGGAGACTAAACATAATGAAATAACATATTTGCACCTCTCGTAAATTGACCTAGGATATATTTTTATAATAATATTATATTTACATTGCTCTGAGATGGGCCCTGACAACACGAGGAGAATATCTGTACATCGATGTAGAAGATTTTACAAGATTCCACTCTAGGCTAGTATCTATAGAGTAACTGACTGCCGAATTTGATTGGGCGTTTTATATAGCTGTCACTACATTTGAATCGCAATGTTTTTTACATTACAAAAATATCATAGAGCAATTAAATCAATATTAAAAAAAAAAAAACAAACGAATTTCCGCTGCATTATTTATCTTATAGCTAGCACTGAATTTAGTGTTTTATATCAATTTTTTGTCGTCGAAGTCTGTTCGCTAGAGTTTGCAAATATCTGTCGATAACACAGAATTGATCGGATACGGTTTAAATAATTGTAATTTATGTTAACGCCCCTTTTGTTGATAGTCGACACTGAGCACGGAAAATTTATTTATCTTTCAAACGATTTGGAAATAGATTTAAATGGCAGATTTTTCATATGTAAAGCTTTTAAAAAAGTACCAAGGTTACAGCAGTGTGAATATATTGAATTGATCAACCACTTTATTGAGATAGCGAGTTGTTCTCTCCATGGGTGCATTCGAGTATAGATTTGTGTGTCAATAGATATATAAGAATACAAGTTAAATAAGAGCTATATCACAAATAAAATCAGTTACGTATTACATTACTTATCACGATTCTCATCACATATATACTTCTTATTAAACATTCATTCATCATCAATTTACAATGCCCGGTGCTGGCGGCCATTTATATTTTACAACGAGATGCTTTATCGAGATGTGCCAAATGAATTAATTAGTCTATCAATATCGTTCCTTTATCTGGAAATCTGTAAAGATGTTAGTGCAATGCAATGCAATTATTGCCATTTTTATTGGGAATCTGAATATGAGAGATGTAACCTAGCGATTTTGTTGATAGATTTTCGTCTCTTTGAACCATTTTTAAAAGCTCAAGATATATAATATATAAAGACATTTCAAATTTAAATGGAGTTAAAAAATTAAACCGTTAATAAAAGCTCTAGAGGTTGAAGTTAGATGCAGACTGAAAAATTTCACATTTGATCAAAGGTTGATGTTTAAAACATATTCGGTTGAAAGTTCACAATAAAAAATGAACAATCATTTTTTGTGTACTCAAAAGGTAAACGTCAATAAGTGAAAGGCCAGACTTTGACCTCTAAGATCTGAAGGAGGCATTACTTTACATGAGCACTCTTTAGGCGGTAAGGAGCGCTACTGGAGGTACATGCTAAAATTTGGTTTATATTTGATTATTATACGCAAACTTACGACAATGTCATGTTTAAAAAAATTATAATTTAGAATAAATAATAACAATTGCTTCTCTACTTTAAATTTATTGATTTTTTATATTTTTTATTTATTCAGAAAATAGTTGGAGGTAATTTTTACAAAACATGAAATCGAAAAACATGGCACTAAAATAATGGTATTCGTTAATTACGCTTACATCCGATGTACATTGTTCTCGGAAACTCATTTGTAATTCTGTCATAGATGTTTTACCACACATACACCTCAATGATTTCACTTTGACGGAATTCTGTCTACTTTCGTTCATTCCCTGTCATTTTCATTTATCATCGATAGTATCAGATATCCATTCTGTAACGCTAGCCTCTGTTACTTCAGTAACCACACCACGCACATACATTTTTTCACTAAATCAATTTCCTGCGTTCACTCACAAACACAACAACAAAAATCCATCAATCACAAAATAGTATCAGGATAACATTTAGAGAAGGCATATTATATCATCTTATGAAACTAGTTTATTGGCTCTACACTTTTAACACATAGAATAAAAAAAAAACAGAAATATTTTTGTAAATTTGTGATTTTACTTTTCAATTAATGTTGTTTCAAATCAATGTTAAATAACTTTTAAAGAAAATTCCGTGTTTTAAATTCATAGACAGTAAACTGGATTAGAAAGGGTTAACCCTTTCATGATTATTGCTCATCTAATTTGCCTTAGTAAATCTAGAAAATTTAACTCATGTTTTTCGTTTTCTATCGATAAAAAAATTAGGGTGCAACCCTTTTTTTTTTACAAAGCAAAACATTTTATTTTAATACAGGCATATACATATATGGGCGTAAGATCCATGGATTTTCAGTTAAGAACTTGTGGATTTTGGTTTAAAAATTGTATTAAAAAAGGCAAATTGGGAAGATCTTAGTTAACTTTTTGTGTAAACGACTTATAATATGAATCATGAACATGCAATATATACAATAACGCGTTCACAGAAACAAATACGTTAATTATTGAAACAATATTCAAAGAATATTAATTAGGAAAACACACAGAAAAGAAAAATGTTTCCTGCATGTTTTTCTAATTCACATGGTTTTAATGTTTTTCATATTGTTTCAACAAATAAGATCATAATGAAGCATAAAGCTTTAAAAAGTTAATTTTAATTTAACTATATGACACTTAATTCTGTTTTTACACGATGGATACGTTCCACAAAGAGCCGTGTAATAAAATATTCAGGTGCAGTATTTACTAGTAAAAGAATTTTGAATGGGAGACCTTTTTCCTTCATATATTTTTGTATTTCACAAAGGAAAGGGTTGCTGAATCAGTGGGTGGGTGGTAGGGAAATTCTAAGAATTGTTATTACCGTTACGCTTTGTTTACTGTGTTATATCAAAATCGTGTAAAAACAGAATTGACCGTATTGATTAATAAAATAGGAGTGTGAAGTTTTCGATATTGGACAGTAATTAATTTTTCGTCGACACATATTTTATGGATTCGCAGTCATTACGGCTGAAATTGAACAAGCGTAATCAAGACACCCTCAACATCCACTTGAGTGCAGCATATACAAACAAATGGAAGTGGGGGCCACATCTGTCCGCTTGTAGAATTCTAGTCTACGAATGCAAGATATTTTAATAAGCGATATTGATGTTCAATGTTTATATCGCTCTCACACTACATGATGTATATGGAATTGTTAGACTTAAGATTGAAATAAAAATTACATTATTCTGACATAAAACAGTGGTACATAATAAATTTATTGAATATGAATATGTAAAACCGGAGTAAATTGGAACAAGAGAAATGACATTTTTCAAAGTTTCTTTTGCACATTCAATCGCTCATCTCCACTTTGATCTCAACAAACAGACAATAAACATAAAATATATAATAACTTAATAAATGGTTCATTACATAAAATATAATACATAAATTATTAGAACAATATTGTTATTTGAATAAGCTTCTTTATAGAAACTAATCTTTTCAGATATTTTGTCACTTTGAACAACCAATCCGCCCATGCACACTTCTGGAAATAATTTCACAACCCAAATTAGATACAGTAAAACCGTTGGCACACTTTTTTGTTAAAATTGATCAGCAATTATCTCTTCATAAAGTATACAGGTCAGTTTAAAATAGAGAAAAATCGAGGTGACGCTTTTCTATGTAGGTCATCACCACAAAATCATATTTATCATTTTATATTTGGTATTAGGTTTTTAGGAAGGGCGAGACATGGCATTTTAGATGTATCTTTTTCAGGGTTAAAACAATAATTATTAAGGTCAAACATGGCTGTAATGCAATTGCGATGTTTAAAAATGATACAGGACGAAGAAAGTTATGTGAATCTTAGTTAAAATGATCGAATGGTTGACAGATTTTAAGGTAAACAGTGTATGATATGGCATTTATTTGACTGACCATATGTATAGGTATTTTTCTATGGCAAAAAATGAATTTTCCGAGTGAATTTACGACGCAATAGCCGTGAAAAGTCACGACTAATGCTTTTGGGCATACGCCCTTACAGTCTGTAGCTTCCGCACTGGTTTAATTCTCACATCACACAGATAATAAACAATTTTATATCGCAACAGTTATTGATGGCGCATCACCCGAATCGAGAGATTTCCATCGGGAACATGGGTAATACTCACAATGTATATAGTTCGGATTGGCGAGGCATTGCACAAATTCTAATTCTATTTGAAAACGCAGTCTGTGCTGGTCGTCTGTCTCCGCACCAACTGTAAACAAAATAAAGTATAGGTGTGAGCATTTGCTCTGCCGAGGTGCCAGCAGACATATTCGATTTATTTCACAACAAGGTTACGACATTGAGACGTGCAGCGCATGAGTTAGACGGTACAAGAACAAAAAACCGGGAGAAAAGGTGGTTATTTACAAAAATGAGCGAAATAGGGAGAAGCAGGACGACATTTACTCACACTTACCCTTCCCCGCCATTTTGACAGAATACAGAATAATCAACGATAACGACGAATGCCATAGAACTACTAACTTTAGCCAAAGCGTAGGAAATTCAACGACAATTTTTGAACTCGAACACCATAAACAAAAATATATATATCGTGGAAAGTTTGTTACTACGCCTACTCTAGGGATAGTGATAATTAAAATTGGGCGTTTAAATCTGTGGTTCCAGAAAGGCAAGAAACCGATTATTAATCTATTTACTTTTGGAACCGGTTATTAATACCGGAAAGGTTCATTGGTAAGCTAAAAACAAAAAGCACTGGAAGTTCCTCGTCTCTAAAAAGCGCTGGTTTTTCTCAAAATATTTTTGGATAGGTTGGAGGGTATTTTTTTGTCGAAAATAACCAGAACCATGTTCACCGTTCCCTCAAAAAAAGCACCGGTTATTTGAATTTTTAGCCTTTGTCAATTATTTCTGCTCGATATTTTCATTTGCTAAAAATAGGAACGAGTTCCAAATATATAATACCAATCACCCTATTTGTTAAACTGTATTTTTTATATAATTGTTTGATTTATGTTTGTTGATTACTCTATATTTTTTATTTGTTGTAACTCATGTATTCTTTAGTAGAGAAAAAATATTGGCAGTTCCAGTGACTGCCGTATCACTGGCTCCTTGTAACCGGGGCAGAAACAGCGAACCTTCTACGCCAGAAATTTTCTATGGTATTATTTTTCCGTGTGACGTTTGTGTTTGTCATTGATTTGATAATAAGGTAGAATAGACATTAAAATTATCAGTCATACTGTGCCCTTTATTGTGATTTTACCATTACGTTCTCAAAAGCTTGAGTGTTGTTACGCCATCATGTCGGGTCATCAGTATTTGAGCAACACCGGCAATCTGTTTGGCGACGACGATATTGACGACGAAACGTTCCTCAGAAATTCGCGTCCTAAGATCACGCATGACCCGAATTATGGAGGACAAAAGCCTCACTACACAACCCCGTCCGTGACGGATCTCGATGAACAGCGCCAGATGATGCTGCAGAAGAAAATGGAGATAGAACAAAGGACGATAGATTCGTCATCGCGCAGTCTTGGAATTTTACGCGACTCCGAACAAATTGGAATCGCGACCGCCGAGGAACTGTTGAAACAAAGGGAGCAACTAGAAAGAACGAGCAAACGCTTGGACGAAATAAACACGAATCTCCGCTTCAGCCAAAAACACATAAACGGAATCAAATCCGTGTTCAGCAGTTTGAAGAATTACATCTCGGGAAAGAACGGGGACGCTGTTCCGAGGATGTCATCTCCTGTAGAAAGTAGACCTAGCGACAGTCCCCTTGCTGAACATCTTGGTCGGCATGCCGAGTCAGGCAATCGAGAGGAGTTATTCGACAATCACCCGTCGACTAGACTGCGAGGCTTGGACGAAAGGTCGCAGCGTCAAAACTATAACGGAGAATCCTCAGGCAGTAAGCAGATGAACCAACTGCTCGAAGCCAACTTAGACGAGATGGTTCACTCTATCACGAGACTGAAGGGGCTCGCTACCAACCTCGGAGAAGAAATCGAGTCTCAAAACGACCTGGTGTCCACCATCACCGATAAAACTGAAGCTGCCGATATGACTCTCAACCGACAGAATAAGCAAATGAACAAACTTCTAGGCAACAAATAATTAATTTTAATGTGTTAAATTAAAGTGTATAAAGTTATCTACGTGATACGAAAAAACCATTAACATATTCGGTCATTTAAAAATATTGTAAAAAAAAAACTTTTGGCGTGATGCTTGTTTTTAAACAAGTCGTTCAACCACTTTATCGTGTTTCAAAATTAACGATTTATATCAGTTTACACAACTGCTTTTATCAGTTGTTAATATTTAGGTACTATTTTCCGTTTATAAGATCTGCTGCAATTTAAGTGTTGCTACATAGTTGTAGAATACTTCAGCTGGTGTTTTTGTTTTTCTGCGGCAAATAATGATTGTTAGCTTTCTTATGCTGTGTTTAAAATTGCAACACTGCCATTCCTAATGTTACAAATATTTCTTAGTGTTAGTTTTCTTAGAGATTTACATACTTTAGATATAAAAAAAAATGTTGAATAATCTTTTACAGATGTGCATTTTTGAGAAAGTTAAAATAGAGAAATAAATCACACTCGGTACTGATTTTTCACCATTTAAACTTTATTGAACGTCAAGTTTTATACATATAAAATACAAGTTATGAATGTTATGCATAATTAACATGGATAAACAAAAAAATCACTAACATTCATTATTAGTAGCGTAATTTTTATATTTTTATGTCAAACATTGATAAATAAATCATCTAAAAAACTTGTCGACATTCAATAGATCCATGGTTTAGTTAGTCTCTTTTAATTCATTCTTTTCCGTTGTTTCATTCATATCCTACAGCAGTTTGTATTGGCTATACAACAATGCTATAACGTACACAAAGTTTATTTTTATATTCGTGTTAGCAATATTAACTGATTGTTTAAATCATTCACATAATTATACACATACTGAGCGTTGGTGTTTCTGCTTTGTTAGTACCATTGCTTAAATATTTTAAAACTGAATAATCACAGGATGTAACTTAACTTGCCAAGAAAATATCCATCTGTTTCAAAAATAGAATAACATCTAAAATACATTATAGGTAGGTACTATATTAGGTAGGGGGGGATTTTAAAAGATTCTTTTTAAAATTTGATAATTTTAACTAACATCACTTCTATATTTCAAAAGTTCATATTCGTCTGTATGTATTCAACCAAAGAAATTATTATATTGTATAGTAATGTAATCATTACAACGGTATTAGTACTTGATATCCAATATTGTACTACGTAATAGATGAAACATAGAAGTAAAAAAGTTCATGTTAACACTCTTTTCACTTTTTGCCATTGTAATGGTTAAAAATTGAAACTATGTTCATATTAGCCACTTTGCTCGTTAAAAATATAGACATTTGTGACATCTTTTGGACAATTTTAAACTTTATTTGCTCCGTGATACATTAGTCATTCGTTTGGGTTAGCGCGTTTGAAACATTCGTCCCATTTGCAATTGTCACAATTCAACGATTAGCTCTATTTCGTTTTTTATTTTGACATTTGAATAGTCCGCGTTAAACTCTAATTGTCGGTCCGTTTCAGCTTTTGAACAAATTGTGATCGGCTGAAAAGCATAACGGTCATGTTGTCTAGAATCGACGTTTACAGGAACCATTAAAATGTCGACAAAAACAAAGTCGCGCTAATGACCATAGTTTTTATGCAAAAGAGAATTTAATAAAGCGAATGGTGATTGTTTTTTCCTTCTGCGTTTTCATAACCTTGTTTGTGGCAGAGTAGTTGAAAGCATTGGGTTTGCACCCAAGCACTGCGGGTTCAATCTTCTGCAAGCTAAGTCCTCCGTCATATTACAAGTAACAGTTTCAGCTATTATTGGTGGGAGTAGGCTGAATCAAAATATTGTCAGATTATTCGTAGCATGGGAATGCTTGTCTTCATTTTTGTTAGTTTATTAATCATATAATATTTATTAAGTGCATAACCGAAGTCCTTGTCCATAATTGAATTTATCTTGTTTACTGGCTAGAGCAAATTGATGGCCATGCTGATTATATCAATAGAGATAAATTATCTTTTCTAAATATATCTTTAGTTACACTACAAACTTATAGTTTTCAGTACCAACTGGTTCAGACACAAATATATTAGTATTATTATTCATAAAGTTCTGGAAAAAAAAAGTATTTATGTTTTCAAAATTAGAATAGTTTTATTTATTGAGTCATTTTACTTAATTTTCTTTATTGACCTTCTAGCGTCCAGTTTTGAATATTATTATAATATTTGTTTTTACGATTCTTGGCGCCTCTCATCCATTCGAACCCGCCAGTTCTGTTCATGTGTCAGCCAATCTCGTCTGCGGGCGACCTCTGCTTCTCTTTCGCAACCATGGATAATATTGTAATTGACTCGTCACTGTATTCAAAATGTATACGGGTTTTTCTTCCAATTAATTTAAAGCAATTGATGCAAACTGATTGAATTGTTTGCTGTCATTGATATTGAATATGTAAGCTATGTCGAGAGCCTCTGTAGCTTAATGGTGTAATGCATTCGAAATTGAGTCAGAATGTTGCGGGGTCAACTCCCACTTCCCATAAATTCGCTGCGAAGGAATCATTGTCAAAGTGCAAAAAAAATTTTTTTTTAAAAGAATCATAACGAAATGTGATGTGCATGCAATAATGATTTTTAAAAGGTTTGCAATTATCTAAAGGTTTATTGTTGCCAGTACAATGATGAAAGATTGAATCCATAACGCCTAGGTTGAACCCCACTCTTTGGACCATTCGTCAACAAACTGGTCATATAATATAGATTTG
Source organism: Drusus annulatus (assembly GCA_022651775.1). Classification (NCBI taxonomy): domain Eukaryota; kingdom Metazoa; phylum Arthropoda; class Insecta; order Trichoptera; family Limnephilidae; genus Drusus; species Drusus annulatus. The sequence goes on along the minus strand of JAGWCC010000497.1, from coordinate 541,856 downwards.
TTGACCCAATTTCATCTAGTTTCTTCTTTATATATGTTTAATAATTGGACGCATTGATTTTAATGTCACGGTAGCTATTTCTTCAGTGAGTTTTATCAATATGTTTTATTTCATTTAATTTAATCAAAAGCAATAATGATTAGAATTGTTTGTAGCCAGTTTTTTCAATCTCTAATTTAGGCATTTTTAACACAAGGTTAGGCTATTTTTCAACGATAACTTCGCAGGCACTTAAAACATTGACTAAATTATTTTCCATTGTGTTTTAAATACAATTTGTTTTGCATGGCCGAACATATCTTCGCCTTATTGCTAAAACTGAATATCTAACTAATTATTTTTGATGGATGTTTCTGTTTAAACATCTTGTTTGGAATTAGTGTAAATATTGCTGTTAAAATTACATCTATTTCAATAAATTATCATCATAAAAAATTTTTCGATCTTGTAAATTATAATGTTACTTATTTAGCATTTTTATTTTTAAAGGTCAAAACAATTAAACAAAATAATCTCAATTTAGTTAACTGATATCAGTGAGTCACTTTTGTTAAACATGCATAAGGACATTTAGAAAAAAGTTGCACAAAAAACATATCTAAACATGCAATTTCCGTTGTATGGCGTTATTATTTCAGCAACGATTGTTTTTATCAGAAAATTGGTTTGTTTCCGTATGTTGTGTTGGCTGGATGAACTTGTAAAATTTCTTGCGTTTCATACTCTTGATGGAAAGTTTAATCTCAACACTCTAAGCTAAAAAGTGCATAGTTGTTATTACCTTTTTAGTTGCATTTCTTAAAACATTCATGTATTAACCTCTGGAATGTCTGAAATTTTTTCGTACCTTGCTGGTTGTAATTTCGTAATAACTCATTTGTGTTTTACAAAATGATGTTTTTGTTAATTACTCTATCTTCTCAGGAATGTGTTAATGCATTCTAAAAAAATATATGTTAATGGTATAAGCAATTTTTCCATTTTGTGAAATTTTGTTCCAAATAAAAATAAAAGTGCATAAGGTTTTCCTGTAAATACAAACAGTAATGTCACTTTGAAAATATTCTTTTTTCTGGCGCACTGACGTAAGCAAACATCAAACATTGATTATTCAACTTGTACCGAACTTAACGCAATACAAAATATCTCTATGGATTGATTATTTTATTGACAAGCGATTATGGTTCATTGTAATATGCGGACAACACGTTTTATAGGATAAAAACTCATGAAAACATAATGTTGAATGCCCGGTGACTATTGGCACCTCCGGCACACTAGAGGTTAAACTGATTGAACTTTAACTTTTTTTTCGCTTGATTGTTTTAGACTAGACTAGTTTCATCCGCTAAGTCATCTTCAGACTGGTATAATTTGAACTACCATTTAAATATTAATTTATAGCACCAGGGCCTGGGGTAAGAAAGCATTGTTTATTTGTAATATTGGCAGTAAAGTTGTTTTAAACCACAATATTTCAATGGATTTCCACCATGAATAAAAAATTCGTTAGTACATATTACTCATGTAACATATTATGGACATGCCAGGAAAACGAGAAAAAAACTGCATTTTTGTAAATTATTTTTAAAAATTCTACTGTTCGTAGATTTTATTATATGTAATTATATATATATTCTACAGCCGTTGCAAATGAACATTTGTAAATAAATTAACAACACTTTTTATAATACATTCTTTATTAACCCTTTACGTGCGAAATAAGATTTCATAAAAAGTCATGAAATAAGTCAAATAGTCAATGAAAAATAAACTTGTGTAGAATGACCCACAACTCAATACATCTTTCGTAAAAAACATTTTTTTCGACGAAGGAATGTCGGAATACGAAACAAAATTATATTCAATATAGTATTCGGATAAACCCGCATCTCGCACTTAAGCGGCGTGTTTTTTTCAGAGCGTAGGATAAATCCGCATCTTGTACTTAAGAGCCGTGCACGGTGATGCGGATATATCCGCACCTCGCATCTAAAGGGTTAAAGACATAATATTTAATTAACAATCTGTTATATCAGTATGATAATTTAGTTTTTTCTTTCGTTATTAATATCAGAGAACAAATAATGCAGTTTATTCAGTTTTTGTATCTCTATTATTTACTTATTTTATATAATTAAATCATTTAACAATTTTTTTTACTATGTTTTCCTCACAGGGATTTTCCGTGCTTACATAAATGAGATTAAAACATTTAATTGCAGAAAATATATGTAATAATTTAAATGCAGCAAATAAATATAATCATAAAAATGCCTAGCATTTAAATGATTATATCAATAGATAACTAATTAAAACAGTTGTATTCATAACTCAATGCCAAGGTTATCGGTTTCCCTTGTATGTCCATTGTATGATCTGAATTTAATCTTATTTATAACAATAATACACAAATTGTCTAAAAATGATGTTAGAGTAACAGAATTATTACATTAAAGTTTTTTAAATTATGTAAAGTTGTACTTTATTTTTATGTTTGGATTGAAGTCGATCTGATTTGTGAACACAATTCTTGTAATTTTAACTTCAAAAGTTTGTATAATAGATTTAAATTTTGTACTTTTGCAGAAACAAATATATTATGCAGGTTAAAATTAAAATTATAATACTGTATATCGTAATGCTATTGTAATATTGGTTTTTATTTTGATAGCAAATTCTAAATATTGTTATTGATTTAGAGGCGGTAGCTATCGCCCACGTTTCATTCCCTTGACAGTAGCCCACTCCCTTTGAAAAAGTTCCTCGAGGTTGTCATTGGGTGTACCATGTCTCCTGGTTCCATAAAATGGTGTTTAATTCTCCAGGTATCTAGCCTTCTTCCATTCAAGCCAGAATACACGGCACCATAGATTTTATTTTTTATGTGAATACTGCTCAAAACTGTCCGTAGCCAGTGAGACTATGGCATCCCCAATCGGAGTTACTGTGAGACTGAATGGAGTGGGAAAGAGGAAGGTTTGGGAAGTGCCAGACTATTCAGACCTGGTCACAAAACATGGGTAAAGCCATTTCAGTTTCGATTCTAAATGGTGGTCTTTCACCAGGACCACTCTGGAACGCGTGGCAAATAATCTAATTAAATTTTAAATAACACATTAGTTAAATAAAAAAATTGGAATTAACTTTAAAGCATTAATGGTTATTTATTATTAAATAATCTAAAATACAAATATGAAACAGAAAAAAGCCAGAAACTAAAAAGAACAATGGTCATGACCGAGACACAAAAATGGAAAAATTCATCGAAAGAGGGTAGCCTAAAATCGCAAGAAATTCAAATATTTAATAATTTTCAATAGAAGTATGAGATCGTTTAAAAATGCCGCTTTCTAATGAGGTATTGATGGCTTAATTGGCAGAGTGTTACTTCCGGATAGAGTAGAGGTTCCTAGTTCGAGTCTCGGTCATGACCATTGTTGTTTTTAGTTTCTGGCTATTTTCTGTTTCATATTTTTGTTTTATATTATCAATATTATTTAATAACAAATAAAATGTATTTGCGCATGCCGAGTTTTGAACCTGCGACCTTTGGATTTGTAGTCAAGTGTTTTAACCACTCTACCACGGAGGTCGCTAGTTGTACAGTGATTCTATTATTATTGTACAACTGTTTGCATACAATGTTAATTGCTTTAGTTTAAGAAATATCATTTCTAATGCACCTATTTCAGAAAAACTTTCACTTGGCTATTTAAATATATGTATAAATAATTCTACAACTTTTGCTATGTATTTTTGTCCAGTTTACGCTCAAGGAAATGGCTCACAATCAAACAGAAACTACTGTATTATTAAATTAAGAAAAAATCTATTTTTCTAATTATTCTTTATTTTTATTACTGCAAAAATAATACATAGCTTAACTTTTGTATTGTATTTTGTTTATGCATCCTCATTTTTAAATTCAAGTACCTGAGTAATTAAATTGACTTATTTTGGTACAGTTATCAATACAAGCTTTTCTATAATATATATTATATTCATAATACTTATGTTTAGTTGGTTTCCTCATGAATCATGAACAATAAAGCTGCAATAAAAAAAAAACAGGTGCATATGAAAAACTAGTTTTAAAAATACATAACTGCTATTTGTTTTATTTTATGTTAATATTCTGTAATATATATATTATAGTATATCTAAGTTTATTTTTAATTTAATTTAAGTTAATCCAGTGGCCTTTGAAACCCGAAATGATACTCCGTAATCTCTCATTTAGCCCTAGATTTAAAGCCGAAATTCAACATTAGATTGACGTAATGTGCGCATTAGCGTTGTGACCGCTCTGAAAGAACTACTTCTTTTGGCAGCAGCTCCTACTTCATTCATTGTTCATTGAACAAATACTTCAATTGAAGTTGGTAGTTCATTTTAGCGTTCTGACTGCTAGGTGTGAACTATTTCATTTTGCGGCAGTCAAACTTCATTCATTTCATTGAACAAATACTTCAATGGAAGTTAGAACCGGTTCCAGTTCCAGTTCTTTTCGTTTTAAAATCTCTACCGACTAGTACGTGTTTTTTTCGGCGAGGAACCAGTTCCACTTATTTTCGTTTTTAAATCTCTACCGATTAGTACTTTTGTTTTTGCGAGGAATATCAAGGAATCGGTTCCAAAAAGAACTGAACAAATAACCAAATAAATTCAAATCTCTTTTTTGCGAGTTCGACTTCAATTGAAGTGTTCACTGCGAAGGGTTCATTTTAAAGAACTAGCAATTCGTGAAGCATTCACAAAACATTGAAGTTTTTCCCAACGCTAGTGTACATCAATTAACTATAAATAATTTCCTTTGTGAGTATGTACATACATCCTTACGAGTGTGTGTTTATCAACAAAGAATCTTTTTAATCTAGACAAGTACCTACCCATAATGTATTCTAGCAGACATTATTATGTATTTGGAATGTCAAGTAACTTTTCATGGGTAACAACTAATTTGATTATAAATGAATATGTAGGTACCTAACTACCATATTTATTTTAAAGAGTAATTTTTTTGTATGATATTTTTATTTGTAATATGAAATTCAATTTTGTAAGATCAGTATAAACATTTGATGATGTATTTGTCGTAACCAGAGTTGATCCAAACACAATTCCCACACAGATGCATTGCTTGCATACAAAATGTTTCAAACTTTTTATTCGACTTTAAAACAGAAAATTCCAGTAAAATCGAACTCCATAAAAACACGCTAGAAAACTCTTTCAATGTAATGAGTTTTTGATTTAAACTAACTATTTAGATTTGAACTAACCTTCACGCCGTTTCTCCGCAGGGGTAGGCAGAGAGGACAGACCGCCATATAACTCTGTCTTGGCACACACTCCTTGCTTCATTCACATTCATACACCGTCTCATACATACTCTTCTGTTATTCTGACTCTTCACATGACCCGATTCAAGTATTTCATTTACTTGAGCGTGCCACGTCTTTCTCGGGCGTCCTCGACTTCTTCTTCCATTCACTTTCGCATCATATATTGTTTTCACACTCTTTTCTTCGTTCATTCGCTCTTCATGCCCAGATTTAATATCAATTAATTATGAAAAATTTTATATTTTTAATTTGAACTAATTATGAAAAATTATATTTTCTAATGTATCACCGTCGAAAGTGTATACATATGCACCGATACAAACAATACTAAGTTTGTGCTGTTTGGGTCTACTCTGATTGTGCGGCCTGTACAACTTTTATTATATTTGTGTTTGGCGACCATGGCATACATAAATTCTATTTGTTTTTATATCTAGGGCTACAATGTTTGAGATTTAATTTATTTTTTTAAATTTAAGTGAATATTTTACGCTGATTATATTGTTACCATTATCATTAATTTAAGAGTGTAATTTAATGTTATATTATAGCTATGATAATAATTATATAAGTCTGGCATATCATAATAATTGTTTTTTTTAAATATATATATATATTTTTATAGTGCATACTACACAAGAGTCCCGAGACTGAAGACTGAAGCTAGCGGGGGAGGGAAGGATATGTGGAAGAGGAAGGTTGGGAAGTACCTGGCTATTCAGATCTGATCACCAAACACGGCTAAAATCATTCCAAGCAACGTTCCGATTCTGAATGGTGGTCTTTCACCAGGGCGATATTATGAGTATCGTTTGTGGAGTTGAACGATGATGAACAAGCATGTCATGCTGTATCTCTTGCGTATACTGTGGTAGAAGTGAAGCTAATGAGAACGTGAAATGCAAGTAGGTACATACATTTAGGTGATATGCATTATTCAAAAATTTTTAGCAAGCAAACTTAGGCCTAGTGGTTAGAACCACTGTCACATTTTACACTGTCGCAAATCGATGATTAGCGCCATAACGATTTTTTTCCGCTACCACTTCAAATAATCGCTCCCGTTAACCACCGATTCTCGGCCCGTTTCAGCATTTGATCAAATTATGATCAGGTGTCGAGCGTTACAACACGACCGTTGTACCCGACGTAACAGGGCACACAAGTAAACTGTAATAGGGTAGCGGTCCCAATCTATGAAGTGCTCCAAGCGGTCAGTCTCGTTGTAAGGGAGACGACGGGGTCAACTTGTAGGGCCTCGGCTTTCAAGTGAAGATGCTGCGGGTCTGGTCCAGAGAGAGGTGTAGTCAGGCGGTCCAGGGGGGCAGGCGATGGTCAAAGAAAAGTCAGGAGTCAAGTTGAAGGCGATGTCAGGGCGAAGAGAAGTCAAGGTGAAGTGATGCTGGCGGAGGATGCTTGTGATCTGCCTTTCCTCCCGTTTTCGCGCAATATATAATCGCCACGGGAGCGCGCAGCCGGGGCGAGAGAGCGTTGTACATACTCCTGATCGATATTCATACCATATCAATAAGTTCTCTTGCGGAACAATATCGGCACTGAGCGGAACCGGACGTTGGTGTGAATCAGCCTTTAATTTGTATTTTTTGTCTAGTTTAATTTTGTACCCTGATGATGCTTAGGCTAAGCGAAACCGGTCGGTCATAAAAATTAAAATGAAATCTTTGGTCTTAAACAAAGTTATTTTTTCATTTCATTAAATATGTCAAACCACAAAGTAATCGCTTCCTACGAAAATATGAAATTATTTATTTTTTCTAATTTTTGATTTTACGCATTAGAAAAACGTCTCAACATATATATTATTTTTGTTTATTAGCAGGTGCGTCGTAGGCTTAGTGATTTTGTTATTGAAATCAATCGAATTATGCAGGAAACTCCATTAATGGAGGACTGAACGCTGTTGGGGCAAATAAGAAATTGTCCAAAGAAGCGAAGCTAGCAGTCCACAATGGAGTGCATATACCAACCCTGATGTATGGCAGTGAGGCATGGAACTGGCAGAGGAAGGATGAAAGTAGACTGAATGCTGTGGAAATGAGATCTTTGAAACGGATGTGCGGTAAAACCATGTATGACCGTATTACAAATGTGGATATCCGGAAAGAATGCAAGGCTGATATGAGCGTAATGGATAGGATCAAGAAAGGGACGCTTAGATGGTTTGGGCATGTAGAGCGAATGAACGAAGAAAGGAGTGTGAAAAGAATATATGATGCGAAAGTGAATGGAAGAAGAAGTCGAGGACGCCCGAGAAAGACATGGCACGATCAAGTAAATCAAATACTTGAATCGGGTTGTGTGAAGAGTCAGAATAACAGAAGAGTATGTATGAGACGATGTATGAATGTAAATGAAGCAAGAAGTGTGTGCCAAGACAGAGTTGTATGGCGGTCCGTCCTCTCTGCCTACCCCTGCGGGGAAACGGCGTGATGGTTAGTTAGTTTTTTTAGTTATCGAATTATAACATTGAAGCCATTTTAATAAATAATATGACTTGGAAAAAAATACAACAAAAAAAATGTACCGGTACAAGATTATTAATTCGTGAGTCAAATCGTTGAATATCCTACCTATAAAAAATCAAAGCTGGTTTTACAGCATTTTATTATTATCCTTTCGCGATGATAAAAAAATAATCCTTTGCCGAACTCTGTTGCTATAAAAACCTGTATTTAGATGCTAAATACCTGTTGACAAAATACTGAGTAAATTAGTTTTAAAAATACATGTCGAAGTAGGTTCTCATTTTAGTTTGTTTCGGGCTCTTGTCTCGAAAGGTGACTTAGTTTGTGTTACGTAAACAATAATTTTAGTTGCATTTTATCGATTTTAATGTTCAACGAACCGCGAAAACGTTAATTATTTATTATTAGTGATAATTACACGGGTGTTAAAAAAGAGATTTCGATTTGTTCTTAAACTAAAGGTATGTTAATCTTTATTAACTGACTACTAACCACCACGCCATTTCTCTGCTTGACACTTCTCGCTTCGTTCACATTCATACATCTTATAATACATATATTTCTGTTATTCTGACTCTTTAAATAGCCCGATCAAGTTTTTCTTTTCTTTAAAGAAAGACAAACATTCCCGGGTTGCGAATAACCTGACAATATTTGAAAAACTCCTACTGCCACCATAAGATGTTGCTTGTGCAATGATGGAAGACTTAGCCAGCAGGGGAATTGAACGCACGACGCCCGTGTGGGATTCCTACGCGTTTGTCCACTCAGCTACCGACCGGTCGAATTTGATTTACTTGATGGTGCCATGTCTTCCTCATGCAAAATGAAACATGATTGGAGAACGCATTTATGAAGAATGAAATGTGCATTTTGTCATGTGGTGACGCAAAAGAGTTGTAGGGCTGAATGGACCGGGGGAGGGGAAGGAGAATGGGAAGAGGAAGGTTAGCAGGTACCTGGCTATTTAAATCTGGTCACTAAACAATGTTAAATTGACGCACATACGTTCTGGAACCAAGTGCAACCATACTACATAGCGCTCTAGAGGTGATTTTTTCACAAAAACGGCCCCATACAAATGATCAAATTATCATTGATGGTATTATTTGTGACCGGTTAGTAGCTGAGTGGACTGACGCGTCAAATTTCCCCACGGACGTCATGGGTTCAATTCCTCTGCCAGCTAAGTCCTCCATCATTGCACAAGCGTATAACTTCCGCTAATTATGATGGCAACAGGAGTTTTTCAAATATTGTCAGGTCATTCGTAACCCGGGAATGTAAGTCTTTCTTAAAAAAATAAATAAACACGCATATTCTTTTCAATTTTTATAAATACATTGTGTTTGCCTGTGCGGGGTTTTGACCCAGCAACCTCTGGATTCAAAGCCAGTGAACTCGAGCAATATCGCTCTGTTACAGAGGTCGTTCGAGCTCGTAAAAACATCTAAAGATACGTGCTAAAAGATTAAGCAAATTTGAGAAAATTCTATTCGGAAGATTGGGTAGAAATACCTGCGTAAATAGGTTGGTTATAAACAGGTACTTGCTGATTGACTTTTTTAACATGCATCAATTCTTCAAATTACTTTCCGAACGTCCTTCAAATTAACACAGTATAAGAACAAAATATCACTTCCGCAAACTTGATGATAAATCCGTTATTCCCACACGATTTCGTATTAGAATCCTTGACCTTTTTAATATTTTCAAGAATTAACCACTTAAAATTTTTTAATTTTTTATATTTTTTTTTATTTATTTATTTTTATTTTTTAAAGTAAGACAAACATTCTCGGGTTACGAATAACCTGACAATATTTGAAAAACTCCTACTGCCATCATAAAAAAGCGGAAGATGTTGCTTGTGCAATGATGGAGGACTTAGCCAGCAGAGGAATTGAACGCACGACGCCCGAGTGGGAATCCGACGCGTTCTCCACTCAGCTACCGACCGGTTAAAATACATGTTATTGTTAATTTTTTTCACTAGAAATGTAATTTTAAATAATTATTTGATAGTGAGGTCACACAATTTCCGTATCAACTGGTTTTCCAACAAAAAAATCCCATACACACTTCTCCTACGTATATAAATATGCAGATAAAAATACCACATCATAATCAAGGTATTTCGTTTATAGTTTCTTTAACAGTTTTTTATGAATACCACACAAGAGTCCCAACTGCTCCCAACCGTCTGGAGCCAGTGAGACTATGGCATCCCCAATCGGTGTATGTTTCGAGGCTGATGGCAGCGGGGAGGGGAATGAGGTGGAACAGAGAAAGGTCGGGAAGACTCTAGCTATTCAGATCTGGTCATCAAGCACGGCTACAGCCATTTCAAGCAATGTTTAGATTCTGAATGGTGATTTTTAACCAAGGCAATGCTTAGAGTATCTACCACTCTGGAACGTGCCGTAAATGTACCATAATAAATAATTTTATTTTAATAACCTCTCCCTTTTATATATAAAAGAATCATTGAAAATGTCATAACCATTGTTGGCTAGTCACTGTCCAGAATGTCGAGACATGTTAACTCAAGCCATGGTCTTGAAATTTTTGGTACCAGTCTAAATGATTTTTGTCATTTTTTACGACTCTACCAAAACCTTGCCCAAACTTTGGCTTGAATGTTCTATCAAATGTATATTTTTGTCATTGCTTCATTTAAATATTATAAATGTGCTGTTCTTTCTCTGTTGCTTTTTTCTCATTTCGTGTTGTGTTTTTTTTTTGTCACTGGACAATGGTCCGTTAATATAAAAATAAATAAGTTGTTTACAGGTTTTAGGAAAATAAATAATATTTTGAATAAAGGGTTTTCCTTAAATTTGTTATGTTCCTACCCATACAGGAGATAACACTTTGGACCCATTTGACCGACTTTCTATTATCCAAACAAATTTGTTATCACCCCTAAACTATTTTTGTTATGATGAACTATGTATTATGTAATTATTAAGGTAATAATCTATGTTAAATAATACATGTTATGTTGAACTTTACCCCAACTGATATTGACATACCTTGTGGACATTCTACCGCTATATGAGACGGTTCATTCTAAAGATTCAGTTAAGTCTCGCACAGTTAATATCAGTTGGAGAAACACTATGCTTCTGGTGTAGATAATTATCCTGTAAAACCTCATTCTATGAAATAAATACAAATAAAGTGCCAGTAAAGTGTTTTAGTACAAAATAATCCATACTTAAACATGGCTTGTTCAAAAGAAAAGGTGAATTTAGAATTTTCGCGGACTGTGTACATTCGATTATCGATTTTTTTAAAAATTTTGGTACACATATGTTTATCATATGTTAGCATTATCAGCCATTTTGGATTAGTGGTTTGTTTTTGACAACTGGAAAGGTTAGTCACGTTTTTGTGTGTTCTTCGATTTTTAACTTTTGAAAAAAATGGATCAAAGAATAAAATCCATGATTTGTTTTTCAACAACTCCAGGACGCTCATCGTCATTAACATCTTCTCGGCCTTCTGTAAAGCGCTTGTACCACTTATAAACACATTTCTGAGACAAAGTAGACTCGCCGAATGCCACACTCAACATTTTAAGTGCGTTTGAGCACTTTATTCCATTTTTAACGCAAAATTTAATACATATTCTTTGATCCATTTTTTTCAAAAGTAAAAAATCGAAGAACACACAAAAACGTGACTAACCTTTCCAGTTGTCAAAAACAAACCACTAATCCAAAATGGCTAACATATGATAAACATATGTGTACCAACATAACAAAAAAAAAACGATAATCGAATGTACACAGCCCGCGAAAATTCAAAATTCACCTTTTCTTTTGAACAGGCCTCGTATGTTAACAAAATACGCAAAATGCTTTATAGGTTATTAATTTATATTCAATAAATTTTATTAGTCACAGGTTTTCCTTATTGATGTAGCATTAGCTAAACAGTTCGTTACGACCTTGTCACCGTTCGTGATTTTTGAAATTGTTAATCGTTGTAATTTTCTCTCCTTCTGGTTTCAATTTGAAGGGCATTCCGACTGCCTGGAGCCAGTGGGCAGTGGCGGCTCGTGACTTTTTAGTATGCTTAAGTGGTAAGATTGAAAAAAAAAACGTCATCATTGATGTTGTTGTAACCGGAAAGGTTTTTTTTTTTTCGAAATTTCAACTTTTTGTATGAATATTTTTCAGAAATCCGTGCAGTGCACCACCAAAACTGAAAGATCCTGAAAATCTGCATACAAAAAATAAAATTTTGAAAAAAAATAAAAATCATTTTCGGCTATAACAACACTAACAATGTCGTATTTTTCAATCTCAGCACTCCAACACCCTTAAAACTCACGAGCCGCCACTGCCAGTGGGACCATGGCATCCCCAACTAAGGGAATTCTGTCAAGTTTAAGGAAGTGGGGAGGAGAAAGAGATGCATAAGTTGAAATTCGGGAAGGGTTTGGCTATTCAGATCTGGTCACTAAACATAGTTAAAGCTATTTCAAGCAGCGTTTCGATTCTCATCAGGGAAATATTAAGACTAGGTTCCACCGATATGCAACATGCCCCAGTTTGTTGCTAACAAACAGATATCTATACAAATATACATATATTTGACCAGTTAGTAGCTGAGTGGATAAATGCGCCGGGTTTCCACCCGGGCGTCGTGGGCTTAATTCCTCTGCTAGCAAAGTCATCCATCATTGCACAAGCAACGTTTTTCGTTTATTATGATCGTAGTAGGAGTTTTTAACATATTGTCAGATTCTTGAAGTAACAATATATGGAGAGAGAGCTAATTATTTTTACCCAACCTATACAAATTTGGGATAAATCACTTTCTCAGGATTTTTACGTCGTACGCCATGAGAAGGAAAGAGACAGCAAAATCTCCTAAATTATCACACCGCTTCAAAGTATTATTAGAATGTTCTTCGTATTACGCGTCTCCGTTGACTCCGCCCACACGTTTTGGTACGCGAAATAAATTAACATAACACAACGGTTTATTAGGTTACATGCTATATTTTTGTTTATACAATACTGTGAAAAATTGATTATACGAATAAACAAAAACGTTATGTCGACATGTGCTATGAACGGATGTATAAATAACCTGGCCCTAGTCTTAGCCACGCCCAGATCTAGCCGAGTCCGGCAAACCTCATAAAAACTGACTACGCAGCGCTCTCTCTTGTATATTATTTTTTTATTTTTTTTTTTAATAACTCCACACAGGAGGCCTTGAGGAAAACAATTTCCCTCAGGGCCTATGTCATCTTTGGGGATGCTGTGTGGAGGGTTTTTTTGAGGAAAGGAAGGAGTGAACTTGGGTCTTGAAGAGGCCCATGTTGAAGGAGGGAGGAAAAACAGAGGCCGGCAAATCGTTCCATAGCCGAGCTGTTGAACATAAGAACGAGTCGTAAAAGCGACCCGTTCTCATGTATTGAATGTCAACCGTGTACAAATGTTGGGCGCGCGTTTGGCGAGTTTCCCGACTATGCACCGGTGCCGAAGGGATCAATGACGCAAGTTCCTCGGAGCATCTTCCATTGAAATACCTGTAGAACAAGGACAGCATTCCCACCTGACGTCTGTGCTCCAAAGTTTGCAATCCGTTTGTTAAGATAGGAGAATCTATCAAACGGGCCGCCCGTTTCTGCACAGAGTCAAGGGTTTTTTTTTCAGGTATTTAGGGGCTCCAGACCAGAGGTGGCTACCAAATTCAACAGTGGGGCGTACTTGCGATTTGTACAAGGTCAGCAGTTGTGTACTATTGAAGTATCTGCGGGCCCTGTACAACACGCCCAACTTCTGAGAGCTAACTTTACTCTGGCTTCGATGGAGCCCCGGTGCCTTAACTGGTCACTTAGGGTTACACCAAGCATCTCAATGGAAGGTTTGTTGGGAAGATTACTTCCGTTGAAGGAGACTAAATTATCATTTGGATCCCTTTTAGTCGTAATCAGACATGATTGGGTCTTTGAAACATTAAATTCGACGAGATTATTCTTACCCCAAGAGGAGATTCTCTCAAGGTACTCGTCCATTCTCTGCTTCAAAGCCCTCCGAGCCGTTTTTGTTTCTGTGCCCTTTGGGGGCTTGTCAAACAAAAAACCATCATGAACTGTACTGTCATATTGCTCTGAGGTCAGGTTATTCGTGACCCGGTAATATTTGTAGTAATAATAATAATAAATGATAATATTTTTTCTTGCCCTCGGCAAGAAGCTGTTTACTAATTGACGAGTTATTCTGAGATATTCAGTCTTTTGCGTTTTGTTAAAAAAAGTGTGTACCATCCTTGAAGTAACAATATATGGAGGGATAGCTAATTTGTTTTACCCAACCCATCCGAAATTGTAATAAATCACTTTTTCCGAGTTTTTACATCGTACACCATGAGAGAGAAAGAGACAACAAATTTCTTGGACCGCTTCTTTACACTGTCGCAATGATCTTAAGCTGGCTATCTTCGCTGGTTAACGGCGGGACTCCGCCCACATTTTTTATTATGCCACTAAACTTGACACAACTAAACGGTTTTTTAGGTTAGATGCTATATTTTTGTTGATAAAAATACTGTGAAAAAGTGGCTATACGAACACACAAAAACATTATGTCGATATGTGATATGAATGGATGTATAAATACCGTAGCCTTAGTCTTAGCCACGCCCAGGTGCGCCGAGTCATGTTAAAATCATCAAAAACAAGTCCAAAACTGACTTCACTGCCTTGGCTTGGGCTACCTCTAGTATACTCTAAGGTACCATCACAAATACAGTAACAATTTTTCATGAATGTTATAGCTGACATACTAAATTTAAAATATAATTGAGCATTTTAATGCATTTCTTCAATACAATGTTATTATTGTAGATAACATGTTCTTGCAATTAAAAAATGTATTTCAGCTATAGCAAAATTTGCAGTTAACATGTTCAAGTCTTTGATTTTTCATGTTCGTGCCATTTTCATGATCTGAAAGTGTGTTCATTGGATAAGCGTACCAGAATTAGTTTAGTGAGAATACTAACTCATTTTTGACAAAAATGTTAATTAACAGGTTCTTGCTATTGTATCTTTATTTATCTTTCTTAAAAAAAGGTAATTTAAATAATATGTTATTTTTGTCATAGGTGTGTCAAAAAAACACCTACATATTAAAACAAATACAACATATTTACGTACACCGGGTTTTGAACTTGCAACCTTTGAGTACGGAGCCAGAAGATTGAACTAAAACTGTAAAAAACAGGATGCCATACTATTAGTTATATGCCACAGATGCATTGCTTGCATACATCTTGTTTCGAATTTGTTATTCGACAAGAAAATAAAATTTCAGTGAATTGAAAACAAAAAACCTTTTTGATGTGACAAAAAGAACACATCGTCGCCGAAAGCGCAAAAGGGCTGAAGCGCCATTTTGGGAAGTTTACACCAGAGCACTTAAAAGTATATATATATTTTTTTAATTCACAAGTTTTTAGTACCTGGTTGGATTTTGAAAAAGAAAAATTTACACAATGCTCTCACTGAGTTACCTGAAGCGACAAAAAGCTGAAAAAAGTCCCAAACCTGTGTCGCTTGAGTCGAGCCTTCTCCCAAATGGTAAATATATTTTAGATGGCTGAAGGGCCACACAAGTTTTCGGAATCTCACGAGAGTCAGAGCATTCGATGCAGAAAAAAGAACTGATCAAAACTGCATATTTAACTCATTTTTAAACAAAGTGTCGCTTAAGCCTTTTTGCCTTTCCAGCGACGACATTGTAAAGCTTTTCAAATATTCAAGTTCGAACAATTTAGGTACATCTAAACTTGTCCCATTTTCGCTAAGAAACAGTAAGTAGGCGTAAGCAAGACAAAAAGCTCTTTCTCAGTGACGTATCGCAAGGACAGCACTGTGGGAAGTGTAAATATATGTACCGATGTGCAATCGAGTGTGTGTTGTTTGGGTCAACTCTATTTGCGCGAGCTTTTAACTTTCAATAATCCTACGTTTAAATAAATATCTGCCTATTATCTATGCTTAAATATTTTGGAAATTATTTATTTTACATATTCATAAAACAAATTAAAAATATATTTAATTAAAAAATATAAATATTTTTCAAGATTCTTGAGTCATGTCTAATTACCCGATCTATAATTAAATTCTACGTTGTTTTAACTTATTAATACAAACAGTGTTTTTTTGCAGGAGAGCAAAATAGGAATAATTGACATGGCGATCACGCTGCAAACAGCTGAGGAAGAATACAGGAAAAACCCTGACATCAGGAAGGAGGACATCGCCCAGCTGAAAGAATGGCTCGACAGACAACCCCATCTACCGAACTTGACAGGTAAGTTCACTTAACCTCTAGTGTGCCGGAGTGTCCTACAGGACACGGGCATTCATCACTATACTTTCAGGAGTTTGTATCCTTTAAAACCTGCTGTTCACATATTTATATCAATTACAATCGCTTGTCAACAAAATATGTATATGTACATAGCCTGTTCAAAAGAAAAGGTGAATTTTGAATTTTCGCGGGCTGTGTACATTGGATTATCGTTTTTTTTTTGTTATGTTGGTACACGTATGTTTATCATATGTTAGCATTATCAGCTATTTTGGATTAGTGGTTTGTTTTTGACAACTGGAAAGGTTAGTCGCGTTTTTGTGTGTTCTTCGATTTTTTACTTTTGAAAAAAAATGGATAAAAGAAGAGAAAAGTCGAGAAGTACCTGGCTATTCAGATTTAGTCACCAAACACGGCTTAACGACTGAAGGTAGTGGGGAAAGGAAGGAGAGGGGAAAGATGAAGGTTGAATATCTACCACGTAAATAAACATTATATTATTTAATATGAATTAAATGTGTTATGACACATATTAATAACATTTTTTTTGGGCACGCTGAGTTTGAACCCGCGACTTTTGGATTCGTAGTCGAGCATCTTACCACTCGACCATGGAGATTGTCGAATTCAATCCATAGAGATATTTTGCATTGCGTCAAGTTTCGGTACAAGTCGAGTAATACATATTTGAAGTTTGCTTACGTCAGTGCTATTGACAATAATCGATTTTCTGAGTAACTTTACTATTTGTATTTACAAGAAACCTCGTGCATTTTTTAAATGTATTTATTTGGTAGGACATGTATTCAGTCACACGAAAATACAATAAAACGACAAAAAATCTTTTCATTTCTTTGTATTACTTTTGTTTGTGACATGAGGGAGAAAAAACCTATTCTCCGAATTTAAATAGCTATTAAAAAAACCGCTTATATCATTAACATACAATTTAAAAAAAAACGTTTTGTCTGAGAAGATAGCGTAAATGACAGAAACATCATTTGTATCTTGCAGGAATCAGGTATTCCAAAGGATTTATATTATGAGCTGTTTTTTGTCGCAAGTAATTATTAAAAGATTAAACATGTTTTGAGTAAGAAGTTTTTCACATAAACCAAATTATTAAGTAAAATACCTAGTATTTAAATCAGAACTATCTTTAAGGCTTTATGTTTTTTGTATTAATTATTGAAATAATATCAATAATTTTCAACGAAATATGAAACAGAGACACGGAAGACAGGGAAAAAAAAGGTTGCGACCGAGACTTGAGCTCGGATCCTCTACTCTATAACGTCTTTGCCAATTGAGCTACCGAAACTTTTTAGAAATCGTCTTTTTATCAATCTGATGTTTAGTTTAAAAAAAATTTTTTAAGTGCACAAGTTTCTTAAGAACTTCTTGATTTAGAACCGACTTTTATATCTGTAGTACCTATATAAAAATGTGGTTTGACCACTTTTATGGTGGGGGAAAGTTGGCGGAGGTCATAGTGAGTTGCTGAGGTTATTAAACCAGGTGACGGCATGCCTTTGTTCAGCTGGATGGTTGATGCCTTTTGCGTCTTTTTCATCATAATCTTGCCTTTGTTCCGCACAATGACTGTTTGTCTCGGGTAATATTATCCGTTGCAAGTAGATCTGTATCTATTTCTTCTTTTTTTTCTTTCTTCTTTCTTCTTTCTTCTTTCTTCTTTCTTCTTTCTTCTTTCTTCTTTCTTCTTTCTTCTTTCTTCTTTCTTCTTTCTTCTTTCTTCTTTCTTCTTTCTTCTTTCTTCTTTCTTCTTTCTTTCTTTCTTCTTTCTTCTTTCTTCTTTCTTCTTTCTTCTTTCTTTCTTCTTTCTTCTTTCTTCTTTCTTCTTTCTTCTTTCTTCTTTTCTTCTTTTCTTCTTTCTAGCATTTGAAGTGACTCAAAGACAGAACGAAACATAATATTTGGATAGAGTGCGTGGAAGAGAACTGAAGTAGGACGGAAAGGACCGAGGACTGGAGACGAATGTTAAGGGACCACAGTCATTGAAGAGTATTTATGGAGGAGGTCAAATCCCACCCAGAAATGTGGCTAGTAAATTAAGTATAAGTTTGACTAAGCAATGATCTTACTACAAAAAAAAAAACAACCGGATTTAATTTCACTAGCCCCCCCCTCTCATCCAACTGCTGTACTAAATAAGTCTACATAACATAGTGATAAATACTTCTGTAATTAAGAAATGTTTTTTTTCCAGAGGCGGACCTCATAGTATTCTATCACAGTTGCCACTACAGTATGGAGTTGACCAAAACCACCATCGATCTCAATCTCTCGCTCCGAACCCACCTCAAGTACTACTTCACCAACAGAGACCCCATGGACAAGGCCAATATTAAGGGGTATGATTTATGGTAAGCCACTTTACATATTAATTGTATATAAAAAATTGAACTCATCCCTCACTCCCATCCTGATACAATCCTTTTTCACAGTCTATCCACCCCTTGGAGTAACAATATACGAGTATATGGGAGCTAAATATTTATACCAAACCTATACAAATTTACGATAAATCAATTCTCCGGGTTTTTACGTCGTAAACCGTGAGAGAAAAAGAGGTAAGACAAGTTGTCACATACTATTGCACCACTTTTCGGTATGTAAGCATGTTTTCCGACTCCCGCGTCTCTGGCGACTCCGCCCATTACGTTTTGTTATGCGACATAACAGGACAAAACTCAACGGCTTTTGAGGTTATATCCTATATTTTTGTTGAAAACAATACTGTGAAAAAGTGGTTTTAAAAATAAATAAAACATAATGTCGACATGTGCTATGAATGGATGTTAAAATGTGTGTCCACGAAAATTCTAGCCACGTCCGAGTCTGGAAAAAATCAACAATCTTAACTACAGTGAAACCTCTATCTATCGTTTTTAAAGGGACCTATTGAAATAAACGATGAATGCGGGAAAACAATGAATGCGGGATTAAGAGGACAAAACACAAGGAGATACGATCCAGTAAAGATACCATCCTCCCAATCTGCATAACCATTGGTAGATTAAAATTATAAGAAGAAAATAAGTTTTAGATGGAAATAAATGTATTTATTTAAAAAAATACAAAGCTAAACAGAACCAAATTTTTTTGAAAGTTTATTGTTTTGTAAATAAATAATCTTTCATCGATATTTGTTTTTTTACTGTTTTATTTCCGCAAATCAACAGTATATTTTCGGCTTTGCAAATGATATTCTTTTCGGCATCAGTTATTGAGTGTGCGTAGTAGAAAGTTTAAAATCTTTCAAATAGTGTGCATGCTTCTGAAAATGAAGGTACAGGCAGCGGCTCCTCTTCATCAATATCGACCTCTTTTGTTGTCTCCGTCAATCTTGCGTCACACAAGCTTTGGATAAATTCTATCCCACACGTTGGAATATTGTCGTCGAAAGTAACAAAATTGTTGAAATTTGTCTGAGTATCTAATCTAAGCCAATCATTTTCAGAAACCTCAACGTGTTCTAGTTGTTCATCTAAAGATTCTGACACTCTATTGCAACCGCATTTGTTGAAACAGTTTACAACTGTTGTCTGTTTGACCCTACGCCAAGCAGTCAATGTGAAATGCAACGCTTGTAGAATGTCAATCTTTAAAATTGCCTTATTTACTGAAGTGCCCAAATCCATCAAACACACAGCCTTCCGCACAAGTTGTTTCCGATAAAATCCTTTGAAACATTTGATAATTCCCAAATCATAAAGTTTCGCGCATCATAACGAGTGCCGTCTGGCGCCGTTAAAACACAGACAAAATATATCAAATACGCGACGTTATTCGAACGACGAATGCCGTAAAACGGTCGATGCGATCTATTTTTATATGAAATGAATTCGGACTAGAAGAAATAAACGATACATCCGGGAAAACGATTATTTGAGGAACGATAGATAGAGGTTTCACTGTACACTGTTTCGCAAAACTATTGCTCCTGTTTATTATTGCTTTGAGGCAGTGGCGGCTCGTGAGTTTTTAGTGTGCTAGAGTGCCAGAGATTGAAAAATATGACATTGTTAGTGTTGTTGTAGCCGAAATTGATTTTTTTTTTTTCAAGATTTTATTTTTTGTATGAAGATTTTCGGGATTTTTCAGTTTTGGTGGTGTACTGCACGGATTTCTGAAAAATCTTCATACAAAAAGTTGAAATTTCGAAAAAAAAATAAAAAATGTTTTCGGCTACAACAACACCAATGATGACGTTTTTTTCAATCTTACTACTCTAGCACACTAAAAAGTCACGAGCCGCCACTGCTTTGAGGTCCGAATTGAGGCCAACTTTGTGTTACTTTTGATAAAATTGCTCAAGATCACAGAGTTAAAAATACTTGTAAGTATCGCCTTGGTGAAAGACCACCATTCAGAATCGAAACGTTGCTTGAAATGGCTTTAGCCGCGTTAGGTGACCAGATCTGAATAGCCAGGTACTTCCCAACCTTACTCTTTCCCATCTCATTCCCCTCCCTACTACCTTCAACCTCACAACATACCCCAATTGGAGATGCCATATTCCAACTGGCTTTAGGTGGTTGGGAGCAGTTAAGACTCATATGCGGTATTCTCTATAAAAATAAAATAAAAACCTTTTTAAAAATGGAGGTTCATCTTTTTTTCGGGGAACGTACAGTTGTACAAAAACTAATGCTATAATTATTTGATGATAATTAAATAATAACTTTGTATAAGACCACAGATTTTAATAAAAAAAATTATGACCGACCGGTTTCGCTTAGCGTCAGCGACATCAGGTTACAAAATTAAACTGATGGTAATTACCCTGATGATGCTTGGGCTAAGCAAAACCGGTCGTAAAAATTGAAATAACACTGTCGTCTTTTACAAATTTATTATTTCTTTTTCATTAAATGTGTCAAACAACATAGTTATTGCTTTCTAAGGAAATATCCATAATTAATTTGTTCATTTTTACATTAGCCAGTGCATAATTTTTTTATCAAGTCGCAATACAGAAAATTGAACAAAAAAGGTTAAATCCAACATATAACACCATAACCATTTTTTGTTTTGTTTTTTTATTTTATTTTTATTTATTTATTTACGCCCGTGAAAGAGCGTTTACACAAATATTATAAATATATTTTTTAAAACAATAAACTCATATGCAGTGCAAAAAAATTGTAAAAGAAAATAAAAAAGGAATATTGAATAAAAGGTACAAAAATATTGTAAAAGAAAAGAAGTAATAATATTGAATAACAGGTCCAGAGTTTAATAGTTTCAAAAATTAGTTTAGCTTTACCAGATGAAAAAAAAAACTGTACTAAGACATACTTATTGTGATATTGACGTGCTAAATACATCAACGACATCGGAGTATTTGTTTCCCAGATGTTGAATTCGTCGCATAGGCGTGTTAAATTGTGAGGTTGAAGCAGAATTGTTACAATAGTATGGTAGGTACTGCCAGGAACATGAAATGTAATTAAGTATAATAGTTCAGGGCTGTCAATCATTGAATTTATTATTAATTATTTATGGTTGAGATTTAAATCAACGTGCTTAATGTCGATTCCAGTTGTCTGACGGCCCTTCCGGAGCTGACAGCCGAGGGCTACAGAGTGTTCTACACCACCCTTCTTGACACCGACCCCACCCACTTCAATCTCGAGCTGGGCGTCAAGGCCTTCGTGAACGTCACCGACCTGGTGCAGTATGAGGACGGCACCTTGCCCGGCGTGGTCATCATCATAGACCTGCAGGGGGTGGTGTTTGGCCACCTCACCAGGCTGAACATCATGACGCTCAAGGATGTGCTGTTTTATTTACAGGTTAGTAAAGTTAATTGATGTTGTTCAGCTCGGTTCTTCTCTTCGCAGCCGTTGAGTCCTGGATGAAAGCCTTTCTCCAAAGCGTCCAGTTTAGTAGATTCTTGGTAATTCTCATCGATCAGAAGCCAACAGTTTGCTTAAGGTCATCAAAGAGAAAAGGGGAAGAGAGGGTACATAATTCTAGATCTCTGCTGTATTTTGATAATTGTCTTTTTAATTTTTAGTTTTTTATAGTGAACACCGCACAAGACTTCCAACTGCTTCCAACCGTCTAGAGCCAGTGAGACTATGACATCCCCAATTGGGGTGTGTTGTGAGGCTGAAGGTGGTGGGGAGGGGAAGGAGATGGGGAAGATGAAGGTTAGGAAGTATCTGTCCATTCAGTTCTGGTCACCAAGCACGGTTTAAGCCATTTCAAGCAACGTTTCGATTTTGAATGGTGGTCTTTTACCGGGGCGATACTATGTATATCTACCACTCTGGATCGTGCTGCAAATATACCTTGGATTTGAACCCGCGACCTTTGGATTCGTAATCGAGCTACTTACCACTCGACCATGGAGACCGTCAAAATTCTTGATTCAGCAAATTCCACTATTTTATGAAAGGGCCGATTTGATTTATTTTATTTAGGAAACAAACAGTTGTCAAATAGAAAGTATTAATTTTTTAAACCGATTAAGTTACATTCATTGAACACAGGGTAGCAGTTTAGGAAATAGATATTATTGCAAATCGAAAATAGACCATAAATATGAGTAGTAAGGTTTACACATTTATTATTCAAAGTATTGTCTATCGTTAACCACTAATTTCATCCATATTTCAGGCAGCGCACGAATCTCGCGTTGAAAAAACTGGTCATCTTTTGAAGCGATCCACGAATCGATTCAATTTTTTACTTCTTCATAAGACCGCAAGCGCTGGTCAGCCAGGTCGTGTGTCATTGATCGAAACAAGTAATAGTCAGAGGGAGCAACGTCTGGAGAATAGGGCGGGAGGGGTAGGACTTCCCGTTTCAACGTTTCCAAGTATGTCTTGACCACTTTCGCAACGTGGGGTCGAGCATTGTCAAGACGAAAATTTGGCTCGTAAACTGACATTTTCAATCGAGAATAACTTTATGATGCAGAAAAAAATTGACTATGGGATTATGTTGACAGATGCCTAAGATTATTGCATGACGTCTATGATTTTTTTTTTGACCACTACTTACCGCTAAAGCAAAGTTATACACCTAATATTATTTCATGGTTTCGAGCTACATTTGGAACTGTCTATATCTCGAAGGGTACTAAGGGTTTTGCAAATACGTCCCATTTCTCTTTCTCTTTCTCTTTCTCTTTCTCTTTCTCTTTCTCTTTCTCTTTCTCTTTCTCTTTCTGGATTTTTCGACCCATGTCCAAAAACGGAATCATATCTCAGAGACTAATCATTCGATCCGAGTGGACCGATCGTCTTTTTGAAGAAGAGTATGTGTTAAAACTCATTTTTCAAGGTGTGTGTCTCAAAAACTCAAAAAGATACGAGGCTCTGAATTAGGAAATTAGAAATTTTTCCGTTTTTCTTAAAATGACGCAATATACGAAAGCAAAGTACAAAGAGAATTACGAAAATCGGACACAAATGTGTAGAACACAAAATTCCAAAGAGAATGATATTGAATACGCCGGGCCCGAACCCAAAACCAACGAGCAGTACTGTCGTAAATATACGTAACGTAAGCGCGCTCCGAAAACATACGTATGGATTATTAGATTACGTTTTTCAAAAATAACTGCTGCAGTGTCCGACACTAATATAATACTTTTTAAAACTAGAATAATATTATGTCGTGCCTAGTTTGTCCTTTAATACGTTAAAAATAAAGGATGTACTCACCTGAATGAATATTGGAAGACATAGAAGAACTATATATCAAATTTATAATATTGAAAAAGGGTAGGTATTAAACTTAATAATGGAAAATGGAAGGTTTTGCTTTTTTTAAAAATTGCTAATACAAGTAACAAATTTCCACGTTTCCCAGGAAGCCATGCCCGTGAGGTTGAAGAGCGTGCACTTCATGAACGCGCCGTCCTTCATGGACCGCATCCTTGCGCTCATGCGGCCCTTCATCAAGCGCGAGTTGATGGCCATCCTGCACGTGCACATGTCCTGCGCGCCCGGCGCGCCCGGCACCATGGACCGCCACGTGGCGCGCCGCTCGCTGCCGCGGGAGGCGGGCGGGGAGTACCAGTGCTATGAGAAGATCAGAGGTAAATATTTGGCTATGAGATGTCTATGAGACATCCATGTAATGTCTATAAGATGTTTATGAGATTACTATGAGATGTCTATGAGACGTCCATGTAATATCTATGAGATGTTTATGAGATGACTATGAGATGTCTATGAGATGTTTACGAGATGTCTATGAAATATCTTTGTGATGTCTGTGAGATATATTTGAGATGCTTACGAGATGTCTATGAAATATCTATGAGATGTCTATGAGATGTCTATGAGATGTCTATGATTTGTCTATGAGATGTCTATGAAATACTTTTGAGATGTCTATGAAATGTCTAAGAAATATCTATGAGATGTCTACAAGATGTCTATGAAGTATCTATGAATTATCCGAGAGATGTCCATGTAATGTCTATGAGATGTCTATGAGAGGTTTACGAGATGTCTATGAAATATCTATGAGATGACTATTAGATGTTTTTGAGATATCTATGAAATGTCTATGATTTGTCTATAAGATGTCTATGAAATATCTATGAGATGTCTATGAGATGTCTATGAAATGTCTATGAAATATCTATGAGATGTCTATGAAGTGTCTATGAATTATCTATGAGATGTCTATGAGATGTATTTGAGATATCAATGAGACATCGACATTGAGATGTCCGCAAAATGTATTTGAATTGTCTTTGATATGTTTATGATATGTATATGAAATGTCTATGAATTGTCTACGATATATCTACAAGGTATCTATAAGATGTCTATGAGATGCCTATGAGATGTGTACGGGACGTGTGCTGTAAATACACGTCCGCGTCAGAAGAGAGTGTGTGCTGGCCCTGCTTCGGCTTGTTTCTGTGCACGGAGACCGAATCGAATTTTTGCGCTTGAAAGGCGACTTGAGTATTTGTTTCGAATTGGAGTAGTTGTCCCGCCAGTCTGGTGGTCGCTGCCGGTCCTTCCGCTGTGAAGGCTGGAGTCGTTATGGTAGAGGAGAGGGCCAAGGTGAAGAAATGATAACTCCAGGTTTCAAGACAGCAGGCAGGCGAGGCAGCGAGGCAGCGAAGACGAAGAGGCGGGCAAGTCCAGAGGGAGGAGAAGTCTCGAGTTGAAGCTAATTTAGTAGTTTTTTTTTTCTGTTTTTCATTTTCTAGATTCTTATTTATCATTAAGTGATGAATCATTTAAAGTTACTGATTCTAACTCTAACTCTTGTCCCTTATACCAATAGGACGGCGCATTGCGCCTTACTTTGCTACCTCATGTGGGTGAAAAAATGCATTTACGGACTATTGAATTTAAGTTCAGGAGTTTACGTAGGGAAAAAATATGTTTGCAAAAACCCTACAAAAATTGCATGATATTAATGGGTCAACTGAATGTCTTCTCCCTCTCTACTCAGCAGCACCACGGCATATATACATAAGTGTGTTCGTGTTGAGTACGGATGGGGGGGTCGGCTATGGCCTTTGTTTAGGAATTCCACCGCATTCGCCGCGGTAATAGGGAAAACCATAGAAAACCCTATAAAGGTGGAAACGGCCACATGTCCAACATGAAGACATTGTGGCCTTCAGTGATGTCATATCTGACGCCCTGCATTGTGAGGTGATGGTGTGTATGTCTGTTTTTATGTAGATAAATAATTATGGGAATATAATAATATACATACATATAATATTTATAAGAAAACAGGAGTGGATAGGTAATGGGAGTTACCTATCGGAATCTTGGAGTTAGGAAAGGAAAGTACCTATTACGAATACTCGTCCATGTCTGGAATATGCCAAATTGAATTTAAATCTAACAAAATGTGTTTCGGCATTCGGTGTTTGTATCGGAAGGTGAAATTTGTTTGAGATTTGTTCTGAGTCTAGTATTAAAAATGATTTTAATGCAACAGTTCTGAATGCACTGGATCTTGGTGTGTGTAGAGTGTGATATGCTACTCCAGACGGGAATAGCATATGTGATGACAGGTCGTATAAGTGTATAGTATACCAGGAGTTTGGATCTGGGAGGTAGTGGACTCCGTCTGCTGAAGATTGGCCTCATGGCCCCGATCGCTTTCCTCGCCCGGTTCTGCGTGTTGATCACGTGGGATTTCCAGTTCAGTCTTCTGTCCATGGTGAGGCCGAGGTACTTCACTTCTTCCTTCCACTCAATGTCGTGTCCCTCCATTTGCATCTGGAAATCAGGTGTTGTGATGGCACGTTTCCTTGTAAACGTTATGGCTTCCGTCTTGGCGGCGTTCAGCTTGAGGCGCCACTTCTTGTAATAGGCCGCCAGCTGATCGAGCGCGCGCTGTAGGTACATAGCCGCCATGTTGATATCTAGCGATGCGACGTAGAGAGTGAGATCGTCTGCATAGATCCCTTTCTCGCATCTCTCGTCTGAAGGGACGTCGTGCGTGAAGATGTTGAAGAGGTACGGGCCGAGAAGACTTCCCTGTGGCACTCCTTTAGGTATCCCACGTGACGATGAGAGGGCGCCCCTGCAAGCGACTCTGAACGATCTGCTTGTCAGATACTTTCTTATCAGGCGTACTATGTAGACCGGTGTCTTGGTTGCGTACAGCTTGTGTATCAGACCGTCCGTCCACACAGTGTCGAAAGCCTTTTCCAGGTCCAGGAGCGCCATGGCGGTGTAGCGATCTTCGTTGAATTTTCGCGAGACGAATTCCACTACTCGGGTCAGTTGATGGGTAGTGGAGTGCTTCTTCCGGAAACCGAACTGCTCGTCTGGTAGAGTCGCGTTGGAGTCGTGATGTGGTACGAGCCGGTTGAGTATAACCTGTTCAAACACTTTGCTCATCGTCGATAGTAGACTGATCGGACGGTAGTTCGTCGGCTTGGTTTTGTCCTTGTTCAATTTGTTGAAGGGCAAAACTGTCGCCTCTTCCTCCATAACGAGGGAAAGTGTCCGGTAATGATGCAAGCGTTGAACAGCTTTGTAGTGTATATGATGGCTCTCTGAGGTAGATGTTTGAGTAAAATGTTGTGTATTTGGTCACTTCCCGGCGCCTTGTTTGTCTTGAGTCGCTTGATGATCCCGGCCACCTCGCTCGGCGTGCTGAGATGCATATCGGCCAAGTCGGTCTGCGCGGACAGATTCAGCTCTCGTAGTGACTCAGCCACGATGTGATCGGTTTCTTCGTCTTCCATCCCGTCCGTGGCTGTGTAGGCTTTCTCGAATCCGTCCGCGAGCGCATTTGCCTTCTCTTCGTGCGACAGGGCGAGCCCCGTGCCGTCTAGCTTGCTGAGCGGAGGAATCGCGTTATCCTGGCTTCTTAGCGCCTTTGCCATCTTCCATAGGGAGTTGTCTCGAGGTGAGAGCGAGGCAACTTTGCTCGTCCAGAGCTGGCTCCTTAGGTCCGCTATTTGCCGCTTGATTTCTCGCTGCAAGACGTTGTGCGCCGATTTGAAAAATGCATCTCGCGTCCGGTGGTAGGTGCCGCAGGCGATTCTTCTCCTTGATGAGCGACAAGACGTAGTCGGGAAGCTTGACCGTGAATGGTGTCACTTTCCTGAGGGAACGTGTGTGTCTTGAGCTTGTTGTATGATCTGTGTGAGAGTGCCCGCAGCTTCTTCGATCTCTTGTTCCGAGCGCAGAGTGTCCGATGATAGGTAGATCCGCTCGTTGATATCTCTCTTGAAGCCATCCCAGTCGGCCGCTCTGAAGTCTCGTTGCTTCCTCTGGCTCCTGACTGTGGTACCCCCTAATGTGAAGCACACCGGTAGATGGTCCGACGACAGCTCGTCCAGCGTCTGAAGTGGCGAGATCGATCTCGCGTTCCTCACGAGCGCTATATCTAGCGTGCTCGGGTACTTCGAGTGCTTCCCGTAGTAAGTCGGTCTATCCGGCGCCATGACGTCATAGTCGTGAGTCTGCATATGTGAGAAGAGCGCGTTTCTATTCGCGTTCCCCACGATAGTTATTCCAATAGTTGTGTTTGGCGTTCAAATCGCCTCCAATTACAACTATTGGGCCCATACTAGTGAGCGCGCTCAGGTCCCTTCTGTTGAGCGCGGCTTGGGAAGGACAGTAGGCAGCGATGATGGCTCTATGTCGACTCTGATGACTGTGGCCTCGGTATGCTGCAGTCTCGGGGTAGGTACTCTTGTGGCTGAGATGGTATCACGAACGAAGATGCCTGCTCTTCCTTGGCGGTCGTCTCGGTGAACTTCGAAGCCGGGCACTCTTAATGTAGTATCCGGAACTAGGTGTGTTTCTGTAACTAAAACAATGTCAATGTGTAAGCGACTTACCAGTTCGAGCAGTTCGTCGATCTTGTAGCGAACGCTACGAGCGTTCCAGATGAGGCACTTGACTTCACTATCCATCGATGGTCGAGGTGATGAGTTCCATCAGGATCATCATCTTCTCGGTACGGGAGGTGCAGCGGGCGAGCTGCGAGCGGACGCGCAGGAGTCCTTGAAGGAGGGACATGATGTCCAAGTCATCCTCGGCAGACGCGGGCGCTTCTCGCACGACTTGTGGCCGGGCGGAGGGCATGGGTTGAGGGGCGGGAGCGGCGGATACGCCTGCTGCCACGTTGGCCCACGAGCGGGAGTCCGTCCTCGTGGCTTCGGCTCGGGGGGCGGCGGGCCTGTTGGCCAGGCGCTGCGCTGGCTTGGCACGCGGTTGCAGCGACGCGACGTACGCTACCCGCTTAGGGCATCCTCTGAAGTTGGCCCTTCTGAAGTTGACCTTCGGACACTCTGACGAGGCGTGCTCCATCAGGCACTTCACGCAACCGGGCGCATACGGCCCAGGAGCCTCGAATACCCCTGTTTCCTTTTCAGGCGGGGGGCCGACTTGGGGTCCATCCCGGCGGGGCCAGGGTGGGGCTAGAAAACAATTACAAAAGTTAGTTAGTTTGCCTTGAGAAAGGCAGTTGGGAGTTTCGAATTGGGCGTAGTAAAAGGAACACAATGCCTTGAAAAAGGCAGTTTATCCGCTTGCGCGGCAGAATCGAGCCGGACCGTGCTTTGACACACAGTTCCGGCAAGTCTCTGTGTCAAAAAGAGCGCTGGTTAGGCACGCTGTCAAGGACAGACGAAAATCTCGAACAAATCACAAACCAGGCGAGCTAGGCAAGCCAAGCAAGTCCAGTCAGCAATCCAATCGATGATCAGCCACTCGATCATTCGATCGTGATCCATCGATGATCGATCGACCCAGTTCCTAATTTAGTGGTTTTTTTTTTTTTTTCATTTTCTAGATTCTTATTTATCATTAAGTGATGAATCATTTAAAGTTACTGATTCTAACTCTAACTCTTGTCCCTTATACCAATAGGACGGCGCATTGCGCCTTACTTTGCTACCTCATGTGGGTGAAAAATGCATTTACGGACTATTGAATTTAAGTTCAGGAGTTTACGTAGGGAAAAAATATGTTTGTAAAAACCCTACAAAAATTGCATGATATTAATGGATCATCATCGTCTTCTCCCTCTCGACACAGCACTACGGCATAAATACATAAGTGTGTTCGTGTTGAGTGCGGATGGGGGGTCGGCTATGGCCTTTGTTTAGGAATTCCACCGCATTCGCCGCGGTAATAGGGAAAACCATAGAAAACCCTATACAGGTGGAAACGGCCACATGCCCAGCATGAAGACATTGTGGCCTTCAGTGACGTCATATCTGACGCCCTGCATTGTGTGGTGTTGGGTGTGTGTCTGTTTTTGTGTACATAGATAATTATGGGAATATAGTAATATACATACATATAAATATTTATAGCAAAACATGGGTGGATAGGTAATGGGAGTTACCTATCGGAATCTTGGAATTGTGATAGGTAATGGGAGTTACCTATCGGAATCTTGAAACTAGGATAGGAAAGTACCTATTACGAATACTCGTCCATGTCTGGAATATGCCAAACTGAATTTAAATCTAACAAAATGTGTTTCGGCATTCTGTGTTTGTATCGGAAGGTGAAATCGCAAACTGAATCGTACTGACCGATTGATTTGATGAGTGGATTCTTGTTGTGTTTGAGTGAACTGTAAAAGCGCTCGGTCAGGCGGTGTGTGTGTTCGAACAAGGTAGGTATTTCTTTTTCAGAGTGTAATCGTTTGAGATTTGTTCTGAGTCTAGTGTTAAAAATGATTTTAATGCAACAGTTCTGGAATGCACTGGATCTGGGTGTGTGTAGAGTGTGATATGCTACTCCAGACGGGAATAGCATATGTGATGACAGGTCTAATAAGTGTATAGTATACCAGGAGTTTGGATCTGGGGAGGTAGTGGACTTCGTCTGTTGAAGATTGGCCTCATGGCCCCGATCGCTTTCCTCGCCCGGTTCTGCGTGTTGATCACGTGGGATTTCCAGTTCAGTCTTCTGTCCATGGTGAGGCCGAGGTACTTCACTTCTTCCTTCCACTCAATGTCGTGTCCCTCCATTTGCATCTGGAAATCAGGTGTTGTGATGGCACGTTTCCTTGTAAACGTTATGGCTTCCGTCTTGGCGGCGTTCAGCTTGAGGCGCCACTTCTTGTAATAGGCCGCCAGCTGATCGAGCGCGCGCTGTAGGTATATAGCCGCCATGTTGATATCTCGCGATGCGACGTAGAGAGTGAGATCGTCTGCGTAGATCCCTTTCTTGCATCTCTCGTCTGAAGGGACGTCGTGCGTGAAGATGTTGAAGAGGTACGGGCCGAGAAGACTTCCCTGTGGCACTCCTTTAGGTATCCCACGTGATGATGAGAGGGCGCCCCTGCAAGCGACTCTGAACGATCTGCTTGTCAGATACTTTCTTATCAGGCGTACTATGTAGACCGGTGTCTTGGTTGCGTACAGCTTGTGTATCAGACCGTCCGTCCACACAGTGTCGAAAGCCTTTTCCAGGTCCAGGAGCGCCATGGCGGTGTAGCGATCTTCGTTGAATTTTCGCGAGACGAATTCCACTACTCGGGTCAGTTGATGGGTAGTGGAGTGCTTCTTCCGGAAACCGAACTGCTCGTCTGGTAGAGTCGCGTTGAGTCGTGATGTGGTACGAGCCGGTTGAGTATAACCTGTTCAAACACTTTGCTCATCGTCGATAGTAGACTGATCGGACGGTAGTTCGTCGGCTTGGTTTTGTCCTTGTTCAATTTGTTGAAGGGCAAAACTGTCGCCTCTTTCCATAACGAGGGAAAGTGTCCGGTAATGATGCAAGCGTTGAACAGCTTTGTAGTGTATATGATGGCTCTCTGAGGTAGATGTTTGAGTAAAAAAATGTTGTGTATTTGGTCACTTCCCGGCGCCTTGTTTGTCTTGAGTCGCTTGATGATCCCGGCCACCTCGCTCGGCGTGCTGAGATGCATATCGGCCAAGTCGGTCTGCGCGGACAGATTCAGCTTCCTCGTAGTGACTCAGCCACGATGTGATCGGTTTCTTCGTCTTCCATCCCGTCCGTGGCTGTGTAGGCTTTCTCGAATCCGTCCGCGAGCGCATTTGCCTTCTCTTCGTGCGACAGGGCGAGCCCCCGTGCCGTCTAGCTTGCTGAGCGGAGGAATCGCGTTATCCTGGCTTCTTAGCGCCTTTGCCATCTTCCATAGGGAGTTGTCTCGAGGTGAGAGCGAGGCAACTTTGCTCGTCCAGAGCTGGCTCCTTAGGTCCGCTATTTGCCGCTTGATTTCTCGCTGCAAGACGTTGTGCGCCGATTTGAAAAATGCATCTCGGGTCCGGTGGTAGGTGCGCCGCAGGCGATTCTTCTCTTTGATGAGCGACAAGACGTAGTCGGGAAGCTTGACCGTGAATGGTGTCACTTTCCTGAGGGAACGTGTGTCTTGGAGCTTGTTGTATGATCTGTGTGAGTGCCCGCAGCTTCTTCGATCTCTTGTTCCGAGCGCAGAGTGTCCGATGATAGGTAGATCCGCTCGTTGGATATCTCTCTTGAAGCCATCCCAGTCGGCCGCTCTGAAGTCTCGTTGCTTCCTCTGGCTCCTGACTGTGGTACTCCCCTAATGTGTGAAGCACACCGGTAGATGGTCCGACGACAGCTCGTCCAGCGTCTGAAGTGGCGAGATCGATCTCGCGTTCCTCACGAGCGCTATATCTAGCGTGCTCGGGTACTTCGAGTGCTTCCCGTAGTAAGTCGGTCTATCCGGCGCCATGACGTCATAGTCGTGAGTCTGCATATGTGAGAAGAGCGCGTTTCCATTCGCGTTCCCACGATAGTTATTCCAATAGTTGTGTTTGGCGTTCAAATCGCCTCCAATTACAACTATTGGGCCCATACTAGTGAGCGCGCTCAGGTCCCTTCTGTTGAGCGCGGCTTGGGAAGGACAGTAGGCAGCGATGATGGTGTGCGCTCTATCCTCTATGTCGACTCTGATGACTGTGGCCTCGGTATGCTGCAGTCTCGGGTAGGTACCGGGCTGAGATGGTATGTGAACGAAGAGATGGTATCGAAGATGGCGGTTCCGCCTGCTCTTCCTTGGCGGTCGTCTCGGTGAACTTCGAAGCCGGGCACTCTTAATGTAGTATCCGGAACTAAATGTGTTTCTGTAACTAAAACAATGTCAATGTGTAAGCGACTTACCAGTTCGAGCAGTTCGTCGATCTTGTAGCGAACGCTACGAGCGTTCCAGATGAGGCACTTGACTTCACTATCCATCGATGGTCGAGGTGATGAGTTCCATCAGGATCATCATCTTCTCGGTACGGGAGGTGCAGCGGGCGAGCTGCGAGCGGACGCGCAGGAGTCCTTGAAGGAGGGACATGATGTCCAAGTCATCCTCGGCAGACGCGGGCGCTTCTCGCACGACTTGTGGCCGGGCGGAGGGCATGGGTTGAGGGGCGGGAGCGGCGGATACGCCTGCTGCCACGTTGGCCCACGAGCGGGAGTCCGTCCTCGTGGCTTCGGCGCGGGGGGCGGCGGGCCTGTTGGCCGGGCGCTGCGCTGGCTTCGCACGCGGTTGCAGCGACGCGACGTATGCCACTCGCTTGGGGCATCCTCTGAAGTTGGCCGGATGGGGGCCTCCGCAGTTGCAGCATGCGGCTGGCTCGTCCCGTGTCACCTTCGGACACTCTTGACGAGGCGTGCTCCATCAGGCACTTCACGCATCTGGCTGCGTGGCTGCAGTTACGCGAGCCGTGCCCGAAGTTCTGGCAGCGGTAGCACTGCGTCCCGTGCTGCAGGTGCTTGCTTCTGTAGCGCGTGATCGTCACCTTTACAGTGACAGACGTAGCGCAGCGCCGCGCGTAGGAGCCCCATGTTGACATCCTGGCCGAAGTGCGCCAGGTATAACGGATACCCGCGTGGGCCGAGGTCATCATCGTGACCTTACTGGCCGGGAAACCCTGGGCCTCCAGATCCTCCCTTGATGATGAGGTCCACCTCAACCCTGGGCAGTCCTCGAATCACCGCCTTCTTCATCTTTTCCGCCTCGGTGGTGAACGTATGGAAGCTGCGCGCCTCCGCCCGTTGGTGAGGGTCCTGTGGCTCAAGATATTCGCCGTGCCGCCTCGGTTATACCGGAGGTTGAAAGTTTTCCCCGGACCGAGGAGCTTCTGCACGGCGTCTGTGACTTGGCCGTGAGTCAGGGTGCCCAGGGTCATCACCACTGGAGGGACCCTGGCTGTCCTCGGGGCTGCTGCACCTGTGGACAGAGGTTTTGGAATATTAGGATGAGTACGTTTTGTTTTCGGGCCGCCGCCCTCGCTTACCTCCGGTAACGCCGTGAAACGGTTCCCGCATTTCACACTGAATGCGGGAACTGGAGGTGAGTGACACCTCTTCGGGTTTGATGGCGTCTGCCATCCATCTCGCGCGGCCGTCGTGTCCATCGACGTGACGGGGCGGGGGGGGGCCTTGTAGGCCGAGGCAGGTCCTGCTCCTGCTGGCCTGTCTTGGGGCGCCGATGAGGGTCCGGCCACAGGCGCAGACTCCGGCTTTCGCTGGGACACGATCTTGGGGATGGTGAAGGTCACCGTCCCCAACTCCGTGTCCTGGCGGACCTGGTGGGCGCCGAACGGCACCTCTATCGGCGCTTCCGAGGCTGCCACCGGGCGCATACGGCCCAGGAGCCTCGAGTATCCCTGCTTCCGCTTCAGGCGGGGGGGCCGATTTGGGATCCATCCCGGGTGGAGCCAGGATGGAGCTAGAAACAGTTGCAAAGTTAAAGGATGCCTTTATAAAGGCAGTTGAGGCGGGATCGAATTGGGCGAAGTAAAATGAACACGTTGCCTTGAAAAAGGCAGTTTATCCGCTTGCGCGGCAGAATCGAGCCGGACCGTGCTTTGACACACAGTTCCGGCAAGTCTCTGTTTTCAAAAAGATCGGTGGGCGAGCACACTGTCAAGACAGGCACTAAACCACAAACAGACACAAACTAGGCGAGCCAGGCAAGCCAAGCAAGTTCCCAGTTCAATCTTCAAAGTTCGTTGGTTCAGTTCAAGTTCTAATTTAGTAGGGGCCGGAAATTTTGGCTTTAACTCCTCAGCGGTACCATGCCGCCGACGGCAGAGGGTTGCCTTTGTTTGGCCCGCGGTGTTTTCCGCGGCCCGCTGAGGGTTCAAATATTTTTGTATTAAGAAATACAAAAAATTAGGTTCTTGCCCGCCTCTTTCTCCTTCGTTAAAACTACCTCGCAGCTCGCCTGATTTTTTATTTTATACAGGAGAAAATGTCAATGGGTACAAGGTTGCTGCAAAGACCTACATTCTGGCCTTTGCAGCTTCATATCTTTTTTACATGTTAAGGTATATACATAATTTTTAACACATTGGATTCCGTGAATACAGGCGAGTAGGCTTGCATAATTTGTTTATTGGAGCCTCTCCCTGCATTCACGGTAATCGACATACAAGAGTAACATAGGCTCACCGTTTACAGAAAATCTGCCTCACTTCGGCGGGTTTTGGTCTCAGCCAATCAGAGCATGGCTGAGCTCAGCGACCGGCGTGAGGCAGGGGTGAGTGAGCGGGGCCCGGGACGGGCGGCCGCGACGGGCGGCCGCGACGCAGGAACCCGTGCGAACGAGATGGCGTCTTTCGGTGGCGTAAAAGGAGAGGTCTGTTCGCGCAGGCCGTCATTCTCCTTCTACGCCCCTAGGGACCATGTCTTCCGCACAGGCAAACATATATGAAATACACAAATAACATATAGACAATACAATATTTAACTAAGTTACTAAATGTAACTCCTCACGTCCGATACAAGATGTATATTAAATGTCTATGAGACGCCCATGAGATGCATATTAGATGTCTTTAAAAAAAGACAGTGAGATGTCTATGAGATGTCTACAAGATTTCTTCGAAATGTCAATAAGATGTCGATGAGATGTCTATGAGATCTCTATTAGATAACGAAAACGCTGGCGTGTCATCTCTGGATCGGAAATATGTTTTTGAACTGTTAAGAGAAGGTTAAAACGATTCCAAAAATAACATTTTAAAATTTTCTTCTAGCAAACACGCTCTTCAGGATGAAAGAAAATCGTCAAATCCTGATAGACGAGGAGCAGCTCCGCGTCCAGGAGGCCAGGAGACCAGGGAAGCCGAAGGACCTCAACTCCATCTATGGCGTGGAGGGGTCCTTCAAGAAGCTGGAGATCGACTGAGTGTCCATAAACATCACATTTCAATCAATAGGATATTAAAAGTATTTTTATATGGATGGTGAAAGATTTAAACACAGATATTGATTTAGATACAAATGAGACGTAATCCAAAACTTTATTTTTATTTAAAAAAAAAAACGTCTTCGGGTAAAAAATGACCTGACAATATTTTAAAAACTCCTAATATCATCATTATAAGCTAAAAATGTTGCCTGAGCAATGATGTAGGACTGCAAGTACGACCGTCAACCTTACAATTTCACTCAGGTGACGTAGTCTCTAAAAAGATAAACCGACAGATTGTATGATAAGCGTGTCTGTGTGTCCAAAGTAGGTTCAATTTTTCATCACTTCTGGTGAAATCGATCAAATATTTTTAAATACCGAATTACTTTCTTGAGTAATAATAAACTTTATTGGCCCGTCTTGGGCTAAGGAGTCGATAGGTCTAATGCAATTTGGCGAAATGAGTTTTCTACTTCAACTTTTTCACTTCTAGTGATGATTTGTTCAGTGGATGTAAAATAATAAAATAAGATGTAAAAATCATATTTTTAAAATGTTATTTTTTAAGCTTTTTTTATATATTTTTAATAGCAAATTGTTGCCTCTTGGGCATGTAGCACGGGTAATGGCTAACCGTTGTGATTAAAAAATCTTAAATTATAAAAAAAATATGTGTTGGGTTAAAATTTAATTATAAATAATTTCGTTTGTGAGTACGATTATGAAGTTTTCAAATTTGCAAATGATGTTAATTGAAATTATTTTTATTTTTTTAAAATCCCTACCTACCTAATAAAGTACTTACCTATAATGTTTTGACATTATTCTATATTTGAAATGGAACTAATATTTTTTCTTGGTAAGTCAAGTTACATTCCGTAAATTTTAGTAACACACGGATTGCATACTTAGCCAGGTGCGAGTGCTGATCTTGTTCTACCGGTATTTCAATGGAAGATGCTCCGACGAACTTGCGTCATTGAACTCTCCGGCACCGGTGTATAGTCGGGAAACTCGCCAAACGCTCGCCCAACATCTGTACACGGTCGACATTCGATGCAAGAGAACGGGTCGCTTTTACGACTCGTTTCTTTAACAGCTCGGCTGTGGAACGATTTGCCGGCCTCTGTGTTTCCTCCCTCCTTCAACATGGGCCTCTTCGAGACCCAGGTTCACTTCTTCCTTTCCTCAAAAAGACTCTCCACACAGCATCCCCAAAGATGACATAGGCCCCCAGGGAAGTTATTTCCCTCAAGGCCTCTTGTGTGAAGTTTATTTAAAAAAATAATAATAAATAAAACATTATAATATTTATACAAACAGTGTGTCTTAGTTTGACCCCCGGAAGTCAATTGATTTCTGTTGTCGCGTGTGCGAATCAATAACAGCTTCAACAATGTTTGTAAATGATTAGATTAATTATATGTGCTGTCCGTATGTAGGTACTCTTTCATAATTATGTATAAGTGACTTGTTGTACAAGGTAACGAGAACCGGATTGAAGTGCAAAAGGTTGCCATAGTTACGACATTAAATATATATCGGCCGTATGAAGGTAAAACCCTCTAAGTACCAGAATAATAACTTTACAAAAAATAAAATAAAAATATATAAAACGATTTAATTTTTTATTTTTTATAGTTTATAGAGTCCCAACCTTGAAGTAAAAATATATGGAGGGATAGCTAATTTGTTTTACCCAACCCATCTGAAATTGTAATAAATCACTTTTTCCGAGTTTTTACATCGTACACCATGAGAAAGAAAGAGACAACAAATTTCTTGGACCACTTCTATATACTGTCGTAATGATCTTAAGCTAGCTATTTTCGCTGGTTAACGGCGGGACTCCGCCCACATTTTTTATTTTGCCACTAAACTTGACACAACTAAACGGTTTTTTAGGTTAGATGCTATATTTTTGTTGATAAAAATACTGTGAAAAAGTGGCTATACGAATACACAAAAACATTATGTCGATATGTGATATGAATGGATGTATAAATACCGTAGCCTTAGTCTTAGCCACGCCCAGGTGCGCCGAGTCATGTTAAAATCATCAAAAACAAGTCAAAAACTGACTTCACTGCCTTGGCTTGGGCTACCTCTTGTATACTCTAAGGTCCCAACCTTGCAGCAAGAATTTATATGGAGAGAGAGCGAAATATTTTTACCCAACCCTTACAAATTTGCGTTAAATCACTTTCTCCGGGTTTTACGTCGTAAACCGCTGGAGAGAAAGAGACAAGAAAAGTTGTCACATAATATTGCAGAACTTCTAAGTGTGTAAGAATGATCTCCGTCCGAATGAACTTCACATCAACGAGTCGCATGTTTTACGTCAACGGATTTTGAGGTTATTCCCCATATTTGTCTTGATTAAAAAACTTCGAATAGCAGTGGTTATAAAAAGAAATCAAACATGATGGTGATATGTGCTATGCGTAAATGTTCAAATAAGACCAAACATAGATTATAAAACATCACTTTTCAGAGGTATTTCAAAAGTTTTAGATATTTTTGACCGAACGTAAGAATTTTCACATTTTTAATGATATAAAATCAACAAACAGCATCCATCATTATTTTGTCAAACCTTCTGTTATTAGTGTTTGTGTGATATTTTGACATTATAAATCATTTTAGTGGTGTATTGATATTGTTTTGTTTAATATGTGTTATAATATGTTTCTTAAAATGTCCGAATTCCATGTGGGCGGTAACTAAGGCTATACAACATCCTTTATTATATCTTTGTCTCTTTCTATCGAGTCAGTATAAAGTCAACCGTCCTGACTACACTGTTTCGCAAAGTTACCTCTCCATGTCCTACAAGGTCCCAACTGCTCCCAGCCGTCGGGGCATGTTGTGAGACTGAAAGTAATGAGGGGGGGAAGGAAATTGATAAGAGGAAGGCTTAAAAGTACCCGGCTATTCAGCAACGCTTAGATTCTGAATGGTATACTGTATGTAATTTTACTTTATTTTAATTAAATGTGTTATGACACATATTAATTAAATAAAATTTATTCGCGCAAGCCGGGTTTGAACCCGCGTACTCTGGATTCAGAGTCGAACTTCTTTGGTCCTAATTTCACCCCGAAATAGAGTTTAGTGCGATATTTTAGATAAAGATTACTGAAATATTATGAAAATACTTCTCTC
This sequence comes from Drusus annulatus, assembly GCA_022651775.1. Classification (NCBI taxonomy): domain Eukaryota; kingdom Metazoa; phylum Arthropoda; class Insecta; order Trichoptera; family Limnephilidae; genus Drusus; species Drusus annulatus. Next base: position 502,889 of record JAGWCC010000497.1, on the reverse strand, counting down.
TAAGTACTACCAAAAACAAATTATCTATGATGATGTTATGAAAAACGCTTTAAAAAGCTAGATAAAATCTTAGATGAATTAAATAATGTCGATACGTTACTGAGACCCCACGCGTGACTGTATGAAACTAAGCCAACGTGGCATACCTGAGATTTACTGCGTTTAGTCTCGCACAAACATTCGTTTGACAAACAAGCTGTCACCAGCTGCCACAAACGCATCACTGTAAGCTCTTTTCTGAGATAAAATGCCTTCCTGTGCTTTTGACAAGTGTAAAAATCATTCGGGAACAAAAAACGATTCTCATGGAGTTTCTTTTCATGCGAAGTATACACAAATCACTTATTGTTTCAATTAATACAATAATTCAACTAAGTGAGATAGCGAATGCAGACATACATAAATGTGTGGAAGACAACCTAGCGACAGTACGCTGAGTACGTCTCATGTTACTTCGCTCGTAAGTTCGTTAGGGAAGAAAGGGCTTGTAACGCGGAGAATGTAACGCGGGACGTTCATTAGCTATCTCATTCATACACACATATTCTGCTTGGTATGGCTATCCTTTTCATGACTTTTGAGATATCAGAGCATGCCATATTTATCGTTCGATTTGTATGAATGACGTGTCTTGTATTTTATGTCTATGGATAAAATAAGGTAACTACGTACCACCCCACTTTGTATCGTACGTTTGATTTTTAATTTCAGGTACGGAAAGGTTAATCAGATAAAATTATTTAATATTGTTTTTTAATTTTTTTATTATTATTGTCTTTGATCTTGTCATTGAGTGGTGCTATGTGTCTTGTTGTAATTATTTAGAATGGAGACCACCATGTTATACTAAATCTTTTGTTAAGTCTGTATATTTAATATTTTTGCAATAAATAAATAAATATGTATGTAAATATATATTGGCCCTTGTCTATGTATAACCAATTAAAAAAAAACTAGTTAACCATCACGCCGTTTAGGCAGAGAGGACGGACCGCCATACAACTCTCTCTTGGCACACACTCCTTGCTTCATTCACATTCATACATCGTCTCATACATACTCTTCTGTTATTCTGACTCTTCGCATGGCTCGAGTATTTGATTCACTTGATCGTGCCGTGTCTTCTTCGGGCGTCCCGACTTCTTCTTTTTACTTTCGCATCATAAATTCTTTTCGTAATCCTTTCTTCAATCATTCGCTCTACATGCCCAAACCATCTAAGCGTCTCTTTCTTGATTTTATTCATTACGCTCACATCAGCCTTGCATTCTTTCCGAATATCCACATTTTTAACACGGTCATACATGGGTTTTACCGCACATACGTCTCAAGGATCTCATTTTCGCAGCATTTAATCTACTTTCATCCTTCCTCTGCCAGTTCCATGTCCCACTGCCATACATCAGGGTTGGTATAAGCACTCCATTTTGAACTGATAGCTTCGCTTCTTTGGGCAATTTCTTATTAGTGCCAACAGCGGTCAGTCCTCCATTGATGACGTTTCCTGCATTCACCCTTCTTTCAATATCCTTATCAGCCTTTCCATCTCTTTAGAACATACTTCCTAAATACACAAACTCATCCACTTGCTCCAAGTATTCATCATTCACAACTATATTGCTCGCTGTTCGCGTACTCTCTCTTTCAAACACCGTGACTTTGAACACTTACATTCATCATCAACTCATTCTGGATAAGTACTTGGTTCATCCTAGACATGAGAAACTGTAGATCTTCCATACTGTCAGAAATCAGCAGTGCATCATCAGCATACAATAGGCAACATACTTTCAGATTGTTCATTCAAAAACAAATGTTTGGTAATTATCAAAATTATTATCTCTTTTTAATCATATCTATAAAGGGTTAATGGCTCTACCTATATCAGAGCTAATTCGTGTCATTTCACTGTCAATTACCACATCATTGTTGCATGGGGAGGTGTGTACAAAATAGCATTGTCGGGTAAAATCAATAATTTTATGAAAATAATTGAAATTAATCCAAGTTGAAAGTAAATAACAGATTGACTGATCGGCAGCTGAGTGGACAAACGCGTCGGATTCCCACCCGGGCGTCGTGCGTTCAATTCTCCGCCGGCTAAGGCCTCCATCATTGCACAAGCAATATCTTCCGCTTTTTATGATAGCAGTAGGAGTTTTTCAAATATTGTCAGGTTATTCGTAACCCGGGAATGCTTGTCTTTCTTTTAAAAAACAATTGAACATTGGTTGATACTCTCACTATTTCCCTAGTGAAAGATCACTATCCAGATACGAAACGTCGCTTCTAGTGGATTAAGCCATGTTTATTGACCAGATCTGAATAGCCAGGAACTTCACGACCCTTATCTGTTCTATCTCCTACTTTATCCTTACATCAAGCGATGTAACCGCTCTGTGTGAACTACTACAAAGAACTACTTCATTTTACTGCAGTTTACACTTCACACATTTCACACATATCTTACTGTGCGAATGTGCGAACTACTACAAATACATACTTCATTCTGCGGCAGTTCGTACTTCACATACTTCACACATTTTTTACAGTGCGAATGTGCGAAATACTTAAAATAACTACTTCATTCTGCGGCAGGTCACCTTCACACTTCACACTTCACACTTCACACTTCACACTTCACACTTCACACTTCACACTTCACACTTCACACTTCACACTTCACACTTCACACTTCACACTTCACACTTCACACTTCACACTTCACACTTCACACTTCACACTTCACACTTCACACTTCACACTTCACACTTCACACTTCACACTTCACACTTCACACTTCACATTTCACACTTCACACTTCACACTTCACACTTCACACTTTTACACTTTACACTTCACACTTCACACTTCAAACTTCACACTTCCCACTTCACACTTCGCACTTCACACTTCACACTTCACATTTCACACTTCACACTTCACACTTCACACTTTACACTTCACACTTTATCTTCACATTTCACACTTCACACTTTACACTTTACACATCACACTTTTACACTTCACACTTCACACTTCATACTTCACACTTCACACTTTACAATTCACACTTTACAATTCACACTTTACAGTTCATATTTCACAATTTATACTTTACACTTAACACTACACACTTCAAACACTCCAAACTTCACAAGTTTTTCACTGTGCGAATGATTTGTAGTGTGGGCGAGAAGCGAGGAACCGGTTCCACAGATCAATTCGTTCTCAGAATATCGCTAGCAACGCAAAAATAATTGCGAATAAAGTGCGAATTGAGCGATTGAACTGTTAATTCAATTATAGCGTTCACCGTGAAGGTTTCGTTTTTAAAAACTTGTAGTTCGTTTAGCTTTCAAAAAACTTTGAAGTTTTTCCCATTGCTACTCACAACTCACCCCAAATTGTTGATGCCATAGTCCCACTGGCTCCGGGAAGCTCTGCCTAGTCAACAATAAATTATTTATTAATAATAAATCTTCAACGGAAACGAATAAGCTGTCATTCAAAGTTATATATTGTAACGTAATAGATTATTTCAACTTTATTCTACACAATTTTATACTCACAAACCTACAACGCATGGATGTCACTAATGACAATCGGCGCAGAAGTCAGAATCTGAGCGGTGCGCAGTCCGCCGAAAAACAACCAACAGTTTTCCAAGAGGGAATCAACGGCTGACAGACTCACAGAGGTGAGCAAGGAGTGATTAACGATAAACGGGTTCAATTTCGTAGATCGGAATTCTAAAATTTCCTCGAGGAAGTTTAGAGAAAGTGAATTGTGTTCTCTCGTAAAATGGACAGATGAAGAATCGCAACTACGCCAAGGTGCTCGAACTGCCCGGCAATACTGCCGAGAGAGATAAATATTTTTACCCAACCTATACGAATTTGCGATAAATCACTTTCTCCGGATTTTTACGTCGTAAACCGCTAGAGAGAAAGGGAGAACACAAGTTGTCACATAATATAGCACCACTTTTAGGTATGTAAGCATGTTTTCAGTCTCCTGCGTCTCCGGCGACTCCGCTCACTACGTTTTGTTATGCGACATAACTGTTTTTTGAGGTTGTGTTGAGGGAATAGATGTAAAAAGGTGTGTCCATGAAACTCCTAGCCAGGCCCGAATCAGGAAAAAATCATCAATCCAGACTACACTGTTTCGCAAAGCTATCTTTCATGTATATTATTGCTCTGAGGTCGGGCGTCATTATCATAATCTACCTAGTTATTTTTTGCATGTGAAATATTAAACACACAGTATTGAAAAAAAACCACTGCGTCGTTTTATACGCCTTTCCCCAAATGTGGAAACTGAGTTGCAGTCGTCAGTTGGGAGAGACAGACATAAATCATTTGTAGTTACAACTCCGAGTGTGGTGTATTCATTGTTACAAGAAAAGGCCTAATTGGTAGTACCCAAGGTAACTTTCGACTTACTTCTGAAATACAAAAGAACGACTGAATTTGAAAGGTAATTTTTATCAAGTGTTAAAAGTTTTATGGCTATTTGTATTTAATTTCACTAGAACAATCAAGTAGTTGATAGTTTGTAATTATTTTAAAACTCACAAACTATTCGTGCACCGGAAAAATACATGGCCTGTTCAAAAGAAAAGGTGAATTTTGAATTTTCGCGGGCTGTGTACATTCGACTATCGATTTTTTTTTGTTATGTTGGTACACATATGTTTATCATATGTTAGCATTATCAGCCATTTTGGATTAGTGGTTTGTTTTTGACAACTGGAAAGGTTAGTCACGTTTTTGTGTGTTCTTCGATTTTTTACTTTTGAAAAAGATGAATCAAAGAATATGTATTAAATTTTGCGTTAAAAATGGAATAAAGTGCTCCAACGCACTTAAAATGTTGACTGTGGCATTCGGCGAGTCTACTTTGTCTCAAAAAAGTGTTTATAAGTGATACAAGTGCTTTACAGAAGGCCGAGAAATGTTAATGACGATGAGCGTCCTGGAGTTGTGGAAAAACAAATCATGGATTTTATTCTTTGGTCCATTTTTTCAAAAAGTAAAAAAATCGAAGAACACACAAAAACGTGACTAACCTTTCCAGTTGTCAAAAACAAACCACTAATCCAAAATGGCTGATAATGCCAACATATGATAAACATATGTGTACCAACATAACAAAACAAAAATAATTGATAATCGAATGTACACAGCCCGCGAAAATTCAAAATTCACCTTTTCTTTTGAACAGGCCTCGTATTCTCAGTGATGACTTCCGTGGCCGAGCGGTTAGGTTCCAGAGGCAGCGCCGGATCCACCATACGTTTAAACTGTGCAAAAAACATGGGCGCCATCTTTGAAGGGGTGCCGTGAAAATAAAGATCTCATTTAAATTTATTTTAAATATTCTCTAAATCATATCAAAATTTCCCCAAATGATTTTTAAATTACCCACATCATGGGGTAATTATGTTTTATTTTTATTTATTACGCTAGCAGCATCGATGTGCATTGAACAACTAGCATAAATGTATGGGGAGTTGATTTTTGTTACGGAAATTTTCACGTATTGCATTGTAATTATTTGGACGTAATGTCTATTTTTCTATGGAGTGTTATACGTTAAAGTTATGAGAAGCAAAGTCTACAATCAATCACCGTGCCCGTCATTTTCATACAAAGGTGAAAATGGACCGTTAGAGATGGTAAGTATTTTTGTCACGGCAAGATTGTACCGGTGACTTTGCTCTTATTTGGTTTTCAGAATTCGTTTCCAGGAAAAAATTTCAATTATGTAATTTTTGAGTAATATAAAAAAAATTGTAAATGAAATCCCACACCTCCGCTATCTATTTTTTTCCATAGCTATTATAAACTGGTTCCAAAAGTAGTGACACCCAATTTTAGATGTTACATCCCTAAGATGTAGTCTTGTTATACGAAAATAAACTCTAAAGATAGTCACTCTACAGTTAATTCTCGTGTGAATTCATAAAGTTGGATCTGTCCATTGTTTACTCGGGGATTTTTTTTTGATGACATTTGACAGCTGGCTTTTTTTCTTGAATTCTTTTTTTTTAATTAAAAAAAAAAATCTTATTTTAAATTTATTTTTATTTTATTGTTCTTCAAAAATCATCATTCCGTTAAACCACAATTAAGTAAGGATTTTGAATACAATGTAAATACAAATAAAATATAGTACAATGTATATATACCATATAATACAATGGAGTGCTTATACTAACCCTGATGTATGGCAGTGAGGCATGGAACTGGCAGAGGAAGGATGAAAGTAGACTGAATGCTGTGAAGAGCCAGAATAACAGAAGAGTATGTATGAGACGATGTGTGAATGTGAATGAAGAAAAGAGTGTGTGACAAGACAGAGTTATATGGCGGTCTGTCCTCTCTGCCTACCCCTGCGGGGAAACGGCGTGATGATTAGTTAGTTAATTAGTTAAATATAGTACAATGGAATACAATATAATGGAAATATAAAAATCTTACTAATTAAAAATATACATATTATGATAATTAACACGTTTTAAGAAATTAAAAAACCATTACACCATACCATGATACACTGTGCAGCATAATGGAGTACAACAATACATCAATATCTTTAGTAAACATAATAGAAACTAAATATTTATATAAAGGTATTTCCGCTTAGAATCCATTTTTTTAAAATGATTTTTTGATACATCTTTAAAAATACAATCAAATGTATTTTGGTTATAGTGAAATCATTTGTCGATCGGAGGTTTATCATTTTAGCGAGGTTCTTTTTCTCGTGGCGTCATCCCTTATCGGATATTGGCTACCTTCGGGGCACCCTGGTTCAAATACGGTTTTACAGCTGTTGGATTGTTAAATATGAATCGTAATTGTCACTATTTTTGTTTGCAGCACCATGACGGTCACACAGATCTCGGTGGAGAGAGAGTTCGAGAAGAATCCGGATTTGAAGAGAGAAGATCTCAACAATATTAGGGACTGGGTCGAAAAACAGCCTCATTTACCGAATATATCAGGTAAATTGAAATAAATACTGAATGTCCTAGAAATCCCTTAATGTTCTTTAATCCTAGTCGACTAGTAAGACGCTCGACTCCGAATCCAAATAATTTGCGTGCGCAAATAAATTTTATTTAATTAATATGTGTTATATCCAATGACGTTACATATATTATAGACACGTTGTAGCGCTCTCAAAGTGGCAAGCAATAATCGCGCTAGTCGGTGTGATCGGTGTTTGAGCCGTATGGAACGCGGTCCGAACTTTGGATCTGTTTCGTTCATACACATATAATCTATGAATGTCTATCTTTGTCATACATGACCGATATATGAATGATGAATTTACTGGTAACGTGTGTGTTTTGTTTGCCACATTTTGTGTTAATATTCTAAGGCTATAACGTGTCTATATATATATAACGTCATTGGTTGTATAACATTTAATTCATATAAAATAATATTAAGTTTATTTGCGGCACGTTCCAGAGTGGTAGATACTCCAAGTATCGCCCTGGTGAAAGACCACCATTCAGAATCGAAACGTTGCTTCAAATGGCTTTTAGCCGTGTTTGGTAACCAGATCTGAATAGCCAGGTACTTGACGGTTGGGAGCTGTTGGGACTCTTGTGCGGTATTCACTATATTTTTTTTTAATAAAAAACTAACTAATTAACTAATTAACTAATCAATCATCACGCCGTTACCCACTATATATTTCCGCAAAGCTAACAAAACTACCTAAACTGGCGACAGACGGTTCGACCGAGTTTTTACGTGAATACCGCACGAGAGCCCCAAGTGTCCGGAGCCAGTGGAGCTATGGCATCCCAAATGGGGGTATGCTGTGAGGCTCAAGAGAGTGGGGAAGTGAAGGAGATGGGCAAGGGCAATAACGTGGCGAGCTGGAAACAGATAATAATAATAATATTTGGACGATTTGTGTAGCGCCGTTTTTGTGAAAAATCACCTCAATGATTATGATTTTTTTTGATATATTTTATTATTATTATTATTTTTTTACTTATTTTTTTTTTTTTTTTTCCGATTTAGGGCATGGGAGCGAAATTAAAAGAATGGACTTTCTGAATTTGTCATACAGTACAGGATTTGGGTGTTAAATAACTAACTAACTAACCTTCACGCTGTTTCTCCGCAGGGGTAGGCAGAGAGGACGGACCGCCATACAACTCTGTCTTGGTACACACTCCTTGCTTCATTCACATTCATTCATCGTCTCATACAGACTCTTATGTTGTTCCGACTCAAAAAAGAAAAGATTACAAAAAAAAAAAAGAAAAAAAAAATATGAAGGATAAAAAATAAGAGAAAAACAATGTAGACATAACAAAAAATCCCAAAATTCCAAAAAAACCTTTTTTTTTTGATTCACTTGATCGTGCCATGTCTTCCTCAGGCGTCCCCTACTTCTTCTTCCATTCACTTCCGGATCATATGTCGTTTTCACACTCCTTTCTTCGTTCGTTTGCTCTTCATGCCCAAACCATTTAAGCGTCCCTTTCTTGATTCTATTCATTACGCTTGCCTTGCATTATTTCCGGATATCCACAAATCCGATCTCCAAAACAAAAAAAATCACCACGCAAACGGCTCATGCAAATAACATGGAACAAACAAATCTGTTTTCTGCACAGATAAGCTTACAAATCTGTATTTCTAATAAGCTACCGTCACGCTACGTACAATTAAGTTCTACGTAACTATGGCCGATGTTATGCATAAAGATTAGACTATAATAAAGCAAACCAGTAGTTAGATCATATTACATGCGTCAGAACATGTTTTACACTTATGTAAGTAAGTACTATTACTAAGAATCCGTGTTTTCTTTGCCTGACTGACATCCAGTATCATGGGAAAATTAAACACGATACCGTTAAACACAGGCGAAATGTATATAGACCAAAAGGAGCATACCTGTTTTTTAACAAATAAGTTGCTACCTTGTAGTAAGAATATATATGGAGAGAGAGTTAAATATTTTTACCCAACCTATACAAATTTACGATAAATCACTTTCTCCGGGTTTTGACGTCGTAAACCGTGAGAGAAAAAAAGACAAGACAAGTTGTCACATAATGCACCACTTTTAGGTATGTAAGCATGTTTTCCGTCTCCCGCGTCTCCGGCGACTCCGCCCACTACGTTTTGTTATGCGACATAACAGGACATAACTCAACGGTTTTTAGGTTATATCCTGTATTTTAGCTGATAACAATACAGTGAAAGAGTGGTTATCGAAATAAACGCTACGTTGGATGTATAAATACCCTAGTCCCAGCCATAACCACGCTCGAGTCAAGAATAAATCAACAATCCTGACTACACAAGGTATCCCTTCTGGTATATTATTGCTCTGAAGGCGAAATAGATACTCAAAAGTAACTAAAATGTCAGAGGAACTAAACTGGCTAACAGTGAAACAGATACTAAAAATAAACAAATTGATGTTTATATATAAAATGAAGAACAACGTGTTACCAAAATATTTTTCTGACCAAATTATCTACAATGTTGATATTTACAAATATAATACAAGGGCATGCAAAGAAACTAGACTACCAGAAAAGAATAAAGCCAACACACAAAATAGCTTACTATATAAAGGGATGAAATCTTATAATGCGCTGCCGGAAACCATCCAAATTATGCCAATCAATAAATTCAAAATATCTTGTGAGAACTATTTAAAAAACATGTAAATCTAAATAATAAGTAGTACATAAGTTAAAATATTACTCAAAAACCGTTGAGTTATACATAGACATAAAATACAACAACGCATATTCATACAAATTGAGCGATAAATGTGGCACGGTCTTGATTTAAGTTTCAAGGCTCATAACGCTTGTGAAAAGGGTAGCCATACCAAACAGAATGTGTGTGAACGGATGAGATAGCTATATGAACGTCACGCGTTACTATTATAAACTCTCTTCCCCGACGAACTTACTGAGCGACTAGCCAAGTAGAGTACGATGTACGGAAACAGTTGTCTTCCACACATCTATGTTTATCTGCATTCGCTATCTCACATTATTTCGGTTGAAGAGCTCCCGTTTTCCCGTGACAGCTTGTCTGTCGAACGAATGTTTGTGTGATACTAAACGCAGTAAATCTCAGGTATGTCTCTCGAACTCAGTTAAGTACATTTTCGCGCGTTGTCTCAGTAACGTTTCTACATTATTTAACTCAACTAAGGAGTTATGACGCATAACGTAACGCAGTGGACGGAGTCACCAAAGACGCGGGAGACGGAAAATATGCTTACATACCTAAAAGTGGTGCGATATTATGTGACAACTTGGCTTGTCTCTTTCTCTCTCACGGTTTTCGACGTAAGAATCCTGAGAAAGTGATTTATCGTAAATTTGTATAGGTTGGATAAAAATATGTAGCTTTCTCCATATGTATTCTGGCCCTAAGATTTCGCTAGTATAATTCTCGTTGTTCTATATTGGATAATTTAAAAATGTTTTGTTCTATGTCGTTAAGGAAGAAAAGAATCGTTGAACAGTAATACAAATGTGGAGCAATAATGGAGTTGCAAATTGTAATTGTGATTTTTCTGAAATTCCTAAAAAGAGAATAATATATATTTTCAGATCAAACCCTGATCCTCTTCTTGCACAGCTGTTACTACAGGCTGGAGTTTGCCAAGCAGACGCTGGACATCTACTACACCATTAGGACCCACGTTCCTGAGTTCTTTTCTGATAGGCATCCCACCAAACCTGCCGTGGTTAACGCATTCGACATCATGTAAAGAACTGTTTAATATACTTCTTTTTTATTATTTATTTATTTATAAACTAACGGACTATTGTCCAATTATAAACAAATACAAAACACGAAATGGGAAAACAGGACAACAGAGAAAGAACAACACATACATAATATTAAATGAAGCAATGGAAAAATGGGACAACATATACATTAGAAAGAACGTTCAAATCAAAGTCAAGGTCAAGTCAAAATTTTGGTAAAGACGTAAAGAATGACATAAATCATTTATACTGGTACCGAAAATTTCAAGAACATGGCATGAGTTAACAAGTCTCGAAATTCTGGAAAGTGGATAATAATACCTATAATTAGTAGAGTGATGATTGAGGAACAGCAATTCATTGTTTCCGAGTCAAGAAATGTTGAACTGGATAAGTTGCAACAAAGAAGGCGAGTCAATTATATATTAAGTATAATCAATTATTAGGATAATTCTGGTGCAAAATATAAAGAAGATAGGACCTAGCACTAACCCCTGCGGCACGCCACAACAAAATGGCAATTTCTTACCTTTTAAACTTTACTAACATATTTTCACTCAGCGATGGGAAAAACGTCAAAATTTTGTGAACGCTTCACGAACTATAAGTTCTTTTAAATAAAAAATTCACGGTCAACGATTCAATTGAACTAACAGTTCAATCGCTCAGTTTGCACTTTATCGCAATTATTTTGAAAACCTTAAGCTGTAACCGGTTCCTCGTCAAAAAAAAGCGATATTCCGAGAACGAAAAGAACTGAAAAAAAAAAAAATGTTGTCTCGTTTCTCGCCCACACTACAAATCACAGTGAGAAATGTGTTGAGTGTGAAATGTGAACTTCCGCGAAATGTAGTAGTTCTTTGTAGTAGTTGGCACATCTAGTCAATACCATTTTTTATTCAATATGTTAGGTTAGGTTTATCGAATAAGTTATTTATATAATATTGTTTTATTTCAGATCATATGCCGTCATGCCGGATTTGGGAAAGAATGGCGAACGAGTTGTCTATGTCAAAGTGAAGAATTCGGAACCATCAAAATTCATTTACGCTGAAGCTCTGAAAACCTTTTGTAACGTAGAAGACATATTTGCCTACGAAAAGGTACCACATTTATTATTTTTGTCTTTCTTTTTTATGGTATTACACTCTGCAGGCCTTCTAGAATATGTAATTAGTGTGTTAATTGTTTTTTTAAAACGTGAATATTATTATTATTATTAAAGTAACTAAACATAATACCATCTGGGTATTCAATTAATTCGGATTGAGCATTGAATCCATTACAAAGTGCTGCCAAAAATAGGAAGAAATCAAAAATAATACTAATAATTTTCAATGAAAATATGAGATCGATTAAAATGCCACTTTCTAATAAGGTCCCAATGGCCGAATTGGTTAAAACGTTACTCCCGGATAGAGTAGAGAATCCGAGTTTGAGTCTCAGTTGTGACAATAGTCTTTTATTTTCTGGCTTTTTCTGTTTCATATTTGTGTTTTAGATTATTAATATTGTGTAAATATTAATATTATTGATGATTCGAAGATGCTCTGAATAGCTTGCGTAAGTACTCGGGCTATAGGTCTATTGCTCAATCTTCAATGTTTTACCTTATTCCTTTAGCAGTTGGCTATTCTTATTATTATTCACCAGAGTTATCATTGGGTGTTTGGCGATGTCTTTTGATTCTACAACGTAGCTTTTCAGGTAGCAGGGCTTGGTTTTTGGAACTGTTGGGCGCTTTTACAAAGATATGCCTGTCAACAATTTCGAAGAGGTTAAACAAAAAAACGTTACACAACAAAGTTACTCTTCGATCAGCATCTTCAACGACCATAGGTAGACTCACCACTGTACCTAAACGCAATCCCAACACCAATTTCGGAGAGCGAGCTTTTGCCGTAGCAGGCCCCACAGCTTGGAATAACCTCCCTTCACATTTGCGAAAGATTTACAGCTCAATTGAGTTCAGAGCAAAACTAAAGACTCATCTTTTAAAATTATCATACCCACAATAACGTCAATTTCCTTAACTGGAGTTTTGGTCACGAAGTCCGAGTGCTATACATAGTTTATATATATAGTTAAATATTACTTACTCCACTTTTTTTTCTACCCTAGGTCCGACAGCACAGGCAACAACCATTGTACATATGTGTTAATTTTAATATGTTAGTTGTAAGTCGCTAGTTATAAAAATTAAGCATAAGTTAATATTAAGTCTTAGTTGTAATATTATGTTAATTATGATGTAAAGCGCCCTTGAGGTGATATCTCTGTCGCGAAAACGGCGCTATATAAATCAACCAATTATTATTATTATTATTAACTGTGTTTTTTACGGTTTAAGGGTACAGCTGAAGGATTCGTAATCATCTTCGACATGGAGGGCGTTATGTTTGGTCACGTGGCGAGACTTGGAGTGTTGACCATGAAGAAATTCCTTACCTACCTACAGGTATGTTTTTATTTTGACTTTTATCATTTTAATATTAAACACCGCTGCGCAAGTTGCTTATTTACTGTTTTGATTGAGCATTGCTTTTGCTTGTATTCCTATTGTGCTTTACCACTAAGCTGTAGTATATAAATAAAACAATAAACCTTGTAAAACACCACTTTATTTAAGTTAACCGCCAACCAGGTTTCGCTTTTCTCAAGCTTCGTCAGGGCTTTTACATCAACTAAATAACATTACATACAGACAAGATATATATATATATATATATATGGGACAGTGATGAAAGAGAGAGATACAAGATATAGTAGAGAGAGACACAATTACATAAATAAAAAAAATAATTTGAAAATCCTGGAAATTAAGAAAGCAGTTAATAATAATTCATACTTAATTAATAAACAAACGAAATTTATAAGTCCCATATTTGATTTGTTCAGGTAAAAATAAAAATATAAGCCCCACTTCCCTGTACCCGTTCCACCTCTAATTAGTTGTCTACCTCTATTATACTTGTATATCTTTGTCTCCCTCTACTATATCTTGTATCTCTCTCTGCCATTAATTACTGTCTTATATGTATCTCTCTATTTGTAATTGTGTCTCTCTCTACTATATCTTGTATCTCTCTCTTTCATCACTGTCCTTTATATATCCTGTCTGTATGTAATGTTATTTAGTTGATGTAAAAGCCCCGACGAGCCTTGAGAAAAGCGAAACCTGGTTGGCGGTTAACTCAAATAAAGAGTGGTGTCTTACAAAATATATTGTTTTATTTAATATACAATGTCACACCCCAAGTTTTTTGCTTCCTTCGAAATGAATAAAAAATAAATAAATAAAAAACTCACAAACTCCACCTTAACGAAATTGTGGAAACTGGTTTATCATCACTGTTTACAATTTATACATTTGATATGTGTTATTAATTTGTCTGCAAACTTTAAAATATTGTTGATGTAAAAAAAATATTGTTATTTAATGCTTTAAATAGAAAAAATCCTATTTCTTTGTAGACTGTTAGTTTTGCTACCACCAGCGTCGGATCTACCATACGTTTAAAAATCTCTGAAGGGGCGCCTTGAAAATAAAGATCTTATTTAAATTTGCTTCAAATTTTCCCTAAATCATATCAAAATTTCCCCAAATCATTTAAAAATTACCCACATCATGGAATTATATTATTTATTGCGCTGGCAGCATCGTTGTGCATTGAACGACTAGCGAAAATGTGTGAAAATTAGCTTTTTGTCATGGAACTTTTTTGCGAATTGCATAATGATTATTTGGGCGTAAAGTCTGTTTTCATATGAAGTGTTGTACGTTAAAATGGTGGGGGAGAGGGAGCGCAATCGGTACTTACTGCACAAGGAGCTAGATATCGTAGAACCGGCTCTGGCTACCATTTTTCTACGATATGGTCAAGTGGTAAGACGCTCGACTACGAATCCAAAGGTCGCGGGTTAAAACCCGGCGTGCGCCAATAACTTTTATTTAATTAATATGTGTCATAAAACATTTAATTCCAGAGTGGTAGATACTCTAAGTTTTGCCCTGGTGAAAGACCACCATTCAGAATCGAAACGTTGCTTGAAATGGCTTTAGCCATGTTCGGCGATCAGATCTAAATAGCCAGGTACTTCCTAACCTTCTTTTTCCCCATCTCCTTCCCCTCTCTACTACTTTCAGCCTCACAACATACCCCGATTGGAGATGCCATAGTCTCACTGGCTCTAGACGGTTGGGAGCAGTTGGAACTCTTGTGCGGTATTCATGATAAAAAAAAACAAAAAATGAAATCAACACTATGTGACTGAAGAAAACTACATCTTTTTAAAATTGATATGAAGGTTCCTTTTACAGTATATCATTTGCAGAAGTTTGTTGGACCACTTTTATGACGTAATATATTTCGACTCAGTTCAATACTTGGGGAAGTGGATACGAATTTCAAACAGTTCCATCTTTTATTGGGGGTTTTTAATTCAGTAGGTGATTACAAATAGTATTAAGGATTCAGGTGATGTTCTTTGAACACAACAGTACATCGTATTTACCATTTAAAGTGAGATAACACGATAAAAAATATGGGCAAGCTTTAAATTCCATATAAAACACATGAGGGTACCCGAGTATTTAGTTATCAGAAGGTGTAAGTTTTACTTAAACGTTTTTCGCCCACATACCATCCTACACATATCCAACGGTTATGTTCGATTGTTCATTTTCACTATTGTGGAGAAGTCAGGAAGTTTCAGCCGGTTAGACTTACTGGAACCATAGACATAAAATACAAGACACGTCATATTCATACAAATTGAACGATAAATATGACATGCTCTGATATCTCATAACGAATGAAAAGGATAGCCAAAATATGTGTGCATGAATGAGATAGCAATATGAACGTCCCGCGTTACATTCTCCGCGTTACAAGCCCTCTCTTCCCCAACGAACTTACGAGCGAAGTAGCATGCGACGTACTCAGTGTACTGTCGCTAGGTTGTCTTCCACACACTTATGTATTTCTGCATTCGCTATCTCACTTAATTAAATAATTGTATTAATTGAAATAATAAGTGATTTATGTGTACTTCGCATGAAAAGAAACTCCATGAGATTTGTTTTTTGTTCCCGAATGATTTTAACACTTGTCAAAAGCACAGAAAGGCATTTTATCTCAGAAAAGAGCTTACAGCGATGCGTTTGTGGCAGCTGGTGACAGCTTGTTCGTCAAACGAATGTTTGTGCGAGACTAAACGCAGTAAATCTCAGGTATACCACGTTGGCTTAATTTAGTACAGTCACGCGCGGTGTCTCAGTAACGTATCTACATTATTTAATTCATCTAAGACTGGAACATTAAAAAAATATACACTGAAAATCGAAAAGGGTACCTGGGTATCCTTTCATTCACATAAAGGTTAAAAGCTCTAATTGTTGAATGGTCTAGAACTTAAAAGGGTTTAATAACATTTAATCTTCCATCCTCCATCTTTTCAACATCACTTTCATCTTCTCAACTTAACCTTCACCTTCTCAACGTCAACTTCCAGGATGCCATGCCGGTCCGCCTCAAAGGGCTGCACTTTGTGCGGCCCGTGCCGTTCGTGGACACCATCCTGGCGCTGATGAAGCCCTTCATGAAGCCGGAGCTGAACTCCATGTTCATGGTGCACAGCCAGGGGAACGACGCACTCTTCGAGAAGCTGGGGAAGGCCTGCCTGCCGAAGGATATTCAGGGAGATGGACCGACTCTGAAAGATGTAGCGAGTGAGTTTGGGATATTTTTATTTCTCTGTTTGAGTCAATGAGAAAAATTATACGGTTTTGGCAGTATCCGTTCATAAAATAAATAGAAATTAAACTTTTTTCTAAAACCTTAAAATAAGCTGGAAAATCATTTCCATTCGGAAAGTGCCACTATTTTTTATATTTAATTTACCTGGATAAAAAAAATAGACCTGAACATTGCTAGGACTAGGGCTAAGGTATTTATACATCCATTCATAGCACATTTCGACATAATTTTTTTTTTATTCGTATAACCACCTTTTCACAGTATTGTTATAAACAAAAATATAGCATATAACCTAAAAAACCGTTGAGTCATGTCCATTTATGTCGCATGTCAAAACGTGTGGAAGGAGTCAACGGAGACGCGGGACACGAAGAACATTCCTACAATACTTTAAAGCGGTGTGATAATTTAGGAAATTTTGTTATCTCTTTCTCATGGTGTACGACGCGAAAACCCGGAGAAAGTAATTTATCCCGAATTTGTATAGGTTGGGTAAATATAATTAGCTCTCTCTCCATATATTATTACTCTAAGTTCGTAACACATTTCATAATAAAATTATTGTTTAGAATATTTGCGGCACGTCCCAGAGTGGTAGATACTTTAAGTATCGCCCTGGTGAAAGACCACCATTCAGAACCGATCGTTGTTTAGAATGGCTTTATCCGTGTTTGGTGACCAGATCTGATAAGCCAGGTATTTCCCGACCTTCCCCTTTCCCATCTCTTTCGCTACCTTCAGACTCACAACATACCCCAATCGGGAATGCCATAGTCCCACTGGCTCCAGACGGTTGTCAGCAGTTGGTATTCAATATAAATTACGGAATAATAGAGATTTATTTGCGCGAGCTGGGATTTGAACGCCCGCTGAGTTCGTGGCGGGAGATTTTCACCACTCGACCGCGGAGTCCGTCGAATTAATGATCTTTTTTTGCATGTTTCAGATGAAACCGTGGCCAAAGTCAACGCCAACGGAGATTTCTATCTGCGAGAAGAGAAGCTGCGAGTCACAGAGTCACTGAGGCCGGGAAAGGCCAAAGACGAAGGGGACCTTTTTGGAGTCGAAGGATCATTCAAGAAGCTTAATATAGATTGATGAATCCATTGGAAAATTGAAAAGAGGGTATTAATTCGTCTCAATACCCATTTAGGGTATTCGTACATGTTAATGCCATATTATTAACACTACTACTTGATGAAAGAATTACATTTTTTAAAACTTTCAGATCGATGAATTATTTTTGACTTGACTTTTATTTATAAAATTGTCGATGGTATTATAGACAGACCTGAGTTATTGAACCATATTTCCTTTCACATACCTTAGAGTAACTTAGAGACCTAACTTTGCGAAATATTGGAGCGAGTTTACGACCAAGCTTGACCACAGGAGGTATGACGTATAAGCTACCAGCCAATGGAAGGCGAAGAAAACCGTAAAGATAAACATAATTCCGTCTTTATCTGTTCGCGAACAATTTTGCATTGGTATCATGAGAAAGAAAAAGACATGGATACGTTCAGATGTTGGACTAATCAGGGAATCCCCATTCTTACAAATTTACGTAAGAATCCCGTATATCTCTCTAAGTAAAACATATCAAAAATGCATTAAAACTCATTTTAAATGGAAGTTTATTAAATTGAAACAAATAATGCAATGATTGACTAAATATTGGTGTAGGCAACTAGTTGTTTTATAAGTTATCATGTTCAATATTTGAAGTCAAACTAAAAAAATACGAATTCTTGGATAAATACCTGTGGAAACTGATTTTTTGGTTCTTTGTTACTTTAGTTGAAGCAACCAACAACTGCACATATAGCCATATCGTTTTTTTTTAAATATTGCACTAAATTCATTTAAGTAATTATATATTTTAAGCTTTTTGACTGTCAGTTTGACTGACAGAAGTAACCTTGTGTGAAGTTGGTATACATTGAAAAATGGCTACACGGCTTTTAGCACGCCCCAAATCGTATGTTTTCAATAACAATTGCTTGTCTTTTTTTCTTATATGTCTATAGAGCCGAGCATAAAGAGAGAGCTATATTTTGGAGTATAAACGATTTGACTTATAATTAGGACGGTCTGTCAATATTGTTACAACGAGAACTACTCGATCTAAAATTTTATTTAGTTGTAACAGAAACATCAGGACTGAGTCTTTCAGATACTCGATTGTACTTAAATTGCATGTAGTTGGTAATACATACGCAAAGGTGGCTGATGTATTTAACTGCACGGAATGTAGATACAAGAAGGCTATAGCGGGCTATACGGGCAGGGTCCGAAAAACATTCCTCCAGCTATCTTGAACGGTGAGGTTCTAAGGGTGGTAGAAGAAACCGAATATCTAGGGCACATCATCACCAGCAAGCTAATGGATGACGACGACATCGACAGGCAAAGGCGAGCACTCAGTGTGAAATCAAACATGCTCAGTAGAAGATTTCGGCTCTGTAGTCCACCAGTGGAAAGGACGCTCTTCCTGGCGTTCTGTACTACCCTATACACGTGCGAGCTCTGGACCAATTTTAAGAAGAGTAGCATGGAAAGGCTTCGGGTCCAGTACAACAACGCCTACCGCACGATGTTCAATCTTCCCAGGCACTGCAGTGCTTCCGGTATGTTCACCGAGGGGCGAGTTCCAGGATTTGCAGCCTGCATGAGAACCAGGGTAGCAGGAATGCGGGAAAGGATTAACAACTCCAGAAATGACCTCATCATGGAATCCCGTCAGATTCCGAATTCAAGCATAGAAGCGCATTGGAGTAAAATTTTGGCCCCATTAATCTTAACGCTGTCAGGATGGACTCCCTCTTGATGGTGTTTTACAGAAATAAGGCCTTATATCCTTCATTAATATTTTTTACTTGTATTTTATAGTTTTTTATTTTTATTTTATTTTGTTTTTTTTTTTCTCAAGAATTTCTGTTCATTTTTATTTGTTAATAATATTATTACTATGTATTGATATCAATTATGGAAGTTATTGTATTGCACTACTCCTGCATACCTTCCGGAATAAAACTGGAACAACTCAAAACCACATGTTGCGTCTGTTTTAGATTGGTTCAAAGCGGAGAGGCGGCACAATGCGCGTGGCGCGTTGTGCGTATACCGGTCATATGTCTGTCAACGCGTGACGGGCGGTGTCAGCAATGAACGTTGTGCTCTGACTCTCGTTTGATTCTGATGACTTTTGTGGCCCTTCAGACATCTAAAATATATTTACCATTTGGGAGAAGGCTCGACTCGAGCGACACAAGTTTGGGACTTTTAAAAAGGTTTTTTGTCGCTTCAGGTAACTCAGTGAGAGCATTGAGTTACCTGAGTTAACTTTTTTTTTCATAATCCAACAACTGAAGACTTATGAATTTTATTGTAAAAAAAAAAAACCAAAAAGTGTTCTGGTGTAAACTTCCCAAAATGGCGCTTTAGCCCTTTTGCCTTTCCGGCGACGATATATTGTAAAATGAAATTAACTTCTTGACTTCATGCACAAATACAGTTAAATATATAAAGTTCACAAAGAAGCTTTAATTATTTAAAGTATTTATTTTATAATTATTGAATTAACTATGATGCAAGGCTGATGTAAGCGTAATGAATAAGATTAAGAAAGGGATTCTTAGATTTGGACATGTAGAGCGGATGGACGAAGAAAGAAGTGTAAGAAAGTGACCGGTCGGTAGCTGAGTGGACAAACGCGTCGGATTTCCACCCGGGCGGCGTGCGTTCAATTCCTCTGCTGGCTAAGTCCTCCATCATTGTTCAAGCAAAATCTTCCGCTTCTTATGATGGCAGTAGGAGTTTATCAAGTATTGTCAGGTTATTCGTAACCCGGGAATGTTTATCTTTCTTTTTAAAAAAAAAAAAAAATAATGTATGACGCGAAAGTGGATGGTAGAAGAAGTCCGGGACGCTTGAGTAAGATGTGGTACAATCAATGATTATTGGCGCCCGCCGGGTTTGAACCCGCAACCTTTGGATTCGTAGTCCGGTGTCTCACCACTCAACCATGAAGGCCGTAAAATTTCAAAATTAAAGTTTACAAACAGAAATAAATGATAAGTTTTTAAATATTTCACAAAACAATTTGCTGCTATAAAAACAGATATTTCATTTCATGAAGCAGCAAAAACTATTGAACGATGATCTCTGGATTAATAAAATTAGCATTTATTTTTCTCCATACAATTAGTGGGTATTTTTTTTGACACCTGATAAACGCCAATTCTATAATGAGCTTTGAAGATTTGAACTATCCAATTTTAACACTTGCCGTAGAATTTAACAAACATTTTCAAAAACGATATTTTCTTGAAAAATTCATCGCCTGTTAAAAGGTTGTATGAAAATGTTAACAGTTTTCTTTCAAATCTGTATAGATTACATTTTTATGGATTTTTTTGTTCAGTTGCTTGATATGTCTTTAGCAGTGTTTAGTGACCAGATTTGATTTTTAATTATTTTTTATAGTGAATACCGTACAATAGTCCCAACTGCTCCCAACCGTCTAGAGCCACTATGGCATCCCCAATCGGGGTATGTTGTGAAGCTGAAGGTAGTGGGGAGGGGAAGGAGATAATGAAGATGAAGGCTGGGAAGTACCTGGATATTCAGATCTGGTCACAAACGGCAAAAGCCATTTCAATCAAATAACGTTCCGATTCAGAATGGTGGTATTTCACCAGGGCGATACTAAGAGTATCTACCACTCTGGAACGTGCCGCAAATATACTTAATATTATTTTATATGAATTAAATGTGTTGTGACCTTAAAGTAACAATATATGGAGGGATAGCTAATTTGTTTTACCCAACCCATCCGAAATTGTAATAAATCACTTTTTCCGAGTTTTTACATCGTACACCATGAGAGAGAAAGAGACAACAAATTTCTTGGACCGCTTCTGTATACTGTCGCAATGATCTTAAGCTGGCTTTCTTCGCTGGTTAACGGCGGGACTCCGCCCACATTTTTTATTTTGCCACTAAACTTGACACAACTAAACGGTTTTTTAGGTTAGATGCTATATTTTTGTTGATAAAAATACTGTGTGGCTATACGAATACACAAAAACATTATGTCGATATGTGAAATGAATGGATATATAAATACTGTAGCCTTAGTCTTAGCAACGCCCATTTGCGCCGAGTCATGTTAAAATCATCAAAAACAAGTCCAAAACTGACTTCACTGCCTTGGCTTGGGCTACCTCTTGTATACTCTAAGGTTGTGACACATATTAATTAAATAAAAGTTATTGGTGCACGCTGGGTTTGAACCTGCGACCTTTGGATTCGTAGTCGAAACGTCTCACCACTCGATCATGGAGGCTGTCAATATAGCTAGGTACTTCCTAATCTTCGTCTTCTCCACCTTCTTCCCTTCTCCGCTCCCTTCAGTCAGACAACGAACCCCAATTGGGATGCCATAGTCTCACTGGCTCCGGACAGTTGGGGTATTCACATAAATCAAAAGTGACTTCACATCAAAATAATGTGTCGGATACCCTTTCCAAAGTAATGTACAAGTTGAACACTTTTAATTTTTTTTTTAATCTTTTTTTTTTTCTGGTTTTTTGGACTCGTTCTCTTCCGGAGCTGACCGATTCAATTCGAGCTGGTTGAAAGGTATTTGGTTTGTATTCTACAGTCCGTGTGGAGTTTCACTCTGAACAGTGCTCCTACAATTTCAGATATTTTATAAAGAAAATATTTTTAGTTTTTTCCATATATTTAATACCCACCCTAGTTTACATCTGCATAATAAACCTAGAGTGTGAAAAATAAATAAAAAAAGTTGTTTTGAGTTTAAGTTTGTTTTCAAATTTTCCGTAAGTATCAAAATAAAGTTCATTTTTGGTATTCCCCCTGTCTCGTGGAAGAATTTGGTAACCACACCTGGTATGTAGATCCTGGGTACCTTTACCACCCATTACCTCCCCTTTTTCAAATTTGAATGATGAGTTTGTTCTATCGGCATTTCAACGGAATGTGCTCCGAAAAGCTGGCGTCATTGATCCCTTCGGCACGGGAGCGAGGTTGCACCCCAACCACATCTTTGTGGAGATTATATTTACCGCATGGGAAAGGGTCGTTTCTACGAATCGGTTTTGCGCTCAACAGCTCAGGTTTTGTGTTTATTTTGTAGAATTTATTTATTTATTTTTTAAAAGAAAGACAAATATTGCCTGGTAATGAATAACCTGACAATATTTGAAGAACTCCTGCTGCCATCATAATAAGCCGAAGATGTTGCTTGTGCAATGATGGCGGGCTTGGCTAGCTTAGGAATTGAACCCACGACGCTCGGGTAGGAACTCGACGTGTGTGTCCACTCAGCTATTAACCGATCGAACTAGAAATTTAGATTGATTTCTATTTTATTTTTTATCAATGTTAAACACTATCCACGGTGGTGACGAGAATGTGTATATTTGTTCATCTAAACAAATGTTTTTGATGGTTGAATTATTCATTTCAATTGATTTAAATTATGAAAAAACGTAGCAAGTTGTTGTATTCAATGGGAACTGCAAGGTATCATAGTTTGACTTGGAAATTGTATTTTTTCAGAAAATCATTTCCATAAATAGTAGAATTGTCCTAATTTACACAGCTAGGCTAACCCGGTAGCATCTATACTGACTAGATAGAAAGAGACAAAGATATATTAAAGGATGTCGGATAGCCTATTGGTTACCGTCCACATGTAATTTTGATATTTTTAATAAACACATTTGAACAACTTAAACAAAACAATATCAACACACCATTAAAATGATTTATAAAGTCAAAATATCACACAAATATTAATACAGAAGGTTCGCCTAAATAATTAAGTTCGAGCAAAATATTTAAAACTGTTGAAATACCTCTGAAAAGTGATGTTTTATAATCTTTGTTTGGTCTTATTTGAATCACCATCATGTTTGATATATTTGTATAACCACTGCAGATTTTTTAATCAACACGAATATAGGAAATAACCTCAAAATCCGTCGGCGTAAGTCATACGCCTCGGTGATGTGAAGTTAGCGCGGACGGAGAACATTCTTACATACTTAGAAGTGCTGCGATATTATGTGACGTCTTTTCTTGTCTCTTTCTCTCTCGTGGTGTACGACGTAAAAACCTGAAGAAATTGATTTATCGCAAATTTGTATCGTTACTGCAAGATCTAAACTCGCCAGTATAATAATATATTTTTGTGCTATGATCCGCGATCCTCGATCTACTGCAAAACAAAAAAGTTTGACAAATGTAAACAACAACTATGTAAATAACAAATATCAATGAGGCAGTTTAAGCTGAAGCTTTAGGTATTTGGATAGTTTTATGGTAAATTTAGCCATAGCTTATAAGTTTTGTAAAGCGCCCTTGAGGTAATATTTCTTGAAAATGGCGCTATATAAATTAGCCGTTTTATTATTTTAAGAGTTATGTATTACATGAATTTTGCTAGTGCTTTTTTTTAATTTTACGACAGCCATAGTCATTTTAAACTTTGACCGTTTGTTTTTTGTTTTTTTTCTTCAATTCGACTATCTTTAAAAAACATGAATTTTAATGTTCAATTTTTATTTATTTATGAATATCGTACACGGCGTCTGAAACTTAATGGTGCAAAATAAAAACATCGCCATTTGCAGCACACGAAGAACCCAAATAAACATAATTGTTTTCGGTTTAATTATTTTTGCTTTTAAATAAAAACCTTTAATTTTTTTTTCAACAATAGAGCCAAGAAACTATTGGAGCCTGGTCTACGCTTCCATACATAGGACATTCGACAATTTACAGCCACCGAATATTTTGTAAATTGGACCACCAATAAAAAACGACTTGGGAGTCGATTTATCCAAAAACGAAAGCTCAAATCAAAATAAGTTATGCCATAAAATCAAATAGATTCACCAGTTTCCAGCTTGTACCACGAGTTTCCGGACACCGTGTATAATGAGATACGTACTGAAATAACATTTATTATTCTGAAGCTGTGGTCGCTGCAAAAAAATAGTATGTCAAAAATATCTTTGATTTATTGAGGCTGTCAAAATGCAATGTCACATTAAATATAGCGCAAGAAACTCTTACGGAAATAGTGGAAAAATTGAGAATATTAGAAAAATATATCGTTTTTATGTTGCTATTTATTATACTATCATATTATTCATTTTTCTGGCGCCCTCTGATCGGAGGTTAGTTATCACCAGGCTTTGTGTTCTAGTCTCGAGGTGCGGTCTTTCACAGCGCTTAATTCAACCCTTAGAGTAACGTAGAGACCTAACATTGAGAAATTTTGAAGCCGCTTTTTGACCAAGGATTGACCAAAAGATTAGCATGTAAAATATTTGAGATCAAACTAAAAAATACGAATTCTTGGATAAATACCTGTGGAAACTGATTTTTTTGGTCTTTTGTTACTTCAGTTGAAACAACCAACAACTGCACATATAGTCATATCGTTTTTTTTAATATTGCACTAAATTCACTTAAGTAATTATATATTTTAAGTTTTTTGTCTGTCAATTCGACTGACATGTAAACTACTGTGAAGTTAGTAATATATTGAAAAATGGCTACACGGCTTTTAGCACGCCCCAAATCATATGTTCTTAATAACAATTGTTTGTCTCTTTTTCTCATATGTCTATAGAAACGAGCATAAAGAGAGAGCTATATTTTGCGAGTATGAACGATTTGACTCATAATTAGGACGGTATATCTATATTGTTACTCTAAGATTCTACCCTACCATAGATAGGTAATAATAATAATAATTATTAATAAAACTTGGCTAATTAACGTTGTGTTTGTCGTTGGTAAAATCTCGTTTGTCGAAAATAAATTGATGTTTTCAGTGACTACCGAAGTAGTTAACGAACTTTCCCGAACTAATGAAAAATGGCGGATGGCGTGCCCTTGGAGTAAGAATATATATAGAGAAGGAGCAAAATATTTTTACCCAACCTATACGAATTTGTGATAAATCACTTTCTCCGAGTTTTTACATCGTATAACATGATAGAGAAAGAGACAAGATAAGTCTTCACATAATACTGCCGCACTTTTGAGTTTGTAAAAATGTTCTCCGTCCGCGCCAACTTCACATCATCGAATCGTATAACGTACGTCAACGGATTTGAGGTTATTTCCTATATTTGTGTTGATAAAAACTTGCAGTTATTATACAAATAAATCAAACATGATGGTGATGTGTGCTATGCGTGAATGTTCAAATAAGACCAAACAAAGATTATAAAACATCACTTTTCTGAGGTATTTGACAGTTTTATGTATTTTTGACCGAACTTTAGAATTTTCACGATTTTAATAAAATCAACAAAAACTTCCATCATTATTTAGGCAAACTTTCTATTATTAGTGTTTGTGTGATATTTTGACTTTATAAATCATGTTGATGGTTTATTGATATTGTTTCGTTTAATGTGTTCAAATATGTTTATTAAAAATGTCTGAATTCCATGTGAGCGGTAACTAATAGGCTATCTAACATTCTTTAGTATATTTTTGTCTCTTTATATCGAGTCAGTATAAATTCAACCGTCCTGACTACACTGTTTCGCAAAGGTACCTCTCCGTATATTCTTACTCCAAGGGTGCGCCTATAAAAACAGGGATTTTTATCAGATTACGAATTTTGAAAAATAAATAAAGTTAGCTGGAGTGCTTCAGTTATAAAAAGATTTACAACTTATTATAACCCAATTAATATTCTTACATTTGCACTTTACAACACTTCGAGTAAGAATATACGAGTATATTGAGAGAGAGCAAATTATTTTTACCCAACCTATACAAATTCAAGATAAATTACTTTCTCCGGGGTTTTACGTCGTAAACCGTATACCATGAGAGAGAAAGAGACAAGACAAGTTCTCACATAATATAGCACCACCATTCGGTATGTAAGCATGTTTTCTGTCTCCCGCGTCTTCGGCGACATAACAGGACATAACTCAAAGGTTTTTTAGGTTATATCCTATATTTTTGTTGATAACAATACTGTGAAAAAATGATTATAAAAATCTTTTAACTGAGCTTATAATTGTAAAAAATCAGTTTAATTAATAAAAATAATTTGCTTGTAGAATATGGCGATCACTCCGGTTACAATTGAAAAGGAATTTGAGAAGAATCCAGAATTGAAACAACAAGACCTTGACGCTTTAAAAGAATGGACCCGCTACCAGACCCATCTTCCAGATGTACCAGGTGAGAACAAGGCCAGCCCTGAGCCATACGGCGCCTGGCGCAGGGACATTGTTTGGCGCCTCTTGCTAAAACCTAAATGTAACCTTTATGTGACCAGCATTTTTATTAATCTCACAATATTACATTTTATAAATAATTACGGGGGGTTACAATGGTAGTGGGAAGGTATTCTTTCTCTTATAACTACTTAAAATTAATAATTACAAGGTTTAGAATTATACATTTCTGTAGACGGGAATTCAGCCATCAGAACTGGGTACTTTTATTTGTGGTACCAACGGGTGGATTCCCGCTAATCCAATTAACAATGAAATACCTAGCCCTATTTTCTCCGTAATTATTTTCTGAGATTCTCAGAATCACTGCCTAGCCCTCATTGGCTGATGGATTAGTCCATTAGCCGAAAGGCTCAGCCTAAATAAAAAGTAAATACTGGGTGCCTAGTGAGTTTGTTTCCCAAAGGGCCGCCAGAGCGTCATACGATTACAGCTCCGTTCTGGGCAGGATCGGAGCTCGCTCGTATCGAGCGGTCGTGTAGCTCCCGATCGTTGTGGAGGGGGGGGGGACGTAAATACGCTGTATTACACCGCTCGGCGCGTCAGATGGCTTCGTTCGAGCGGCGTCAACATAGTTCCCGAGCAGTATTTAGCCCGGAACAACAATAGTATGATAGAATACAAATTATTTTAAACTTAATGCTCAACATATTTAATTCTATATTATAACTCTAATCAGCAGCCGGTGAGACTCAATGCGTCAAATACAATGTTTGTTTTAAATTTCATACCCTCATATATTTATTTGAAATAATCAATTTTTTTTTTCAATTTCATATTAAATTTATTCATTGCATTGAATACAAAAAAATATTAAAATAAGGGAACCAAACAAAAATAATTAACGCTTTTCTTGGTTGATAATAGAATGATTCTCTGCAAAACTGACAACACGACTTTTACTGGCGCCAGCTCGTCCCTTTGCTGAAATAATGGCGACGTTTCCAAGGTTTTCAATATCTATGAATGCCACACCCATAAGAAAATCACTGGTTTCTATATTTTTGTTTTCTCCTTTTTATCACTTTATCTCATTTAAAAAAACAATTAAATTTAAAGAAACTCAATTGGAAACACTTTGACATAAAAAAAAAACAGCGCGCATTAGTTCCTCTTCTGGTTACCTACAAATTTATCCTTGTCAAGCTGAAGTTCTTGTTAAAAAAAAATTATCTAGAAACCGAGTGAGCCTCCGAGATATTTAAAATGAAACTTGAAAATATTTCATTAATTGCTTCTACGCAAATAAACCCACCTATCTCTACACTCTTGCAGATACTCTGATGATGGGCGTTGCAGCGTTACGGCCTTCAACCCTTATAACCCCAAAGTCTATCAACATAATACTGTTTTTTAATGTTAGAATCTACAATCATTACTGATTTTTAATTAACTTTGTGAAAATTCGTTTCAGAATTGGATCTGGTATTCTTCCTGCACAGCTGCCACTTCAGTGTGGAGTTGGCCAAGCAGACCATAGAGAACTACTACACCATGAGAACCCACGCGCCCGAGCTCTTCAGCCACAGGGATCCCTCACATCCCACCGTCCTTCTCGCCGCTGACACTATGTAAGGCAATTTAGTAGATATGCTGTGTACTCTATTTTTGTACACCCCATATATATTTTTCTATATATCTTTAAAAACGCCTTGAAATTGTTCTTTGTAATATTTTTAAAATGAATAAAAAGTTGTATTGGAATTGAATTAAATTTGTCCAATGTGAGCATAGTCAGGACAGGCCTAGTTAGACTGATCTTCGAATCGAATAATATGATGTCGTCATTTTTTTGTGTATTAAATACTGCGTCTATTTACAATACACATAAAAAAGCAAATGTATTAAGAGATATTGTTAACATGTCTCTTGAAATCATAAAGGTTTATATTGAAGATCTCAAGAGACATGTTAATTAGTAGTACCATTCCCCGTGGCATGCTGTGCTGAACCAACACGTCTGTTCTGCCATGTGGAATACACTGCAGATCGTGGTGTCGCCCCTGGCAGTAGTTGTTTGGCACAACTGATAAACTTTTTTGGATCTGTTTCAACAATTCTAAATATTTATTTTGGTATGGGGATCATGCAGCAGAAGCCTACTCTAGTTTGGACCTTATAATGCAGTTGAACATAGAAGTCATCGCTGCAGATTTGGTAAATTATTTGGTAGACCTTACAACAAACCCTAACAGTTTGTAGCACGATATAGACAACTGCAGTATATGGTCTGAAAGCTTAAGTTTGGGATCGAAGACTACTCTTAGGTCTTTGATGGACTTTATAGTTGACAATAAATCATCCCCTATTTTATAATTAGATTTGACAGGGTTTGGGTTTGTTAATCTGGAATATCTTCAGTTTTACCCTCTCTTAGTGGCTATCAGTCATTTGAATCCGGTACTTCTCTTTAGGTCATCAGTCCATCTCATCTAGCACACTAGTACTAACACTATTGTGCAGCCAAAATACACAACAAACGCGCCCCGATATTTAAACCAGATTCAAGACGAGTGTTGCATAACACCTACATAATTTTGGTGTTGATTTAATTTCCAGGGTATTTAGCATTCTGCCCGAACTGAGTCGAGCCGGGGGGCGAGTCCTGTACACTCAATTCTACGATACAGACCCAGCGCACTTCAACTCAAACGACGTCATCAAATACTTCTACATGGTCAAAGATCTGATGCTGCAGGAGTATGTGCGTACAATCCAACCCGTATTTATTTTATGGACAGTACTAAATTTACTGAGGATTAGTAGTGTGAAGTCCAATACTTCTAGATGACCCGATTTCATTGATTTCCGTCTTCTGGATAAACATATTTTAATACATTTTGATATTTCAGTTGCGCGTTTTGGTACTGTTTAATTTCTGTACATTCGAGGCCATTTTGAAAACTTTTTGGCTGCCATTCAATCAGCTAGTGCAGCTACCAACTATAATTTTCTCTACCAAAGAGATAAAGTCATATAAGCCACACTTTTTCTTATTTTGGTGATATTATTATTTTCTTGACGGCCTCCATAGTCGAGTGGTAAGACGCTCGACTACGAACCCAAAGATCGCGGGCTCAAACTCGGCGTGCGCCAATAACTTTGATTTGATTAATATATGTCATAACACATTTAATTCATATAAAAATAATAAAAAGTGTATTTGCGGCACTTTCTAGAGCGGTAGATACTCTAAGTGCCGCCCTGGTGAAAGGCCACAATTTAGAGTCGAAACGTTGCTTGAAATAGCCTTAGCCGTGTTTTGTGACCAGATCTGAATAGCCAGGTACTTCCCAACCTTCCTCTTCCCAATCTCCTTTCCCTCCCTACTACCTTCAGCCTCACAACAACAATTGATCGAACAATTTCAACCAACGATTTTTTTTTCTTGAACAGATGATCAATCTAATTGGCCTGTCTGGGGTCAAGGTAAGCCTCATGTTAATTAGCGATATTAGTTGTTTTTAAAATCAGTATAGACACTTCTAGGGATTAGGATCGTGTGTTTACGGATGTATGTTTAATGTTTACGGATCAATGGTCAGAAATTCGAGACTCTTTGGCGAATTGATATATTTCACTGTCGTTTTCTAAAATATTGTGGTGAAGGTTTCACGTATTTTGACATCTTTATTTACGTTAGTCATAGTTTTGTATTTGTTCCAGGGAACATCGAACGGCTTTGTCATAGTTGTAAACTTTGATGGGGTTGCATGGGGCCACGTGATGCGGATAAAGCTGTTGCCCCTCAAGAAAAGCTGCGACTATGTGCAAGTGAGTAAGCCGTTATACCGTGGGTAGCAATATCCCAAATATGGAAATTCATAATTACAGGTTCAAAATTCTCAAAGTCCCAAAGATTAGTTTTAATCCGAGTTATTTAGTAGAATGGAAACTTGCAGGGTGAAGGGGTGTTGGAGGTTTTAAATAAGGTGAACGTTTTGTAAATATGTGTCAAATAAATTGATATCATACTAAATTGGACGTAGTCATGCAGAAAACCAAGTTTCCTCCAAAATCAAGTTTAACATGTTTTCATGTAGATAAATTCGAGATTTCCATCTGCTGAAAATATCCAAACTTTAGATTTTTAATTAAAAAAAATTAACAACGCACATTAAGGATATTTGCCTAAAATTGAAGTCTAAAAACATTAAAATGTAGGATGACATAGTGTACCCGACGTAACAAGGCACACAAGTAAACTGTATAGGTGGCGGTCCCAATTTACAAAGTGCTCCAAGTTGTCGGTCTCGTTGTATGCGAGACGACGGAGTTGACTGCGGGTCTCGGCTTCCAAGTGAAGATGCTGCGGGTCTGGTCCAGAGAGAGGGGTAGTCAGGCGATCCAGGGGGGCAGGTGATGGTCAATAAAAGGCAGGAGTCAAGTTGAAGGCAATATTGAGAGCGAAGAGAAGTCAAGGTGGGTGGTACTGGGAGAAGATACTGGTGATCTGCCATTTCTCCCGTTTTCGCGCAATATTTCATTGGCTAGGGAGCGCGCGGCCGGGGTGAGAGAGCTTTGTATGGTAGAATTTCGCTCCCTCTTTCCCTCTCTCCGCGGCCAGCTGACAATTTTGTGGGATAGATTTAATTAACCTATCCCCTTCTCCTTGCTACCAGCTTTCACCTAAACTTCAAATCGCCTCTCTATCATTTTTTATTAAAGCTCCCGTGATAAGGTCATAAAGATTAATTTCTCCCGCTTGAGTCAGCCCGAGATCCATGGGGCTGGGCCGTGATTGGTTGGTACTAGACAACCCACCATCGCGGTACTTCTCGGCTTAGTCTAGCGGCCCTAGCTCTACAGGCTAATCTCTTTGCGTCATTGTGACCCAACAAGCCGAGGGGCTATCGTAGCTCTGTACGTCCGACACACTTAAAAAAGTTACCTATTCTCGGTTTCATCTTTTTAGGGTTGATTGCTTTCTGCATAACTACGTCCAATTAATCTAAAGTATATTTTTGGCACGTTCTAGAGCGGTAGATTCTCTCCCCTGATGATGAGTTACCATTCAGAATTGAAACATTGCTTGAAATGGCGTTAGCCGTGTTTGGTGACCAGATCTGAATAGCCAGGTACTTCCAACCTTACTCTTCCCCATCTCCTTCCTCTCTCCTCTACCTTCAGCCTCACAACATACCCCAATCAGGAATCCCATAGTATCACTGGCTCTAGAAAATGTAAGCGATAGTTCACGAGCAGATTTATAAGAAAAAAATATTTTAAGGTCCCAGTACTCATGGAATGAATTTATATTATATTATATTTATATATGACCAGACAACCTCTTCCTGAATATTTTCGTATTTGGGTTTTAGGAGGCACTGCCTCTGCGTCTCCAGGGAATCCACTTCGTCAACCCGAGCCCCTACATGGACAAGTTCCTGGCGCTGATGAAGCCCTTCATAAAGCCGGAGGTGCTGGGCCAGATTTACATCCACGCCCGGGGGAGTGACTCCCTCCACCAGCACGTCGAGCAGCGGATCCTGCCCAAGGAGCTTGGCGGAACCGCGCCGGGGATCGAAGAGATGAGAAGTATGGAGTATGATATGGCTGATCATCTTATACTAACCCACTGAACAAATAATTCGATAGAAGTGTGCGTGACGTGTCTGGTGTGACCGAAGTAAACTCAATTATCCCTTACTTCGGGTGAAGTTGAGGAAACTTTTTCAAATAACGTAATTCTTTTTATTAACAGATTGTCATTTTTATTGGCCTGTCTGGGACCCAGGAGTCAAAATATCCTATGTAAGCTGTTGATATCAGTATTATTTCAAATCGGTATACATCCCACTTCTACGGATTTTCTATTGAGGTTAACCTAATGCTGTAATGTATTAAACTATGTTTAATAAAAGTACTTGCCGCACTAAACTTGAATATGCACACCATTCCTACAAAGCACGGACATCTCTATTGAGAAGCGGCGCAGAATCTGAAAATAGAATCTGCTGCCGGAAGACGAACGAAGGTGAGGGAGGAGGATTAACGGGTCCTATCCCAAGGATCGGAACCTCTTAATTTTCTGGAGGAATTCTAAAGAGAGAGAGAAGCGTGTTATATTTAAAAAACGGACAGCAATATAACTGAATCACGCCAAGGTACCTGAATTGACTGGCAATACCCCCGGGGACAACGAGAAGACCGTGGAAATTCTTCGCCATTATGCAGCATGCCAGCCATTGCAATATAAGCTGCTTTATGCGGTTGCCATAGTGAGATATTGATGGCGTGCCTCATACGAGACTGTCGCAAATATGTTACGCACGTCGTTTTTCACTCTGCAAAGGCGAAATTTTTTCTTCAATATTAGTTAAACCTTCCCTAAAATATGTATATTATAATTTTAATATTACAAAATAACTAAGATTCAACTGCCGTAGTCAGTGGAAGTAATTTAAATAGAGACTAGAGAGGGTAGAGGTGTGAAAAATAATACGAAAATTAACCTGGTCACTTAATATACCTATGGCTTAAGCCATTTTGAGAATCGCAACCATTCTGAATGGTGGTCTCTGACCAAGACCACAATACAAATATGCCTACGTTAAACGTAACATATTCCACGTGTTAATTAAATCAACAGCTGCGTTCATTACCGAAGTCGTTGTATACTCTTCGGATACCTGACGCCTCTCGGATAGCGAAACTAACTGAGAAAGTTAATCAAAGTATTTTTGCATATATCTCTTTTGAATAAAATACGATAAAAATATTTTGTCCATTTCAGAAATCACCCAAAACAAAATCAATGCCAACAAAGACTACTTCCTGCAGGAAGAGACGCACAGGGTCACGGAATCCAAGAGGCAGGTCAAGGCCAGGAGACTGTTCGGAATGGGGTGGTTCTTCAAGAAACTGGATAAAGACTGAATGTATACTTGAATTTATGATTCTGTACAGAAGTTCTGTTTTCATAAAATTTTACGAAGTTTTAAATTAATAATGAAGAAAAATTACAAAAGATTATAAAAATAAAAGTCGTTTAAGTTTTTAATTATAGGGTGGTGTAGTAACTAAACAATTTAAATAGATGGAACTTGTACCCGACGTGATCAGGGCACACAAGTAAACTGTAATAGGTGGCAGTCCCAATCTGCGAAGTGCTCCAAGTGGTTGGTCTCGTTGTATGCGAGACGACGGGGTCAACTTGTAGGGCCTCGGCTTCCAAGTGAAGATGTTGCGGGTCTGGTCTAGAGAGAGGTGTAGTCAGGCGGTCCAGGGGGGCAGGCGATGGCCAAAGAAAGTCAGGAGTCAAGTTGAAGGCGATGTCAGAGCGAAGAGAAGTCAAGGTGGGTGATGCTGGCGGAGGATGCTGGTGATCTGCCTTTTCTCTGATTTGATTTTGATTTTATGGATTCTTTCGTAATTCTCTACTAACTAGCTGGGGCTTATTCAAATACCCTTCATAATGACTATCTAACTAGTACTGCGGCTTATTAAGCCTTATTACTATCACCATCTGATGGTTTTATTTAATTGACTGAGTTTAATTTAACATTAGTGTTTTCTTAGGGAAAATATCTTAACTGGATTAAAAACCCTAAGCAAGGATAAGATAAAGAAGAAATTCAAAAGTTCTAAACTTGTTACTGATGGAAAAATTTGACTTGACTGAAGTTAAATAATTTATTTTTTTTTTTCATATTCGGGCTGCGTCCTTTTCCGTTTGTGTCTCGCAATATATAATTGCCAAGAGAGCGCGCAGCCGGGCTGAGGGAAATGTGTATGGAAGAATTTAGCTTCCTCTTTCCCTCTCCCCGGCCGGCTGGCAATTTTGTGGGATAGATTCGATTGACTTATCCCCTTCTCCTTTTCATCAGGTTTCACCTCAATTTTACTTCGCCTCTCTATTACTTAAATTAAATATACAATTACAGTTTAAAAATACAAATTACAGAATAGTGCCCGGTTTTGGGGGGTTGATGCTTAATAACTATCTTATCCTAATATTTACATACATGGTATTACAATAATTGTGTAGTAATTTGGTCGTGTGATTGACCCGGCTCTCGCGATAAAGCCAGACAGGTCGATTCCATCCGCGTGAACCGGCTTTAGACTTGCCGGGCGCGGCCGTGATTGGTCCGCGCTCAGTTCCCGTCATCGCGCTAGTACCCAGCCTGGTCGGGCGGGGTCCTAGCCCGAAGGGCTATCTCTTTGCGTCATTGTGACGTAACGAGCCGCGGGAGGAATTTGCATACATAATATTTCCCTATGAGTAATATAAAACAATCTTAAATCTAGCTTATTAACTACACATTATCGTGGACCCTGTGCGTCCGACACAGAACAACTTGTGAACTTTTTAATTGGTTCCATTAATAGCCTTCTCGACCAAATGCATGTGGCACAGTTATGATACCTGAATGTAGTACAGCTGTCTTCGAATTAATACGGTTAGTTTGATCACATTCTGGCCAAATTGGCCTCTAACTTATTTGTTTAATATGAGAAAAGGTGTGCTGTGAAAATGTCGATGTTTACGATGAAAATGTAAATGCTTTATAGGAAAATGTCAATGTTTACTGTAATAATACCGATGTTTACTATGAAAATGTGAATGTTTACCATGAAAATGACGATTTTTAGTGTAAAAATGTCGATACTCACTGTGAGAATCGTGATAGAAATCATGAAAAATAGTCAGTGGATTTGTGATGGTACACACTTTTTTTTAACGAAACGCACAAGACTGAATATCTCCGAATGACTCGACAGTTAGTTCACAGGTTCTTGCCGTGGGGTCTTCTTTTGTCTTCCTTCTTCAATACAATCTCATCGAATCGTCAAAAAAACATGAAAGTTAATGTTTTTATTTATTTATGAACAATAAAAACAATTAATACACGGCTTCCGAAAACTTATTAAAAATCTGGCTTTTTGCAGCACACGGAGAACCTAAATAAACAAAGGTATTTTCGATTCGAACATAACTTTAAATTAAAAAACCTTCTAATTTTTCCAGGTCTACGCTTCGACACATTGACATGTAGCAACTGATAGTGGCAATATATATAATATAATCCGAATATTTCGTAAATTGAACAAAAAACCAACTTCGGAGTCGATTTACCCGAAACGAAAGCTCAAATCAAAATAAGTTATGCTGTCAAATCGACTCCAAATGTGATGTAGATTCGCCAGTTTCCCGCTTGAACCACGAGTTTCTGAACACCGTGTATAGTAAAATACGCGCTGAATGGCAAAAAATCAATAATTAATTTTTTTTTTTTTTTCGATTTGTTGGGTGTAATTTATTTATTTTCTCAGTTTGATTAATGCGATATTAAGTCGCGTTACACAGATCAACCTTTAGCACGATGCTCTATAGCGCATGTTTGCGTTAGTTGTGATTTTTATTCTTATCGAAGGGTCGAGTTCTAATATCGCGGAGGAAACGTTATAGGTTTGTTCTACTGGTAAACTGGATATCGTTTGAAGGAAGCCTCTCATCTTGTCAGCTGTACGAATACACTTCACTGTTCTCCAGGGAGTCTGAGCCACGAAACAAGGTTATTATATCTAATATATTTCTTTACTTTATTTTGTTTTGATTACTGTTAACGAGTGGCGTGCTATGGCACCCACGATAAATCAAATTGTTTGCAATAATACTTTTAGGGGGGTAGGGTTAAACATGTTATTTTACATTAAATTAACCGCTTCAGAACGTGCTGCAAATATACTATATATTCAAACAAAAAAATAGTAGCGTATTAAAACTATATAAGACATTATGATATAACATTCACATTTGAATTAATTTTGACGAATCTGTGACAAAAATGTCAAATGTTTTCCGAGGATGAGCTCGGGATATAAGTAATTTATATTTTGAAATTCATAAAAACTGACCCTCATCATTCACTTTCTTACCGTTAAACCATTTCCAATATGTCCATACCTTGGAGTAAGAATATACATGGAGGGGTACCTTTGCGAAACAGTGTGGTCAGAATTTTTGACTTTATACTGACTCGATGGACAGAAAAAAAAATTTGTTGTTTCGCCTGTCTAGAATAGTGTTAACACTATCCATGGTGGTGACAAGAATGTGTATATGTTTTCATCTAAACAAATGTTTTTGATGCTTGAATTATTCATTTCAATTGATTTAAATTATGAAAAAATATAGCAAGTTGTTGTATTCATTGAGAACTGCAAGGTATCATAGTTTGACTTGCAAATTGTATTTTTTTTCAGAAAATCATTTCCTTTAATAATAGAATTGCCCCAATTTACACAGCTAAGCTAACTCATTAGCAGCTAAGCCTTGGAAGACATGGAGAGGTACCTACCTACCAAACAGCGTAGTCAGGATTGTCAACTATATACTGACTCGATGGAAAGAACCAAATAAATATTAAATATATACATAGGATTGCCTATTAGTTACCGCCCACATGGAATTCGGACATTTTTAATAAACACATTTGAACACATTAAACAAAATAATATCAATACACCATTAAAATGATTTAAAGTCAAAATATCGCACAAACATCAATAGCAGAAGGTTTGCCTTGATAATGATGGAAGCTTTTTGTTGATCTTTTGTATTTATACCATTAAAAATGTGAAAATTCTAAAGTTCTCTCAAAAATATTTAAAACTTTTGAAATACCTCTGAAAAGTGATGTTTTATAATCTTTGTTTGGTCTTATTCGAACATTCACGCATAGCACATATCACCACAT
Organism: Drusus annulatus; assembly: GCA_022651775.1. Taxonomy (NCBI): domain Eukaryota; kingdom Metazoa; phylum Arthropoda; class Insecta; order Trichoptera; family Limnephilidae; genus Drusus; species Drusus annulatus. Next base: position 465,328 of record JAGWCC010000497.1, on the reverse strand, counting down.
AGTTGATTTATTTGTATGACCACTGCAAGTATTTTAATCAACAAAAAATATAGGAAATAACCTCAAAATCCGTCGACGTAAGTCATACGACTCGGTGATGTGAAGTTAGCGCGGACTGAGAACATTCTAACACACTTAAAAGTGCTGCGATATTATGTGACGTCTTTTCTTGTCTCTTTCTCTCTCATGACGTAAGAACCTGAAGAAATTGATTTATCGAAAATCTGTATAGGTTGGGTAAAAATATTAGCCATACCTCCTTATAGCATTACTCCAAGATCGAAACTCACCAGTACATTAATATCTTTTCGTGCAATAATCCGCGGTTCTCGAACTACTGCAAAACAAGAAGTCCGTCAATTGTTCACAGCCCGCGACAAATGCAAATAACTAATATGTAAATTGTTGGATCCTAAAATCAACACTTTGCTAGATTCTAACCTGTTGCCTTCTATCCAGCTTTCCTACCTAATTCCTTGTCAATTTGTTTACTGCCATGCACTGCTTTGTATGGCCGGATAAAAGTGTATTGAGCAGCCTGTAGCCGGTGACTCCCACCCCCCGACAACGAAACACAAGCCAGGACGTCAAGAGCGGCATTATTCGAATCCCGCTATTCAGTCACTTTATCGCATTCAACTCGCTTACACATCGCTGGGACCACCCAGGGATGGCGCCCTCGTTTCGCATCCATCTAGGATGACTCACCCACTCAGCATTCATCGGTCGGGCAGACTGGTCGGCGCAAATCGCAGACACGGAAACAGGTGAGCAAGTTGACAAACTCCTATTATTCTCCCAAAATACAATCAAGTTAATTTACCAAGTTATCTCATCGTTTTACAGTCCATTTAATTCATACAAGTCTTTCCAAAACCGATTCACGGTTTCTGGATCGAACATAAATATTAATAAGGCAATTTTAGCAAAAGCTTTAGGAATTTAGATGGTTTTATGGTAAATTTAGCCATAGCTTTCAAGTATTATAATTATTTCTAGAGTTATGTAATATATGAATTTTTCTAGTGCTTTTTTTTTATTTTACGACAACCAGATAGTATTTTTTTAAAACTTCTTTGACCTCTTGTTTTTGTTTTTTTTCAATACGACTATCTTTAAAAAACATGAATTTTAATGTTTAATTTTTATTTATTTATTAATATCGTACACGGCGTCTGAAAACTAATGGTACAAAACGAAAATATCGCCATTCGCAGCACACGGAGAACCCAAATAAACATAATTATTTTCGATTTGATATATTTTTACTTTTAAATGAAAACTTTTTTTTTGACAACAATAGAGTTGATAAACTATTGGAGCCGGGTCTTTTATACAATGGACATTCGACAATTTGCAGCCGCCGAATATTTAGTAAATTGGAAAACTAAAAAAAAAAACGACTTGGGAGTCGATTTATCCGAAAACGAAAGCTAAAATCAAAAGAAGTTATGCCATCAAATCAAATAGATTCACCAGTTTCCAGCTTGTACCACGAGTTTCCGTACATCGTGTATAATGAGATACGTACTGAAATAACATTTATTATCGCTGCAAAAAAATATTATTTCAAAAATATCTTTGATTTATTGAGGCTGTCAAAATGTTATGCCACATTAAACATAGCGCAAGAAACTCTTACAAAATCATGAAAAAATTAAGAATATTAGAAAAATATATCGTTTTTATGTTGCTATTTATTATACTATCATATTATTCATTCAGATTTTGTGTTCTAGCCTCTCAGGTGCGATCTTTCACAGCGCTTAAAGCCTGATTCACACCAACGTCCTGACGGCCTCCATGGTCGAGTGGTAAGACGCTCGACTACGAATCCAAAGGTCGCGGGTTCAACCCGGCGTGCGCCAATAACTTTTATTTAATTAATATGTGTCATAACACATTTAATTCATATAAAAATAATAACAAGTATATTTGCGGCACGTTCCAGAGTGGTAGATACTCTAAGTATCGCCCTGGTGAAAGACCACCATTCAGAATCGAAACGTTGCTTGAAATGGCTTAAGCCGTGTTTGGTGACCAGATCTGAATAGCCAGGTACTTCCCAACCTTCATCTTTCCGATCTCCTTCCCTCCCCCACTACCTTCAGCCTCACAACATACCCAATTTGGGGATGCCATAGTCTCACTGGCTCTAGACGGTTGGGAGCAGTTGAGACTCTTGTGCGGTATTCATGTAAAAAAAAAAAATTCGGGTATTTGCGGTATTCATGTAAAAAAAAAAAAAATCATGTAAAAAAAAAATTCGGTTCCGCTCAGTGCCGATATTGTTCCGCAAGAAAACATATTGATATGGTATGAATATCAATCAAGGAGTATGTGTCAAGACAAATTTGTGTGGCAGTATATCCTTCTGCCCACCCTTGTGATATTTAACTACTTATTCAGTTAAATAATTATTTTGAAGTGTAAAAATACGTACATCGTAGATTTTTTTTTATCAAAAACCATTTTTTTATCACTAAATAATAATATTTTTATTAATTATTAATTATAAAAAATATTATTTAGTAATAAAAAAATGGTTTTTGATAAAAAAAAATCTGCGATTTTAGTATTTTTACACTTCAAAATAATTATCTAACTAAATAAGTAGTTAAATATCACAATGGTGGGCAGAAGGATATACTGCCACACAAATTTGTCTTGGCACATACTCCTTGATTGATATTCATACCATATCAATATGTTTTCTTGCGGCACAATATCGGCACTGAGCGGAACCGGACGTTGGTGTGAATCAGGCTTAATTCAACCGTACCATAGATAGGTAATAATAATAATAATTAATTAAACTTAGCTAATTTACATTGTATTTATCGTTGGTTAAATCTCGTTGGTCGAAAATAAATTGATGTTTTCAGTGCCTACCTACCGATCCGAAGTAGTTAACGAACTTTCCCAAACTAATGAAAAATGGCGGACGGCGTGCCCTTGGAGTAAGAATATATATGGAGAGAGAGCTAAATATTTTTACCCAACCTATACAAATTTGCGATAAATCACTTTCTCTGGGTTTTTACATGAGAGAGAAAGAGACAAGAAAAGTCTTCACATAATATTGCCGCACTTGTACAAGTTTGTAAGAATGTTCTCCGTCCGCGCCAACTGCACATAATCGAATCGTATAACGTAAGTCAACGGATTTGAGGTTATTTCCTATATTTGTGTTGATTAAAAAACTTGCAATGATTTTACAAATAAATCAAACCAGATGGTGATATGTGCTATGCGCGAATGTTCAAATAAAACCAAACAAAGATTTTAAAACACTTTTCTGAGGTATTTAACAGGTTTAAATATTTCTGACAGAATTTAAAATTTTCACAATTTCAATGATATAAAGACGTAAAATCAACAAAAAGCTTCCATCATTATTTAGGCAAGCCTTCTGTTATTAGTGTTTGTGTGATATTTCGACTTTTTAAATTATTGTGCATTGGTATTGTTTTGTTTAATGTGTTCAAATATGTTTATTAAAAAGGTTCGAATTCCATGTGGGCGGTAACTAATAGGCTATCTAACATTCTTTGATATATCTTTGTCTCTTTCTATCGAGTCAGTATAAAGTCAACCGTCCTGACTACACTGTTTCGCAAAGGTACCTCTCCATATATTCTTACTTCAAGGGCGGGCCTACAAAAACTGGTATTTTTATCAGATTACGAATTTTCATTAAGAAAAGCGTTAACTGGAGTGCTTCTAGTTATAAAAAAGACTTATACATTATAAAAACCCAATTAATATTGTTATATTTGCACTTTACAACACTTGGAGTAAGAATATATATGGAGAGAGCTAAATATTTTTACCCAACCTATACAAATTTACGATAAATCACTTTCTCCGGGTGTTAACGTCGTAAACCGTGAGAGAGAAAGAGACCAGACAAGTTGTCCCATATTATTGGACCACTTTTCGGTATGTAAGTATGTTTTTCTTCTCCCACATCTCTGACGACTCCGCCCACTACGTTATGTTATGCGACATAACAGGACATAACTCAACGGTTTTTAAGATTATATCCCATATTAGAAAATGTGAAAAAATGGTTATACAAATCTTTTAACTGAGTTTATAAATGTAAAAAACCCAGTTTAATTAATAAAAATAATTTGCTTGCAGAATATGGCGATCACTCCGGTTACAATTGAAAGAGAATTTGAGAAAGAATCCCGAATTGAAACAGCAAGACCTCGACGCTTTGAAAGAATGGACCCGCTGCCAGGCCCATCTTCCAGGTGTACCAGGTGAGAGCAGGGCCGGCCCTGAGCCATATGGCGTCTGGCGCAGGCAAATTGTTTGGCGCCTCTTGTCAAAACCTAAATTTAATTTAGTGACTGAAAGGGTACTCTTTTCGGTTTTCAACATAGATTTTTTTAATGTTCCAGTAAATTTAACCGGCTGAAACTTCTTGACTTCTCCACAATAGTGAAAATAAGCAATTAAACATAACCTTTGGATTTTTGGAGGGTGGTATGTGAGCGGAAAATGCTTAAGTAAAACTTACACCTTCTGATGACTGAAAGGGTACCCGGGAACTCCCATGTGTTTTATATTGAATTAGAAGCTTGTCTATTTTTATTAATCATTTCATTATCATATTAATATTTAAAATGTATAATATGATGTACTGTTGTGTTCAAAGTATATCACCTGTATCCTTAATACTATTTCTAATCACCTACTGAATTAAAACCCCCCTAGAAAAGATGGTAATGGCAAACTTCAGCAAATTATGTACTGTAAACGATAGCTTCGTATCAATTTTAAAAAGGTGTAGTTTTCTTCAGTCACATAAGGGTTAAACACTACTATTTAAACTACGAGAAACTTTTTTTTAAGTCTAAAAAAATATCTTATTGTATAATTATAGTACACTAGCAGATAAAAACCCGCTCCCGCGGGTTTTTGCCATAAACCCCTGCAGGCAGCTTTTGGTTGGGCTGCGCCCAATTCAAGTGTTGGCGACCATTTATAAGGTTTAGCCCTATTGTAAGACAATAACAATTACAACAGTAACTACTGCCAATGCACGGTATAGCATGCTTACTTCAAATATTTAAGCATATAAAAAAAAAATTCTTGTAATTAATATTCTAAATGTATTATTTTGAACACCGCAGACAATGAGAGGAACACCCTTCACTCCAACATAAATCTCGTTCATCCATGACAACGCAAAAGAATAAATTGTATTTTATTAGTAATTAATGAAAGAGAAAATGCTTTCTCTCTCTCCCATAGAATTTAATAATTCAACAGGAAAATGAAGTTGCTCATTATCATTTAAATCTTCTTGTTCATTAATGATGATATCAACAGAATGAAAAGTGTTCATTGGTCCTTCTAATCGTTAAAGTACATCCTAATTAATTGCACGAACATACAATATGGTTCGGTGAGTCTTTCATAAAGCATCAGCATCTGTATGCCTGTCGCCGTATATACATTGAATCATATTGACATTGGAAAAAAGCTCAGATGATTCTGATGTTCCTTCTACAGGAGGAACTTTACCATCTCCTAAGGCCAAAAGCAATTAATTGTCATCGTGGGGCACGTCGACACACCGGAAGTATGTGTCTAAAGTCCCCGCCAAAAGACTAAATCATTTCCAATTATATCGCGTACAGTACGGTTACTTCTAAAGCAACCCCTGGAGCCATCGGTGCTTCATCCCATATGATATTATCTGCTTCTGTTATAATTTTGGGATTCTTTGATGTCACCTTACATGTTGTATTATCCTGTAAATTGAGGGGTAAAATAAAAGCGGTATGACACGTTACGCCACCCGGTAGCAAAAGAGCTGCAATACCTGTCCAAGCGACTGATTAAACTTTTTTACCTTAACCTCTTAGGGTGTGAATCAATGTTTCGTAAAGGAACGTTTGACCTATTCCCCCGAGACCATCGATAAAGAAACATTTATTGTCGTCATTTTCACCCGAAAAAAACTTATTTAAAATAGAATCGTAAGCTTGACGTTGTTCATCGTTCAGTTTTGCAGCCATCAGTTCACCTAAAGTGTTCTCGGAAATTACAGTAAAATCAGTTACTTGTCCGAAACTGCAACTTTCACGGGGTTCAGGTAAGCCCTGCATTCCGCAAGATGAATTTTCCTTCATAAGCATACCCTGTTTGTTTAAAAGACAAAAAAATAATAGCTATTTCTTTAACATCATGATAAAAAAAATCTTCCTACATGCATTTTTTTAAATCGTTCCACAACTGTAACGGATCTGAAGGCATACATTGTATTAATTTTAAAACAAATAGATGTCTGAGAGGTTTAGGCATCAAATACGACATTCTCCTATATCGTCAATTAGCTTCATTTAACTCGCCGCATCAGTTCGCAAAGATTCAAAGGATGTAGCTCCAGGCACTTTAGAAGGATTAGTCTTAAATGATAAAGTTCTATATTTCTTGGAGAAATCGAAGGTAATCGTCCAATAACTTTTTTACCTCCCCGCTGTCGTCTTGTCCACTTTTTTGTCATCTGAAAACATAAACTTATTTGGTACGTCTTGATATAGAAAAGAGCGTCCCTCTACATGTTGGTTATTCAATTGGAACCACGCTGTTAAAGAGGTGTTTCTTGTAGATGCTTCCCTGAGAGCTTCTTCTTCCGTCCTTCTACAAAGTAAACAGACTGACTATCGGGTAAATGTAGAGCTAAAAAGTAAAATTGAGTGAGATTGATCATGTAAAGAATTTTCCAGAATTCTCCATGCAGTTTCTAGGGTGCTTAGATATCGACAATTGATGTATTGCTTAATTTCATCATATTGGATAACCACATTCTCTTCTAAGTTTTCAGCTTTTTCCATCCTATCACAATCTATATGTATATATCGTGTATGGGTATAGGTTCTCGGAGTTTAAGATTATTCTTTAGAATCCAACAAATTTTAAATCTAACCTCGAATGTCATAACTGTTTTAAAAACATATTAAAAATATGTCGTTATTATACTAAAGGGTATGTAGTAAGGTAATAAACTGATTTAAAACAGCAACAAACACAACCCGCAAACAATGTAGTGATACAAATAATAGCACACTGTCCTTTAAAACGTTTGTTTTCCACCTGCTTTCGTTTTTAACATATTTATTGATAAGAACCAGTAAACTGTCAGAATGGGTATCGACGCCATTGCGTTTTATTGTTGAGTAGAGATAAAGAAGATTCCTTCTTTATCTGAAGTTGCAGCGTTAGTTACTGGTTTAGTCGCGACACTCACCAAAAGAAACATAGTGAATATATCGTAAGCAGACGTAATCGGAAGAAAATTTGAAACTTTTGTATATATGACCAATTTGGGCCGCGGGACGTGTAGTTTTAACACGCATAAATACTGGTTTAGTCGCGACACTCACCAAAAGAAACATAGTGAATATATCGTAAGCAGACGTAATCGGAAGAAAATTTGAAACTTTTGTATATATGACCAATATTTTATCGGACGGTCGCGTTTGATCTTGACGGTGTGTAGATATAAAGCACGCTAGAATCAGTTTTAGTAACAACACTCAACAAAAGAAACATAGTGAGCATATCGTATCGCAGACGTAATCGGAAGAAAATTTGAAACTTTTGTATGCGTCGGCAATATTTTATCGGACGTGTGCAGAAGATTTCTTAAGGTAATAATACTATCAGACTAGCAGATAAAAACCCGCTCCCGCGGGTTTTTGCCGCTAAACCCTGCGAGCAGCTTTTGGTTGGGCTGCGCCCAATTCAAGTGTTGGCGACCATTTATAAGGTTTAGCCCTATTGTAAGACAATAACAATTACAACAGTAACTACTGCCATTGCACGGTATAGCATGCTTACTTCAAATATTTAAGCATATAAAAAAAATATTCTTGTAATTAATATTCTAAATGTATTATTTTGAACACCGCAGACAATGAGAGGAACACTCTTCACTCCAACATAAATCTCGTTCATCCATGACAACGCAAAGAATAAATTGTATTTTATTAGTAATTAATGAAAGAGAAAATGCTTTCTCTCTCTCCCATAGAATTTAATAATTCAACAGGAAAATGAAGTTGCTCATTATCATTTAAATCTTCTTGTTCATTAATGATGATATCAACAGAATGAAAAGTGTTCATTGGTCCTTCTAATCGTTAAAGTACATCCTAATTAATTGCACGAACATACAATATGGAGTCTTTCATAAAGCACCAGCATCTGTATGCCTGTCGCCGTATATACATTGAATCATATTGACATTGGAAAAAAGCTCAGATGATTCTGATGTTCCTTCTACAGGAGGAACTTTACCATCTCCTAAGGCCAAAAGCAATTAATTGTCATCGTGGGGCACGTCGACACACCGGAAGTATGTGTCTAAAGTCCCCGCCAAAAGACTAAATCATTTCCAATTATATCGCGTACAGTACGGTTACTTCTAAAGCAACCCCTGGAGCCATCGGTGCTTCATCCCATATGATATTATCTGCTTCTGTTATAATTTTGGGATTCTATGATGTCACCTTACATGTTGTATTATCCTGTAAATTGAGGGGTAAAATAAAAGCGGTATGACACGTTACGCCACCCGGTAGCAAAAGAGCTGCAATACCTGTCCAAGCGACTGATTAAACTTTTTTACCTTTACCTCTTAGGGTGTGAATCAATGTTTCGTAAAGGAACGTTTGACCTATTCCCCCGAGACCATCGATAAAGAAACATCTATTGTCGTCATTTTCACCCGAAAAAAACTTATTTAAAATAGAATCGTAAGCTTAACGTTGTTCATCGTTCAGTTTTGCAGCCATCAGTTCACCTTAAGTGTTCTCGGAAATTACAGTAAAATCAGTTACTTGTCCGAAACTGCAACTTTCACAGGGTTCAGGTAAGCCCTGCATTCCGCAAGATGAATTTTCCTTCATAAGCATACCCTGTTTGTTTAAAAGACAAAAAAATAATAGCTATTTCTTTAACATCATGATAAAAAAAATCTTCCTACATGCATTTTTTTAAATCGTTCCACAACTGTAACGGATCTGAAGGCATACATTGTATTAATTTTAAAACAAATATATAGATGTCTGAGAGGTTTAGGCATCAAATACGACATTCTCCTATATCGTCAATTAGCTTCATTTAACTCGCCGCATCAGTTCGCAAAGATTCAAAGGATGTAGCTCCAGGCACTTTAGAAGGATTAGTCTTAAATGATAAAGTTCTATATTTCTTGGAGAAATCGAAGGTAATCGTCCAATAACTTTTTACCTCCCCGCTGTCGTCTTGTCCGCTTTTGTCATCTGAAAACATAAACTTATTTGGTACGTCTTGATATGAAAAGAGCGTCCCTCTACATGTTGGTTATTCAATTGGAACCACGCTGTTAAAGAGGTGTTTCTTGTAGATGCTTCCCTGAGAGCTTCTTCTTCCGTCCTTCTACAAAGTAAACAGACTGACTATCGGGTAAATGTAGAGCTAAAAGTAAAATTGAGTGAGATTAATCATGTAAAGAATTTTCCAGAATTCTCCATGCAGCTTCTAGGGTGCTTAGATATCGACAATTGATGTATTGCTTAATTTCATCATATTGGATAACCACATTCTCTTCTAAGTTTTCAGCTTTTCCATCCTATCGCAATCTATATGTATATATCGTGTATGGGTATAGGTTCTCGGAGTTTAAGATTATTCTTTAGAATCCAACAAATTTTTAAATCTAACCTCGAATGTCATAACTGTTTTAAAAACATATTAAAAATATGTCGTTATTATACTAAAGGGTATGTAGTAAGGTAATAAACTGATTTAAAACAGCAACAAACACAACCCGCAAACAATGTAGTGATACAAATAATAGCACACTGTCCTTTAAAACGTTTGTTTTCCACCTGCTTTCGTTTTCAACCTATTTATTGGTAAGAACCAGTAAACTGTCAGAATGGGTATCGACGCCATTGCGTTTTATTGTTGAGTAGAGATAAAGAAGATTCGCTTCTTTATCTGAAGATACAACGTTAGTTACTGGTTTAGTCGCGACACTCACCAAAAGAAACATAGTGAATATATCGTAAGCAGACGTAATCGGAAGAAAATTTGAAACTTTTGTATATATGACCAATATTTTATCGGACGGTGGCGTTTGATCTTGACGGTGTGTAGATATAGAGGACGCTAGAATCTGGTTTAGTAACGACACTCAACAAAAGAAACATAGTGAGCATATCGTATCGCAGACGTAATCGGAAGAAAATTTCAAACTTTTGTATGCGTCGGCAATATTTTATCGGACGTGTGCAGAAGATTTCTTAAGGTAATAATACTATCAGATATCTTCACAGACCCATAAGTATTATACACACAATATGATCACTCTTATAGAACTTTCATCATTGTTAACCACTCGTTTTTGGCAGGCTTCCCCTGGCAGGGGTTTTTGTCAGATTGTTGGAAATGTAAACTTTTGTTGTGTTTAACTAGCGGAGTAACAAGTCAAAATGACAAACATTGCTGGAAGGATGCGACAGGGCTATAAATTTATATGGCGCTGTCTCATTTTTTCATCAAGCTAAATTAGGGCCAATTGCTCTCTAATTTGCACATTGTAACACCCAGTGTAATTTTTTTATCCTAAAAGAAGATAGGTACCAACTCGTATCAAGTATTAAACCATTTTCTCGTCGGGCTGGGAAATCGTTTCAGAATTGGACCTGGTGTTTTTCCTGCACAGCTGCCACTTCAGTGTGGAGTTGGCCAAGCAGACCGTAGAGAGCTACTACACCATCAGAACCCACGCGCCCGAGCTCTTCAGCCACAGGGATCCATCGCATCCCACCGTCCTGAGCGCCGCTGACACTATGTAAGGCAATTTAGTATATATGCTGTGTACTCTATTTTTGTACACACCATATATTTGTTTCCATATATCTTTAAAAACGCCTTGAAATTGTACTTTGTAATGTTTTTAAAATGAATAAATAGTTGAATTGGAATTGAATTAAATTTGTCTAATGTGAGCATAGTCAGGACATGCCTAGTTGGACTGATATTCGAATCAAATGATATGACGTCGTATTTTTTTTGTGAATTAAGTACTGCACCTATTTACAATACACATGAACAGTAACATAAAAAAGCAAACGTATTTAGAGATATCAAGAGACATGTTATTTGGTAATACCATACACCGTGTCATGCTGTGCTGAGCCAACACGTCTGTTCTGACATGTGGAATACACAGCAGATCGTAGTGTCGCCCCTGGCAGTAGTTGTTTGGCACAAACACTTATAGCATTCCAGGAGGTATGGATTGTCTAACAAATGATGTAATATTTTGTAATACTACCAGTGATAATATTGAACATGGATCTCATGAAATGATATAAATGTCCAACTTCTTGAATTTGCGTCAAGTTAACTATGTTTATAACATCAATACACACCTTCTTGATCTTGTATTTATTAACTCCGATAGCGTTAATGTATTGCGTGCAAATGAATGTATCCTACCAACCGATGTACATCACCCACCTCTATTAATTAATTGTAAAAGTACCATCACAAAAAGCTAATACTAAAATTTCTTTAAAGCTGATTTTGTAAAAATTAACGGTTTTCTCTCTTCAACTGATTGGACATTCCTAAGCTCAAGCGCTAATGTTAATTTGTTGGTTGATAAATTTTATAATTTTTTAAAAATAAATTCATAGACTTATTTGTTCCTGTATCGAAATGCTATTTCAATAACTACCCCAAATGGTTCAGTAAAGAACTTATCAAAGTAATAAAAATAAAAAAAGAATCTCACAAAATATATAAAATTACTAGAAACATTAATAATTATATTAAATTCCGTGATTTAAGATTGAGTACAAAAAAATGACAAAATCATGTTATACGAATTGTATTAAAAACTTAGAACAGTTCTGTAAACCCACAAACCATATTTCAATTCTCTGAGACGCTTAACAGCAAAGAATCTGGAATTCCATCCACCATGTATTATAAACATAAAACAGCTGATAACTCTCAAGATGTTGTAAATTTATTTGCTGAATGCTTTGGTGAAGTCTATGATACACACATTGATCCCCCCCTATAAAAGTTATATGTTGAGAATTCCATTGATTTTAACACTTGTACATTTTTTGAAACCGATATTAAATGCAAAATAAAATCCCTTTATCCAAATAAATCTGCTGGACCAGATAATGTCCCCCCACTCTTATTATCAAAGTGTATTACGGTCCTAACAAGTCCATTAACACAAATTTTTAACCTTTCACTGAAAACTGGAGTCTTTCCGGATCAATGGGAATTGAGCTTCTTATCGCCTATCTTTTAAAAGGGTAATAAAACCGATGTTTCAAATTAAAGACGTATCTGTTTTCAAGCAGCAATACCAAAATTATTTGAATCCGTATTACTAACTTTACTAAATATCGAAGCGAAAAGAGTGATTTCAACGTATCAGCATGGATTTATGTCGGGAAGATCAACACTCACAAACCTTATGATATATCAACAACAGTTAACAGAATCAATGAACAAAAGATGCCAAACAGACTTCAGCAAAGCATTTGTCAAGGTATCGTATAAAATTTTAATCTACAAACTTCAAGCCTTCGGTATCGCTGGAAGCATGTTAAAATGGTTCAGGAGTTACTTGTCTTTGAGAAAAAATTTCAGTTTAAATTTCGGGTTATACTTCATACCAATTTGTGGCTACCAGTGGTGTACCACAGGGATCCCAAATGGGACCTGTATTGTTTTTAATATTCATTAATGACATTGTGACGATATTTGAAGGCGTTGACATTCCATTGTTTGCCGACGATCTCGAGATTTATAAAACGATTAGAACCTTAAATGACTGTAATATCCATCAATTTAATCTTAACCGCTTATATGAATGGTGCAAACTCAATGAACTCTTTTTAAATATAGAAAAGTGTCAATACATATCATTCACCAGGAACAAGAATCTTATTATGTCTGTTTACCATATCAACAATATCCCTCTTAAAAGAGTTTATCAAATCAAAGACCTGGGTATCCTTTTTGATGTAAAATTAAAATTTATCCCTCACATCAACGAGGTAACAAATAAGGCAATGAAATGCTTTGGGATTTGTTTTGGAACGGTAAAAGACTTCACATCGCTCTACTCTTTTAAAATTCTTTTCACTGCCTCAGTAAAAAGTAACTTAGAAAACAACTCAACGATCTGGTCCCCATACTATAAAAATCATCAACTGAAAATTGCAAGAGTCCAACGCAAATTTCTTAGGTTCATCAATTTTAAACTCTCATTACCTATTGAACAGATTAATTATACTAGCTTAATGAAAATATTAAACATAACTAACTTATCTTGTAGAAGAACCATGAGTGACCTAGTACTCTTATTCAAACTGGTTAACGGTGTACTGGATGCACTTGATTTAAATAAGCTGATAACGCTCCGTGTACCTAATCGTGACACAAGACTTTCTGAGTTGTTTCATGTTGATTCATCAAGAACCAACTATGCAATGAACTCCCCAGTCCAAAGGTTACATAGGCTTGGAAACGAAATTAGTTATGTTGATATTTTTCTGTATTCAATCACGAGATTGAGATCGGAGTTGTATAGCTACTCTTCACAAATACTTCACTGAAATATACGATTCTACCAGACAATAGTGAATATATATATTTCTCTTCTACGCTTTTATATGTTTTATTGAAATTTTTGTATTGCATTTTGTATTTACCACTGGTTATATATTTATTTAGATTTTTTCAAGAAGCACGTACTTTTTTTGTTTTATTTTTTAAAGTATCATGTACTACCATATAATGTTTTATCTGTCAACATCAATATATTGTACTAATTTGTTGTAAAAGCCCACTAGGGCGTTGATGAATAAATAAATAAATATTGGTGTTGATTTAATTTTCAGGATATTTAGCATTCTGCCCGAACTGAGTCAAACCGGGGGGCGAGTCCTGTACACTAAATTATACGACACGGACCCCGCGCACTACAACTCAAACGACGCCATCAAATACTTCCTCCTGGTCAAAGATCTGATGCTGCAGGAGTATGTGCGTACAATAGAACCCGTATTTTATTATGGACAGTACTAAATTTACTGAGGATTATTGGTGTGAAGTCCGATACTTCTAGATGACCCGATTTCATTGATTTCCGTCTTCTGGATAAACATATTTTAATGAATTTTGATATTTCAGTTGCGTTTTTGTTACTGTTTAATTTCTGTACATTCGAGGCCATTTTGAAAACTTTTTGGCTGTCATCCAAGCAACCAGTACAGCTAACTATAATTTTCTCCGCCAAAGAGATAAAGTCATATAAGCCACATTTTTTCTTATTTTGGTGATATTATTATTTTCTTGACGGCCTCCATAGTCAAGTGATAAGACGCTCGACTACGAACTCAAAGATCGCGGGTTCAAACCCGGCGAGCGCCAATAATTTTTAATTGATTAATATGTTATGACATTTAATTCATATTAAAATAACAAAAAGTATTATTGTGCGGAAAGACCACCATTTAGAATCGAAACGTTGCTTGAAATGGCTTCAGGAATGTTTTGTGACCAGATCTTAATAGCCAGGTACTTCCCAACCTTCCTCTTCCCAATCTCCTTAACCTCCCCACTACCTTCAGGCTCACAACATACCCTATTTGGGGATGCCATAGTCTCACTGGCTCTTGACGGTTGGGAGCAGTTGATACTCTTTAGCGGTACTCATATTAAAAATATATTTAAAAAATTGATCGAACAATTTCAACAAACGATTTTTTTTCTTGAACAGATGATCTAATTGGCCTGTCTGGGGTCAAGGTAAGCCTCATGTTAATTAGCGATATTAGTTGTTTTTAAATTCAGTATAGACACCTCTAGGGATGAGGCTCGTGTGTTATCAAGTGTTTACGGATCAATGGTCAGAAATTCGAGACTTTTTGGCGAATCGATATATTTCACTGTTTTTTCTAAAATATTGCGGTGAAGGTTTCACGTATTTTGACATCTTTATTTACGTTAATCATAGTTTTGTATTTGTTCCAGGGAACATCGAACGGCTTTGTCATAGTGGTAAACTGTGATGGGCTTGCATGGGGCCACGTGACGCGGATAAAGCTGTTGACTCTCAAGAAAAGCTTCGACTATGTGCAAGTGAGTAAGCCGTTATACCGTGGGTAGCAATATCCCAAATATAGAATTTCCTAAATACTAACTTTTCGACGGTAAGATTCACAATTCTCAAAGTCCCAAAGATTAGTTTTAATCCGAGTTATTTAGTAGAATGGAAACTTGCAGGGTAAAGGGGTGTTGGAGGTTCGAAATAAGGCCACCGTCTGACACTGCATTCATAAGAGAACCGTGTGTCGACTATTCTTGGTTTCATCATTTTAGGGTTGGATGCTTTCTGCATAACTACGCCCAATTGATGTAAAGTATATTTTTGGCACGTTCTAGGGCGGTAGATACTCTAAGTTCCTCCCTGATGATAGTCGCCATTCAGAATCAAAACGTTGCTTGAAATGGCGTTAGCCGTGTTTGGTGACCAGATCTGAATGGCCAGGTACTTCCAACCTTCCTCTTCCCCATCTCCTTCCCTCTCTACTACCACCAGCCTCACAACATACCCCAATTAGGAATGCCACAGTCTCACTGGCTCTAGAAGTTTGGGAGCAATTGGGACGATTGGGCGGTGTTAACCATTTTTAAAAATTAAATTAAATTGAAATACAGCCTCAAATTACACGCAATACCCTCAGAGGAACAAACAAATGTGGAGCGAGGTCTCGCTCAACAGAAAACATTGTTTGTGACATCGGCGGATGATTGCTTCAAAACATGCAAGCGATAGTTCAAGAGCAGATTTATAAGAAAAAAGTATTTCTAGGTCCCAGCACTCATGGAATGAATTTTCATTATATTATATTTCTATATGACCAGACAACCTCTTCCTGAATAACTTGGTAATTGGGTTTTAGGAGGCACTGCCTTTGCGTCTCCAGGGAATCCACTTCGTCAACCCGAGCTTCTACATGGACAAGATCCTGGCGCTGATGAAGCCTTTCATAAAGCCGAAGGTGCTGGGCCAGATTTACATCCACGCCCGGGGAAGTGACTCCCTCCACCAGCACGTCGAGCAGCGGATCCTGCCCAAGGAGCTTGGCGGAACCGCGCCGGGGAACGAAGAGATGAGAAGTATGGAATATGATATGGCTGATCATCTTATACTAACCCACTAAACAAAGAATCCGATAGAAGTGTGTGCGATTTGTCTGGTGTGTCCGAAGTAAACTCAATTATCCCTTACTTCGGGTGAAGTTGAGGAAACTTTTTCAAATAATGTAATTCTTTTTTTTTTAACAGATTGTCAGTTTTATTGGCCTGTCTGGGACCCAGGAGTCAAAATATCCTATTTAAACTGGTGAGATCAGTATTATTTCGAATCGGTATAAATCCCACTTCTAGGGATTTTCTGTTGAGGATAATTAGCCTAATGCTGTAATATATTAAATTATGTTAAGGAAAAGTACTTGTCGCACTAGATTTTAACACGCAAACCATTCCTACAAAGCACGGACATCTCTAATGAGAAGCGGCGCACAATCTGAAAATAGAATCTGCTGCCGGAAGACGAACGAAGGTGAGGGAGGAGTATTAACGGGTCCGATCCCGAGGATCAGAACCTCAACATTTTCTGGAGGAATTCTAAAAAGAGAGAGAAGCGTGTTATTTTTGAAAAACGAACAGCAACATAACTGAATCACGCCAAGGTACCTGAATTGACTGGCAATACCCCGGGGACAACGAGAAGACCGTGGAAATTCAACGCCATTATGCAGCATGCCAGCCATTGCAATATATGTTAATGATAGAGAGTAAGATCTGTACAGCGCCCGTGAGGTGATTTTTTACAAAAACGGCGCTATACAAATCGTCCAAATATTATTATTATTATAAGCTGCTTTATGCGGTTGTAATAGTGAGATATTTATGGCGTAACTCATACAAGACTGTCGAAAATATGATACACACGTCGTTTTTCACTCTGCAAAGGCGGAATTATTTCTTCAATATTAGTTAGACCTTTCCTAAAATATATATTATAATTTTAATATTACAAAATAATTAAGATTCAACTGCCGTAGTCAGCGGAAATAATTTATAAAGAGACTGGAGAGGGTAGAGATGTGAAAAATAACACGAAAATGAACCTGGCTATTGATCTGGTAACTCAATATACCTATGGCTTAAGCCATTTTAAGAAACGCAACCATTTTGAATGGTGGTCTCTGACCAAGACCACAACACAAATATGCCTACGTTAAATGTAACATATTTGACGTATGTTCACATATTAAATAAATCAACATCTGCGTCCATTGCCGAGATCGTTGTATACTCTTCGAATACTTGACGCCTGTCGGATAGCGAAACTGACTGATAAAGTTAATCAAATTATTTTATATTTCGTAATCAATTGTATTATAACATTCTCGTTCGATTTCTCTGCAATTTGAGTAAAATATGATAGAAATATTTTGTCGCTTTCAGAAATCACCCAAAACAAAATCAATGCCAACAAAGACTACTTCCTGCAGGAAGAAATGCGCAGGGTCACGGAATCCAAGAGGCAGGTCAAAGCCAGGAGACTGTTTGGAACGGGGTGGTTTTCCAAGTAACTGGATAAAGACTGAATATTTACTTGAATTTTAGATTCTGTACAGAAGTTCTATTTTTATAAAATTTCGCGAAGTTTTAAATTAATAATGAAGAAAAATTACAAAAGATTATAAAAACAAAGGTCGTTTTAGTTTTAAATTATAGGGTGGTGTAGTAACTAAACAATTTTAATAGACGGAACTACTTGTAAACTTTTTAATTAGTTCCATTAATAGTAAGCACGTCAAGCCTTCTCGACCAAACTCATGTGGCACAGTTATGATACCTGAATGTAGTTCAGGTGTCTTCGAATTAATACGGTTAGTTTGATCACATTCTGGCCAAATTGGCCTCTAACTTATTTGTTTAATGTGAGAAAAGGTGTACTGTGAAAATGTCGATGTTTAATATGAATGTAAACATTTTTATTGGGTAAACGTTGACGTAAGCTATGAAAGATTCTAAGTTTACGATGGAAATGTCGAATAATTCATCAAAATTAGCTATGCGTACTGTAAAAATGTCTATGTTTACTATGAAAATGCAAATGCTTTCTAGGAAAATGTCAATGTTTACTGTAATAATATCGATGCTTACTATGAAAATGTGAATGTTTACTATGAAAATGACGATTTTTATTATGAAAATGTCGATGCTCACTATGAAAAAGAAGATGCCTACTTTGGAAATGTTTTTTTTTTTTGTGAAAATGTTCACTATGAAACGTCGATTTTTACGGTGAAAATGTTGATTTTTGTCAAAACAATGTGGAGGCTCACTACGAAAATGTCGATGGTTTTAGTGAAATTGTCTGTGTTTTATTGTGAAATGTGGGAAGACCCGACGCTTACATATCCCAAACACATATACAAACTACGTCAATATCTAAAAAAGATTATATTTCTAAGAAAACTCTTCCATTTAAAAAAAAGATTTTTGTCACGAGTAAGTTTCAAATCATAATTTTTATCATAAATCCTTAGCTCGAGTAGATTAATTTCAGCAGAACCATATCCAGTACCTAACCTAACTACCAGTACCTTACCCAACCTTACCTAAACCTAACCTTACCTAACATAACCTTACCTAACCTAACCTAACCTACCTTAACCTAACCTAACCCAACCGAACCTATCTCGAACTTAAGGCTCGCATATTATAATCCACAAATCTCTTCCATTTCCACAAAATGATTTTGATCATGATTTGGATTAAAATCATCACCATCACCATCACCATCACCATAATATCCTCTATTGAAATTAAATTTTTTTATTTTTTTTGATTTTATGTTTAAATTTCTTTATTTTTATTATTGTGTGTATTACAACTTTTATGTTATTATTATTATTATTACTATGTATTATTATCAATTATGGAAAGTATTGCATTGCACTAATCCTGCATACCTTTTGGAATAAAACTTTATTATTATTATAAATCTTTTGTTTGATTAGATTCTGTCCAGCAGACTATGAGAAAACGTCAACCCATTTGGACCCCAATCTTCCCTTAAAAAAAATGTTTTTTTTTAGAATAGTCAGCATTATTGATAAGTCTATTTTTTTCTTTTAGTTATTGGAATCCTCAGTCTATGTCTAGTTTCTTGGATGACCCTTCGACACCGAACACTTCTCCGGCGTTTTTGGCTTTGCCCGGCCTCCTTTACTCGTTGACTCGCAGTTTTTTTTCGCGCAAGAAAAACTTTCGGTTGGTCCGGAGTTTTGAAAAAGTTATAATTTATGAAATAAACTTTTAATTAAAATATAATTTTTCAATGGCCAGATGGTTCTTTGTACTTCTTCGACCTTCTGTTTTTTTGAAAACCTTACGGAAATAACCTGTTAACTAACATTTTTTTCAATAATTAGTTAGTATTCTCACAAATTAATTTTGATGCGTTATATCCAATGAACACACTTTCAGATCATGAAAATGGCACGAACATGGACAATAAAAGAGTTGAACAGGTTAAGGTTAATAATAAGAAGAAAAAAATTTGTAAAATAATTTAAAAAAACACGCAAATTCGTGGGGAAAAAATAATAATTATAAATATAGATAAAAAATATATTAGGTCTCATGCACTAATACACACAATTATATTTCTATGTTGTTTGGGTCACCTCTAATTGCGCTACTTATGCCAACGCTAATTGCGCTACCGTCTTAAAAATGTGGATTTCCGGAAAGAATGCAAGGCTGATGTGAGCGTAATGAATAGGATCAAGAAAGGGACGCTTAGATGGTTTGGGCATGTAGGGCGAATGAACGATGAAAGGAGTGTGAAAAGAATATATGATGCGAAAGTGAATGGAAGAAGAAGTCGAGGACGCCCGAGAAAGACACGGCACGATCAAGTAAATCAAATACTTGAATTGGGTCATGTAAAGAGTCAGAATAACAGAACAGTATGTATGAGACGATGTATCAATGTGAATGAAGCAAGGAGTGTGTGCCAAGACAGGGTTATATGGCATTCTGCTCTCTCTGCCTACCCCTGCGGGGAAACGGCGTGATGGTTAATTAGTTAGTTATGTATAAATTATCAATCACTGTATTCCTTTGTATTTGGTTCTTAGGACGCTATGCCTTTGCGTCTCCAGGGCATCCACTTCATCCACCCGTACCCCTACATAGACAAGGTCCTGTCGCTGGCGAAACCCTTCACCAAGCCGGAGTTGGTAGCCCTGATCAACGTTCACGCCCAGGGGATGGGCTCCTTCCACCAGCACGTTTAACAGCGGATCCTGCCCAAGGAGCTTGGCAGAACCGCGCCGGGGATCGAAGAGATGAGAAGTATGGAATATGAAATAGCTGATCACTCAATACTAACCCACTAAACAAATAATCCGATAGAAGGATGCCAGAAGTGAGAAATCTTTCAAACATTGAAATTGAAAAAACTGTCTGGGACCTAGGAGTCGAAATATCTTGTGTCAGCTGATTAAATCACCATTATTTCAATTTGGTTTATATGGCCTGTTCAAAAAAAAGGTAAATTTTTAATTTTCGCGGGCTGTGTACATTCGATCATCGTTTTTTTGTTTTGTTATTTTGGTACACATATGTTAGCATTATCAGCCATTTTGGAAAAGTAGTTTGTTTTTGACAACTGGAAAGGTTAGTCACGTTTTTGTGTGTTCTTCGATTTTTTACTTTTGAAAAAAATGGATCAAAGAATAAAATCCATGATTTGTTTTTCCACAACTCCAGGACGCTCATCGTCATCAACATCTTCTCGGCCTTCTGTAAAGCGCTTGTACCACTTATAAACACTTTTTTGAGACAAAGTAGACTCGCCTAACGCCACAGTCAATATTTTAAGTGCGTTGGAGCACTTTATTCCATTTTTAACGCAAAATTTAATACATATTCTTCTTCAAAGAACACACAAAAACGTGACTAACCTTTCCAGTTGTCAAAAACAAACCACTAATCCAAAATGGCTGATAATGCTAACATGTGATAAACACATGTGTACGAACATAACGAAAAAAAAACAATAATCGAATGTACACAGCCCGCGAAAATTCAAAATTCCCCTTTTCTTTTGAACAGGCCTCGTACATCGCAATTCTAAAGATTTCTGTTCGGTGTTATTAACCCGATGGATCCGTTTGTAACTGTGAGATATGCGTGCCTCATACGAGACTGTCGCAAATATGATACACATGTGTTTTCTTGCTTATATTACTACACTTTAATACGCACACTATCCCTCTTAAGCAGGGACATAACAGTGAAAAGCGGCGCCGAAGTCTGTGTGCCAGATGTGAGATTTTGAACAGAAAACCATATTATTAGCCTCTATAGGACCTCAGAGTCGAAATGTCTTGTGTCAGCTGATGAAATCACCATTATTTCAATTTGGTATACATCGCAGTTCTAAAGATTTCTGTTCGGTGTTATTAACCCGATAGATTCGTTTGTAATTGTGAGATATGTGTGCCTCATACGAGACCGTCGCAAATATGATACACACGTTGTTTCTTGCTTATATTACTATACTTTAATACGCACACTATTCCTAATAAGTAGGTACACAACCTCAGAGCAATAATATATTAGAGAGAGCGCTGCTGTAGTCAGTTTTGATGAGTTTTGCTGGATTCGGCTAGACCTGGGCATGGCTAGGATTAAGGTTAGGGTATTTATACATCCATTCATAGCGCATGTCAACATAATGTTATTGTTTATTCGTATAGCCACTTTTTCACAGTATTGTTATAAACAAAAATATAACATTTAACCTAAAAAACTGTTGAGTTGTGTTCATTTATGTCACATATCAAAACGTGTGGGCGGAGTCAACGGAGAAGCGGGACACAAAGAACATCCTTACAATACTTCAAAGCGGTAAGATAATTTGGGAAATTTTGATGTCTCTTTTTTTCTCATGGTGTACGATGTAAAAACCCGGAGAAAGTGATTTATTCCAATTTTGTATAGGTTGTGTAAAAAGAATAAGCTCTGTCTCCGTATATTGTTACTCTAAAGACATAACAGTGAAAAGCGGCGCCGAAATCTGTGTGCCAGAAGTGAGTTTTTGAACAGATAACCATATTATTGGCCTCTATGGGACCCAAGAGTCGAGATGTCTAATGTAAGCTGGTGAAATCAGCATTATTTTAAATCGTACATTCCACTTCTTTTTCTGCAGTGTTGTTAACCCGATATATGCGTTTGTAACAGTGACGGCGTGCCTCATACGAGACTGTCGCAAATATGATACACAAATTGTTTCGCACTCTGTAAAGGCGCAATTCTTTCTTCAATATTAGTTAGACCTTCCCCTAGAATATATTTAAATTTTAATATTACAAAATAATTCAGGTTCAACAGCAGTAGTCAGTAATTAATTTATATAGAGACTGGAGGGGGTAGAGATGTGAAAAATAATACGAAAATGAACCTGGCTATTGATATGGTCACTCAATATGCCTGTGGTTTTAGCCATTTCAAGAAACGCAACGATTTTGAATTGTGGTCTCTGATCTCAGAGAGATAATATTTTTTTTTTTTTTTATTATTGTACAACAGATATAAACCCAATAACAGTACAATGGAACAACAAGTAAGCAATTTCAAATTATAACATTTTTAAATTAACAAGTTTTTTGAACTTTTGTAAATTATCTGAAAATATATCAATATATATAGATGATGTATTTAACAGAATTATACCTCTTGTCATGCTATGCTGAGCCAAAACATCTGTCCGACCATAGGGTATTCTGAACATTGCATGATTTCTGCTGCGACAGTATTATTCTGGTACGAATAAGCAGTAGCATGCCAAGAGGTATGGACAGTCGATTAAGTGATTTATAATTTTAAAGCCTATTGTCATGAGACCAGCATTGCGCCTAGTCTCTAAGCTTAATATACCAGGACGGAGCGCTAGTGTAGTCAGAATAGATGATTTTTTGTGACTGAGGCGTGGCTAGGGCTAGGGCTAGGGTATTTATATATCAATTTATG
Source organism: Drusus annulatus (assembly GCA_022651775.1). Lineage (NCBI taxonomy): Eukaryota > Metazoa > Arthropoda > Insecta > Trichoptera > Limnephilidae > Drusus > Drusus annulatus. The sequence goes on along the minus strand of JAGWCC010000497.1, from coordinate 442,147 downwards.
GCACATGTCGAAATCATGTTTTTTTTATTTGTAAAACCACTTTTTCACAGTATTGTTATAAATAAAAATATAGGATATAACCTAAAAAACCGTTGAGTTATGTCTTGTTGTTTCGCATAACAAAACGTAGTGGGTGGAGTCGTCGGGGACGCAGGAGACGGAGGAAATATTTTCATAACTAAAAGCGGTGCTATATTGTGTGAGAACTTGTCTTATCTCTTTCTCTCTCACGGTTACGACGTAAAAACCCGGAGAAAGTGATTTATCGTAAATTTGTAAAGGTTAGGAAAAAATATTTAGCTCTCTCTCTATACATATTCTTGCTTTGTGTCTCTGACCAAGACAACAATTCAAATATACCTACGGGTGTAACATATTTCACATATAAATTAAATTATCCTCTGCGTCCATAGCCGAGGTCGTTGTGTTCTTGTCTCCTGTCAGATAGCGAAACTGATAAGGTTACTCTCATTATTGTTTGTATTACGTATAAAAATTGTCTATTTAAAACATTCTCGTTTAATGTCTCTGCAGTTTGAATAAAATATGATCAAATTATTTTGTCCATTCCAGAAAACACCTACGAAAAAATCCTCGCCAACAAAGACTTCTTCCTGCAGGAAGAGACACGCAGGGTCACGGAAGCCAAGAGGCAGGGCAAGGCCAGGAGCGCCGGGGAGCTGTTCGGGGTGGAGGGGTCCTTCAAGAAACTTGATTTAGATTAAATATATACTGGTTTTTTTATAATTCTCTCGGAAAACACTATTGATGTTATTGGACTATTCGTTATTTGGGACACAGAATTTTAGAAAATAAAGCTGTTTTTATTTTTTGTCATTAAAAAAAATCCTTAATCCTTTGTCAAATTTGTCAAATAATTATCTTATCATAAATAGCGTACCCGAAAACACGAATCTCAAACTTATTTTAATATATATTTTTTCATGATTTCCACCATTAAAAAAAAAATGTTTTACCCAAAAAAAAGAAGATTTTTAACCTAAATCTAAAACAAAGCCACAAAGATATATATTTTATATGGAATTAAAACTGAGGGGCATACAAACCATCACTTATTTATTTACAAAATTTACAAGCCACTGACATAAAAAAAAAAATACCATGGTCGAAATTGACATCAATATCCAAGTACTAAAAATATATGATTGGAGTAGCGATATAAAGAGGTACTGTTAATATTTTACCCAACCTATACAAATTTGCGATAAATCACTTTCTCCGGGTTTTTACGTGGTATACCATGAGAGAAAAAGAGACAAGAAAAGTCGTATTGAAAAATCGTAACATAATATTGTGGCACTTTTAAGTATGATAAAATGTTCTCTGTCCGCGCTAACTTCCCATCATCGAGTCACATAACTTACGCCAACGGATTTTGAGGTTATTTCCTACATTCGTGTTGATCAAAAAACTTGTAGTGATTATATAAATAAATCAAACATTATAGTGATATTTACATTTTCTCTAAGAACTCACTAATGTAAACTTAAATACAATCATCAGATGGTGATAGTAATAAGGCCTAATTAGCCGCAGGACTAATTAGATGGACATTATGAGGGGTATTTGAATAAGCCCCAGATAGTTAGCAGAAATTACGAAAGAATCCATAAAATAAATTAAAAAATAATGATGGTGATTTGTGCTATGCGTGAATGTTCAAATAAGAACAAACAACTTTATAAAACACCACTTTTCAGAGGTATTTCAACAGTTTTAAATATTTTTGACTTGGATTTGGCTGATAAATCTGTTTCGCTTTCTTCAGACTGGTGTTCCACCGTTTCATCTTCTAATTCATTTTCGTATAATATATCTAAATTATATCTAATGTCTTCTTCTTTATGCACCTCGTCAGACAGTTAATAAAGAAAGCGTAAGATGTTATTTTCATTTATAATGCGGGTCATTTATTTATTTATAAATTAACGGACTAAAGTCCAATTACAAAAAATACATATAAAACACGAAATGGACAAAAGAGCAACAGAGAAGGAATAGCATATACATAAAAACAAATGAAGCGATGACAAAAATAAGGCAAAATAAACATAAGAGAGAACATTCAAGCCATGGTCTGGTCAAATTTTTGGTAGAGTCGTAAAGAATGACAAAAATCATTTAGACTGCTACCAAAAATTTCAAGACCATGGCTTGAGTTAACAAGCCTTGAAATTTTAGACATTGGAGAATTATACTTATAATTAGTATTGTGATGATTGAGGAACAGCAATTCATTGTTTCTGAGTCTACGGCAAGGAATGTTGAACTGGATAAGTGCAACAGAGAAGGTGAGTCAATAAAACAATTAATAATTTTGTAAATGAAAATTAAATCAAAGTCATTCCTGCGCTTTTCTAATGAAGACATTTTCAATAATTGTTCAATTTTCATTCAGTCATGTCAGGTACAGGCCAAAGTACGTGCGAAAAATAATAAAAAATATATTTTCTGACGCGTTCCTTACTCCGTTCAATAACTAACAAAACGAGGAATTGCTGGACCGAGTGCACGCTTCACCCAGTGCGGCACTTAGCGACCTCTCACTTCCTAACTAGATTTCAACCATAGAGGGTACCTATCCAAGGCAGTGTAGTCAGTTTTTGATGATTTTTATCAAACGCGGCAGACCTGGGCGTGGCTAGGACTAGGGCTAAGGGATTCAAACATCCATTCATGGCACGTGTCGACATAATGTTTTTGTTTATTCGTACAACCACTTTTTCACAGTATTGCTATCAACAAAAATATAGTATATAACCTGAAAAACCGTTTAGTTGTGTCGAGCTTGGTCGCATATAAAAACGTGTGGGCGGAGTCCCTGGAGAAGCGGAAAACTTAGATCATCCTTACAGTACATAAAAGCGGTGTGTTATTTTTGCTGTCTCTTTATCTCCCATGGCGTACGGCGTAAAAACTCGGAGAAAGTGATTTACCGCAAGTTTGTATAGGTTGGGTAAAAAGAATAAGCTACCTACTTTTCACAAAGAATTATTTTCTAACTACCCATACAGAATTAAATAGTGAATCATTTGTAGTATTGCTTGTACTAGAAAAAGTGTCTATTTTTGGGTGCCGACCTTTAAATCATAGGTTTACAGATAGTTCCATCTATTTAAAATGTTATGAAATAAAACCACCCTACACAAAAACTTGAAAAATTGTGTAATTTTTTAATTATACTTCCTTATTCATTAAAATAAACCAAAATTTAAAAACTTATACATATTAAATAAATATCTCTGCATAATCTAAAATAAAATTATACGAGTATATTCAGTCTATATCCAGTTTCTTGAAGGACCCCTCCACTCCGAACAGTTCTCCGGCGCTCCTGGCCTTGCCCTGCCTCTTGGCTTCCGTGACCCTGCGCGTCTCTTCCTGTAGGAAGAAGTCTTTGTTGGCGAGGATTTTTTCGTAGGTGATTTCTGGAATAGACAAAATAATTTGGGTATATTTTATTCAAACTGTAGAGACTGAGAGAATGAGAATGTTATAAATAAATTATTTACGTAATACAAAAATACTTTGAGTTCGTCAGTTAGTTATCCTATCTGACAGGAGACAGATATTCAATGAGTATAAAACAACCTCGAATATGGATGCAGAAGTTTTAATAATATGGTATATATTTAAGTTAGAATAATAAATGTTTGGAGAGAACACTAATTCACTAATGAATCATGTTTGGTTTGGTGAAAACGATTTTTTTTTTAAATTTTAGTCTTCCTGTACGATGAAAACCGACCGGGACTTAATGCAGAATTCTTCCTAGGTGATCGTCAAGCCATAGAGCCGATTATATTGCAGCGACTGGCAATGTAGTGTGGCATGCTGCATAATGGCGGAGACTTTTCCTGGTCTTCTCGTTGACCCTGGAGGTATTGCCAGTCAATCCAGGTACCTTGGCGTGATTGGGTTTCTCTGCTGTCCGCTTTTCAAAGTTAAGACGCTTCTCTCCCTCTTTAGAATTCCTCCAGAAAACATTGAGGTTCCGATCCTCGGGATCGGACCCGTTAATACTCCTCCCTCATCTTCGTTCGTCTTTCGGCAGCAGATTCCATTTTCAGATTCTGCGCCGCTTCTCATTAGAGATGTCCATGCTTATTAGGGATGGTGTGCGTAGTAAAGTATAGCGGCAACTTTTCCTTAGCATAATTTAATATATTACAGCATTAAGTTGATAACCTTCAACAGAAAATCCCTAGAAGTAAGATATATAACGACTTGAAATAATACTAATCTCACCAGTTTACAAAAAATATTTATTCTCTTGGGTCCCAGACGGGTGAGTAAAAATCTGATATAAAAAGAATTTCGATATTTGAAAAAGTTTTCTCAATTTCATCCGAAGTAAGGGAAAAATAAACATACTTCTGGTACACCAGACACGCCAACGACACACTTCTATCGGAATATTTGTTCAGTGGGCTAATATGAGGTGAACAGCTATATCATATTTCATACTTCTCATCTCTTCGAACCCCGGCGCGGTTCCGCCAAGCTCCTTGGGCAGGATCCGCTGCTCGACGTGCTGGTGGAGGGAGTCACTTCCCCGGGCGTGGATGTAAATCAGGCCCAGCACCTTCGGCTTTATGAAAGGCTTCATCAGCGCCAGGATCTTGTCCATGTAGGGGCTCGGGTTGACAAAGTGGATGCCCTGGAGACGCACAGGCAGTGCCTCCTAAAATCCAAATACAAAGATATACAAGAAGGTATACGGGAAGAGGTTCTCTGGGCATATATAAACAAAATACAATACAAATACATTCCATGAGTACTGGACCTCAGAGCAATAATATACAAGAGAGAGCGCTACTATAGTCAGTTTTTTATGAGTTTTGCCGGACTCGACTAGGTCTAGGCGTGGCTAGGACTAGGGCTAGGGTATTTATACATCCATTCATAGCACATATCGACATTATGTTTTTGTTTATTCGTATAGCCACTTTTTCACAGTTTTGTTATAAACAAAAATATAGCATTTAACCTAAAAAACTGTTGAGTTATGTTCATTTATGTCGCATATCAAAACATGTGGGCGGAGTCAACAGAGTCGCGCGGGACACGAAGAACATTCTCACAATTCTTTAAAGCGGTGTGATAATTTGGGAAATTTTATTGTCTCTTTCTTTCTCAAGGTGTACGACGTAAAAACCCGGAGAAAGTGATTTATCCCAAATTTGTATAGGTTGGGTAAAAAATTAGCTCTCTCTCCATGTATTCTTACTCCTAGACTGGGACCTTTGTATACTTTTTTCAAAGAAATCTGCTCCTGAACTATCGCTTGCTTTTTTTCAAGCAATCATCCGCCTATGTCCCTAACAATGTTTTTTTTTTGTGGTGGGAGACCTCGCTACGCGTAGTTTACAAGTGAAATTTTTGGTACCAGTCTCAACGATTTTTGTCATTCTTTCCAACTCTACCAAAACTTAGACCCGACCTTGGCTTTGATTCGAATGTTCTGTCTTATGTATATTTTATTCTTTTTTTGTCATCAAATCATTATAATATTATGTATGTGCTGTTCTTTCTCTGTTGCTCTTTTTTCCCATTTCATGTGTATTTTTTTTGTAATTGGGCAAAAGTCCGTTAGTTTATAAATAAGCGTAATTTTATGCTGTCTACCTACGGTTCTCTTGTGGATGCAGAATCAGCGCAGACAGTTACCTTATGTACATATTTCAACACTCCTTTTCCCTGGAAGTTTTTATTCTACTAAATAATACACTTCAAAACAAATCTTAGGGATTTAGAAAATCGTGAAACTGAAACCGAAAAATTAGTTGTTGAGAAATTCTAAATTTCGGATATTATTACCCATTGGTATTGCGGTTTACTCACTTGCACATAGGCGAAGATTTTCTTAAGAGTCAGAGGGCCTATCCTCGTCACGTGACCCAATGCAACCCCCTCAAAGTTGGACACTATGGCAAAGCCGTTTGCCGTTCCCTGGAATAAATACAAAAGCTGTGATTAACGTAAATAAAGATATCAAAATAATTGGAACCTTCACCCTTATATTTTAGAAAAAGGTTGTGAAATATATTGAGTCATCGATTCACCAAAAAGTATCGAACTTCAGACCATTGATCCGTAAACAAAATTAACAGATATTGGCGTATAGACACGAACAGATTTGAAACGCGACAAATATCGCCAATTTGCATGAAGCCTTTCCTTGACCCCTGACAGGCCAATAAATTGATCAGCTTCAATAAAGAATTTGGTTAGTTGAAAATGTTCAATCAATATCACCAAGAGTAAGATATTTTTAAGCTTATGTCGCTTTATCTCTTAAGGAAATTAATATCGCCAATTCACATGAGAGCTTTCCTGAGGCCAGTGAATTGATCATGTGTTCAAGAAAGAACTTGGTAACTTGAATACGTTTGATCAATATCACATAAAGTAAGAAAAATGTGGCTCATATCGCTTTATCTCTTCACTGGAGATAAGCATAGTTAGTAGGTGTACTGGCTAGCAGACAAAACGTTTCAGAAATGGCCTATAATTTACAGAAATCAAACAATATCAAGAAACGTGACTGAAATATCAAAAATTTTCAAAATTTTCGATTCCAGAAGACGGAATGAAATTGGATATGAATGAATTGAGTATCGAACTTCACACCACTAATTCCTATGGTCTCCGCTGAAGTAAATTTCGTATTATCCATAATACGGGTTGTATTGTACGCACATACTCCTGCAGCATCAGATCTTTGACCAGGAGGAAGTATTTGACAACGTTGTCAAAGTTGAAGTGCGCGGGGTCCGTATCGTAGAATTTTGTGTACATGACTCGCGCCCCGGTCTGACTCAGTTCGGGCAGAATTTCAAATGCCCTGGAAAACAAATCAACAACAATATTATGTAGGTGTTATGCAACACTCGTCCTGAATCGGTTTTAAATATTAGGGGGCGTTTGTTGTGTTTTTGGCTGTACGCTAGTGCTAGTACTAGAGAAGTACCGGATTTTAATGAGTGACAGCCACTAAGAGAGGGCAAAACTGGAACATTCCAGATGACATCATATTATTTGGCTCGAAGATCAGTGCTACTAGGCCTGCCCTGACTATGCCCACATTGGACAAATTTAAGCCTTACAAAGCGTCGGCGGCGCTCACGATGGTGGGATGTGATGGATCCCTGTGGCTGAAGAGCTCGGGCGCGTGGGTTCTGATGGTATAGTAGCTCTCTATGGTCTGTTTGGCCAACTCCACACTGAAGTGGCAGCTGTGCAAGAAGAACACCAGATCCAATTCTGAAACGAACATTTACAAAGCCAATTAAAAATCGGTAATGATCGAAGATTCTTACAGCTAAATATATTGTGTTGATAGACTTTAGGGTTATTATATCCGTTTTGTACTTCCTTCACCCAAATGACAATGTTTTGGAAGGCCGTAGTGCTGCAACGCCCATTATCAGAGTATCTACGTGTACAGTGAGAAAGGTTGGTTTATATGTGTAAAACCAATGAATGAAATATTTTTTCAAGTTTCATTCATAAATCAGGAGCTTACTCGATTTACATATATTTATTTTTTAATTAGGATTTCAGCTTGACAGAGACAACTTTGCAGGTGGCCAGAAGAAAAATTAAGGAGTGCGGTTTTTTTGGTTTCACAAATTTTTGTTTGTTCAATTGATATAAAGTGATACAAAGGGGAACACCAATGAACAGTGATATTCTCAAAGTTGTGACATTCATAGATCATGAAAACCTGTATTACCACTATTCCAGCATAGGGATGAGCTTCCAGTGTTGCCAGTTTTGCAAAGAATCATTCGATAATCACCCACAAAAAGTAATTTTTTCACATATGTTTATCATATGTTAGTATTATCAGCCATTTTGGATTAGTGGTTTTTTTTGACAACTGGAAAGGTTAGTCATGTTTTTGTGTGTTCTTCGATTTTTTTACTTTTGAAAAAAAATGGATCATAGAATATGTATTAAATTTTGCGTTAAAAATAGAATAAAGTGCTCCAACGCACTTAAAATGTTGACTGTGGCATTCGGCGAGTCTACTTTGTCTCAAAAAAGTGTTTATAAGTGGTTCAAGCGCTTTACAGAAGGCCGAGAAGATGTTAATGACGATGAGCGTCCTGAAGTTGTGGAAAAACAAATCACGGATTTTATTCTTTGATCATTATTATTTTATTATTTTTATCTTTTCCTACGAATTTACGTGTTTTTTTTTTTAATTTTATAATTTTTTTCTCATTATTGTGCATAAATGATTTGACAATTTTTTTCCAGTTGTCAAAAACAAACCACTAATCAAAAATGGCTGATAATGCTAACATATGATAAACGTACGTGTACCAACATAACAAAAAAACGATAATCTTTCATATTTCGAACAGGCCATGTACATACTACTATAACTACAAAACTAGTTATTTTGTTAGAATTTTTTTATATTGGTGTTTAAATTTAAGTTTTGGTAAGGGGCGCCAAAAATTTATCTGCGCCAGGCGCCATTTGGCTCAGGCTGGCCCTGCTCTCACCTGGTACATCTGGAAGATGGGCCTGGTAGCAGGTCCATTCTTTCAAAGCGTCGAGGTCTTGTTGTTTTAATTCGGAATTCTTCTCAAATTCCTTTTTAATTGTAACTGGAGTGATTGCCATATTCTGCAAACAAATTATATTTATTTATTAAACTGTGTTTTCACAGATTGTTCACGTATGAATGAGAACAATACAATTATAAACACAGTTAAAAGATACATAATTCAAAGAAGATAATTAAAATAAGAAGATATTTAGTTTTACCACAATTATTCCCATATATGTCTACCAGTTTGATTGGCCTCAACTTCAAAGCAATAATATACCAGAAAGGAGCTCTAGTGTCGTCAGGATTGATAATTTTTCCAAGACTCAGGCGTGGCTAGCTAGGGTATTTAAACATCCATTCATAGCACATTCCGACATAATGTTTTTGTTTATTTGTGTGTCGGACGCGAGAGCCACGGTGCCAGTGCCTACGACAATGTGTAGCTGTTAAGTTAGATTTTGAGATTATTCTAATATCATTTATAGAAATTGATAATATTAGTGAATAAAATTGTTAATGTATATTTCTACCCCGGCTTGTTGAGTCATAATGACATTGAAGATTAGCCCAAAGTGCTGGAGCCGCTAGACTAAGCCAGGTAGAAACGCGAAAGCATGTTGTCTAGAGCCGGCCAATCACGGCCCGACATGACAAATCTCGGACCGAATCAAGCGGGAGAAATTAATCTTTCCGACCTTATCACTGGAGCTGAGTTAATCACACGGCATAATAAAGTACATCGTTGTGATGGCCTAACTTCTGGCTACACAATTGTTATAAATTCAAATATGCAAATGTTAAAATAAGATAGTAATTAAGAATTAAGCCCTCAAAACCAGGCGCCTTTTGAATCTTGTACTTTGAAACCTTTATTGTGACATTAATAAAAATGATGGAGAAGTGAATTGAAGTTGGGGCGAAAGTTGGTGAAAAGGAGAAGAGGATAAGCTGATTAAAACTATCCCACAAAAGTGTCGACCGGCCGGGGAGAGAGGGAAAGAGGGAGCGAAAAATCTCCCATACAAAGCTCTCTCACCCCGGCCGCGCGCTCCTGGGTAATTGAAATATTGCGTAAAAACAGGAGATAAGCCAGATCACCGGCATCCTCCGCCAGTACCACGCACCTTGACTTCTCTTCGCTCTCGACATCGCCTTCATCTTGACTCCTGCCTTTCGTTGAACATCGCCTGCACCCCTGGACCGCCTGACTACCCCTCTCTCTGGACCAGACCCGCAGCATCTTCACTTGGAAGCCGAGACCCGCAGCCAACCTCGTCGTCTCGCATACAACGATACCGACCGCTTGGAGCACTTTATAAATTGGGACCGCCACCTATACAGTTTACTTGTGTGCCCTGTTACATCGGGTACAATCTGTATAGTTTTATAATTTTTCACTGTTTTTTTTCCTCTTCTTTATCTACTTCCTCTTTGTACTACCTTCAGTCTCAAAACATACCCCAATTGGGGATGCCATAGTCTCACTGGCTCTAGACGGTTGGAAGCAGTTGGGACTCTTGTGATGTACTCACAAAAAAAAACATCACACCTACAACAAATCGTGGATGCCATAACACGCCACTGACTCGTGTGCAGTAAAAAACAATGTAAAGGAAACTTACACTATGGTGCATCGTACAAAAAGTTGATCTGTGCGACCTGACTTAATATCTCGTTAATAAAAGTGAGAAAATAAATAAATTGAATTCAACAAATCAAAAATGTTTTCGAAAATTTTTTTTTTTTGCGGCAATTGCCGTTTCAGATTAATAAATTTTATTTCTTGTCGTTTCGATGACGCTAAGCAAGTATTTCAGCTCTATACACGGCGTCCGGAAATTCGTGTTAACGGCGGGATACTGGCTAATCTACATCACATTTGGAGTCGATTTTGTTGTTCAACTTTTTTTATTAGAGCTTTCGTTTTCGGTAAGTCGAAGCGTAGCCCCGGCTCTAATAGTTTCTTGACTCTAAGGTTGACAAAAAATTTAAAAAAGGTTTTTATTTAAAAGTAAATATGTTCAAATCGAAAATACTTGTGTTTTTTGGGTTATTCGTTAATACCACAGAAGAATCCCAACTGCTCTCAACCACCTAGAGCCAGTGCGACTATAGCATCCCCTATTTTGGGGTATGCTGTGAGGCTGAAGGTAATGGGGAAGGGAAGGAGATGGGGAAGAGGGAGGTTGGAAAGTACCTGGCTATTCGGATCTATTCGTCACCAAACACGGCTTGAGCCATTTCGAGCAACTTTTTGATTTTGAATGATGTTTTTTCACCTATTATTGAGTATTCACCACTCTGGAACGTGCCACAAATAATTTGATATGAATTAAATGTGTTATGACACGTACTAATTAAATAAATGTTATTTGTGCATGCCGGGTTTGAAACAGCAACCTTTGGATTAGTAGTCGAGCGTTGCCATACATCATGAATGAAGAAGTGGGGAAGGGACGTTATGGGGAAGAGGAAGGTCGATGGCTATTCAAAAAAAAAAGCCATTTCAGGCAACTTTCCGATTCTGAATGGTGGTCTTTCACCAGGGCGATACTTAAAGTATTTACGACTCTGGAACGTGCCGCAAATATACCACATGGTATTTTAATGAATCAAATGTGTTATGACACATATCAAAAAAATAAAAATTATTTGCTCACGCTGGGCTTGAACCCGTGACCTTTGGATTCGTAGTCGAGCCTTTTCCCACTCGACTACAGAGGCCGTATAATATAGCCGTATGCTGTAAATATACATATTTTTATGCTGTATCACGAGTTCTCGGACGCCTTATATGGTATTTATAAATAAAAATGAAATTATCATTAAAATTCATGTTTTTTTGACGTTACGATACGACTGCATTAAAGAAAGAAGTTTAAAAAAAATGGTCAACACAACGGTCAAGGAAGTACAAAAAACCATCTGGCCTTCGTAATATTAAAAATGCATGTCATTATATCAAAAACATTTGTACAGATGAAAAAAATATAGACATTCGACAGCTTGACAATTGCCGAAAAAACTGTCTCGCGTACAAATACAATTACATAATATACCTGTAATTATTATAGTAAATGGCTGATTTTTATAGCGCCGTTTTCGCGAAAGAAATATCACCTTAAAGAGCGCTTTGCAACATAATTAGCATAACCTGCAACTTGTGGATATCCGAAAAGAATGCAAGGATGATGTGAGCGTAATGAATAGGATCAAGAAAGGGACGCTTAGATGGTTTGGAAACTCAGAGCGAATGAACGAAGAAAGGAGTGTGAAAAGAAAATATGATGCGAAAGTGAATGGAAGAAGAAGTCGAGGACGACCGAGAAAGACACGACACGACGAAGCAAATAAAATACTTGAATCGGGTCATGTGAAGAGTCAGAATAACAGAAGAGTATGTATGAGACGATGTATCAATTAGAATGAAGCAAGGAGTGTGTGCCAAGACAGAGTTGTTTGGCATTCCGTCCTCTCTGCCTACCCCTGCGTGATGGTTAGTTAGTTAGTTAATTAACCTACAACTTACTCACTAAGACTAATAACAAGTGGCGTATAAATTACAACTTACAACTGTGTACTTACAACTAAAACTTATGACTAGTGACTTAGAATTTAGATTTACAACTAAGGGGCTATTTCACCACCTCTCAATAAACTACTATTCATTTGTTAACTCTAATCATCGGAATATTCGTTAGTTGTCTCTTTCCGCAAGTTTGGCTGGCAACGTCGCTTTTTTTCAAACCTTATCCCGTCTGCTGTCACGTCTGTCAATACAATGCCGTTATTTCTAACATAAACTAACTTTCACAACACAACATTCGCGCGCGAAGCTCATTACATCCCTGTCACCAAATTGTTAAACGCGTCTCTATATTTAAATAAAACATATTTCTATTTTATAACTTTATTATTAAATTATATTAGTGAAGTGCATTGGGGAGTGTCTATTATTGCTTGGTGAAGGTTGATAGTTTGTAAGCATGAACATGTTGTATGTGGGTATATTGTACTGCCAAAGATTGTTGTTATTTCATAGTATATTCCGTGATACATTGTGAAGGCGTATATTAGAATTACATACCGTGTGCTTCTTGGAGAGATTTTATCCTTGATTTTGTATCTCCTTTACGGCATTTTTTGTCAAGCGAAATCTTGACCTAAACTCAATGTCATCTAAGACGTATAAAAATTGACTCTTGGTTTGAAAACACGCGGTCTACGTCTTTCCGCCATGTCCTGTTCGTCTAAGATATTTAAATCTTCAACCACTTCCATAATTACAGTAAAAAATCAACTTCAACAGAAAACTCGCCTACTGTCAGCTGTCAAAACAGTACGCCGCCATTTTAAATCAGAAGGTAGATACTAACTTGTGCACTTTACGTTGACAGCTTCTTGAGAAGTGGTGAAATAGCCCCTGAATAATACAATAAAGTTATAAAATAGAAATATGTTTTATTTAAATATGGAGACGCGTTTAACTATTTGGTGAGAGGGATGTAATGAGCTTCGCGCGCGAATGTTGTGTTGTGAAAGTTAGTTTATGTTAGAAATAACGGCATTGTATTGACAGACGTGACAGCAGACGGGATAAGGTTTGAAAAAAAGCGACGTTGCCAGCCAAACTTGCAGAAAGAGACAACTAACGAATATTCCGATGATTAGAGTTAACAAATGAATAGTAGTTTATTGAGAGGTGGTGAAATAGCCCCTAAGACTTACTAATATTGACTTACGGCTAATACTTATAGCTAGTGACTTTTAATAACATGTTTTCATTAACAAATATATGTAATGGTTGATGCCCGTGCTGTCGAACCTAGGGTAGATAAAAAGAAATAAGCAATAGTAAAATTAAGTATGGCACTTGGACTGATTGATCAAAGCTCTTGTGAATCAAATTGACGTTATTGTGGGTATGATAATTTAAAAAGCTGAGTCTTTAGTTTCACTCTGTCAGTTAAGCTGTCCATCTTTCACAAATTAAAGGTTATACTGAGCCTCGCAGGACATGGAGAGGTACCTTTGCGAAACAGTGTAGTCAAAACGGTTGAATTTATACTGACTCGATAGAAAGAGACAAAGATAAATTGAAGGATGTTGGATAGCCTATTTGTTACCGCCCACATGGAATTCAGCCATTTTTAATAAGTATATTTGAACACATTAAACGAAACAATATCAATACACCATTAAAATGATTTATAAAGTCAAATTATCACACAAACACTAATAACAGAAGGTTTGCCTAAATAATGATGGAAGCTTTTGTTGATCTTATGTCTGTATTTAATTAAAATGTGAAAATTTTAAAGTTCGTTCAAAAATTATTTAAAACTGTTGAAATACCTATGAAAAGTGATGTTTTAATCTTTGTTTGGTCTTATTTTACATTCGCGCATAGCACATATCAGCATCAAGTTTGATTTATTTGTATAACCACTGCAAGTTTCTTAATTAAGACAAATATAGGAAATAACCTCAAAATCCGTTGACGTAAGTTATGCGACTCGATGATGTGAAGTTAGCGCGGACGGAGAACATCCTTACACACTTTGAAGTGCTGCGATATTATGTGACGACTTTTCTTGTCTCTTTCTCTCTCATGGTATACGTCGTAAAAACCCAGAGAAAGTGATTCAATGCAAATTTGTATAGGTTGGGTAAAAATATTAGCTATACCTCTTTATAGGACTACTACGTAAAATCTTGTTCTCCGAAATTAGTGTTGGGATTGCTTTGATGTGAGTCTACCTATGGCCGTTGTAGCAGAACTCATAATAAATTTACTTTCAAACAAGTTATCTACGTACAAAATAAATACACATTTGTAATGAAGTTCAACAAAGCCAAAAACAAAGTTCAAACAGGTCATTCTGTAGTCGATCTATTGAGTGGAAGAACGATTCGTAATAACGACCTTTACTCATCCGGTAAGTATCAACCCCATAAATATGTGTTCGATGTGTTACCATGCAGCGGTGCTGAAGGGAATAATGACGCAAGTTTTTTGAAGCACATTCCGTTAAAATGCCATAACAAACTAAGCATTCAAATGACAGCAAACTGTCGATTAAATAAGGTGAACCTGTCAAACGAATTACGCATATTTCACGAAGCCAAAGGTTGTTCAGGTATTTAGGGGTTGCATACCAAATTCTGGCACAAGACGCAAATCGTGGAAGTACGAAAAACAAACTAGGTAAATATATATTTATTATTTTTTGTTTTCTACATTGTTTTTTTACATTGCTACCTCACTAGGTCATAAGAACCTGTTCTAAGGTAAGTGACAGTGAATACAAGTAGAATAATTTAATATTGATACTTACGTAAAATTTACTTATCGCCGTAACACCTTTTTTAATTGACTTTTTCACACCTCTGGTTTATTACGCAGATGTTTACTGAAGTGGTTATTTGAGTATATGGAAAAAAAATATTAACTTATTATTTTTATAAAATATCTCAAATCGTCTGGGCACTGTTCAGACTGACTACTCACACGGACTGCAGAAAAAAAAACTGCATTCTGCACTTATAGTAACATAATGCATACCATATTAACTTATTTCGCTTAGCTCTGAAAGAGAATGAGTCCAGAATTACACAAATAAAATATTTTTTAAAATTATTTTAAATTCAATCACTGAAAAAATAACAAGAACTTTCTTCAAAGTCTAACACGGTGTTTGTAGGTATTGATTTACATTTTTAAAGGATATCTGAAACATTACAACTCATCCAGTTCAACATTGCTTGCCGTAGACTCAAAAACAATGAATTGCTGTTCCTCAATCATCACTCTACTAATTATGGGTCCACTGTCCAGAATGTCGAGACTTGTTAACTCAAGCCATGGTCTTGAAATTTTTGGTAGCAGTCTAAATGATTTTTGTCATTCTTTACGACTCTACCAAAACTTTGACTTGGATTTGAATGTTCTTTCTTTTGTATATTTTGTCCTATTTTTATCATTGCTTCATTTAATATTATGTATGTGCTGTTCTTTCTCTGTTGCTCTTTTTTCCCCATAGGTTAATACAAATAATAATAATATTTGGATGATTTTTATAGCGCCGTTTTTGTGAAAAATCACCTCAAGGGCGCTGTACAAATCTTATTTTCGATTATTACATATTAATTCCAAGTTTAAATAAGAAAACATACAGGAACATACTTAAGTGGCAGGTCCCATCAGATAGACACACTTATTTAATTAAAATTATAATTTTGATTCTTATTTTATTTTTTATTTATGGGTAAAATTTTTAGATCTCTTTCCATGTATATTCTTACTCCAAGGGTTAAGCTTAGGTTAGGTGAGGTTAGGTGACGTAAGATCAGGTTTGATAAGGTAAGGTTAGGTTAGGTTAAGTTAAGTTAAGGTTAGGTTAGGTTATGTAAGGTTAGGTTAGGTCAAGGTAAGGTTAGGTTATGTAAGGTTTGGTTAGGTTAAGGTAAGGTTAGGTTATGTAAGATTAGGTATGGTTAGGTGAGGTTATACACTCCATGAAATAGACAAAATACGTCGTGTTTTTATAATGCTGATTTTGGACAAGGTGGTTTCTTCCAAGTTTTGGCCACACTGAGGCGATCAGTCCGCTGGACATGGCGATTGGCTAGCGGGATATGGCGGCGTTTTTTCTTGATATTCCGCCGCATCAACCAACTCTTAAATGTCGGGTAACGCAATAATTACGAAACATAAAGCAAAGTTTGAAAGAGAGAGTACGCAAACAGCGTACAATATGGTTGTGAATGATAAATATATAAAGTTTGTGTATTTAGGAAGTACGCTCTAGAGAGACGGAAAGGCTGATGAGGATATTGAAAGAAGGGTGAATGCAGGAAACTCCATTAATGGAGGACTGAACGCCGTCGGCGCTAATAAGAAATTGTCCAAAGAAGCAAAACTAGCAGTGCACAATGAAGTGCTTATATTAACCCTGATGTATGGCAGTGAGGCATGGAACTGGCAGAGGAAGGATGAAAGTAGACTGAATGCTGTGGAAATGAGATCATTGAGACGTATGTGCGTAAAACCATGAACGACCGTATTAAAAATGTAGATACCCGGAAAGAATGCAAGGGTAAGCGTAATGAATAAGACCAAGAAAGGGATGCTTAGATGGTTATGGCATCTAGAGCGAATGAACGAAGAAAGGAGTGTGAAAAGAATATATGACGCAAAGGTGAATAGAAGAAGAAGTGAGGGCGCTCGAGGAAGACATGGCACGGTCAAGTGAGTACAATACTTGTGTAAACGTGAAAATAAAACTCGCATGAATGTTGAAGGGTTTAATTACGCATTTAGGTAATTACACTTGTAACACGAATAGGTATAATAACCGTATCAATATATGAACAATAGTTTCGTGGGTTCCAGACTGTTTGGGTAGAGGTTAAGGGATGCTGTCCCCATCTGCATCGTCAAGTGCATTCCTCCGCCACATGTCAATTGACATCTTTGGGCGAGCCCATTTCAATTCACGCGTTTACACTTGAATCGGGTCATCTAAAGAGTATGTATGAGACGATGTACGATGCATGTGAATGAAGCGAGGAGTGTGTGCCAAGACAGAGTTTTATCGCGGTACGTCTTCTCTGCCTACTCATACGGAAATGGCGTGATGGTTAGTTTGTTAATTAGTGAATGAAAATCAATTTAGTTGCAGATCAAGTTATTTTTTTAAACATTGTCTTAGAAATGGAAAAGGTTCAACATCTGTGACTAGGGAATTTGGTTTGAGTGAAGCCATGGGCTAGTCGGTGTTTTCTGGATCAAAAATGAGTAACAAAAATCATATTATTTATAGAAAAAAGGTAAAAGGCTCTAGTAATATTATGGATTGAAGATAATAAGCAAAACATGATTCCTACCTTAGAGTACATAGAGTGGTACCTTTCAAAGGCAGTATAGTCAGTTTTTAGATGATTTTCGCTGGACTTGACAGACCTGGGTGGGGCTATGGCTAGGGATAGGGTATTTATACATCCATTCATGTTGTCAACATAATGTTTTTGTTTATTCGTATAACACCTTTTTCACAGTATTGTTATCAACAAAAACAAAGCATATAACCTAAAAACCGTTTAGTTGTGTCGAGTTTAGTCGTATATGAAAACATGTGGGCGGAGTCCCCGGAGACGCGGGAGACCAAGATCATCCTTACAGTACATAAAAGCGGTGTGTTATTTTTGCTGTCTCTTTCGCTCTCATGGTGTACGACACAAAAACTCGGAGAAAGTGATTTATCGCAAGTTTGTGTAGGTTGGGTAAAAAGAATTAGCTCTCTCTCCATACATTGTTACTGTTACTCTAAGATTCCTACAGATGGCGATATTATCAAGCGGATGGCTTTAAGATTTTGTGAGCAAAACAGAGAACTGGATTCAGATGATGCTGTGGAAACTTGGTATGTTCGAAAAGAGAAGGACGAATTTTCTGCAAACAAGGGATGGTGGTTCTGATTTCTCATAACATTGAAATAAATGGCGAAATCGCATCGAAATTAAAACCGTCAACTCTGTTGCGATGCATGCGGCAGATCAATTTGTCCAGAATGTGATAAAACCTTAGAGTAACAATATAGAGAGACCGTCCTAATATGAGTCAAGTCGTTGACATACTCGCAAAATAAAGCTCTCTCTTTATGTTCGGTTCTATAAACGTATGAGAAAAAGAGACAAGCAATTGCTGTTAAAAATATACGATTTGGGGCGGGCTAAGTGCCGTGTAAGCAGTTTTTTTTGTGAACAAACTTCACACTGATTACTTATGTCAGTCGAGCCGATAATAAAATGTGCGTAAAAATATCATGACTTAAGTGAATTTAGTGCAATCTTTAAAAAAAGGATATGGCTATATGTGCAGTTGATGGATACTTCAACCGATGTTCAAAAGGACAAAAAAAACAGTTTTTATAGATATGTATCAAAGAATTCGCCTTTTTAGTTTGATCTCAAATATTTAACATCCTAACCTACAAAACACTAGTAGCTAACACCAATATTTAATCCATCTTTGCACTATTCGTTTCAATATAAAAAACTTCCCTTTGAAATTAGTTTTAATGCATTTTTAATATGTTTTACTTAGACAGAGATAAACGAGATTCTCATTTAAATTTTTAAGAACGGGAAACCCCACCCCCTTATCGTTCGGCTTCTGAATGTATCCCGGTCTCTTTCTTTCTTGTGGTACCAACGCTAAATTGTTGACGAACATATAAAGACGGAATAATGTTTATCTTTACGGTTTCCTTCGCCTTCCATTGGCCGGCAGTTTATAGGCCGTACCTCCTTGGTCAAGCTTGGTCATAAAGTTGCTTCAAAATTCCGCAAAGTTAGGTTCTAGGTTACTCTAAGGATAAAACTAACCTTATTTGCCCGGAAACACAGCTGACTACATAAGATATCATAACCGTGGATTACGGAATTGGACTGAGAAGGCATTGAAGTGTTCACGATTGAATATATCGCTGCATCGACTGCTGATGAAGTTCTCAACGAGGCAGATGTACTTGTGACTGTTTTAGAGGAGCACGCCAGCCCCGAGGGAAGTTGTGACAAAGAAGAAGGAAGTCCAATAAGGAATACAAGCTTGGAAGACATGGAGAGGTACCTTTACTAAACAGTGTAGTCAGAACGGTTGACTTTATACTGACTCGATAGAAAGAGACAAAAACATATTAAAGGATGCTGGATAGCCTATTAGTTACCGCCGACATGGAATTCGGACATTTTTAAAAAACATATTTAAACACATGACACAAAACAATAACAATACACCATTAAAATGATTTATAAAGTCAAAATATCACACAAATACGTGGCAGAAGGCTCGCCCAA
This sequence comes from Drusus annulatus, assembly GCA_022651775.1. Lineage (NCBI taxonomy): Eukaryota > Metazoa > Arthropoda > Insecta > Trichoptera > Limnephilidae > Drusus > Drusus annulatus. Next base: position 422,697 of record JAGWCC010000497.1, on the reverse strand, counting down.
ATAATGATGAAGGTTTTTTATTGATTTTATGTCTTTATATCATTAAAAATGTGAAAATTCTACAGTTCGTTCAAAATTATTTAAAACTGTTGAAACACCTCTAAAAAGTGATGTTTTATAATATTTGTTTGGTCTTATTTTAACATTCACGCATATAATACTACGAGGCCTGTTCAAAAGAAAAGGTGAATTTAGAATTTTCGCGGGCTGCGTACATTCGATTATCGATTTTTTTGTTGTTTTTATGTTGGTACACATATGTTTATCATATGTTAGCATTATCAGCCATTTTGGATTAGTGGTTTGTTTTTGACAACTGGAAAGGTTAACGTTTTTGTCTGTTCTTCGATTTTTTTGTTTTGAAAAAAATGGATCAAATAATAAAATCCATGATTTGTTTTTCCACAACTCCAGGACGCTCATCGTCATTAACATCTTCTCGGCCTGTGTACCAACATAACAAAAAAAAAAAAAACGATAATCGAATGTACACAGCCCGCGAAAATTAAAAATTCACCTTTTCTTTTGAACAGGCCATATATATCACCATGATGTTTGATTTATTTGTATACCCAAATGCAAGTTTTTTTAATCAACACAAATATAGGAAATAACCTAAAAATCTGTTGAGGTAAGATATGCGACTCGATGATGTGAAATTAGCGCGGACGGATTACATCCTTACATACTTAGAAGTACTGCAATATTATGTGATGAATTTTTTTTCTCTTCTCTCTCAGTGTAAACGACGTTAAAACCCGAAGATAGTGATTACACCGAAAATTTGTATGGGTCGGGTAAAATTATTTAGCTCTTAACTCCAAGACACCACCTATAATTAAAAACTTAAAGGACTTTTCATGTAATGTGTGTTTCTTTTGTAATTTTACTTCCTTCTGTCAATTAAAATAAACCAATTTTGTTAAATTTTATAAAAATAGAATGTCTGTACAGAATCTTAAATCCAAGTATTCAGTCTATATCCAGTTTCTTGAAGGACCCCTCCACCCCGAACAGCTCCCCGGCACTCCTTGGCCTTGCCCTGCCTCTTGGCTTCCGTGACCCTGCGTGTCTCTTCCTGCAGGAAGAAGTCTTTGTTGGCGAGGATTTTTTCGTAGGTGTTTTCTGGAATGGACAAAATAATTAAATCCTATTTTATTCAAACTGCAGAGACATCGAACGAGAATGTTATAAATAAATTATTTACGTAATACAAAAATATTTTGAGTGTAACCTTATCAGTTAGTTTCATCATCCCACAGGCGACATATGGACGCAGAGGTTAATTGAATTGGTAAGGCAAATACATTTTACACTAGTTTCAGCCACTGTGTAAATTACTTCAGCTGACCCCGGCAGTTGAATCTAAATTATTTCATTGTTTAAAAAAAAAAATGTTCAAGGGGTTAAGGTCCTACTAATATTGAAAAAAGATTTCCGCTTTTACAAAGTGTGAAAAAAGGTGTGTATCATATTTGCGACCGTCTCGTATGAGGCACGCTGGCAATATAACCACTATTACAACCGCACTGTAAGGTTAAATGTATTGTTATTATATCAAAGCAAGAATACATATGGAGAGAAAGCTAAACATTTTTACCCAACCTATACAAATTCACGATGCATTACTTCCTTTAATTAAATTGATTGTCTTGTCTGAACGTAGAATAATTAGCGACTTGACTTGCTTAATGATTGACAGCCCTGAACTATTATACTTAATTGCATTTCATGTTCCTGGCAGTACCTACCATACTATTGTAACAATTCTGCTTTAACCTCACACTTTAACACGCCTATGGGACGAATTCAACATTTGGGAAACAAATACTCCGATGTCGTTGATACATTTAACACGTCAATTTCACACATTAGCACATTTTTTTTCATCTGGTAGAGCTGAACTAATTATTGAAACTATTTAACTCTGAACCTGTTTTTCAGTATTATTTTTTTCTTTTCTTTTCTTTTACAATATTTTATTCAATATTATTTATTCTTTTCATTTACAATATAGTTGTACCTGTTATTCAATATTACTTTTTTACAATATTTTTTGCACTGCTTGTGAGTTTAATGTTTTTTTTTTAAATGCTACAATTTATTTAAAAAGCCTTCAACGAGCATAAATAAATGAAGGACGGCTCGGGACATTATGCAGAATACTTTCCTGGCGATGGTCATGCCGTGGAGCTGCTCATATTGCAGCGGCTGGCAATAGATCGCATGATGCATAATGGCGGAGAGTTGTCCTGGTCCTCTGGTCCTGGTACCCGGTGGTATTGCCGGTCAATGCAGGTACCTTGGCATGATTGAGTTCCTCAGTTGTCCGTTTTTCACAGATGACACGCTTATCTTTCTCTTTAGAATTCCTCCAAAAAACATTGAGGTTCCGATCCTCGGGATCGGACCTGTTAATACTCCTCCCTCACCTTCGTTCGTCTTTCGGCAGCAGATTCCATTTTAAAATTCTGCGCCGCTTCTCACTAGAGATGTCCGTGCTTATTAGAGATGGTGTGCGTAGTAAAGTATAGTGCGGAAAATACTTTTTCTTAACATATTTTCATTAACATAATTTAATATATTACAGCATTAGGTTAGGTTAGGTTAGTAATTACCCTTAACAGAAAAATTCCTAGAAGTGGGAAGTATACCGATTTGAAATAATACTAATCTCACCAGTTTACATAAGATATTTGGGTCCCAGACAGGTCAGTAAAAATGACAATATTTTATAAAAAATAATTTCGATTTTTGTAAAAGTTCGCTCATTTTTTACGAAGTAAGGAAACATTAGGCTTACTTACTGGTACACCAGACACGCCAACGACACACTTCTATCGGATTGTTTGTTCAGTGGGCTAACATGAGGTGATCAGTTATATCATATTTCATACTTTTCATCACTTCGATCCCCGGTGCGGCTCCGCCAAGCTCCTTCGGCAGGATCCTCTGCTCGACGTGCTGGTAGAGGGAGTCCACCCCCCGGGCATGGACATACACCAGGTCCATCAGCTCCGGCTTCATGAAGGGCTTTATCAGCGCCAGGACCTTGTCCAAGTAGAGGCCCGGGTTGACGAAGTGGATGCCCTGGAGACGCAGAGGCAGTGCATCCTAAAAATCAAATACAAAGATATACAGTGATTGACTATTCGTGTATAAGTAGCGCAGTTAGAGTTGACGCTAACAACATCGAAAAAATTAATGTGTGCATAACAATAATATTTGGACGATTTGTATAGCGCCGTTTTTGTGAAAAATCACCTCAAGGGCGCTGTACAGATCTTACTTTCTATCATTACATATTAATTCCTAGCTTAGATAAGAAAATATACAGGAACATTCATATGTATTCACCTTCCAGAGTTATGTTTTTGCATAACGTCACTGAGAAACAGCACATTTCTCGCTTACGCTTGCTTGTCGATTTGAGCAAAAAGGCGACAGCAAGTTTATTCGTTGATTGAATTTGAATTTACTCAACGTTTTTACATATAAAAATATATTCTTTTGAATTTCACTAAAATTTTCTATTTTGAAGTCGAACAACAAGTTTTGCACATGCTGTATGCAATCTATGCATGTTTGTAAATACTGCGTTCACTTTGAATCTAGCGGAGGTACCTATACTTACAATACTTAGGTTATAATTTAAAGATTCTTGCGACCAAACGAATTATAGTGATTGAATTTTGGGGTTAAAAGTCGTGTTTTTTGTTCTGCTATTTCTATCTTGGTGATGGACATACCTGCCTTGATGATGGACACTGCAAGGTTGTCTGAAACGTTGGCTAAAGGAGAGGGTAGAGCAGAAGGCTTGATACTTTCAAATCAATCACCACGATACATTATTTTTTTATACGATCTCGCCAGTTACAAAACGATCGGTGAATTAAATTAAAAAAGTTGTCTAGGCAGATATAAACAAAATATAATATAAATTTCATTCCGTAAGTAGTGTCCGGTGTCACTAACAATATTTTGTGCGGTAAGAGATCTTGTTCTACAGCTATTTGTTCCTCTAATAATAAAGTTTTTATTCCAGAAGGTATGCAGGAGTAGTGCAATGCAATACATTCCATAATTGGTAATAATACATAAAACTAAAGGTGTACTACATACATACACAATAATAAAGAAAAAACACACAAATTCATTGGAAAAATAAAAAATGTAAAAAATATTAATGGAGGATATTTGGTCTCATGTCTACAGAAGGCCATCAAGAGGAAGTCCATCCTGGCAGCATTCAGATTGATAGGGCCAATATCTTACTCCAACGAGCTTCTATGCCAGGATACCACGATGAGGTCATTTCTAGAGTTGTTGATCCTTTTCTCATTCCTGCCACCCTGGTTCTCATAAGGGCTGTAGATCCTGGAACTCCCCCCTCGGTGAACATACCGGAAGCACTGCAGTGCCTGGAAAGACTGAACATCATGCGGTAGGCGTTGTTGTACTGGACCCGAAGCCTTTCCATGCTACTCTTCTTGAAATTGGTCCAGAGCTCGCACGTGTATAGGGTAGTACAGAACGCCAGGAAGAGCGTCCTTTTCACTGGTGGACTACAGAACCGAAACATCTTCTACTGAGCATGTTTGATTTCACACTGAGTGCTCGCCTTTGTCTGTCAATGTCGACGTCATCCGTTAGCTTGCTGGTGACGATGTGCCCTAGATATTTGGTTTCTTCTACCACCCTTAGAACCTCACCCTTTAAGAAAGCTGGTGGAATGTTTTTCGGACCCTGCCCGTGTCTGATGACGATCAGTGCTGTTTTTAGGGGTCGTAAATCATGTTGGTTTCATGTGCAAACTCTTCACGGATATTCAAGAGGATACGTAGCTCTCTAGTAGACGGTGTCATAAAAGAACTATATCGTCCTGCATAGCTCACATTATTAAAACACTGTCCTCCGATATGGCAGCCCACCTCTTGGGGTATTATTTACCCTCTGAGTGTAATTTGAGGCTGCCTACCTACGGTACTTTATTTAGAACTTCCAATACTCCTTTTTTTCTGTAGGTTTCCATTTTGCTAAATAATTTGGCTTAAACTAATCTTTGAGATTTCGCGAATTGTCAACTTGGCATTCGAGAAGTTTAAAAAAAAAAAAGTTTTAAAAGAAAAGTTTACTCACTTGCACATAGGCGAAGCTTTTCTTGAGAGTCAACAGTCCTATCCTCGTCACGTGGCCCAATGCAACCCCCTCAAAGTTAAACACCAAGACAAAGCCGTTCGATGTTCCCTGAAATAAATACAAAACTGTGATTGACGTAAATAAAGATGTCAAAATACTTGAAGCCTATTGTGTCGGACGTACATGGTCCACGATAAATGTGTAGCATTAAGATTATTGTATATTATTTAGAAATGTTAATCATTGTAATGTATATTTCTCCCGGCTTGATAGAGCCCGAATGACGTGAAGGAATCAGCCCTTTGGGCTCGGTCGGCCAGACTGAGGCAGCAACCAGCGGGATGACGGGCGCGTAGCGCGCCCGATCCCGGCCGACCTAACGATTCTTGCGCGAGCGGGTCCCGGAGAAAAATTGATTTGTTTAACCCTTTCACGGGGCCAGGTTAATCACCCGGCCAAATAAAATATACCGGGGTGATAACTCGGCCCCAGCTACACAATTGTCATGTTATTATGTATGTAAATGTTAGGATAAGTTATTAGTTATTAAGAGTTTAGCCCCAAAAAACTGGGCATTATTTGTAATTTGAATATTTGTACTTCTTTTGTGAATCTAATAAAAATGATAGAGGGGCGAAATAAAGTTGAGGTGAAAGCTGGTGGAAAGGAGAAGGGGATAGATTGCTAAAATCTATCCCACAAAATTTTTCTTGAAAATTCCCCCATACAAATCTCCCAAATCCGTGGTCGCGCTCTGGAGCGCAATATTAATTGCGCAAAAAACCAGAAGAAGGCAGATCACAAGCATCCTCCGCCAGCATCACTTCATCTTGACTTCTCTTCGCCCTGACATCGCCTTCAACTTGACTCCTGACTTTTCATTGACCATCGCCTGCCCCCCTGGACCGCCTGACTACACCTCTCTCTGGACCAGACCCGCAGCATCTTCACTTGAAAGCCGAGGCCCTAAGCTGAACCCGTCGTCTCCCTTACAACGAGACGACCCCTTGGAGCACCTCACAGATTGGGACCGCCCCCTATACAGTTTATTTGTGTACCTGATTACGTCGGGTACACCTATTCACACTGATATTTTAGAAAAAGTTATATACATAAATTGGTATAGAGACTTCTAGGAACTTTTTCAGTGTTTACGGATCAGTGGTCTAAAGTCCGATTTTTTTTTCGTATATATCAAGTCAAGGATTCACCAAAAAAAAAATCGACCTTCAGACCACTGATCCGTAAACACTGAAAAAGTTCCTAGAAGTTTCTCTACCAATTTAAAAAAAAAAACAATATTGCCAATTAACACGAGGCATTTCTTTGATCCTAGACAGGCCAATATATGATCGTATTTTGATAGAAGATTCGAAGAATTTTGATGTTTGAAAAATTGTGAGAAACAGAGATCCAGAGGTAAGAAAGAAATTGGCTTTTATCGCGTTATCGCTTCAAGGGAGATACGAATAGTTAGTAGCTGTTCTGGCCGCTGTGATAGCAGTCATACAATTCAAAATATCATGTGCCTGATATATCGAAATTTGTCAAAATATTAGATTCCATACGATGGAAATGAATCAAATTGGGTCGTCTAGAAGTATCGAACTTCACACCATTAATGCCTAGTGTCTCCGATTAAGTCAATTTATTATTACAGTAAAACAGACAAATCTATACCTTTCAACTGAATTATGGCAACATTTTAAAGTTAAATATGCAGCTTTGATCAGTGAATTCTCTGACTAAATCCATCTAAAATATATTTACCGTTTGGGACCTTTTTTACGTAAATATTTATTGTTTTAATATTTGACATCGTCACATATGACATCGTCACATTTTACACCGTCACATTTTACACCGTCACATTTTACATCGTCACATATTGCATCGTCACATTTGACATTGTCACATTTGCACCGTCACATTTGACACCGTCACATTAGACATCGTCACATTTTACAACGTCAGAAATGACATCGTCATAATTTAACACCGTCACATTTGACATCGTCACATTTTACATCGTCACATACGACATCGTCACATTTGACATTGTCACATTTGACATCGTCACATTTGACATCGTCACATTTGACATCGTCACATCTGACATCGTCATATTTGACATCATCACATATGACATCGTCACATTTGACACCGTCACATTTGACACCGTAACATTTTACATCGTCACATATCACATCGTCACATTTGACATTGTCACATTTGACATCGTCATATTTGACATCGTCACATTTGACATCGTCACATTTATACTCGTATATATATATTCAGTAGTACCTTGAATTTTGTATTTTTTTTTTCTTTCGTTGTGAACATAACATATTTCCCACTAACTAATTTGAATGTGCTTCTTTATCACATGCTTTCATATAAGTACAATCGCTTCTTACGCGAAATTATCTAGGGCGAGAAAGAGGGGATTATTCACACGATGAAACTGAACAAACATTGAAAATTTCTTCATTAGAAAAGCGTAGAAAAGACTTTAATTTTAGTTGCTTTTTCAAAATTATTTATTGTTTAATTGACTCGCCTTCTTTGTGGCAACTCACTTGCCGTAGACTCAGAAACAATGGATTGCTGTTCCTCAATCATCACGCTACTAATTATGCGTATCGTTCTCCACTGTCCAGAATGTCGAGAGCTGTTAACTCAAGCCATGGCCTTCAAATGTTTGTCTAAATGATTTTTGTCATTCTTCACGACTCAAAACTTTGACTTGACCCTGGCTTAGATTTGAATGTTCTTTCCTATGTACATTTTGTCCGTTTGTCGTTAGTTTATACATAAATGTCAATATTGTCAACGGCACTTTGTTCCGTGTATATGTTAATGTAAAATATGGGTTGAATTGTACGCACATACTCCTGCAGCATCAGATCTTTGACAAAGAAGAAGTATTTGAGGGCGTTGTCGAAGTTGAAGTGCGCGGGGTCAGTGTCGTGGTATTTGGCGTACATGACTCGCGCCCCGGTCTGGCTCGGTTCGGGCAGAATGCTGAATATCCTGGAAATTAAATCAACAACAATGTTATTTGGGTGTTATGTAACACTCGTCCTAAATATGGTTGCAATATTGAGGCACGTTTGATGTGCCTTTTACACACTAGTGCCAAGGCGCTCATTGATTTGATGGACTGATTACCTAAAGTTTGCAATAAGAATATACGAGTATATGGAGAGAGAGCCAAATATTTTGACCCAACCCATACAAATTTACGATAAATCACTTTCTACTGGTTTTCACGACGTAAATGGCGAGAGAGAAAGAGACATGATAAATTGTCACATAATATCGCACTACTTTCGAGTATGTAAGCATTTTTTTCGTCTTCCGCGTCTTCGGCGACTCTTCCCATTGTTGTGATGCGACACAACTCAACGGTTTTTGAGGTTATATCCTACATTTTAGTTGATAACGATTCTGTGTAAAAGTGACATGTGCCATGAATGGATGTAAAAAGGTGTGTCCACAAAAACCCAAGCCACGCACGAGTCAGGAAAAAATCAACAGTTCTGACCACACTATTTTGCAAAGCTATCCCTCCTGGTATATTATTGCTTTAAAACCTAAAGGGTCCTACAGGATTTGAAGGAGTGATAGCCATTAAGAGAGGGTTAAACTGAAGACATTCCCGTTGACGACATAATATTATTCGGCTCGAAGATCAGTGCAACTAGGCCTGTCCTGACTATGCCCACATTGGACAAATTTAAGCCTTACAAAGTGTCGGCGGCGCTCACGATGGTGGGATGTGATGGATCCCTGTGGCTGAAGAACTCGGGCGCGTGGGTTCTGATGGTATAGTAGCTCTCTACGGTCTGCTTGGCCAACTCCACACTGAAGTGGCAGCTGTGCAGGAAAAACACCAGGTCTAATTCTGAAACGAGCATTCACAAAGCCAGTTGAAAATCAGTAAATATTTTAGATTCTTACAGCCAAAAATAATGTATTGATATACTTTAGGGTTGTTATAGCCGTTTCCGTCAACGTTTTAGAAAGCAGTAACGCTGCAACACCCATCATCAGTGTAGAGAAAAGTGGATTTATTTGTGTGGAAGCAATTAATGAAATATCTTCAAGTTTCATTTGAAATATCTCGGAGGTTACTCGGTTTCTAGATATGTTTTAAAAAAATTACAGTAACAACTTTGCAGGTGGCCAGAAGAGAAATTAAGACGCGATTGTTTTGTTGTTCGGCTGCCAAAATATTTTCAGTTAAGTTTCTTCAAATTGAATTATTTTTTTATGATATAAAGCTATGTAAATGGAAAAATCTATGAACGGTGATATTCTCAAGGTTTTAGCATTCATAGTGTTGAAAACCTTTGAAATGTTGCCATTTTTCCAGTTTTGAGACGAGCTGTCGCCAATAAAAGTTGTGTTGTCAGTTTTGCAGAGAATAATTCTATTATTACCCGTGAAAAGAGTTTTCTTTGGTTACCTTATTTCAATTCATTTTTATGTTCATACTGAATGTGTGCAATTATACTCAGGACCTATGTCATCTTTGGGGATGCTGTGTGGAGGGTCTTTTTGAGGAAAGGAAGGAGTGAACTTGGGTCGTGAAGAGGCCCATCGCTCCATGGCCGAGCTGTTGAACATAAGAACGAGTCGTAAAAGCGAGCCGTTCTCATGTATTGAATGTCAGCCGTGTACAAATGTTGGGCGCGCGTTTGGCAAAGCTCCCGACTATGCAACGGTGCTGAAGGGATCAATGACGCAAGTTCCTCGGAGCATCCTCCATTGAAATACCCGTAGAACAAGGACAGCATTAATACCTGACGTACGAACGTTTGCAATCAATTGTTAAGATAGGAGAATCTATTAAACGGACCGCCCGCTTCTGCACGGAGTCAAGGGTTTTACAGGTATTTAGGGGCTCCAGACCAGAGGTGGCTGCCAAATTCAACAGTGGGGCGTACTGAATATAGAAAATAAAATTTCAAACAAAGCTTCGGTCAAAGTTAAGTTATTCGTGTCAAGCTGTACAAGAATACAAATTCGCGAAATCTGCAAGCCGCGAGGTGATAAGTATTTGTCTTGGCAATGTTCGAGTATTTTTTTAATGGGTTGCAGACTTGGTCAGCCTCACCTGGTATATCAGGCAGGTGGGCCTGGTAGCGGGTCCACTCTTTCAAAGCGTCGAGGTCTTGCTGTTTCAATTCGGGATTCTTCTCAAATTCCCTTTCAATTGTAACCGGAGTGATCGCCATATTCTGCAAGCAAATATTTTCTATTGATTACAACGTTTTCATACAAAATAATCACGTGTGAGTGAGAACTATACAATTATTAACCTAGTTAAAAGATATTCAGTACGAAGAAGATGATTGTATTAAAAAGATATTTGCCTTTACCACATTTTTTTTCTATATAATGTCCACCAGTTTTTAATTTAAAAAAAATTACGGTTAGTATCTGTTGCATCATCTAACATTGTGTAACAAATATCATTATTTTATATTATTCTACTTGTACTCACTGTCACTTACCTTAGAACAGGTTCTTATGACCTAGTGAGGTAGGTAATGTAAAAAAATAATGTAAGAAACAAAAAGTTAATAAATAAATAAATATTTTTTTTAATATGTAGTATATTTGCAGCACGCTCCAAAGTGGTGGTTACTCTCAGTATCGCCCTGGTGAAAGACCACGATGAAGAACCTAAAATTTTCTTGAAATGTCTTTAACCGTGTTTATTGACCAGATCTGAAGAATCCGGTACTTCCGACCTTCCACTTCCCCATCTCGATCTTCTTCCCACTTTCTTCAGCCTCACAACTCACATGACACCTACGCAAATTGCGGGTGCCATGGCACGCCGCTCGTATACATGGCCTGTTCAAAAGAAAAGGTGAATTTTGAATTTTCGCGGGCTGTGTACATTCGATTATTTTTTAATTTTTTTTTTATGTTAGTACACATATGTTTATCCTATTTTAGCATTATCAGCCATTTTGGATTAGCGGTTTGTTTTTGACAACTGGAAAGGTTAGTCACGTTTTTGTGTGTTCTTCGATTTTTTACTTTTGAAAAAAATGGATCAAAGAATAAAATCCATGATTTGTTTTTCCACAACTCCAGGACGCTCATCGTCATTAACACCTTCTTGGCCTTCTGTAAAGCGCTTGTACCACTTATAAACACTTTTTTGAGACAAAGTAGACTCGCCGAATGCCACAGTCAACATTTTAAGTGCGTTGGAGCACAAATTTAATACATATTCTTTGATCCATTTTTTTTCAAAAGTAAAAAATCGAAGAACACACAAAAACGTGATTAACCTTTCCAGTTTTCAAAAACAAACCGCTAATCAAAAATGGCATATAATGCTAAAATATGATAAAAACATGTGTACCAACATAACAAAAATAAAAATCGATAATCGAATATACACAGCCCGCGAAAATTCAAAATTCACCTTTTCTTTTGAACAGGCCTCGTACATCAATCAACAAAATAAAGTAAATAATTATTTTGGGCATAATAACCTTTGTTTCGTGGCTCAGACTCCCTGGAGAACAGTGAAGTGTATTCGTACAGCTGACGAGATGAGAGGCTTCCTTCAAACGATATCCACAAAACAAACTTCTCGGGTGCTCACGGGGAAGTGCTATTGCCACGAACTTAATCAAAACACGCGCAGTGGGAAATTATGCCGTGAAAACGGTCGCCGGTCGTACGTTGAAGACCGAAATTAAAAAAAGAAGGTAGCGTTTGCTCCGCGTCGATGGTAGAACTCGACCGGTCGGTGTTTTCCGGCGTACAAGAATAAATATCACAACTGACTTGCGCTTTTGAGCATCGCGCATAAAGTTAATCTGTGTGACGTCACTTCATATCACGCGATATCTCATTATTAAAAGTAAGTGTTGACGCGATTACTTGATTGATCTTGTAATCTGATTGATTGATTAAAACGCACACATATCTGAAGAGAAAATCTTTGTAAATTAACGTTATACGCATCGACGTGTTATAAAGTAAAAATATAACAACAATATTTGAGTTTTAATGTCTTTTTTATAAATAAGGCACTCTTTATCAAAATTCGTAATCTGATAAAAATATCAATTTCAATAGGTAGGTACTGAAAACGTCAATTTAGTTTCGGGCAGTAAACTTTTACTGCGTAAAATATTTATTTCTTAATTAAATAAAAAACACACGTTGTTTAAATCCACTTTATTTATAGTAATAATATTATAGTAATAAATAATAACGTGGATTTAAACAACGTGTGTTTTTTATTTAATTAATCATGTCAATCCACAAAGTGTTTGCTTTTTCTGATTATTTATTTTTTGTTAAGCCGCGAGGAGCAGTGACAAATTTATTCGGACTCAAGTCCAATAACAAAATAATACAAAACACGAAATGGGAAAAAAGAGCGACAGAAAAGGAAAAGCACATACATAATATTAAATGAAGCAATTACAAAAATAGGACATAATATACGTGAGAAACAACATATGGTATAGTTGTAAAGAATGGCTATAATATTTTTAGCAAAAAACGGCAAGTATCATATATGATACCTGGGGGCCTCTACTCTCACTGAGTTACCTGAAGCGACAAAAAGCTAAAAAAGTCCCAAACTTGTGTCGCTTGAGTCGAGCCTTCTCCTAAATGGTAAATATATTTTCGATGGCCTAAAGGCCACTAAAGCCTTCAGAATCAAACAAGAGTTAGAGCCTTATAAAGTTCATAAGCCCTCATTACCTGGTTGGATTTTCACTAGCATTCAAATGACAGCAATCGATTAAATAAAGGAAACCTATAAAACGAATTATGCATATTTCACGAAGCCAGAGGTTTTTCAGGTATTTAGGGGTTACATATTAAATTGTGGCTCAAGACGCACATAGTGAGAATACTAAAAACAAAGTTGGTGTACCAGACGTTTTGTCAGCACATTGACTATAAATTTTGAGGGACCAGTTTCTTCAAGTCAATCAGCGAAGCGGGCCTGGGTCGGTTGCAGCAAGTCGAAGTTCCAAAGGCGGGAGAAGGCGGATGGTCCAGGGAAAAGCAGTTAAACGAAGTTGTAGGGTCCAGGCGGGAAGAAGCGGTCAGAAGCGCAGAGTCAGGAGAGCTGATGTCGGTAGAGATGCTGAGAGTGTTCTACTTTGGACCGGTTTGGGCCCTGTATTTATATCCCCGGCCCAGCATCCGCTGGACCCGGGATTCGGGCGCTCAAAACACCCGGTTTCTTGCGAGTTCTCCTCTTTGAGAGCTCGTAGCTCCCACTAGCATTTTTCTAGCGGGAAGGCAAAATATACCAGCATCAGCTCTCCTTATGACCTTTCGTTTCCAATAAACCACTTCTTCCCAGCATTTTTATTAATCTCAAATTTTATTAATCTCAAGTTACAATTTATTAGGAGGGTTACACAAGGGGTGGTGGTACATGTTTTGTCTTATAACTACTTAATTAACATAATCACAACATTTTATCTTATACAATTATGTAGTAGGGAATTCAGTCGTCAGATCTGTGTACTTTTATTTATCGTACCGATGACTGAATTCCCGCTAATCTAGTTAACAAATTAATACCTAACCATAATTACGCAACAATAAGATCTTGAAATACGCCGAATCTCTGCCTAGCGCTCATTGGCTGACGGATCGGTCCATTGGCCGGGACGGCCAGCCTCCGGGCGCTAGAGAGGGGATACAGCGTAAGTACTGCCAGCCTAGTAAATCATTTGACAAACGGCCGGTAGAGCGCCATAAGCGCTCGGCTGGCTTTGGAGAAGGGTCGGAGCTCGCTCGTTACTCTCGCGTGTAGTCTCCGATCGTTGTGGAGTGGGACGTATATAGCGCGTACCCCGCCGCTAGGCACGTCAGATGAGTCCGGCCAAGCGGCGTAAACATAGCTCCCGGGCAGTATTTGCTCGGGAACAACAAAACATGAAATTTTAACATTATTATTTACACTTAATGCTAAAACATATTTAATTATTTATTATCACTCTAATCAGCAGCCGGTGGAGGCTCAAAGCGTCCGATACAGTTGGTGTATATTAGTACTTACTAGCGCTGGGAAAAACTTCAATGTTTTGTGAATGCTTCACGATTGCTAGTTCTTTAAAATGAACCCTTCGCAGTGAACACTTCAACTGAAGTCGCATTCGCAGAAAAGAGATTTGAATTTATCCGTTTTTGTTCAGTTCTTTTTGGAACCGGTTCCTCGCCAAAAAAAAACAGGTCCTAGTCGGTAGGGATTTGAAAGTGAAAAGAATTGGAATTGGAACTGGTTCCTCGCCGAAATAAACAAATACTAGTCGGTAGGGATTTGAAGGTGAAAAGAACTGGAACTGGTTCCTCACCGAAAAAAACAAATACTAGTCGTTAGGGATTTGAAAGTGAAAAGAACTGGAACTGGTTCCTCGCCGAAAAAAACAATTCCTAGTCGGTGGGGATTTGAAAGTGAAAAGAACTGGAATTGGAACTGGTTCCTCGTCGAAAAAACAAATACTAGTCGGTAGGGATTTGAAAGTGAAAATAATGTAATCTTACTTCCATTGAAGTATTTGTTCAATAAAATGAATTGGATGAAGTTAATGAAATGAATGAACGCTAAAATGAACAACCAACTTCAATTGAAGAATTTGTTCAATGAACAATGAAGGGAGTTGGAACTGCTGCCAAAAGAAGTAGTTCTTTCAGAGCGGTCACAACGCTAGTACTTACGGAAAATCTACTTATCACCAGAACACTTTCATAATTTACTTTTCACATTTCAGGTTTACTATGCAGATACTTACTGAGGTGAATAATATTGAAATTAAATATATATTGAAAAATAACGTTAAGTAATTATTTTTATAAAATCGTCTGGGCACTGTCAGAGCTTGGAGCCCCTAGGGAAGTAGTGACTAAGACGAACGAGGTAGTGACAGCCTCCGTGGTTAAGTGGCAAAACACTAGACTTTGAATCCAGAGGTCGCGGGTTCAAGCCCGGCGTGGGCAAATACATTTAATTTAATTGTCATAACACATTTAACTAATATAAATAATATATAGTATTTTTGTCGCACGTTCCAGAGTGGTAGATACTCTATGTATCGCCCTGGTGAAAGACCACCATTCAGAATCGAAACGTTGCTTGAAACGGCTTTAGCCGTGTTTGGTGACCAGATATGAATAGCCAGGTACTTCCCGACCTCCTCTTTCCTATCTACTTCCCCTTCCCACTACCTTCAGCCTCACAACATACCCCGTTTGGAGATGCCATAGTCTCACTGGCTTCAGACAGTTGGGAGCAGCTGGGACTCTTGTGCGGTATTCACTATAAAAACAAACAGCAAAAAAACACCATTTTTAGTGTCCTTAAAGAAACTTCGTAGTTCCTTCTTTAAATATATATATATATATATATATATATATATATATATATATATATATATATATATATATATATATATATATATATATATATATATATATATATATATAAATATATATAAATATATATTTACAGTCCAATAAGGATCTTTGAAGCATGGCTGAGTTAAAAATGCCTCACCTTTTTGTAATATCACCTCGAAAAATTACAAGTGTTATTAAAACAAAGGTTTAGAAGTATTTTCATCTATTCGAATTGTTAACAATTTTTATAATTACACCACCCTTTAATTAAAAACTTTAACGACTTTTTATTTATTTTTGTGTTTCTTTTGTATTTTTACTTCCTTATTAATTAAAATTAACCAAATATGTAAAATTGAACGATTTTTTTTTTGTCCAGAATATTTAATCCAAGTATACATTCAGTCTATATCCAGTTTCTTGAAGGACCCCTCTACCCCAAACAGTTCCCCGGCGCTCCTGGCCTTGCCCTGCCTCTTGGCTTCCGTGACTCTTCGCGTCTCTTCCTGCAGGAAGAAATCTTTGTTGGCGTTGATTTTGGTTTGGGTGATTTCTGGAATGGACAAAATAATTTTATCATATTTTACTTTAACTGCAAAAACATCAGACGAGAATATTTTGAACAAACAATTTTTATACGTAATACGTTAGTTTCAAAATAATAAAAGATATAACCTTGAAATAACAATATATGGAGAGAGAGCTAATTCTTTTTACCCAACCTACACAAACTTGGAATAAATCACTCTCTCCGGGTTTTTACGTCGTATACCATAAGAAAGAAAGAGACAGCAATTTTTCCTGAATTATCACACCGCTTTAAAGTATTGTTAGAATGTTCTTCGTGTCCCGCCTCTCCGTTGACTCCGCCCACACGTTATGAGACGCGAAACAAATCGACATAACTCAACGGTTTATTGGTTACATGCATAGAGTTGGTAGATTAGTATCTATCCAAGGCAGTGAAGTCAGTTTTTGACTTGTTTTTGATGATTTTAACCTGACTCGGCGCACCTGGGCGTGGCTAAGACTAAGGCTATAGTATTTATACATCCATTCATAGCACATATCGACATAATGTTTTTGTTTATTCGTATAGCCACTTTTTCACAATATTTTTATCAACAAAAATATAGCATATAACCAAAAAAACCGTTCTGTTGTGTCAAGTTTAGTGGCATAATAAAAAATGTGGGCGGAGTCCCGCCGTGAACCAGGACCTTAAGATCATTACGACAGTATATAGAAGCGGTCTAGGAAATTTGCTGTCTCTTTCTCTCTCATGGTGTACGACGTAAAAACCAGGAGAAAGTGATTTATCGCAAGTTTGTGTAGGTTGGGTAAAAATAATTAGCTCTCACTCCATATGTTGTTACTTCAAGGTTACATGTTATATATTTTTATAACAATATTGTGAAAAAATGGTAATACGAATAAACAAAAACATTATGTCGACGTGTGCTATGAATGGATGTATAAATACCTTAGCCCTAGTCTTAGCCACGCCCAGGTCTAACGGAGTCCGGTAAGCCTTGTAAAAACTGACTACAGCTCTCTCTACAGCGCTCTCTCTTGTATATTATTGCTCTGAGGATATAACCTCAAAAACCGTTGAGTTATGTCGCATAATAAAACGTAGTGGGCGGAGTCGCCGGAGACGCGGGAAATGGAAAAAACGCTTACATACCTAAAAGTGGTGCGATATTATGTGACAACTTGTCTTGTCTCTTTCTCTCTCACGGTTTACGACGTAAAAACCCAAAGAAAGTGATGTATCGTAAATTTGTATAGGTTGGGTAAAAAAAAAATCTCTCTCCATACTCGTATATATTCTTGCTCTGAGGTACGGCAAGTACTTTTTCTTAACATTATTATATATTTTAAAGCATCAGGTTAATTACTCTCAACATATTTTATTCGGAGTAAGGAAAAACTGAGCTTACTTTTGGTAGACCTACACATCAGCGACACTTTTTGGTCGGATTATTTGTTCAATTAAGTATTGAGTGATCAACTATTTCATATTTCATACTTCTCATCTCTTCGATCCCCGGCGCGGTTCCGCCAAGCTCCTTGGGCAGGATCCGCTGCTCAACGTGCTGGTGGAAGGAGCCCATTCCCTGGGCGTGAATGTTGATCAGGGCTACCAACTCCGGCTTCATGAAGGGCTTCATTAACGCCAGGACCTTGTCCATGTAGGGGCCCGGGTGGATGAAGTGGATGCCCTGGAGACGCAGGGGCATGGCGTCCTAAAAAACAAATACAATGATTCATTATTTATGCATACATTGGGCGATTAGAGTTGATACAAACCACATAAAAATAAAACTGTGTGTGTTGGTGCATATTTAAACACTTACAGCGAAAACGTCACTGAGAAACGGCATTTTGTCTAACGCTTTTTTTTTATTTTAGCGAAGAGGACATGTGCATGCTGAGTGTTTGGTGTGTCTAAGACTATTTTCAGAAGATTGTGGTTCCATAATCGTCTTGTTGGTTTTAATTTGCAAAAAAAATAACATCGTTACATTGAATCGCTTGTGTATCAGAAATTTGACACACCCTGTATCCAAAATTAAGACCCAATTTTGTTCACCCCGAAAATGACAAGGTTTTGCAAAAATATATTTTTCTATTGCGATGGCTGTTCAACTTTTTAGGATCTATTAAATACTCAATGCGCCCTTCAGGTGATTTTCCCACGAAAACGACCTTATAAAAGTAATCCATTTATTATAATTAACCTTTCCTTACCTATGATGTGTAACGACTACACATTGCTTCAATAACTTTAATATGTCTATAATCATCATAAATACTGGCTTCAGATTTTGGGTATTCCTCCATAATACATTAAAGCATTGAATGAAAAATTAGTGTTTATGTTAATTAGCACTTATCGGGCACATGCGAGATATTTTGTGAAAATCGGGAATAAATTCACCAATAAAATCAAACGCTGCTGGTGTGTGACGTAGGTATATTCATTTTAAAACCGCCATGGGATGCAAAGAACGCGAAGAGTGTGCGGGGGAGATACGAAGCAATTTACATCTCACTCTTACTTGACTTCGCAATATGGGAACCCGCGAAATGGAATGTCAGTTCGCACCCACAGCGCGTACGATTTACCGCCAGTGGCCAGTAGCTTTCGGGCATCTCTCGGAGGTGGTCCTCTTGCCCGTTTTGTGAGCGTCAGCCGATAATTTTTTCATGTTTTCATCTTTAAAATTTCAATTATTGTCACTGTTGACTTCAAATATGATTAATTTAAGCAATTAGCTGTGAATATCCTTATTTTTCTGATTTATATCGCATTTTTTTACCAGTGCAATGATTACACAACGCCGGGGCCGGAATAATAATTCAGCACAGTAAGGGGAAGTTTAATGAAGTCAAACATTAAATAATATTAATAATCTAAAACACAAATATGAAACAGAAAAAAGCGTTAAACTAAAAAGAGCAATGGTCATGACCAAGATACGAACTCGGAACCTCCAACATATCCAGGAGTAGCACTCAATCAATCCATCAATACCATTACTCATTAATACATTAATACTCATTAGAAAAAGGCATTTTTAAACGATTTCATATTTCTATTGAAAATTATTAATATTTGAATTTATTTCGATTTTAGGCTGCCATCTTTTGATAAGATTCAAAGCTCGTCTCAGTCATGAACATTGTTCTTTTTAGTTTCTGGCTCTTTTCTGTTTTATATTTGTGTTTTAGATTACCGATATTATTTAAATAATAAATAAGCATTAATGCTTCAAAATTAATTTCAATTTTTATTATTGATAAAGTAATTGATAAAGTCATATCCTAAATCTTAAGTTTCGTATTTTCAATTCACACTACAAAAACAAAATGGTATCCGAAATATGGCTATTTTCCTCCAAATATATATAATACATTTCACGAATACGAGACATAAGCAGACCCTTCGAAACCCAGTGTTAATTGAAATTAACAAGATTTTTATTATTTTTTATCATAACCAACAGCAATTAAAAAAAAAAAGAGATTTTGTTTTCTGATAGCTGACAGTCTTCTTTACTGTATCCAATTTTTCCATTAGGATTAATTCTTATCTCTGACACAAAAACAGTTAATATTTTCTACCTACGGTTACCATATGGATGCTGTGACAGTGCAGACAATCACATTATGTAGAACTTCCAACACTTCTTCATCTTGCAGACTTATACTAATAAAGAAGTCGGTTTAAAACTAACCCTTAAAATTTCGAGAATAATGAACCTTACCTTTAAAAAGTTAGTAATTCAGAATTTAGAAATTCGGTAAATTACAACCTATTGGTATTAAAGTTTACTCACTTGCACATAGGTAAGGATTTTGTTGACAGACAACAATCCTAACCTCGCCACGTGGCCCAATGCAACCTCCTCAAAGTTTAACACAATGACAAAGCCATTCGACGTTCCCTAGAAAAAATACAAAACTATGATTAACATAAATAAAGATTTAAAAAATACTTAAAACCTTCTCCCCGATATTTTAGAAAAAGATAGGAAAACATATTGAGACACCAAAAAGTATCGAACTTCAGACCCTTGATCCGTAAATACTGAAGATATAATTTCTAGAAGTGTCCATACCTTGGAGGACATGGACTACACTGCGAAACAGTGTAGTCCAAATTTGTTGACTTTATACTGACTCGATAGAAAAAGACAAAGATATATTAAAGGATGTTGGATAGCCTATTAGTTACCGCCCACATGGAATTCTGTCATTTTTAATATACATATTTGAACACATTAAGCAAAACAATATCAACGCACCATTATAATGATTTATAAAGTCAAAATATCACAAAAACACTTATTACGGAAAGTTTTCCTGAATAATAATTTTTTCAAATTTTATGTCTTTATATTAAAATGTGATAATTCTAAAGTTCGGTTAAAAATATTTAGAACTGTTGAGATACCTCTGAAAAGTGATGTTTTGTAACCATTGTTTGGTCTTATTTGAACATTCACGCATAGCCCATATCACCATCATGTTTGATTTATTTGTAAAACCACTGCAAGTATTTTAACCAATACAAATATAGGAAATAACTTAAAAATCCGTCGTTAAGTTATGTGACTCGATGATGTTAAGTTAGCGCGGATGGAGAACATCCTTACACACTTAGAAGTGCTGCGATATTATGTGACGACTTTTTTTGTCTCTTTCTCCCGCATGGTATTCGACGTAAAAACCCGGAGAAAGTGATTTATCGCAAATTTGTATAGGTTGTGTAAAAATATTAGCTATACCTCCTTATACCGTTACTCTAAGGTCTATAACAATTTGAAAAAAAGCTAGTATCGCTTATTTACATGAGGTCTTTTCTTGACCCCAGACAGGCTAATAAATTGATCAGCTTCAATAAAGAATTATGTTAGTTGAAAATGTTCAATCAATATCACCAAAAGTATGAAAAAATGTGTCTTGTATCACTTTATCTCTTTAGCGGAGATAAACATAGTTAGTAGGTGTACTGGCCGCTAGGATAACAGCCAAAAAGCATCAGAAACCGACTTGAATTCACAGAAATTAAGCAATATAAAAAATGCGACTGAAATATCACAATTTGTTAAAATATTTGATTCCAGGAGACGGAAATGAATAAAATTGGGACATCTAGAAGTGTCAAACTTCACACCACTAATCCCCAGTATTTCTCATGAAGTAAATTTAGCATATCGTCGCCGCAAAGGCAAAAGGGCCGAAGCGTCATTTCGGGAAGTTTACAACAGGGCATTTTAAAGATCTTTTTATTTAATAAATATTCAGTACCTGGTTGGATTTAGAAACAAAATTGACTCAAGTACTTCAATGCTTTCGCTGAGTTACCTGGAGTGACAAAAAGCCAAAAAACTAAACTTGCGTCGCTTGAGTCAAGCCTTCTCCCAAATAGTAAATATATTTTAGATGGCCAAACAGCCACAAAGTCTTCAGAATCAAACGAGAGTCAGAGAATTCGATGCACTGTTCAAAACTGCATATTTGTATCACTTTTGACCAAAGTGTCGCTCGAGCCTTTTTGCCTTTCCAGCGACGATATTGTCCATAAAACAAAAACGGGTTGTACTGTACGCACATACTCCTGCAGCATCAGATCTTTAACAAGCATGAAGTATTTGATGGCATTGTTAAAGTTGAAGTGTGCGGGGTCCGCGTCGTAAAACTTGATGTACATGACTCGCCCCCCGGTCTGACTCAGTTCGGGCAGAGTGCCAAATGTCCTGGAAAATAAACCAACAACAGTATTATACAACAGCAGGTGTTATTCACTATTATAACACTCGTCCTGAATCTGTTTTGGATATTGGGGCGCGTTTGTTGTGTCTTTCGGCTGTTCACTAGTGCTAGAAGATGGACTGATGACCTAGCTACCTAAGAGAGCTACCGAATTTGAATGAGTGATAGCCACTAAGAGAGGGCAAAACTGGAGACATCCCCGTAGGCATAAAATACAAGACACGTCATATTCATACAAATCTTATAAAAAATGTAGCACCGTCTTGTTATAAGAATATGAGATAGCTATTTGAACGTCCCACGCTACTGTTATTAATTTATTTATTTATAAATTAACGGACAATTACAAATTATTATCCAATTACAAAAAATACATATAAAACACGAAATGGAAAAAAGAACAACAGAGAAAGAATAGCATATACATAAAAAACAAATGAAGCGATGACAAAAATAAGGCAAAATAAACATAAGAGAGAACATTCAAGCCATGGTCTAGTCAAAGTTTTAGTAGAGTCGTAAAGAATGACAAAAATCATTTAGACTGCTACCAAAAATTTCAAGACCATGGCTTGAGTTAACATGTCTTGACATTCTGGACATTGGAGAATTTGTGATGATTGAGGAACAGTAATTCATTGTTTCTGAGTCTACGGCAAGGAATGTTGAACTGGATAAGTTGCAACAGAGAAGGTGAGTCAATAAAACAATCAATAATTTTGTAAATGAAAATTAAATCAAAGTCTTTCCTGCGCTTTTCTAATGAAGACATTTTCAATAATTGTTCAATTTCATCATATGAATAATCGCCTCTTTCTCGCCCTAATCTCCATGCAATACCGCGTAAGAAGCGATGTTGTACGGATTCAATATGATGAATATGAACGGTATAGAAAGGAGACCAAATGACACTAGCATATTCTAGATGAGGGCAAACTAATGAGCAGTAAAGGGTTTTTAGAGTCTTTATATTCTTAAAGTCACATACAATTCTATTGATGAAGCCAAGAAGTTTTAGTGATTTATTGGCTACATTATTAATGTGATCACGAAAAGAAAGATTATAGTCTAGAGTGACACAAAGATCTTTTATAAATCAGACCGTAGATAGGGATTATAATTATAATCGGGTTTCACGCTACTAGCCGTAGAATATAGTATTTATTGAAATAATAAGTGATTTGTGGGTAATTATGAATGGAAAGAAACTCCATGAGATATGTTTTTTGCTCCCGAATGATTTGTATACCTCTAAAGGCATTTTTTTGTCAGAAAGTAGCCTACAGCGATGCGTTTGCGACAGCTGGTAACAGCTTGTCTGTCGAACGAATGTTTGTGTGATACTAAACGCAGTAAATCTTAAGTATGTCCCGCGGACTCGGTTGAGTGCATTTACGCGCGTTGTCTCAGTAACGTATTTTTTTTTATTTAATTCATTTAGGACATTCCAGATGATGACATAATATTATTCGTATTCGTAAAAAGCATTAACTTTGTGGCTTGCCATATTTATAAATAGAACATATATACTTTGTTTTTAACCACTTTTTTGAAAAAGTGGTTAAAAACAAAGTATATATGTTCTATTTATAATATTATTCGGCTCAAAAATCAGCCCACCTAGGCCTGTCCTGACTATGCTCACATTGGAGAAAATTAAACCTTACACGTTGTCAGCGGCGCTCAGGACGGTGGGATGTGAGGGATCCCTGTGGCTGAAGAACTCAGGCACGTGGGTTCTGATGGTGTAGTAGCTCTCTATGGTCTGCTTGGCCAACTCCACACTGAAGTGGCAGCTGTGCAGGAAGAATACCAGGTCCAATTCTGAAACGAACATTCACAAAGCGAATTAAAAATCATGATTTTAGATTCTTACAGCCAAAAATATTATGTTGATAGACTTTGGGGTTTTAAGGATTGAAAGCCGTAACGCTGCAACGCCCATCATCAGGGTACATGAGTGGAGTGTAGAAAAAGTGAAGTGATTTGTGTGGAAGCAATGAATAAAGTATTTTCAAGTATCATTTGAAATATGTCGGAGCTCACTCGGTTTCTGCTTTTAAATTAAAATGTCAGATATACTGGGACAACTTTGCAGGTGGCCAGAAAAGGAATTAAGACGCTATTTTTTTCATCATTCGGCGGCTGTCAAAATATTTTGAATTAGGTTTCTTCAAACTTCATTGTTTTTATGGCGACTGCGGAGGAAAAACACCAGGTCCAATTCTGGAACGAACATTTACAAAACCAATGAAAAACAGTAATGATTTTGGATTCTTACAGCCAAAAAGTTTACGTTGATAGACTTTGGGTTTATTCAGGCCAGGCCCTGATCCAAACGGCCCCCGACGCAGGTACGATGTTTGGCGCCCCTTGCCGAAACCTAAATTTAAACCTCAACATTTTCGAAAAACTATTTTTTACGTCTAATAAAATAAATAATATTAATAATCTAAAACATAAATATGGAACAGAAAAAAAAACAGAAACTAAAAAGAGCAATGGTCATGACCGAGACTCGAACTAGGAACCTCTACTCTATCCGGGAGTAACACTCTGCCAACTAAGCCATCAAGACCTCATTTGAAAGCAGCATTTTTTTAACGATTTTTTAAGCTGCAGTCTTTTTTTTGTCTCGGTCATGACCATTGTTTTTTTTTTAATTTCTAACCTTTTTCTGTTTCATATTTGTGTTTTAGGTATTAATATTATCACAATATTAATGCTTTAGAGGTAATTCCAATTTTAAAATATAGTAAAACAACTTTTTGTGTAATTATAGTACATACGAGTATCTTTGTTATTTCCCAATTCTGGACCCATGGGTATTATACACAAAAAGCACCACTCTTACAGCAACGTCAAAGACCAGATATTCTTGATAGGAAAAGCTGCGCAATGTTTTTCATGGTCCAGACAGAATTTCCGCATTGTAAATAAGATAATAAAATTGAATTAAAACATGAAATTTAACAATCATTGGATATTTCTTCATTAGAAAAGCGTTGAAAAGACTTTGATTTAATTTACATTTTCAAAATTATTGATTGTATAATTGACTCATCATCTTTATTGCAACCCATCCAGTTCAGCATTCCTTGCCGTAGACTCAGAAACAATGAATTGCTGTTCCTCAATCATCACTCTACTAATTATGGGTCCACTGTCCAGAATATCGACACTTGTTAACTCAAGCCATGGTCTTTAAATTTTCGGTACCAGTCTAAATGATTTTTGTCATTCTTTATGACTCTACCAAAACTTTGACTAGACCTTGGCTTTGATTTGAATGTTTTTTTATTATTTTTTCTTAAAGACAAACTTTCCCGGGTTACGAATAACCTGACAATATTTGAAAAACTCTTACTGCCATCATAAAAAGCGGAAGATGTTGCTTGTACATTGATGGAGGAATTGAACGCACGACGCCCGGGTGGGAATCCGACGCCTTTGTCCACTCAGCTACCAACCAGCCTTTCTTATGTATTGTGTCCTATTTTTGTCATTGCTTCATTTAGTATTATGAATGTGCTGTTCTTTCTCTGTTGCTTTTTTATCCCATTTCGTGTTGTATTTTTTTTTTCAATTGGGCAATAGTCCGTTACTTTATAAATAAATAAATCATTGAGGAAGGCGCTTACAAAGATCGACCGTTAGTTAAATAGCAATTAAAATTAAACAATTACTTTTAAAGACACGGCACTGATAACTAAATGCCAGCATTTATTTCTTGGCAAATTACACCTGCGTGTATGTCAACAGATTTTGTAATCGTGTGTCATAAAACAAATTGTGGTCGGAACGGAATATGATTGCGCCGCCAATTACAGTATTTATGTTGAGTAATTATATAAAGTTAAAAAAAGACAAGAATAAAAAAGTACGCAAGCACACAATGAAAATATAATAACTATGAAATTGAAAATAACTTTGAAGTATTAATACTAACGTTTTTTATATTTAAATAATATCAATAATCTAAAATACAAACACGAAACAGAAAAAAGTCAGAAAAAAAAGACAATGGTCACAACCGAAACTCGAACTCGGATCCTCTACTATATCCGGGAGTATCGCATTAACCAATTTAGCCATTGGGACCTTATAAGAAAGTGATAATATATATTTTTTTTTAATTAGTATTAGCCTATTAAAGCTTTAAGAAAATGTAACACTACAAAAAACGTGAGGGTTGCCCGAGGTTCTCACTTGAATTATTATAATTCGTGCCTTTCTTGGGCGTCCTCGACTACTTCTTCCATTCACTTTCGCAACATATATTTTTTTCAGACTCCTTTCTTCGTTCATTCGCTCTACATGCCCAAACCATCTAAGCGGCCCTTTCTTGATCCTATTCATTACGCTCACATCAGCCTTGCATTCTTTCAGGATATCCACATTTTTAACACGGTTCATACATGGTTTTACCGCACATACGTCTCAAAGATCTCATTTCCCCAGCATTCTGTCTACTTTCATCCTTCCTCTGCCAGTTCCATGCCTCACTGTCATACATCAGGGTTGGTATAAGCACTCCATTGTGGACTGCTAGCTTCGCTTCTTTGGACAATTTCTTATTTGCGCCAACAGCGTTCAGTCCTCCATTAATGGAGTTTCCTGCATTCACCCTTCTTTCAATATCCTTATCAGCCTATCCGTCTCTCGTAAACATACTTCCTAAATACGCAAACTCATCCACTTGCTCCAAGTATTCATCATTCACAACTATACTGCACGCTGTTCCGTACTCTCTCTTTCAAACACCATGACTTTGGACTTACTTACATTCATCATCAACTCATTTTGCATACATACTTGGTTCACCCTAGACACGAGAAATTGTAGATCTTCCATAATGTCAGCAATCAGAACCGCATCGTCCGCATACAAAAGGCAACATACTTTCAGATTGTTCATTTTTGCGCTCAAGACCACACTTTTCAATTCTTGCATATAATTATCCATGTACAAATTGAACAACCACGGTGACATTACACAGCCTTGCTTTACACCTTTTGTAATGTTAAACCACTTCGTAAAATCACCGTTCACTCGAACACATGCAACGCTTCCCTCGTACAATGACGTGATTGCTTGTATAAGATTCGTGTTAACTCAATACATGGACAATACCTTCCACAATTTGTTCCTATCAACTCGATCATACGCCTTTTGAAAATCGATGAAAACACAGAAAAGTTTCTGGTTTTTTGCCAAAAACTTTTCTGTAAGCATCCATTCCTCTGCATCAAAAATAATTTAAATTTTAGATTGATTAAAACTGACCCTCACCATTCAAATTCTAAGCGTAAAACGATTTCCAAAATGTCTGATTTCCCGAATGTGTCATTTTAATCAATCCCATTATTTCATTCAAAATTATTTTTGATGTCTTCCGATTTTTGGCAGCCATGATGCTATTTCAAAGATGGCTGGTTTCGCTTAGCCTAAGCATAATCAGGTTACAAATTTAAACTAGACAAAAATACAAAGCGTGCAATTATATATACAAACACAAGGAAGAACACAATATTAGATAAAATAAGATAAGAGAAGAGTGAGAAACTTTTTTTTTTCTCACTGTTCTCTTATTTTATATTATTTTGAGTTCTTCTTCTGTATGTGTATATATAATTGCACACTTTGTGTTTGATTTTTCTTACATTTTGTACCCTGATGATGCTTAGGTTAAGCTAAACCGGTCGGTCATAAAAAAAAAATCTTTAGTCTTAAACAAAGTTATTCTTTAATTTTCATTAAATATGTCAAACCACCGCTTTTCTACAGAAATATAGAATCTTTATTGCTCCAAATAAAGCCTCTGTTGAAGCTAGCTTATCCGTGTCAAGCCGTACAAGAATACAAATTCGCGAAATGTATAAACCGCCGAGTGAGAAATATTTTTATATACAATTTTTATTTAATCACCTGGTATATCTGGAAGATGGGCCTGGTAGCGGGTCCATTCTTTCAAAGCGTCGAGGTCTTGCTGTTTCAATTCGGGATTCTTCTCGAATTCCCTTTCAATTGTAATCGGAGTGATCGCCATATTCTGCAAACAAATTATATTTATTTGTCAAATTGTGTTTTAACAGATTATTCACGTGCGAGTGACAACCATCATAAACATAGCATTATAAACATAGTTAAAGATACATAGTACAAAAAAGATAATTTGAATAAGAAGATATTTAGTTTTAAACCATAATTATTCACATACATACATATATATATATATATATATATATATATATATATATATATATATATATATATATATATATATAACCTAACCTAACCTAATTACAGGCTAGAGCAATAATATACCAGGAGGGATACCTTGTGTAATCAGGATTGTGGATTTTTTCCTGACTCGGGCGTGGCTAGGGCTAGTGCTAGTAATACAACCATTTATAGCACATCTCAACATAATGTTTTGTTTCTTTGTAAACCACTTTTTCACAGTATTGTTTTCAATAAAAATATAGGACATAACCTCGAAAACCGTTGAGTTATGTCGCATCACAAAACGCAGTGGGCGAGTCACCCGAGACGCGGGAGACGTCAAACATGCTTACATACCGAAAAGAGGTGCAATAGTATGTGATAACTTGTATCTGTTTTTCTCACAGTTTACGACGTAAAAACCCCGAGAAAGTAATTTATCGTAAATTTTTACAGGTTGGGTAAAAACATTTACTTCTCTCTCCATATATATATTCTTGCTCTGAGGTACAAACATTACATAATGTGAGTTTAATTAAATAAAAGGGGAACAACAAATCAGATAGAGTGAGGTAGAAGTGAGAAAGCGTACAACATTAAAATAGGACCATTGAAGCTGTATGAACATTTTGGAAATCGTTTGGCGGTAAGAATGAGAATGGTGAGGGTCAGTTTTAATTAATCTAAAATATAAATTACTATTTTCCCAAGAGCATCCTCGGAAAAATTAAAATTATTATAAACAATTAATGATTATTCATCAAAATTTTAATAATTCAAATGTGAATCTCGGGCAAACCTCACGTTTTTGTAGTGTTACATCCTCTTAAAGCTTTGATAGGCTAATAATAGTTTAAAAAAATATGTCTCGGTTGTGACCATTGTCTTTTTTTATTTTTTTACTTTTTCTGTTTCATATTTGTGTTTTAGATGATTGGTTATATTTAAATATTAAAAAAAAACACACAATCATTAATGATTTAAAGTTATTTCACGTTGGACACGTTCCGGAGTGGTCAGTATCGCTCTGGTGAAAGACCACCATTCAGAATCTAAAGTTTGCTTGAATTTTTTTTTAATAGTGAATACCGCACAAGAGTCTCAACTTATCCCAACCGTCTAGAGCCAGTGAGACTATGGCATCCCCAAATAGGGCATGTTGTGAGGCTGAAGGGCTGTTGTTGGGAGGGAAGGAGATATGGAAGAGGAGGGTCGGGAAGTACATGGCTATTCAGATCTGGTCACCAGAGTGGTAGATACTCTAAGAATCGCCCTTGTGAAATACCAACATTCAAAATCGAAACGTTGTTTGAAATGGCTTTAGCCGTGTTTGGTGACCAGATCTGAATAGCCAGGTACTTCCCAACCTTCATCTTCCTCATCTCCTTCCCCTCCTCACTACCTTAAGCCTCAAAACATACCCTATTTAGGGATGCCATAGTCTCACTGGCTCTAGACGGTTGGGAGCAGTTGAGACTCTTGTGCGGTATTCATATAAAAATAAAAAAGCACGACTAAAGCCATTTAAAGCAACGTTTTAATTCTGAACGATGGTCTTTTGCCAGGGCGATACTTAAAGTATCTACCACTCTGGAACGTGCCCCAAATATAATTTTTATTAACTTATATAAATTAAATGTGTTATGACACTTATTAATTAAATACAAGTTATTGGCACACGCCAGGTTTGAACCCGCGCCAAGGAGGCTGTCAAGTGGCTTTGACCGTGTTTGGTGACCAGATTTGAAGAGTCAATACTTTTCAACCTTCCCCTTTCTCATTTCCATCCCTGTAGAATAGAACGCCACTGACTGACTCGTGTGCAAAAATCACATCAACATGAAGAAAATAATTATAATGGGTTTTATAACCTTGTTTCGTGGCTCAGACTCCCTGGAGAACAGTGAAGTGTATTCGCACAGCTGACGAGATGAGAGGCTTCCTTCAAACGATTTCCAGTTTACCAGTAGAACAAACTTCTAGGGTGCTCACGGGGAAGTGCTATTGCCACGAACTTAATCAAAACACGCGCAGTTAGAAATTATGCCGTGTAAACGGTCTCCGGTCGTACGTTGAAGTATGAATTTCGAACAAAAAACGAAAGCGACGTTTGCCACGAACTTATTCAAAACACGCGCAGTTAGAAATAATGCCGTGAAAACGGTCTCCGGTCGTACGGCGCAGTACAAAATTCGAAGGAAAATGATAATGACGTTTGCCACGAACTTATTCAAAACACGTGCAGTTAGAAATTATGCCGTGAAAACGGTCTCCGGTCGTACGGCGCAGTATGAAATTCGAAGAAAAATATAACGACGTTTGCCACGAACTTATTCAAAACACGTGCAGTTAGAAATTATGCCGTGTAAAACGGTCTCCGGTCGTACGGCGCAGTATGAAATTCGAAGAAAAATGAAAACGACGTTTGCCACGAACTTATTCAAAACACGTGCAGTTAGAAATTATGCCGTGAAAACGGTCTCCGGTCGTACGTTGAAGTACGAAGTTTGAAAAAAAAATCGAAAGCGACGTTTGCTCCGCGCCGATAATATAACTCGACCGGTCAGTGTTGCCCGGTGGATAAGAATAACAATTCCAACTAATGCAAACTTGGACTATGGTCCATCGTGCATAAAGTTGATCTGTGTGACGTCACTTAATATGCCATTAATTAAAAGTATTGTAACAACTTGTAATTAGTTGATTGTTCCTGTAATTATTTGAATAAAAAAATGTTCTAAGAGATTTCTTTTATCTTCTGATTGTAATAAATTGATTTCAAAATATGTTTTTTAATCGCTTTTAAATATTATTTAAATCGACATAACATCGTCGCCGGAAAGGCAAAAGGGCTGAAGCGCTATTTTGGGAAGTTGCACTAGAGCACTTTAAAGTTAATTTTGTTTTACAATAAACCTGGTTGGATTTTGAAAATAAAAGTTAACTAAATGCTGCCACTGTTAAGTTACTTGAAGCAACACTTGACAAAAAGTTTTAAAAAGTCCCAAGTTTGTGTCGCTAGAATTGCCCTCCATAGTCGAGTGGTAAGACGCTCGACTACGATTCCAAAAGTTTCGGATTCAAACCTGGCGTGCGCAAATAACTTTTATTTAATTAATATGTGTCATAACACATTTAATTCATATAAAATAAAATAAAGTATATTTGCGGCACGTTCCAGAGTGGAAGATACTCGATGTATCGCCCTGGTGAAAGACCACCATTCAGAATCGAAACGTTGCTTGAAATGGCTTTAGCCGTGTTCGGTGACCAGATCTAAATAGCCAGGTACTTTCCAACATTCCACTTCCCTATCTCCTTCCCTTTCCCACTACCTTCGGCCACACAGCACACCCCCATCGGGGATGCCATGGTCTCACTGGCTGTAAACGGTTGGGAGCAGTTGGGACTCTTGTGCCGTATTCAATGTAAAAAAAGCGTTTTCCCGAATGGTTAATATATTTTAGATCAGAGGTTCCCAAACTTTTTTGTCCCGTAGACCACTGTTTTGGAAAACAGAAAAAATCGACCCCCTGCTTTCCTAATATTGATTTTTTTTAGCGTTGGGAAAAACTTCAAAGTTTTGTGAACGCTTCAGGAACAGCTAGTTCTTTGAAATTAACTCTTCGCGGTGAACACTTCAATTGAAGTCGAACTCGCCAAAAAATAATACTAGTCGGTAGAGATCTCAAATTGAAAAGTGCTAGCAAATCAACAAAAATTCCTCTCCGAAAAAAAGCACTAGTCGGTAGAAATTTGAAATCGAAAAGTACTAGCAAATCGACAAAATATCCTCCCCAAAAAATAATATAATTAGGGAATTAATGTCTATTATAAGAGAGTATTACGTAAGGTCCTGCATAGGTACTATCTGTGAGGTGGATTATTACATTTGCGGGAATCCAACATGTTGGTGACGGCCTGGCTAAATGGAATCCAATCTCATGGACCCCCATTTACGTCTCATGCACCCCCAATTTTTTTTTTTTCACTGACGTGGACCCCTTGCAGGTCGGAATCGACCCCTGGGGGTCGATATAGACCACTTTGGGAATGACTGTGAGATGAGATGAAGGGACACAAAAATCTTCAGAATCAAACAAGAGTTAATGCATTCGATGCTGATTATTTTTTTTTAAACTGCATATTTAACTCATTTTGGACCAAAATGTCGCTTAAGCCTTCTTGCTTTTCCAGCGACGATATTCATCGACGTGTTGCAAAGAGCAAATATTATAATAAAAAAATTATAGGTTAGTTTAATTATAAATGATGAACTCCAGCTTGTATTTTTTTCTCTGTCAACATTTATCACCTAATAAAAATACTAAGTTTTTTAGGCAGGGCCGGTTCCACGACTTCTAGCGCCCTGTGCAGTAAGTACCGATTCTGCACCCTCTCTCTTCCATCTACATTCATTTGGCAGTGTTTTATAATACTCCGGAATAATTTTCGTTTGTTGGTAGCAGAAAAATTATAATCTTTGAACTATATTGTTCCTTCAAGCTTTTAACTGTTTGTACCTTCGTGAACTTATATTATCTCATTGTATTTTGACATAATTTTAACCGACATCTGAGATACAATCTCAGCCTTCTATACGATATCAAATTATTGTCACTAATATTTATAAATATTAATTCAACCGAAGATTTTTGTTCTTTGAGCTTACGTTTTTTTTAGGTTGATTCAAAGTTGATTTTGATAATTTTTTTGAATTGATCAACACTAGAAATAATGGAAATCGAAGTCAGTAGAATGTAAAAACCTACCTTTGCTTCATGGCGTCGACGATCGCCAGACCAACTAAAACTGCAACTAACGTACTTTTAACCTACGACACTCCATAGAAAAACAGACTTTACGTCCAAATAACCATTATGAAGTTCTGTACAAAAAAACCGTGACAAAAAGCTATTTTCCATACATTTTCGCTAGTCGTTCAATGCACAGCGATGCTGACAGTGCAATAAAAACGTAATTTGCCCATGATGTGGGTATTTTTGAAAATAATTTGGAGAATTATTTACACCAATGAGGGGATATTTTAAATAAATTTAAATTAAGATCTCTATTTTCACGGCGCCCGGTCCCTTCAAAGACGGCGCCTATGTTTTTGCAGAGTTTGAATCCACAAAACGTTCAAACTGTGCATTAAACATAGGCGTCGAAAATAAAGACCTTGTTTAAATTTAGTTAAAATATTCCCAAAATCATGTAAAAAAAATATCATTTAAAATTACCCACATCTTGGAATAATTAAATTTTATATTGCGCTGGCAACATCACTGTGCATTCAACGACTGTCAAAAATGTGTGTCAAAAGTTTTTTGTCATGGTTTTTTTTATTACTAATTGCAATTTGCACAATCGGTACTTACTGCACAGGGCGCGAGATGTCGCGGAACCGGCCCTGGCCAGAACACGGCTTGTAACGCCAAGGAAATTCGCATTGATATCGTATATTTGTCAACAAGGCCATCCTCTTCAGTTGGCCTTGTTTGTCAGTTCCGTCTGCTATGTCGTCCCGGGCGGTATCAGATGACGTCAGAGCCGAGCCGGAGCGTTTGAATATGCCGGTTATTTGAGCACTTTTCAAGAGATTTTTATTGATTTTACGAAAAATAAATTGGAAATTACAGAACCTTTAATATTTCCCATTGGATTTTCTTATGAATTTAGTTTTAAAATAAAGCTAGTTAAAAATCCGAGGATGTGTTATACAATTTTTAAAATGTTATCATTTATTTTATAAACACATGATGTAATTACATATACTCCAAATCATGTGTCAATCAAATCACCTTTTACGATCAAGTCAGCTTGAAATGACTTTGGCTATGTTTAGTGTTCAGATTTTTTTTCTCTCTAATAAAATCAATATACATTTATAATGAAGCTCAATAAAAAAAACGCGAAACCTGAGCTGTTGAGCGCAAAAACGATTCGTAGAAACGACCCTTTCCCATGCGGTAAAATCATCCCCATAAATAAAGATGTTTTTTGGGTTTAACCTCGAACCGGGTGCTGAAGTTTTTCGGAGCACATTCCGTTGAAATACCGATAGAACAAACTCATCGTTCAATAAACAATCTGTCGATTGATAAAGGGGAGGCTATAAGGGTTGTTCAGGTATCAAGGGGTTACACACCAGGTGTGGTAAAAAAAATCTACTACAAGATGCACGACGTGGGAATACGTAAAAAAAACTATATTTTGGTACTTACGGTAAATCTACTTATCACTCAAAAAAACTTCCTTTAATTAACTTTTTCACACTTCAGGTTTATTGTGCAAAAATTTAGCTGTAAAATATATAAATATAAAAAAACGTTGGTTTTATTATTCTTATTGAATATCTAAAATCGTCTAACCACTGTTCAGAGTAACAATCGACACGAACTGAAAAAAAAAATAGCATCGTTAGCAAATACATTTCAATCAGATCCGATTGAAACGGTTAGCCCTGAAAGAGAATGAGTCCAAAATAAAAGAAATAAAATTTGTTATTAAGAAATAAAAAGGTATTTTTTGTTTTTCGTTGTTTCTTTGGTTTAAGGTATTTACATTTATTTGAGAAAGGTATCTGACCTTGGAGGACATGGATAGGTACCTTTGCGAAACAGTGTAGTCAGGACGGTTGACTTTATACTAACTCGATAGAAAGAGACAAAGATAAATTAAAGAATGTTGGATAGCCTATTAGTTACCGCCCACATGTAATTCGGACATTTTTAAATAATCATATTTGAACACATCAAAAAAAACAATATCAATACACCATTAAAAAGTTTTATACAGTCAAAATATCACACTAACACAAAATAATAGAAAATTTGCATAAATGAAACAATGTATGTGGAGAGAGAGCTAATTATTTTTACCCAACCGATACAAACTTCCGATAAATCACTTTCTCTGGGTTTTTACGTCGTTCACCATGAGCGAGAAAGAGACAACAAAAATAATACTCCGCTTCTACGTATTTAAACAATGATCTTGGGCTCCTGGGTCACCGCGGGACTCCGCCCACATTGTTTTATTGTGACACTAAACTTGACACAACTAAACGGTTTTTTAGGTTAGATGCTATATTTTTGTTGATGTCAATACTGTGAAAAAGTAGTCATACGAATAAACAAAAACATTATGTCGATATGTGATATGAATGGATGTATAAATATTTTAGCCTTAGTCTTAGCCACGCCCAGGTCCGCCAAGTCAGGTAAAAATCATCAAAAACTGACTACACTGCTTTGGGTAGATACCACTCTATATACTCTAAGCCTAATATCAATAAAAATGTAAAAAATTCTTAATTTCGGTCAAAAATATTTAAAACTGTTGAAATACCTCAGAAAAGTTTTTTTTATAATCTTTGGTTTGGTCTTATTTGAACATTCACGCATAGTACATATCACCATCATGTTTGATTTATTTTTATAACCACTGCAAGTATTTT
Source organism: Drusus annulatus (assembly GCA_022651775.1). Lineage (NCBI taxonomy): Eukaryota > Metazoa > Arthropoda > Insecta > Trichoptera > Limnephilidae > Drusus > Drusus annulatus. The sequence continues at coordinate 387,176 of JAGWCC010000497.1, read as the reverse complement.
AATCAACATTAGTATAGGAAATAACCTCAAAATCCGCTGACGTAAGTTATGCGACTCGATACTGTGAAGTTAGCCCGGACGGAGAACATCCTTACATATTTAGAAGTGCTGCAATATTATGTGACGACTTTTCTCGTATCTTTCGCTCTCATGGTATACGACGTTAAAACTAGGAGAAAGTGATTTACCGCAAGTTTGTATAGGTTGGGTCAAAATATTAGCTATACCTCCTTATATGGCGTTACTCCAAGGTTAGGAAGTCCATAGCTATTTAGACCTGGTAAATAAACACGGCTAAAGCCATTTCGAACAATTTAATTGAAAAAAACCTAGATTCGAAAAAAAATTTTTTACCAATTTACATACTACTTTTCGACTCCTAGGCCCTAGATAGGGCAATTTTTTTTTGTTCAAGTGTTTGACCAATTCCACGCGAAGTAAGATAAAATTGACCTTACTTTGGGTGTATTTTTTTTTTTAAGATTCTTGTTTTGAATAATAATAATAATAAATCTTTATTTAAATACAGTTTACAGTAATAACAGAAAATAATACAAATAAAAGCAGAATAATCATAGGGTGTATAAAGGTGTAGATACATTTATATATTTTAACAAGAGATCAATACATTGTAAACAGTATATATATATATATATATATATATATGCTATTTTTACTTTTTATTTGTATTATTTTCTGTTATTACTGTAAACTGTATTTAATTAAATACATATAAACTTAGTTTTCGTGTATTTTTATAATTAAAATGGATAGTTCAAATCTCCGAAGCTCATCATAGAACCAGCGTTTGCGGGCTCAAAATGTAAACATTTGTCGCTAACCCACAAATTCTAAGTAAAAAAATAAATGCTAATTTTATGATGCCAGAGTTCACCGTTCGACAGCTTTTGCTGCTTCATAAAATCATATATCTACTTTTAATACTAGTAGATTGTTTCTAAATAGAAAAAATGACAATAACTTACTCCATTCGAAAATGACGCGTGGAGGCTTTTGATTGATGTTAAAGTATTATTATTTGATATTAGCGGAGATTTAATTATTATTTTAAATTATTTTATTTCTATATTTATTTTTATTATAGTTTTAACAATAATTTTTTAATTTTTTAATAAATAAAAAAAATGCATCATAAAAAATAAATGTTGAAGAAAATTTAAATTTTTTTAATTTTAATTGCCACGGATGAGAATCGAACCCCGGTCAATTGCATGAAAGATATTTGTTGGATGTCAAATAGACAACTTGTTAGGTTCTCACCTTTTTGTTTTTCATCTAGTCCCTACCTATCCCGCCAATTTGCCATTCGGTTTCTTATTTAACAACACTGTAATATAAAAAAAGGAGAATTTTTTGTTGCTTCTTCGTCGTCGGTTTTGTTGTTGCTCCCAAAATAATGAGTCAAAAAAAAATTTGCTTTCGTAAATTAAGAATATATTATATTAAAAAAGTGTTTTAAGAAGATTTCAAGAATTCTACCATAAATTCATCGGTGAGTGAATTGGCTTAGTGAATCCTTAATCTATCCACACATATAATCACACTTCCATCAAGTAGTATTTTATTTTATCGTTTTTAGAGTCCATTATTATAAAAATTCATCCGCGGCATAATTTTATTATATGGTATGTACTATAAAAAAAGAAATGACCGTTTAGTAGCTGAGTGGACAAACGCGTTGGGTTTCCATCCGGGAGTCGTGGGTTTAATTCCTGTTCTAGCTAAGTCCCCCATCATTGGACAAGCAACATTTTCCCCCTATTATGATGGCAGTAGGTGTTTTTCGAATATTGTCAGGTTATTCGTAATCCGGGAATGTTTGTTTTTCCATTAAAAAAAAAGTTTAATATTTTTGAATTTTAGGATGTTACGCACTCACATCACATTACATCCAAAATTTTATTATTTATAATTTAATGATATGCAATATTTTCAATTCGTTATGTCGTTGACCTTGGCTTAGCAAATATCTCAAATTTCAAAATTATTTTATGGCAGTGAATTGATATATTCAAAAGGAATTGGTTATGTTTACCATAATATTCTAACATATTATCTCTTTATGATTTAAAATTAAAGGATACAGGAGAAAAATGAACAGAAGAGTGAAATAAGTAGACTGAATGCCGCAGAAATGTAATCCCTGAGGCGTATGTGTGGTAAAATCATGTATTACCACGTGACAAATGTAGAAATTCGGAAATTATGCAAGGCCGAATGCGATTAAGAAAATTACGCTTATATGATATAAAACACGGCGCGATTCGGATCTTGTCAAGAATAAAAAAAAAACAGAAAAGTATATATATAAGACTATGTTAAGAGTCCAAACCGTCTAGAACGAGTGAAACTATGGAATTTCCGATTGTGGTATGTTGTAAGGCTGAAGGTAGTGGCGAGGGAAAGGAGATGGGGAAGAGGAAGGTCGGGAAGTATCTGGCTATTCAGATCTGGTCACCAAACACGGCTTAAGCCATTTCAAGCAACGTTTCAATTCTGAATGATGGTCTTTCACCAGGGTGACACTTAGAGTATCTACCACTATGGAACGTGCAAATAATATATTATATTTTATATGAATTAAATGTGTTATGGCACATATTCATTAAATGACATTTTTTTGCGCACGCCGGTTTCGAACCCGCGACCTCTGGATTCGCAGTCGAGCGTCTTACCACTCGACCGTGCGGGCCGTCGTTTAGTAATTAAGAATACTTAAGTTTTTTTAAATTTAGGATTAATTAGTGCGAGCGAGAAGACAACTTCATATTCATTCAATAAACCAGCAATTCGCACAGTGATCACATGGAACTGTATCATTATCAAGAAGGGATACCTTGTGTAGTCAGGATTGTTGATTTTTTCCTGACTTGAGTGTGGCTAGGGCAAGGGTATTTATACATCCATCCATAGCACATGTCGACATAATGTTTTGTTTATTTGTTTAATCAGCTTTTCACAGTATTGTTGTCATCAAAAATATAGGATATAACCTAAAAATATGTCGCATAACAAAACGTAGTGAGCGGAGTCACCGGAGACGCGGGAGATGGAAAACACGATTACATACCGAAAAGTGGTGCGACATTATGTGAGGACTTGTCTTGTCTCATTCTCTCTCACGGTTTACGACGTGAAAACCCGGAGAAAGTGATTTATCGTAAATTTGTAGAGGTTGGGTTAAAATATTTAGCTCTTTACAAACTTGCGATAAATCTCTTTCTCCGGGTTTTTACGTGGTACACCATGAGAGAGAAAGAGACAACAAATATAATACTCCGCTTCTATGTACTGTCACAATGATCTTGGGCTCCTGGGTCACCGCGGGACTCCGCCCACATTTTTTATTATAATCCACTAAACTTGACACAACTAAACGGTTTTTTAGGTTAGATGCTATATTTTTGTTAATATCAATACTGTGAAAAAACAATATTAATAAACAAAAACATTATGTCGATATGTGATATGAATGAACGTATAAATACCCTAGCCTTAGTCTTAGCCACGCCCAGGTCCGCCGAGTCAGGTGAAAATCATCAAAAACTGACCACACTGCCTTGGGTAGATACCACTTTATATACTCTAAGGATGTAAGTCACTCAAATAGGAGGAAAATAGGTTGTTTCAACCTAGAAATCTAGATAACGATTAGTACGAATTACATGACACCAGAGCTCTCCAAGTTAAAATAAAATTATTGTTATTATTTTTACAAACACTTCAGTAAAGATTTTCAATCTACTACGAAAAACAAATAGCGCAAATTTTGACAGAAAAACATTTTTTTATTTTTCATTTCTAGACTTTTCTATTTTGATTACAGCCTAAATATAACATACCCTTTGAAATGGACAAAATAGTGATATTTTCCTCATTGCCGGTTTTGTTCAAGGTCACTTCTTTTAAGTATTGGTCACGCGGTGATGGGAAACAGATTTTTTTTAGTGTTTACGATATTAATCTTTTTACTGTCGATTGATAGAATTATATTTTGTAAACAGATAGTGTATGAGACGGTATTAGTGTAAATAATTCTATCCAGAAATGCGTTGAAAACTATTTTTAAATTGTAAATTATGTTCATTCTCATCTCCTTTGAATTTGTGTTTTCATAGAAAACAGCCATTGCGTCATTCTTACAGGTATGAAATACCTTGAAAACGCATCCAATATTGATAAATCATTTCTAATAAATTTCCTTTTAAATTGTCGTTTTCGTAGAAAACGAATATCGCGGTGTTCTTGTTGGTATGAAATACCATGAAAACGAACCCAAAAACGCGGGTTTCCAATTTTGGAAATCACCATCGGGCCCCGGTTCCAAAGCCCGGGAGTCGACATTGCAAACTGGCGCCAGAGAAGCGCTCGGAATGCGATCGGAATTTCATTGAGGCGCCACTAAACAAACATGGCCGTTTTTTTTTTTTTTCATTTTCTAGATTCTTATTTATCATTAAATGATGAATCATTTAAAGTTACTGATTCTAACTCTAACTCTTGTCCCTTATACCAATAGGACGGCGCATTGCGCCTTACTTTGCTACCTCATGTGGGTGAAAAAATGCATTTACGGACTATTGAATTTAAGTTCAGGAGTTTACGTAGGGAAAAAATATGTTTGTAAAAACCCTACAAAAATTGCATGATATTAATGGATCATCATCGTCTTCTCCCTCTCGACACAGCACTACGGCATAAATACATAAGTGTGTTCGTGTTGAGTGCGGATGGGGGGGGGTCGGCTATGGCCTTTGTTTAGGAATTCCACCGCATTCGCCGCGGTAATAGGGAAAACCATAGAAAACCCTATACAGGTGGAAACGGCCACATGCCCAGCATGAAGACATTGTGGCCTTCAGTGACGTCATATCTGACGCCCTGCATTGTGTGGTGTTGGGTGTGTGTCTGTTTTTGTGTACATAGATAATTATGGGAATATAGTAATATACATATAAATATTTATAGCAAAACATGGGTGGATAGGTAATGGGAGTTACCTATCGGAATCTTGGAATTGTGATAGGTAATGGGAGTTACCTATCGGAATCTTGAAACTAGGATAGGAAAGTACCTATTACGAATACTCTTCCATGTCTGGAATATGCCAAACTGAATTTAAATCTAACAAAATGTGTTTCGGCATTCTGTGTTTTTTGTATCGGAAGGTGAAATCGCAAAGTGAATCGTATTGACCGATTGATTTGATGAGTGGATTCTTGTTGTGTTTGAGTGAACTGTAAAAGCGCTCGGTCAGGCGGTGTGTGTGTTCGAACAAGGTAGGTATTTCTTTTTCAGAGTGTAATCGTTTGAGATTTGTTCTGAGTCTAGTGTTAAAAATGATTTTAATGCAACAGTTCTGAATGCACTGGATCTGGGTGTGTGTAGAGTGTGATATGCTACTCCAGACGGGAATAGCATATGTGATGACAGGTCTAATAAGTGTATAGTATACCAGGAGTTTGGATCTGGGAGGTAGTGGACTTCGTCTGTTGAAGATTGGCCTCATGGCCCCGATCGCTTTCCTCGCCCGGTTCTGCGTGTTGATCACGTGGGATTTCCAGTTCAGTCTTCTGTCCATGGTGAGGCCGAGATACTTCACTTCTTCCTTCCACTCAATGTCGTGTCCCTCCATTTGCATCTGGAAATCAGGTGTTGTGATGGCACGTTTCCTTGTAAACGTTATGGCTTCCGTCTTGGCGGCGTTCAGCTTGAGGCGCCACTTCTTGTAATAGGCCGCCAGCTGATCGAGCGCGCGCTGTAGGTATATAGCCGCCATGTTGATATCTCGCGATGCGACGTAGAGAGTGAGATCGTCTGCGTAGATCCCTTTCTTGCATCTCTCGTCTGAAGGGACGTCGTGCGTGAAGATGTTGAAGAGGTACGGGCCGAGAAGACTTCCCTGTGGCACTCCTTTAGGTATCCCACGTGACGATGAGAGGCGCCCCTGCAAGCGACTCTGAACGATCTGCTTGTCAGATACTTTCTTATCAGGCGTACTATGTAGACCGGTGTCTTGGTTGCGTACAGCTTGTGTATCAGACCGTCCGTCCACACAGTGTCGAAAGCCTTTTCCAGGTCCAGGAGCGCCATGGCGGTGTAGCGATCTTCGTTGAATTTTCGCGAGACGAATTCCACCACTCGGGTCAGTTGATGGGTAGTGGAGTGCTTCTTCCGGAAACCGAACTGCTCGTCTGGTAGAGTCGCGTTGGAGTCGTGATGTGGTACGAGCCGGTTGAGTATAACCTGTTCAAACACTTTGCTCATCGTCGATAGTAGACTGATCGGACGGTAGTTCGTCGGCTTGGTTTTGTCCTTGTTCAATTTGTTGAAGGGCAAAACTGTCGCCTCTTTCTCCATAACGAGGGAAAGTGTCCGGTAATGATGCAAGCGTTGAACAGCTTTGTAGTGTATATGATGGCTCTCTGAGGTAGATGTTTGAGTAAAATGTTGTGTATTTGGTCACTTCCCGGCGCCTTGTTTGTCTTGAGTCGCTTGATGATCCCGGCCACCTCGCTCGGCGTGCTGAGATGCATATCGGCCAAGTCGGTCTGCGCGGACAGATTCAGCTCTCGTAGTGACTCAGCCACGATGTGATCGGTTTCTTCGTCTTCCATCCCGTCCGTGGCTGTGTAGGCTTTCTCGAATCCGTCCGCGAGCGCATTTGCCTTCTCTTCGTGCGACAGGGCGAGCCCCGTGCCGTCTAGCTTGCTGAGCGGAGGAATCGCGTTATCCTGGCTTCTTAGCGCCTTTGCCATCTTCCATAGGGAGTTGTCTCGAGGTGAGAGCGAGGCAACTTTGCTCGTCCAGAGCTGGCTCCTTAGGTCCGCTATTTTCCGCTTGATTTCTCGCTGCAAGACGTTGTGCGCCGATTTGAAAAATGCATCTCGCGTCCGGTGGTAGGTGCGCCGCAGGCGATTCTTCTCCCTTGATGAGCGACAAGACGTAGTCGGGAAGCTTGACCGTGAATGGTGTCACTTTCCTGAGGGGAACGTGTGTGTCTTGAGCTTGTTGTATGATCTGTGTGAGAGTGCCCGCAGCTTCTTCGATCTCTTGTTCCGAGCACAGAGTGTCCGATGATAGGTAGATCCGCTCGTTGATATCTCTCTTGAAGCCATCCCAGTCGGCCGCTCTGAAGTCTCGTTGCTTCCTCTGGCTCCTGACTGTGGTACCCCCCAATGTGAAGCACACCGGTAGATGGTCCGACGACAGCTCGTCCAGCGTCTGAAGTGGCGAGATCGATCTCGCGTTCCTCACGAGCGCTATATCTAGCGTGCTCGGGTACTTCGAGTGCTTCCCGTAGTAAGTCGGTCTATCCGGCGCCATGACGTCATAGTCGTGAGTCTGCATATGTGAGAAGAGCGCGTTTCCATTCGCGTTCCCACGATAGTTATTCCAATAGTTGTGTTTGGCGTTCAAATCGCCTCCAATTACAACTATTGGGCCCATACTAGTGAGCGCGCTCAGGTCCCTTCTGTTGAGCGCGGCTTGGGAAGGACAGTAGGCAGCGATGATGGTGTGCGCTCTATCCTCTATGTCGACTCTGATGACTGTGGCCTCGGTATGCTGCAGTCTCGGGGTAGGTACTCTTGTGGCTGAGATGGTATCACGAACGAAGATGGCGGTTCCGCCTGCTCTTCCTTGGCGGTCGTCTCGGTGAACTTCGAAGCCGGGCACTCTTAATGTAGTATCCGGAACTAAATGCGTTTCTGTAACTAAAACAATGTCAATGTGTAAGCGACTTACCAGTTCGAGCAGTTCGTCGATCTTGTAGCGAACGCTACGAGCGTTCCAGATGAGGCACTTGACTTCACTATCCATCGATGGTCGAGGTGATGAGCTCCATCAGGATCATCATCTTCTCGGTACGGGAGGTGCAGCGGGCGAGCTGCGAGCGGACGCGCAGGAGTCCTTGAAGGAGGGACATGATGTCCAAGTCATCCTCGGCAGACGCGGGCGCTTCTCGCACGACTTGTGGCCGGGCGGAGGGCATGGGTTGAGGGGCGGGAGCGGCGGATACGCCTGCTGCCACGTTGGCCCACGAGCGGGAGTCCGTCCTCGTGGCTTCGGCTCGGGGGGCGGCGGGCCTGTTGGCCGGGCGCTGCGCTGGCTTCGCACGCGGTTGCAGCGACGCGACGTACGCCACTCGCTTGGGGCATCCTCGGAAATTGGCCGGATGGGGGCCTCCGCAGTTGCAGCATGCGGCTGGCTCGTCCCGCGTCACCTTCGGACACTCTGACGAGGCGTGCTCCATCAGGCACTTCACGCATCTGGCTGCGTGGCTGCAGTTACGCGAGCCGTGCCCGAAGTTCTGGCAGCGGTAGCACTGCGTCCCGTGCTGCAGGTGCTTGCTTCTGTAGCGCGTGATCGTCACCTTACAGTGACAAACATAGCGCAGCGCCGCGCGTAGTAGCCCCATGTTGATATCCTGGCCGAAGTGTGCCAGGTATAGCGGATACTCCGCGTGGGCCGAGGTCATCATTGTGACCTTGCTGGCCGGGAAACGCCAGGCCACCAGAAAAGTTTTCATTTTCCAATTTCTTATTTTCTCTCAAAACTTGTGTAACAAAAAATCTTCTTATGGCCAGAAGCATTTGATGACGATAAAGTCATTAAACACCTTTCGAATACGAAAGGTAAGGCCACAAGAAATGTTTTCCCAGAGCGAATACAACTGACCTCATTTTCCGACCACAATCGGCAAATGAGGAGCGCGACAGTTTTTGTCAGTACTTGAAGGTGTCGCGAAACTGACCGCGAAAACACCCGCGCACGGGGCGTCCCTTCGCCCATGTTTGCTCTCGGCAAACGGTGCGTTCGGCGCATGCTATTTTTTGTATAAATAACGCAGTTTTTTGGAATAAAGTATGTCACATTTTTGAAACACCTACGCGTTCTTTATTGCTCCCGCCACTCTCCTGGTCACCATGCCGGACCGCCCTTCGACCGACTCTGCTTGAACCAGGCCTTTGAACCTTCCACCATGGTGTCACCTGTCGTCGTACACGACACCACCCGTCCCAGAGCGGGGACATCTACGGCATCCCCATCTGCCACTACCATCTGAGGGAACGAGCGAACCGGAGCACCCTCGCGCTCTCGCCTTGTAACCGAGAGCCTGGATGAAGCGTAATAGGAGGCCGGCGTCCCTTTTACAGTCTTGTGCGGACATACCGTCCCGTACAGATAGGAATGACTAACGTATTGGATGCTGTGATGGAAGTTTAATGGTGGATCGCGATCATCTCCCGCAGCACAGAATATGGCAGAGAATTTTATCTAATATTAAAATCAATGGCCATTTTAAATATGAATACGATTTTATACAAAAATACTTTAACAGGAACGTTTTTGAAAAAATCCTTCTATTTACGAGAAAATTGCGAGCGTTGCAGGCTCTATTCACATAAAGTGAACTTTAGTATTGTAAGTATGTTGAGAGTGATGGCGTGAAGGTGCTTACGTGAAAAAATCGACCAAAAATCGAAACATCGAAAAAAAATCATAAAATTCTTAAGCAAGCTGTGATTGTATCGAACGTGTCTAGAATAATCTAGTTATAAGATTGAAAAATAATTCTGTACTCTCCCGGGTGCGACAGTAGCCCAATAAATGCTATGCCAACAGCTACTTGCCGACACTCGGGAGAAAAATATATATACGCACTAGGATAAATTGTAAATATTTATGTTAACACATCAATGTAAACTCCACGGGCCTAACCCTTTTTGTAGCTTGGATATTGAAGTCCGCAGAGGATCAACACACTCAGCCGCTCATGTTAATAAGCATGAGCTAACAGCTACATTAGAGGAAGATCTCAAAAAACGTTATCTTCCTCTTTCGGCGCTACTGGATTATATTAAACAGGTCACGAGTCTCCTCTGACCACTAACGGGACTTTTTCCTCAAACCCCGCCACCCTACTTGGCCCAAAAGCGGTCAAGACGGACGTCTCGCTCCGATTCACGCAGGTGTCTCGTACTTCCACGACCCGGCCCGGATTGGTTGAACCGATTTTGGCCGTTTTGAAACTCAGACAGACGGCAAAACGCCGTCTCGATTACAGACTTTTTTTCTGCTCAATTTTGTACACAACGGCAGACGTACAAGCAAATAAATATCACCAATCTGTTTATATACAAATTCTGAACATTATGAGATAAAAATATAATACAATGTACTCCAGGAACTCCCGTTATCGTCCGAACTCTAGAACCTGTAAAGAGATTCGCGGACATGTAAAAACCTAAAACATTTTTCTGTGACTCAATAAAAAATTCTTGAGACAAAGTAGGTTAGGCAGAGTGATAGGCAATTTAATAAACTAGAACTAGATTTTTTGTTTACTGTTCTACAAAAATCTGGGACGACGGGGCAGATAGACAAAGTTAACGCAGAGCGAACTAGTCACCCCCACTCCGGCGAAATTCGGGCTAGACACCGATTCCCGGCTCCGGGTATAAATACAGGGTGCAAACCGATACTCGGCACTCTGCTCTCAGCGCCCGCCGCCTTCACTCACTCTGCCCAGCCGTCTTCTCTCGCATTTGGACCTTGACCTGCTCTTTGATTTCGCCCCCCTGGACCCGTTCTCTCCGCAGCTCGAAGTGATTCCTCGCCAGCCGGAACCGGATCCAGAAGTCACCGTTTCAGAGAAGTATCAGCGTCACTGAGAAGCCAAACGTCTTTTTCAAGACGAGGGGATTTCGATTTGGAAGGTTTTTTCTGCGTGCCAGTTCCCTATTGCTAATTACTTTTATTTTTTGTGCAGGTCCCTTCCGTCCCGTACAGTGATAATAAAAATAAAATTCCAACTTTTCAAGATGAATGCGACCGAAGGAACCGAGACAAAAGTTGTTGCCTTCAAACGGGCCTTAAACACCATTTTTTAAAATGTAACTTATTATAATTTAATTTCTTCAAAAACGTCCTTAATTTGCTTTGTTTCTGTTTCCTCCTTACTTGTATCCTTATAACAAAATGTCGTTGCTGTCTATTGAAAACCATATACTCATTGTCATAAAATATTTATTGTTCTTTTTTTTTTTTTTTTTTTTTTTAGGTTTTTTCCTTTTATTCAAACAATAATTATTTTTATTTAAATTTTTAAAAAACAGTTTTAGTTAAAAGCTCTGCGATGTAATTATTTTTACGCGTGACAGCTGTTTCGCCTTCTGAGGGCATTATCAAACTGTGGAGAAGCCACATACAGACAGACTATTTATATCATGTTTAATGTTATTATTATTTTTTTTAATGAACCTAATGGGGACATTGGTAGTTAAAAATAAAAATAATAATAACATTAAACATGATATAAATAGTCCGTCTGTATGTGGCTTCTCCATAGTTTGATAATGCCCTCAGAAGGCGAAACAGCTGTCACGCGTAAACATAATTACATAGCAGAGCTTTTAACTAAAAACTGTTTTTTAAAAATTAAAAATAATAAAAATTATTGTTTAAATAAAAGTAAAAACCTAAAAATTAAAATGGAGTTCTACAAAATAAACTTTAAAACCATAAAAAAAAATAATAAAAAAAATATATACACATATATATTTATTGTTCTTTTGTTACTTGTTATATTTACACTGTTTGCATCTTTAGAATCGTTTATTTCAAAAACTTATTATAAAAAAATATACAACATGTAACCTAATAAACAACTGTTAATTTAATTCGCGTATCATAACGTGTGGGCGGAGTCAACGGAAACGCGGGACACGAAAAACATTCTAACGATACTTTAAAGCGGTGTGATAATTCGGGGAAATTTTGCTGTCTCTTTCTTTCTCATGGCGTACGACGTAAAAACACGGAGAAAGAGATTTATCCCAAATCTGCATAGGTTGGGTAAAAAGAATTAGCCCTCTCTCCATATATTGTTACTTCAAGGTTGCACCACCTCTGCATGCCCTGCACGCCCTCTGGAATGCACACAGATAACTGTTGTAGCACTGTTATTTAAAAAATGAGCTATTGTGATAATAATACACTAAGGGTTAAGTGATCCGGTGACAATGGAGTCACATGTCTATGCCATTGCGAATCTTGTACGTTTCGTGTGTAGTGCAATTCTCGGTTACAATGCAAATCGCGCTTCACTGGTTTGACGTCAAAGTTTTCTGATGCATACAAACAGGGCCGGGCCTGTGCTGGCGCAAATGGAGCGGTTCGCTCCAGGCGGCGAATTGCTAAGGCGCTGATTGTATCTAATTACAGTGTGCCTTTACGTGCTCAGCACTTTTAAATATACATAGCCTGTTCAAAAGAAAAGGTGAATTTTGAATTTTCGCGGGCTGTGTACATTCGATTATCGTTTTTTTTTTGTTATGTTGGTACACATATGTTTATCATTTGTTGGCATTATCAGCCATTTTTGTTTAGTGGTTTGTTTTTGACAACTGGAAAGGTTAGTCACGTTTTTGTGTGTTCTTCGATTTTGTACTTTTGAAAAAAATGGATCAAAGAATAAAATCCATGATTTGTTTTTCCACAACTCCAGGATGCTCATCGTCATTAACATCTTCTCGGCCTTCTGTAAAGCGCTTGTACCACTTATAAACACTTTTTTGAGACAAAGTAGACTCGCGGAATGCCACAGCCAACATTTAAAATGCTTTGGAGCACTTTATTCCATTTTAACGCAAAATTTAATACGTATTATTAGATCCATTTTTTTTGCAGTGCAACGTTACTACGTCGATGTGAACACCTGTCAAAAAAAAGTTAAAATATCGAAGAACACACAAAAACGTGACTAAACTTTCCAGTTGTCAAAAACAAACCACTTATCCAAAATGGCTGATAATGCTAACACATGATAAACATATGTGTACCAACATAACAAAACAAAAAGAACGATAATCGAATGTACACAGCCAGCGAAAATTCAAAATTAACCTTTTCTTTTGAACAGGCCTCGAAATCAAACAATATCACATAATAAAAATACAGTGAAAAAAAATAATTAGGTACTTAGTATTAATATAAGATACAAAATTATAAATAGAAACAAACGAGAAAAAATAAAACCCTGAAGTACAGTAACTATAGTGCGTTTCTGCTTTTGGGATTATATAGCCATGATATGCGTCAGTCACAAAACGGTGAATTAAAAAATACACCCTGTATATTTATCATTATTCATCGCATTGGGCCTTAGAGTAACGTAGAGACCTAACATTGCGAAATTTTGTCCGCACTTTTTGACCAAGGATTGACCAAGGGAGGTATGACGTATATGCTTCCAGCCAATCGGATGCGAAGAAAACCGTAAAGATAAACATTATTCTGTCTTTATCTGTTTGCCAACAATTTAGCGTTAGTATCATGAGAAAGAAAGAGACGGGGATACTTTCAGAAGCCGTACAATATGGGTATTCCCCACTGTAATGGTTTCTTATGTGACAGCTAGTAAATATCTCTAAGTTAAAAATATTACGAATCCACTAAAACTCATTTCAAACGGAAGTTTATTATATTGGAACGAATAGTCCAAAGATTGTGGCGCTCTCGGAGCAGCCTGGCGTGTTTTTAGTCTTTCTCGTTATTTTTCGCCAAATAAGGAGGATATTTTACAAATTACTTCTTTAAAATTACACTAAAATTATCGTTGTTGTGTATAGGTTAAGTGAATAAACTCTAAATAATTTTAAAGTGACTAGTTTCGACGTAATTTCGATTTTTAAGAAAATATTTGAATCTTCAAATATCAGTTTTTAAAATGCAGTGCCAAAGTCCGAGAATGGTCGTCACGATGACCATTTGCCACATGTTTCCGTCCCTTCGACCGCCGGCCCGGTAACCGGCAGGCGACCTTTTTTTTGTCAATTCAATACAATCATCAGTTCTTCTTTTTGCCTGCGCATATAACCTGCTAGAAATGTCGTGGCGCTTTTTGCAGCTGCCTGACGTGTTTTAGTCTTGTTATTTTTCGCCAAATAAGTAGGATATTTCAAAAATCACTCAAAAAAAAAAATAAAATAAAAAAAAAATTAAAAAAAAAATAAAAAATAAATAAATAAATAAAAATAAAATAAAAATAAAAAATAAAAACAAAAATAAAAATAAAAAATAAAATAAAATAAAATAAATAAGTAAATAAAATAAAAAATAAATTAATTCATTAATAAATAATAATTAAAATAATAATCATATGTCACGTGTCTATCTGATGGGACCTGCCAGTGAATACCGAACAAGAGTCTCAACTGCGTCCAACTTTCTAGAGCCAGTGGGACTATGGCATCCCCAATTAAGTCTCAGCTCAGCAATGAAGTTTTTACGAACACCACTAGCGGGGTTCGAGGCCAGCCCCCCAGTGGAGTGTGCGTCTCCGCCCTCACCTGGCTGTCCTCCGGCGGCTCCTTCATCGGCCTCTGCAGCCTCAAGGATCTCCTGGTCTGCGTGTCCTCGTCGCCTCCCCGGCTCCAAGCCCAGGGCGACAGGGGCAATGGGTATGAGGAAGAAGAGCGTGGGACAGGGTTTGAAGCAGTCGAGAAGAAAAATGGCGGATTGGTGAACTCCGCACCAGCGCAGCATACTCTGACTCTGGAGGACTCCGATGACAGTTTTTCAGCAACAAACATGCCCGGGCAGCTGCGCAAGTTTTTCCGCAAGAAGAAGAGAAGGACCACCACGACCAGCGCCGTAGCGCCGACGACCACGATTACGACGACGCCCGTGCCGCCCAAGCCGACGCCGCCCACCACCAAGCCGCCTTCCGACACCGGCGACGAATTCGGCTACCTTTGGTCACCGCTGGACTCGGCTCCTGACTCTGACTACTGACCATTAAACTAAGAATTAATATTAAGTAGAAATTAAGATTTGTACAGCGCCCTTGAGGTGATTTTCCACAAAAACGGCGCTATAAAAATCATCCAAAAATAAATAAATAAATAAATAAATAAATTAATTACATATTGGTGTAAGTTACTAGTTGTTTTGTAGGTTAGAATGTTAAATATTTGAGATCTAACTAAAAAAGACGATTTTTATGGTACATACGTGTGAAAACTGTTTGTTTTTGGTCCTTTTGTACTTCGATTGAAGCAACCAAGTATAGCACATATGGCCATGATGTTTTGCTAGATATCGGACAAAAAATAACTCAAGTTTTTAACTATTTACGCACTTTTGACAGTCCGTTCGCCTGACACTCCAAACCAGAATGAAGCTCGTACAGATCAATTAACCGCGGACATGGTATTAGCCCGCCCCAAATCATGTATTGGTTTCAACAATTGTTTGTCTCTTTTTCTCATATGCGTATAGAACCGAGCATAAAGAGAGAGCTATATTTTGCGAGTTTGTCAACGATTTGTCACAAATTAGTACGGTCTCTTTATATTGTTACTCTAAGCATTGGGCAGCCACCTAGCCGCAGTCTGCCGAGGTTATCATCTCAGTTTCATCGTCATCCGATCACTACATAATTCATGTTGATATTGCAACAATACCTATTCGCCGTACTTCCATTGTGTGTTTGATAAAATTTGTGCAAATTTTCAGTAGCAATAGGTAAGTACTTAATTAAAATACATTTGGGTTTTAAATAACAGTTTGAATTTAATGGTTTTGTACATATCTGAATATTCGCAAATAACATTTTTTTTAAAATTAACCAACTAACCAACCATCACGCCGTTTCCCCGCAGGGGTAGGCAGAGAGGACGGACCGCCATACAACTCTGTCTTGGCACACACTCCTTGCTTCATTCACATTCATACATCGTCTCATACACACTCTTCTGTTATTCTGACTCTTCACATGACCCGATTCAAGTATTTGATTTATTTGATCGTGCCATGTCTTTCTCGGGCGTCCTCGACTTCTTCTTCCATTATTTTTAAATTAAATGAAATAAACATGTTCTATGTTATTAATTACTGCTGGTTATAAGTTTTATTTTTATTTTGAGAGCTGTTTCGGATTTGCAAAGCCATTATCAAACTGTGGTTAGTTTTTTTTAAATTTATTTTATATTAGTTACTTTGTACATTCAAGTTTACAAGTAGCTAATTATATCATTTTCTTTTTGACTTTTTAATATTTTAACTTAAATACTACTTACTTTTTTTATTTATGTGTATTTTAAATAATTGTTACAGGCTATTTTGAATTAATTGATCGGCATAATTTTGATGGTTTCCGCCAGCCCATTATAAGATTTTATCCCCTTTCTAAGATTTCATCCCTTAGGTCAAATAACGACGCCTTTTCTATATGAATTTAGTTACCCTCACCTCATTTATATTTTTTGTGATAATTCTAATCGTTAATCCAGCAAAAATAAATAATAATAATTAACAAAATTGATTGTTTTCAAATTATGATTTTTTCAGTATTTTTAATATGGCACATTTATTTTATTCTTAACTACAAATAAAAAAACGTTAGTGTTTTTAGAACTCGTCTAAAGGGAGATTGTTTATATATACATTTAATGTAATTTGTATTTCTTAGAATTGTTTAATTCCTTTTTATTTATGATTATTGTGTATTATTTAATACACTTATTAATTTTATTTAAAAACACCTTAAAATAATTTTAAAAATTACATTTTAAAATTAATAAACAATCGAATTTAATATACCATCTACCATTTTACTAACTAACTAACCATCACACCGTTTCTCCGCAGGGGTAGGCAGAGAAGACTGGATGCCATACAACTCTGTCTTGGCACACACTCCTTGCTTCATTCACATTCATACATCGTCACATACTCTTCTGTTATTCTGACTGTTGACATGGCCCGACTCAAGTATTTGGTTCGCTTGATCGTGCCATGTCTTGCTCAAGCGTCCCCGACATCTTATTCCATTCAATTTCGCATCGTGTATTATTTTCACACTATTTTCTTCGCTAATCCACCCTACATACCTAAACCATCCTAGCGTCCCTTTCTTCATCTTATTCAGTCTTGCATTTTTTCCGCATTTTACACGGCCACACGTGGTTTTACCACACACACGTCACAGGGGTCTCATTTCTACAGCATTTTTATTATTTATTTATTGACTTTTTATTTCTTACATTCTTTTTTACATTACTTACTTCACTAGGTCATTAGAACCTGTTCTGAGGTAGGTGACAGTGAGTACAAGTAGAATAATATTTAAAAAATGATGGTATTTGTTACACAATGTTAGATGATGCAACAGACACTGACCGTAAAACTCTCTTGATACCATATAAGATACATTGACAGTAGGTAAAGTTGCAAGGCACTAAATCCTATAATTAATGGCTGTGGATACGATACAAATATACATACATTTTACATCGTAAGAATCGTTCAATTATAATAATCTAGTCAACTTTCGTCCTTCTTCTACTTCACTGCCATACTTTAGGGTAATTAACATTTCAATTACATTTTTTCTGCAGACGGAATCAGGTGTCTAAGGCTACAAGCACACCATGACAATCACTCCGGTCACCCTGGAAGAAGAGTTCCGTAAGAATCCCGACTTGAAGAAACATGATCTGGACATCTTGAGGGATTGGGTACAGAAACAACCACACCTTCCTGATGTTCCTGGTTAGTGCAACAGATATTATTAAAATAAAAACAATTAAAAACCCCTAAACTAAATGGAACACGCTTTTAAGGGTCAGCACCACAAAAATACATACTTTTTGGATTTCTAATACAAGCAATACTACAGATGATTTATCTTTTTATTCTATACGGGTAGTTGGAAAAATGTCTAAGGTTCCCAGTGAATACAATTCTTGAACAGTAATTAATATTTATTTTTTTATTATTATTAATATATTGCTAACATATAAAGCAATCCCGATGAGTTATAAAAACTCACTCTGGAACATTGGAAATCAAAGAAATACATGAGTTACAACAGAATACAGAGATCAAACTAATATAATACAATATAACATAAAAAGAAATACAGTGTGAAAAAAATAGGTACTTAGTATTAATATAAGACACAAAATTATAAATAGAAACTAAGGAGGAAAAATAAGACCCTGAAGTGCAGTATGTGAGAATGTTTTTACGCTACCAGGAAAAGAAAACTGATTTCGAAATTAGGTATTTTCATCTTTAAACGAAATTAAAAAATATTTTTTTAAAGCTTTATTTTGGAATTTTTTATTAAGTTGACTATTTTTATATTTATCTGGAAGCGAGTTATATAATGTATAGGCAATGTATTCCAAAGATTTTATCCCATACTTTGTGGTGTGTGTAAGTGGAATGTGAATTTTATTGTTATTTCGTGTGTCATGTTGGTAGATGTCTTGATTGTAAAGGGGGTTGATGTTAGTCTGCGTTGTTTGCTGAGTAATTTGTAGAATGGTGCTTGTAATTTCATATTTGCGGAGGATCTTGATTCGAAGGATGCCGGTATTTGAATAAATTTCCCTGACATGAGTGTCCGATGGGAGACCAAGGAAATTTCCGAGAGCTTGGTTTTGGACTAACTGGAGGTTAGAGATCATTTTCTTGGAGGCAAAGCGTAGTTAATAAATTAATCTTTTCATTTTTTATATTTTGAACAAACAGTTTTATACCAATTACAATGCAAAAGCGATAAAAAGATCACGAAAATTGTAATCATAATCATACAATTATAATAAAGTCAAAACTGAATAGTTAGTTCTTGCTTAAACTTGTTGTAGCTCGTGTGAAAAATATCCAAATTTCTTGCGAGGCAGTAAATTAACCTAGTTAGTCTTTCCAGGGGCATCATCGTTGGTAAGTTAGTTCTGCCCCTGGGAAGAAACATAAAATCCAATTCCGCCAGGATATCAGAAATTAATAATGCACACCTTTCAGGAGTTTTTGAGGAAAAAGCAGTAATGCTATATCCCTCCTCGAACTAAGGCTGCAGATACCCAGCATTCTCGAAATAAACGCTGTATCATACTAGAATTTCAGGTACAATGTTAAAAAATGCCGTTGCTGGTGTTCAAACTGCACCGTTTACTAACACTTTAGCATGTTTTTCATATAATTAAAAAGATTACAGTTTAAAAAATGTATTAACTGCAAACCTTAAACATTTTCCTAACTACCCATAGAAACTTCACAGATAAATCGTTTATGGTATTCGTTGTATTACCTATGTACCTATGCTTTTTATGATTAGATAGTTAAGCAACAGATTTTTCGAAAAATTAACAATATGTTTAAATTCTCATGCCAAAATTAAGTAAAGTCCTTGGATACCAAGCACAAAATATTATACCTTTATAAATAATAATAATAATAATAATAACATTTTATTTCAGCGGAACAGAGCGATGGGTGCAATATTCTGTGTGTAATGTACGAGTATATGTAATAATCTGTATGTGATGTACGAGTATATGTAATAATCTGTACGTAAATAATAATACATATGAGTTAAACGAAAACATTGAAAGAGATAGCATAACATGAAATTAAAATAAAATAAAATAAAAATAAAAATAAAATAAAATAAAATAAAATAAAATAAAATAAAATAAAATAAAATAAAATAAAAATAAAATAAAATAAAATAAAATAAAATAAAAATAAAATAAAATAAAATAAAATAAAAATAAAAATAAAATAAAATAAAATAAAATAAAATAAAATAAAATAAAATAAAATAAAATAAAATAAAATAAAATAAAAAATAAATAAATAAATAAAAATTTAAAAAAAAAAAATAAAATAAAAAAAAAATAAAAAAAAATAAAATAAAAATAAAAATAAAATAAAAATAAAAAAAAATAAAAAAATAAATAAAATAAAATAAAATAAAAATAATAAAATAAAATAAAATAAAATAAAATAAAATAAAATAAAATAAAACGAAATAAAATAACTTGAAATATAAAAAATTAAATAAAATAACTTGAAATATAAAAAAAAAAAAAAATCAAATAAAATAAAATTTTAGAAAACGAAAATAATAATATTAAAGCATTTGCAATTACATAAATAAATAATAATGCAAAATAGAAAAGAACTTTTACGGTGGAAATCGGGAAATTCTCCACCCGTTATGTAGGGGCGCACTGTGCCACTGGGCGGCAGCCTGGACGAGAGTGTTCTCGGATTCCCGGTAGCGCTGTCTCGTTCCGGCCACTCTGTGACGCATCAGAGCAGCGAACCTAATAAAGTCCTTATTTTAAACATTGTTCAGCTTTTGGTTGAGTAAGTTTAAGTTAAGTGAGGTTAGGTTAGGTTGGGTTAGTAAGTGAGCAGACAGCTGACCAACCATCGAAACTAATGCAAAATACAACACGTGTTTCTCATGAAACATACGGAACCAAACTATTGTCATCGATTTGAATATTACAGATTTTTAAGTTGTGGCAAATACAGTTTTTTCTGACAGATTTTATTTTTATTTTTTATATGAATACCGCGAAAGAGTCTCAACTGCTCCCAACCGTCTAGAGCCACTGAGACTATGGCATCCCCAAATAGGGTATGTTGTGAAGCTGAAGGTAGTGAGGAGGGGAAGGAGATTGAAAAGGTTGGGAAGTACCTGGCTATTCAGATCTGGTTAATAAACACAGCTAAAGCCATTTCAAGCAACGTTTCGATTCTGAATGGTGGTCTTTCACCAGGGCGATACTTAGAGTATCTACCACTCTGGAAGTGCCACAAATTTGCTTTGTTATTAAATAAAAGTTATTGGCGCACGCCGAGTTTGAACCCGCGACCTTTGGATTCGTAGTCGAGAGTCTTACCACTCGACCATGGAGGCCGTCAAGATGCAGTCTTGCAGATAGTTACTACGGATGCGGAGTTATTTAATTCCGCATGCACAGTTGCATGACTTGAAGGGCAAATAGGGCACCTCACAGAGTTGTAACTTTAATTTATATCAGAATAATAGTTTTAGCTCATTAGTAAATAGATCCGGTGTTATGAAATAGCTCATTAAAGTTATTATTGACACGCTCTTAGCATTATTCTGTATTATTGTATTTTGCATCATTTCGAATTGGATCGCCTCAAATATGCTGTTTTTAGATGCACCAGTGATCACGACATATTCAGTGGCAACCTGCACATAGACATTTGCACACCTGTGATTTCCATTTCGGTTGATGGAAAAGAGGGCCGACAGAAAATCAATTTACAAAATGTAAGAAAGTTCGGAGGAGCTCTCAAAAACCGTTGTCAAAAATGTGGATATCCGGAAATTCTTTCATTCTGATGTAGGCGTGATGAATAGGATCAAGAAAGATGAATCATGTAGAGCGAATGAACGAAGAAAGAAGTGTGAAAAGAATACATGACGCGAAAGTGAATGGAAGAAGAAGTCGAGACGCCCAACGAAGACAACGCGGCACGATCAAGTGAATCAAATACTTGAATCTGGCCATGTGAAGAGTCAGAATATCAGAAGAGTATGGTATGTATGAGACGATGTATGAATGTGAATGGCGGTCCGTCCTCTTTGCCTACCCCTGCGGGGAGACGGGATGATGTTTCACTGTTCTCCTTACTTGTATCCTTACAACTAAATGTCCTTACTGTCTATTGAAAACCATTTACTCATTGTCATCAAAAATATTTATTGTTCTTTTGTTACTTGGTATATTTACACTGTTTGCATCTTTAGAATCGTTTACTTAAAAGACTTGAATATTAATGTTTTTAAGTACCAACATGTTGATTTTCCACAATCTAATTTCCTTTTCTTTGATTCAACAAATATGTTAATATGAATTCATACGTTTCATCTGAATTTTTACACCCTTAGCTTTTGGTAAAATGTTTCTTTTTAATCTGTTGATGTACACATGCACTGTTATACCCATATCTTAACCTGTTTCTCTCATGATTTATGATGACGATCATGATTTTAGATAGTTTTAATTTGTATACTTATTAAATATCATTTTCTCCTTGTTAGTTAGTCTTATTAGCTTAATTAATTTAGTATGAAGCGCACTTGAGGTGAAATATCACAAGACTGCGCCATATAAGTTCACTGATATTATTATTATGGTAATTCAGGTTAGGTTAGGTTAGGTTAATGAGTAAGTTAGTTAGCGTCAGTCCATTGAAAAGGTACAATTAAGATATTAGATTCGAATACATAAATAGAAGTTATTCAGTATTTAAATAGTTTTTCTTCTCGTGTTTATTTTCAGAATTAGAGCTCGTGTGTTTCCTGCACAGCTGCCTCTTCAGCGTGGAGTTCGCCAAGAAGACCATAGAGAACTACTTCACCATCAGGACCCACGTGCCGGAGTTCTTCAGCCAAAGGGACCCGCTGCTGCCTACTTTGAAAAGCGCCCACGACTTCTTGTGAGTGGCCAGCCACTACTCTCTACTCCAATTGTTCAAACTTTTTAATTTAAAATACCCCATGTTTACACAACAGTAAATATTAGCGTTGTGACCGCTTTGAAAGAACTACTTCAAAGAACTACTTCTTTTGGCAACAGTTCCTACTTCATTCATTGTTAATTGAACAAATACTTAAATTGAAGTCGGTAGTTCATTTTAGCATTCATTCATTTCAATAAATTCATTTCATTGAACAAATATTTCAATTGAAGGTGTTGGCGAGGAACCAGTTCTAGTTCTTTTAGTTTTAAAAACTCTATCGACTATTAACCACTTTTTCACAGTATTTTTATCAACGAAAACATAGGATATAACCTCAAAAATTTTAGTTATGTCGCACAACTAAAACGTAGTGAATGGAGTCACCGGAGACGCGGGAGACGGAAAACATACCTAAAAGTGGTGCGACATTATGTGACAAACTTGTCTTGTCTCTTTCTCTCTCACGGCTTACGACGTAAAAACCCGGAGAAAGTAATTTATCCTCAGAGCAATAATATACAAGAGAGAGCGCTGCTGTAGTCAATTTTGATGAGCTTTGCCGGACTCAGCTAGACCTGGGCGTGGCTAGGACTAGGGCTAGGGTACTTATACTATTATTCATATTACATGTCGACATAATGTTTTTATTTATTCGTATGACAAGTTTTTCACGTCAATTTATGTCGAATATCAAAACGTATGGGTGGAGTCAACGGAGACGCGGGACACTTTTACAATACTTTAAAGCGGTGTGATCATTTAGGAAATTTTTCTGTCTCTTTCTTTCTCATGGTGTACGACGTAAAAATCCGGAGAAAGTGATTTATCCCAAGTTTATATAGGTTGCTTAAAAAGAATTATCCCTCTGTCCATAGTATTGTTACTCCAAGGATTTATCGCAAATTCGTATAGGTTGGGTAAAAATATTTAGCTCTCTCTCCATACATATTCTTGCTCTGAGGGTGCATATAATGAATTTATGTCGCCTTTTTGCACAACAGTTTGTGGTCTAGTGGTCAACGTATATGTCTTTCATGCAGTTAATCGGGGTTCGATTGTCGGATGGCAGTTTTTAAAAATTAAAAATAACAAAAATTAATCACATTTAAAATTACACGTATTTAAAAAAATATATATAAAATATTAGGTACCTACCTGTGAACAATCATTCAAAATTAAATTCAGAGGAACCAGAATTGTGATACGAGCCTAACATTAGAAATCTCTCGACGTTGCAATCATTATCGGCAGAAACAAAGGAGAGCGTTTTTTAAAACATTTTTTAATCAACTATTAAACTTGATTTCATTTCATGTTCCTAGCAAGATGGTTACAAGGCAGCACCTACTGTACTATTGTAGCAATTCTGCTTCAACCTCGCAATTCAACACGCCTATGCGACGAATGCAACAGCTGGGAAACACATACTCCGATGTCGCTGATATATTTAACACGTCAATATCAATCTATGAGTCTAATTTAGTACAGTTGTTGTCATCTGGCAGAGCTAAACTAATAGTTGGACCTGTTATTTAATTATTTATTTTCTTTTCTCTTACAATATTTTTGAACCTGCTATTTATCAAATATTATTAGTTATTTTCATCTACAATATTTTGTATCTGCTATTCAATACTCTTTTATTATAACAATAATGAGGTTATTGTTTTAAAAAAATTAAAATGTTAACATTTGGACAAAAGCCTATAACGAGCGTTAATAATTAAATAAATAAAACTTAGAGACCAGTGATTCTAGCCTACCCTTTGTAATACCGCGTGAATGTTCCAGGGTCTACGCTTGTATAAAAAAATAATTAAAGAGAGTCCTCGCTGTCCCATTCTCTTTGAGTCTAGAAGCCAGAGACCAAAAGAGACGAGATTGAAGAAACGCGCTCGCCTTACCCTATTTCGCCACGCCTAAAAAATATTTTTTTTCCAAAATCATTATTTAAATCATCTGTGACCACGATAATAAAGTCGAACCTCTTCACTAATGTTTGACTATCGATACTTATTCCCACTTGTCTAGCTCACGTGACCCACGCCGTGCGCTGTCTGGACGAGGCTAATGCTATCTGCCCTGGTTTCAGAACGTGCGTCGTATTGCCCGAACCCACTCGACACGGCGGCAGAGTAATATACATGAAGCTGTACGACTCGAACCCGTCGCATTTCAATTCCAACTACAGCACCAAGTACTTCATGATGGTCAAAGACCTGATGGTGCAGCAATATGTAAGTAGGAAGTAAAAACCCATTCAAAATACAACCCGACGTGTGAATCTAACAAACACGTTAAAAAACTTTTATATAACTGACTTTGACACACTTTAGGTTCTATCTCTGAAGTGTTAAATAATCAGTAATTGCTTTAAAAAAAATCAAGCTTCAAACTGAACACGCTGTACGTAAGCTATGTGAGTACTGAAGACCTATACCGATAAACATTACTGTTAACTATTGAATTTGTTTTGTAAAAGCACTGCCTTAGACACTAACAGAGATACTGTCACAAACGTGCCACTTGAACGGGCAACAGCTCACAGCATACATATTTTGTGTAGTCTAGTGAACATAAAGTGCTCTTGAGGTGATATTTCTTTCACAAAAACGGCGCCTTAGAAATCAGCCAATTGTTGTAGAATATATTTTCGTAGAAAGCAATCACTTTGTGGTTTGACATATTTAATGAAAATTAAATAATAACCATGTACTCGTAAAAGACCACAGATTTCATTTTCATTTTTATTACCGACTGGTTTCGCTACAAATAAAGAATAATAATAATATACAAAAAAAGTAAAATCTGTTGTCTTATACAAAGTTATAATTTGATTTTCATAAATATTCAATAATCTTCAGTGACGGACGTTTGAGCACATGTAGTTACTGCTTTTGACGTTATAGTAGGAAATTTAGTGGGGCGCTCGCGGCGGTATAATTAGTTAAATTTCGCGGGTATTTTTTCAAGTTTAGCTATATTTTTTGCAATAATTTCATTTTGTTTAATCCAATATTAAACATATTTTTTGCGAGTACGGCAGGGTAGGCAGTTGGCATCAAAAGGGCTGAAGGGCCATTTTAGGAAGCTTACACTAGAGCACTTTAATTTTTTATTTTTTTTACAATAAAATTCATGAGGTTGGATTTTGAAACAAAAAGTTAACCCAGGTAAATTGTCGCGACAAAAAGTGTCCAAACTTGTGTCGCTTGAGTCAGGCCTTCTCCCAAATGATAAATATATTTTAGATAGCTGAAGGGCCACAAAAGTCTTCAGAACCAAACGAGAGTCAGAGCATTCGATGCAGAAAAACGAACTAATCAAAACTGCACAGTCAACTCTGTACCCGACGTAACAGGGCACACAAGTAAACTGTATAGGGTAGCGTTCCCAATCTACAAAGTGCTCCAAGCGGTCGGTCTCGGTGTATGCGAGACCGACGGGGTTGACTGCGGGTCTCGGCTTCCAAGTGAGGATGCTGCGGGTCTGGTCCAGAGAGAGGGGTAGTCAGGCGGTCCAGGAAGGCAGGCGATGGTCAAAGAAAGTCAGAAGTCAAGTTGAAGGCGATGTCGAAGCGAAGAGAAGTCAAGGTGGGTGGTACTGGCGAAGGATGCTGGTGATCTGCTTTTTCTCCCGCTCTTGCGCAATATTTAATTGGCTCGGGAGCGCACAGCCGGGGTGAGGGAACTTTGTATGGAAGAATTTTCCTCCCTCTTTCCCTCTCTCCCCGGCCGGCTGACAATTTTGTGGGATAGTTTAAATTTACTTATCCCCTTCTCCTTGCCACCAGCTTTCGCCTCAATTTCAATTCGTCTCTATCATTTTTATTAACGTCACAATGAAGGTTTTGAAACACAAGCTACAAATTGCGCCTGGTTTTTGAGGGCTTTATTCTTAATAACTACCTTATTCTAATATTAACAACTTTAATTTTACAATAATTGTGTGGCCGAGAGTCGAGTTGTCACAATGATATAATTTATTTGGTCGTGTGATTGACCCGGTTCTGGTGATAAGGTCGGAAAGATTGATTTCTCCCGCTTGAGTCAGCTCGAGATTCGCCGGACTCGGCCGGGATTGGTTCGCGCTAAGCACCCCGCTATCGCGGTAGTTTCCAGCTCAGTCGGGCAGGACCCAGCCCGAAGGGCTAATCTCTTTGCTTCTTTGTGACTCAGCAAGCCGCGGGAGAAATATACACACAATAATTTCCTATAAAATGAAAAATAATCTTAAGTCTAACATTACACTACACATTATAATTGTCGCGGCACAGTACGTCCGACATAAACTATTTTTTTACAAAAGTGTCGCTTATAACCTTTTGCCTTCGCGGCGACGGTATGTTAAGCAAACCAGTCTTATGGAAGATAATGTTTTTGTTGCAGGGCAGTGGTGATCTAATAGGGGTGATGGACATGGAGGGGATCGCCTTGGCGCACGTGACGAAGTTTGGTATCATGAATCTGAAGAAGATTGTCTTCTACACTCAAGTAAGTATTATTTCTAACACCATAGACAGTGAAATAGAAACCGTCATTCAATTGAGTTCACATGTCATTTTTATTGACACACCAGTCTTAAATTATACCTCGGATTAAGTGACGACCTTGGAGAAACAATGTATGGAGAGAGAGCTAATTATTTTTACCCAACCGATACAAACTTGCGATAAATCACTTTCTCTGGGTTTTCACGTCGTTCACCATGAGAGAGAAAGAGACAAAAAATATAATACTCCGCTTCTACGTACTGTCACAATGATCTTGGGCTCCTGGGTCACCGCGGGACTCCACCCTCATTTTTTATTATGTCACTAAACTTGACACAACTAAACAGTTTTTTAGGTTAGATGCAATAGTTTTGTTGATATCAATACTGTGAAAAAGTGGTAATACGAATAAATAAAAACATTATGTCGAAATGTGATATGAATGGATGTATAAATACCCTAGCCTTGGTCTTAGCCACGCCCAGGTCCGCCGAGTCAGGAAAACAGCGAGATGGTTTGTTAGTTAGTTAGTTGTTATCAAAAAAATATAACCTCAAAACCGTTAAGTTATGTCGCATAACAATACGTAGTGGGCGGAGTCGCCGAAGACGCGGGAGACGGAAAACATGCTTACATACCTAAAAGTGGTGCGATATTATGTGACAACTTGTCTTTTCTCTTTCGCTCTCACGGTTTACGACGTAAAAACCCGGAACGTTAATCTAGTTTGTACCCTTATGCCTACCTGTTATTTTGGCCTTATTATCAAAAACCTGATCGTGTTGATTTTCTAGTCCCCTAAGACACTTTATCATCTTGCTCTTCTCATGATGTAAACACCCCACGTAACCTTCCCAATCTTAAGCGACTTTTGTTTGAAGGATGCGATGCCTCTTAGACTGAAAGCTATCCACTACATCAACACCGGTGCCCACATGGACATGCTTATGAGCCTGATGCGTCCATTCATGAAGCCAGAGCTGTACTCGCTGGTCAACATCCATTCCCAGGGGATGGACTCCTTCCACCAGCACGTGGAACAGAGGATATTGCCTAAGGACCTAGGAGGAGATGCTCTAGATTTAGAAGAACTGAGAAGTATGCATACGAGGCCTGTTCAAAAGAAAAGGTGTATTTTTAATTTTCGCTGGCTATGTACATTCAATTATCGTTTTTTTGTTGTTGTTATGTTGGTACACATATGTTTATCACATGTTAGCATTATCAGCCATTTTGGATTAGTGGTTTGTTTTTGACAACTGGAAAGGTTAGTCACGTTTTTGTGTGTTCTTCGATTTTTTACTTTTGAAAAAAATGAATCAAACAATATGTATTAAATTTCGCGTTAAAAATGGAATAAAGTGCTCCAACGCACTTAAAATCTTGACTGTGGCATTCGGCGAGTCTACTTTGTCTCAAAAAAGTGTTTATAAGTGGTACAAGCGCTTTACAGAAGGCCGAGAAGTTGTTAATGACGATGAGCGTCCTGGAGTTGTGGAAAAACAAATCATGGATTTTATTCTTTGATCCATTTTTTTTTGTAATGAAAAATCGAAGAACACACAAAAACGTGACTAACCTTTCCAGTTGTCAAAAACAAACAACTAATCCAAAATGGCTGATAATGCTAACATATGATAAACATATGTGTACCAACATAGCAAAAAAAAACGATAATCGAACGTACACAGCCCGCTAAAATTCAAAATTCACCTTTTCTTTTGAACAGACTTATAATCTATTTTCGCAACATGGGGTCGAGCATTGTCACGCTGCAAAATCACTCTATCGTGTCTTTCGTTGTATTGCGGCGGTGTGTTTTTCAATGCTCGGATCAAACGCATTAATTGCGTTCGTTAACGATCGCCTGTGATTGTTTCGGTCGGTTTTAATCTTTCCTTAACTATGATGTGTAACGACTACACTGCTTCTAATAACTTTAATATCTCTATAATCATCATAAATACTGGCTTCAGATTTTGGGTATTCCTCCATAATACATTGACGCATTGAATGAAATAGTAGTGTGTATGTTAATTACCACTTATCGGGCCCATACGAGATATTTTGTGAAAATCGAGAATTAATTCACCAATACAATCAAACGTGTACTAGTGTGTGACGTAGGTATTTTCATTCTAAAAAACCGCTATGGGATGAGAAGATACGCGAAGAGTGTGCGGGGAGATACGACGCTATTCACATCTCACTCTTACTTGACTTCCCTATATGGGAACCCGAGAAATGGAATCTTAGTTCGCAGTTGTGCCTTTTCCTTCATAGTGACTACGGCTGGCAGTACCCGTTTCGCGAGCGTCAGCCGATGGTTTTTTCATGTTTTCAGCTTTTAAATTTCAATTATTATCCTTTTTACATCAAATACGATCAATTTAAGCGATTAACTATGATAATTCTTATTTTTTTTAATTTAACATCGGATTTTTTTACCTGTGTAATGATTACACAGCGCCGTAACGCTAATAATAATTTAGCACAGTAAGGGGAAGGTTAACAGCTCATAATACACTACGCCGAGCTGGTCCCACCAAATGCAGGGCATAACCTTGGAGCCGCGAATATTTGGTTTGGCCGTCAACGTGGAAGCATGGCGGGAAAATTCCCATGATTTTCTGCGCTTGGGGTTATGAAATGAATTATTCGTTCCCAGTCAGCAACTGTTCACAAGCAAACAAACGCCGTTCAACATCTTTCGGTTTTAACTAGCGTTGTGACCGCTTTGAAAGAACTACTTCTTTTGGCAAAAGTTCCTACTTCATTCATTGTTCATTGAACAAATACTTCAATTGAAGTTAATAGTTTATTTTGGCGTTCATTCATTTCAATAACTTCGTTTCATATAACAAATACTTCAAATGAACCTGGTACTTCAATTTAGCGTTCATTCATTTCATTGAATAAATACTTCAATAAAAGTTAAATTACAAAGAACTACTTCAATTTGCAGCAGTACAGTTGTGAAGGTGAACTTCAAAGTCGATAAATAAGTTCTTTTCATTTTCAAATCCCTACCGACCAGTACGTGTTTTTTGGCGAGAAACCAGTTCCAGTTTTTTTCCATTTCAAATCTCTACCGACCAGTACTTTTTTTTATTTTGAGAAGGAACCGGTTCCAGTTCTTTTCACTTAAAGCGCTACCGACTAGTACGTGCTTTTTCGGCGAGGAACCGGTTCCAAAAAGAACTGAACAAATCACCGGATAAATTCAAGTCTCTTCTTTGCGTGTTCGACTTCAATTGAAGTGTTCACTGCGAAGGGTTAATTTTAAAGAACTAGCAATTCGTAAAGCATTCACAAAACATCGAAGTTTTTTCCAACGCTAGTTTTAACTCGGCACCCTTGCTTCTTGATCTTCTCATCCATGGCTTTGAAACGTTTTAAAATTGCTTGTTGAGTCACTCCCAATGATCGTGCTAATTCTTCGTGACTTTGACACGAGTCGTGATCAAAAATGCCAATTCCAAAAGGAAGAAGCAAAGTTGTACACCTCCCCAACTTTACTGAATATACATTGTTATATTAATTGAATGTGTAAAAACACAAAATAATTAAAGGAAAATTATTCGCGCCCACCGGAATTCGAACCCACGATCTTACTTGTACTTTACTTTTATTTTTGTTTGTATAAAAGTCATCCACACTTTTCAGATGTTTCGCGAACACGACCTCGTTCGTATGGCGCATGCAACATCAGCATAATTATTTATCTTTCAGGAATAACATTTACGAAACTCCAGGCCAACCGAGAGTTCTTTTTACGCGAAGAGAAACTGCGAGTCAACGAGTCCAGGAGGCCGGGCAAAGCCAAAAACGCCGGAGAAGTGTTCGGTGTCGAAGGGTCCTTCAAGAAACTGGACATAGATTGAGAATTACAATAAATACAATAAAAAATACACTTTTCAATAATGTTGACTTCTGTAAAAGCATCATAATAAAATTATGCTCTGAGAATGTTATATTTATTTATTTATACTGGGTTTAAGCAGATATTCTCACTTCTGTGAAAACAATCAAGTTTTAAAAACTAAGTGTACAATAATTGTTTAAAAAAATACAAATACAAAGGACACTTGAAATAAGAATATACATGGCGAGGAACCTTTGCGAAACAGTGTAGTCAGTATTGTTGACTTTATACTGACTCGATTGAAAGAAAGAAAAATATGTTGAAGGATGTTGGATAGCCTATTAGTTACCGCCCACATGGAATTCAGACATTTTTAAAAAACTTTAATTTGAACACATAAAACAAATCAAAATCAATACACCATTAAAATGATTTATAAAGTCAAAATATCACACAAACACTAATAACTAGTAATAACAGAAGGTTTGCCTAAATAATGATGGAAGCTTTTTGTTGATTTTATGTCCTTATATCATTAAAATGTGAGAATTCTAAAGTTTGGTCAAAAATATAATTTAATCAATACAAATATAGGAAATAACCTCAAAATCCGTCGACGTAAGTTATGCAGCTCGGTGATGTGAAGTTAGCACGGACGGGGAACATCCTCACATACTTAGAAGTGTTGCAATATTATGGACTTATCTTGTCTCTTTCTTTCTCATAGTATACAACGTCAAAACCTGCAGAAAGTAATTTATCGCAAATTTGTATAGGTTGGGTAAAAATATTTGGCTGTCTCTCCATATATATTCTTACTCCACGGATAAATCAAATATAAAATTACAAAGACTCAATCAATGATACATAATACAAACAAAAGCAAGATGCACAGAGAGAGACAAAAAAAGAAACACAATATAATTACGTAATTAGCCCAAAGAATGTGTCATATTTTTATGCAATAGCAGGACATTTTTCATGGATTGATGGATGAGATGGATTAATAGATGAGATGGATGAATGAGATGAATAGATGAGATTGGATTTTCTAGGAAACTTGACGGCTGGATTGAATTTCAATTCGATTTTCGGGAAAACCTAATGGCTGGATTGAATTTCTGAAAAAAACTCTTATGACTCTCTAATGGCTGGATAATATTTCCGTTGGATCGTTTAAATTACCTGATGGCTGGATTAAATTTCAATTGAATTTTCTAAAAAACCTAATGGCCGGATTGAATTTCTGTTGAATTTTCTAATGTCTATAATGGCTGGATTGAAATTCCATTAGATCGTCTAGAAAACTTGATAGCTGGATTGAATCTCAATTGGATTTTCTGGAGAACCTAACCGCTGGATTTAATTTCTGTAGAATTTTCTTGTAAATTCAATGGTTGGATTAAAACTCCATTGGATCGTTTAGACAATTTGATGGCTAGATTTAATTTCAAAATGGTTTTCTGGAAAAATTGATGGCTGTATTAAATATTTGTTGATTTTTTTTTATGATTCTATTGGTTGGATTAAAATTTCATAGGATCACTTATATTTTTTTTGGCTTTATTGAATTTAAGTTGGTTTTTCGATTAAGTTTTCTAGTGACTCTAATAGCTGGAAATAAAATTCCATTGGATATTACAAGAATTTTAATGGCAGGATTGAATTCCAATTGAATTTTTTTTTTGCTGTTTTTAGTTTTGTTTTTACTTTTACTTTAATTTTCACATTAACTTTAATTTTTTTTATTTTAATTAGGAAAACATACAAATATATAATTATGGCTGTGAGACCTCTATGTCTGTTTTAAGTTAGCTTTGATTTAAGTAGCGGTGATTTTATTACGGTTATTTTGCTAAAAATCCAGAGATGGCGTTGTGTTGTAATTTTATAATCAGAGCGATGACAGTTCTTTACGACAATTTTTGTGCAGTAAATTGTCACTCTAATTCACAATTTGTTTAAGATTTAATCACTTAAAATAGGTTTATTGTAAAACGAACGGTTCGCGCACTATTGGTTTTAACCATTTATTCACTGACTTTTAACTGACACCATGTATTTTATAGCCACAATTTTTTTTAATATTATTTATTTTGTACTAATTATGACAGAAGGAGTCAGTTTTTCGTAATTTTAATACGCACAGGTAACGCGCCAACACAACTTTATTGAACTTTGCACTTTTCACGACATTCAATTACTTTAGATGCGTTTTATTATGAATTCAGTTCTTAACAACGGACAAACGTCAGTGTTGTTGGTGGGCAGGTGGCTTAATAAAATAACCTTCAAATCGATCTTTTGACATTTCGCTAACACGGCGAAGAAAATTAATCAGCAATGCATCTTTAAAATTGAATTACCTGTATTATGTCATAAAGCGTATTAATACTATCAGATTTATTATTTATTCGCATTACCACGAATTTATTGATTTATTTACGCCCTTGAAAAATAAAAAAATTACAAAAAAATGAACTTTATATTTATGTTGACAGGATATGATAGTACATGATACATAAAAAAATAAAAAAGGACACACTTCTTGAAAAATAAAAATTAAAACAAATTTAACATAGAACCAGTGGTAAATACAAAATGCAGTATAAAAAATAAAATTAAAAAAATAATGATGCGACATTTGTTTGATCGACCATTACGACTAATTGGCTATGCACACACCTACCTATGTGAATTAGCCGCCTCCATGGTCGAGTGGTAAGACGCTCGATTACGAATCCAAAGGTCGCAGGTTCAAACCCGGCTTGCGCCAATAACTTTTATTTAATTAATATGTTCATAACACATTTAATTCATAGTAAATAATATATTAAAAGTTATTTCCAATTAAAATATATATTTATTTTAGCGACACGTTCCAGAGTGGTAGACACTCTCAGTATCGCTCTGGTGAAAGACCACCATTCAGAATCTAAAGTTTGCTTGAATTTTTATTTATAGTGAATACCGCACAAGAGTCTCAACTGCTCCCAACCGTCTAGAGCCAGTGAGACTATGGCATCCCCAATCGGGGTATGTTGTGAGGCTGAGGGGCTGTTGTGGGGAGGGAAGGAGATGTGGAAGAGGAGGGTCGGGAAGTACATCGCTATTCAGATCTGGTCACCAGAGTGGTAGATACTCTAAGTATCGCCCTGGTGAAATACCACCATTCAAAATCGAAACGTTGCTTGAAATGGCTTTAGCCGTGTTTGGTGACCAGATCTGAATACCCAGGTACTTCCCGACCTTCATCTTCCCAATCTCCTTCCCTTCCCCACTGCCTTCAGCCTTACAACATACCCTATTTGGGGATGCCATAGTCTCACTGGCTCTAGACGGTTGGGAGCAGTTGAGACTCTTGGGCGGTATTATATATGAAAATAAAATAATTTAAAAATGATGCATATAAAAGCGAAAAATAAAATACTAGTATATTATTCACTATTGTGTGGTTATGTTTTTTTTTTAAGAAAGTCAAACATTCACGGGTTACGAATAGCCTGACGATATTAGAAAAACTCCTACTGCCATCATAATAAGCGGAAGATGTTGCTTGTGCAATGATGGAGGACTTGGCCAGCAGAGGAAATGAACGCACGACGCCCGGTTGGGAATCCGACGCGTTTGTCCACTCAGCTACTTGTGAAGAGAATTGAAAACAAGCAAATAGAACAATGAGATACCCATTTTGTTTAAGGGTAATAAAATAAATGTCATTTTTATTAAATTTGATAGTTGCAACATGTGATGGGAGTAAGAAGCACACGCTAATTCACATAGGTAGGTGTATGCATAGCCAGTTAGTCGTAATGGTCGATCAAACAAATGTCGCATTTAGCGAGCCAGTAACGGAAGATCAAATCAGGCCCGGCCCTGAGCCAAATGTCGCCTGGCGCAGGTAATTTTTTTGCGCCCCTTGTCAGAACCCAAATTTAAGCACCAACTCAATTCGCGCCAATGGCTCTCTCATTTGCACTGCTTATTTCTGAATATTTTTTTCTCTTTTTTACACACAGTATCAAGTATATCACAGTACAAGTCGTATGGTTTTTATTTTATTTTTATCATATATATATATATATATTAAGCACTGTGATAAGGTAGGGCAACTTTGGGTAGTACGGTCTGGTCAGCGTTTTCTTGTGATTAGGGTCAATCTTAGGTCCACTTCTCTTTTCTATTTTTATTAGTGATATTGCCGAGGTCATCCGTCTTTCTCGCTTTCTCCTTTTTGCAGATGACCTTAAAATATTTCTACAAATAAGAAGTATTAAGGATTGCCTGCTTCTTCAAGCTGACGTCGATAACATTTCTGAATGGAGTCGACAAAACCAGCTTCATTTCAATATCTCGAAATGTGTAGTCCTTTCTTTTACCAGAGCATTTAGTCTCACCTACCACAGGTACACTATGCTCGATCATAATCTCAAACGCGTTTCCACTATAAAGGATCTTGGGATTGTGTACGAAAGTAAGCTTGCATTTCGTGTTCATAACGAAGGGGTGCCAGTCGGCATTGAAAATGTTAGGGTTTGTTCTTAGAACCGTTAGAGTTTTTCGGGATACCCGAACTCTGAGAATACTCTACTTCTCTTTGGTCCGCAGTAGGCTGGAGAGTGGTTCAATTATTTGGGATCCTCATGAGGTGGGGTACTCCCTCATCTTGGAGAGGGTCCAGAAAAAGTTTCTGAGATTTCTATACATGAGGGAGTACGGCCACTATCCGTGGCTGTACCCGACGAACTTTCTCCTGGGCACGCTCGGACTTCACTCCTTACAGTCTAGGAGAGAGGGGTATGCCACCACTCACTTCTTCAGACTGCTGCGAGGCTATATTGTAAACCCTGCTACTTTGGAGCGCGTAAGTCTCTATGTTCCTGATGACTATCTAAGACAGCGTCTTCATAGATTATTCTATCTTCCTGCCTGTAGGACCAACCTGCCAATGGTTCTGCCGGTGGGGAGGAGTATTTTGCTCCTGAACAAAATCTCTTCCGATATCGACTTATTTCATGTCAGTGAGGAGAGATTCAGAAGTGAAATCCTATTGATTCTTGAAAGAGTTTCTCCTCATTGACCTGATCATCACCACTGCCTCAAATTTTATTTTTTTTTTTTGTTTTTTTTTTCTTGCGTATCTATATGGTACTATAATTTGTATTTATTTTGTAAAAATTAAATCTTATTTCTTATATGCATTAAATTTAAAGGTTTGTCATGTATAAGGAATTTAATAAAGAAATTATTATGTGAGTACGCACGACTTTGTGACGACAGGAGATCTACTTCTACAACTATTGATGTAATTTTTGAGCATCATTTTAATTTAATCCTAATACGTATTCCAATTTCAACTTTAACGGTGTGGATATAATTTTTTTTTTAGATTATGGCTCGCACAGTACCAGACTCAAAAATTTCAAACATGGAACAAAAAATCCACGAGGAAGGCCATTGAAGATGTAAAAAGCAATAAAATAAGTACACTTAACTTCTAAGCAGTATAAGATGAGAACAAGGAAAATTAAAGAAGAAACATCTGTTCAACACCTGCAGTGAACGATTTTGTTTATCTTGTAACCTCTGGACTCACGAAGAATCTACAAGAGCAAATACAGATACATTCTACGATCAAATAATTAAAACTCTTCATTAGTTCGAAGTCAAGTCGAATATAATTCTTCTGTTTATCCACTCTGATTCCATTGAAAAATTGCAACATAAATTTCTAAGATACATTAACTACAAACTCGGTCTACCTATTGAAACCATAAATTATAATTATCTAATGAAATAATTAAAATTATTAACACTCTCAGACAGGAGGCTTATATCCGACTTGACTTTTATTTTTAAAATTGTTGGTGGTATTATAGACAGCCCTGATTTACTTAGCTTAATTACCTTCCATGTACCTAACAGAACCACTCGATCTAAAATTCTTTTTAAATGTAACAATAATATCAGGACTGGGTCATTTAGATACTCGCTAGTAACTAGATTGCATACAGTGGGTAATTCCACCACTGAAATAGTATATATATATATATATATATATATTCAACTGCACTGAATCTAGTTACAAGAAGGATATAATAGCATACCTCTTTCAAAAATATTACTGTTAATTTATTGCATTATAATATTTCTATTAACTTATTTATGTTTTTGGGTGCTAATCATTTACTCCATGTTATTTTTATGTCACTTTTATTTAATTTTATATATTACACTGTTTTGTAAAAGCCCATAAGGGCGTATATAATTGAATAAATAAATCAAAAGTTGTTGGGCTTACTGGTGGGCCATAATACCCGATCGTTTTATTATTTCGATGATTCTTAGGGTTTTAGGTATGTAATATTATTGTTGCTCTCTGATTATTATAATTTACTTTAGCTGATACAATTTGATACCTGATTAGTTTATTTACTGAAAAAAACGAAAAGGATTTTGTGATTTCTTAAACAATTTGTTTTATTAACAATAAAGCTTGTGGAATTATTTATTAACTTATTTCTTTTGTTTTGTGTCTTGGATTCGAAAATAAAAAGCCACTTTCTCAGGCGTATTTGAGCCGCATTCATCGACCGAAAGAATGACGAACTGCAGGAGGATTCAATGAAAAAATCCACAATAAGTAAATTTTGTAAAAAAATAAATCTGATGGACAAAACACGAGGCTCAGAGATTAGATTCCTTGTGCTATGTGAGACAAAATGAAGTGAAACCTTTGAAATTCTGTTAAGAAAGACGAAATAAAGACGATTAAAAGACGAAACAATCAGAAAGTAACATTTGTTAAAAAAATACCACTTTGCTTTATGAGACCGAATGAAGTGAAACCTTTGAAATTATATTATAAATGATAAAATGAAAAAATCATCCAAATGTAGCAATTATCCCGTATTAAGAAAAAATACCAATTTGATTTATGATACTGAACGATATGAAACCTTTAAAATTCTGTTAAAGATGATGAACTAAGGACGATTAAATGACAAAATCCTAAAAAAGTAACATTTGTTAAAAAAAATACCGCTTTGCGGCAAAATGCGAGCCTTGGGGTTGGAAATTAGATGCCGCTTTCTTTAGATCTATGAGACTGAATAAAGTGAAACCTTTGGAATTCTATTAAGAATGATGAACTAATGACGATTAAATGACAAAAATCTTACAAAAGTTAAATTTGTTGAAAATTATACAAAGTTGCGGCCAAAACGCGAGCCTTGGGGTCGAAAATTAGAAGGTTCTATCTCAGGCGCTATGGGACATAATGAAGTGAAACCTTTATAATTCTGTTAAGGATGATAAACTAAAGACGATTAAATAACAAAATCCCCAAAAGGTAACATTTGTAAAAATAAAAAATACCACTTTGCAGGCAAAATGCGAGCCTTGGGGTCGGAAATTAGATGCCGCTTTCTTAGGCTCTATAAGACTGAATGAAGTGAAATCTTTGGGATTCTTTTGACAATGATGAAATTAAGGTGATTAAATGACAAAATCTTCAAAAAGTAACATTTGTTAAAAAAATACCACTTCGCGGCAAAATGTGAGCCTTGGGGTCGGAAATTAGATGCCGCTTTCTTAGGCTCTATGAAATTGAATGAAGTGAAACCTTTGGAATTTTCTTAAAAATGATGAACTAAAGACGATCAAATGACAAAATCCTGAAAAAGTAACATTCGTTTAAAAAACACCACTTTGCGGCAAAATGCGAGCTTTGGGGTCGAAAATTGGATTGCCTTTTCTCAGGCTTTATGGGACCGAATGAAGTGAAACTTTTGAGATTATGTTAAAAATGATTAATTTCAGACGATTATATGACGAAATGATCAAAAAGTAACATTTGTTAAAAATAATATCACTTTGCGGGCGAACTACAAGCCTTGGGGTCGGAAATTAGTTGACGTTTAGGCTCTCTGAGACTAAATTAAGTGAAGCTTTTAGAATTATGTTAAAAAATATGAACTAAATGCGATTTAATGAAAAAATCCTCCATGAGTAATATTTGTTATAAAAATACCCCTTTGTTTTATGAAACTGAATGAAGTGAAACTTTTGGGATTTTGTTGATACGGATGAATTAAAGACGAAAATCCTCCAAGAGTAAGATTTGTTATAAAAATACCCCTTTGCTTTATGAGACTGATAGAAGTGAAACCTTCAAAATATTGTTAACAATGATGAATTAAAGACGATTAATCACAAAATCCTCAAAAAGTACCATTTGTTAAAAAAAATACCACTTTTCGGGCAAAATACGAGTCTTGGTGTCGACAATTAGATGACGTTTTTTAAGGTTTTATGAGACTGAATGAATTGAAACCTTTGTAATGTTGTTAAGATTGATAAACTAATGACGATTAAATGAAAAAATCCTCCAAAAGTAATATTTGTTAAAAAAATATTACTTTGAAGGCAAAAATCACTTTATTTATATATACCTACTGTCAAAAACATTACACACATCGCTCTGCTAGTTAAATACTATTACAATATTTTATTTTTTTTTAAATGACTTGTTATAGTATTGAACTAGCACAACAACACTGTCTTAGAATATTTGCATCAAATGGGACTGGTAACAAACGCACTTACGTTCCCATTTAATTCTGCATTCTAACATTCGTCATGTATAACAAAGATAGACATTTAAAGGACATGTATGTATGGATGAAATAGACTTAGGACAGAGTCGCGTTTCGTGTGTCGATTATTTCATTCTTTATCAACGAATATGGGACGCCGTAAAATACGACCTACTGCCAGTTAGTTGTCCTTCTCATACGTATGTGTTGCTACATTCACAATTTCACTCTCTCAGATGGCGCTTAAAATATCCGGGAAATGGAAATAATCGTTTTATTAAAAATAAGAAGTAATTTGCGTGTAATTACGAATGAAATGTTATTTTTTTGGCTTTTACTAGAGTTTGCAGAGTAATGGAAACACTTTCTCATCACACACGTGGGCATTTTGGCACTTATTTATGCAATTTGTTTAGTTAACTACGAGTATATGCGTGTTTAAAATGTAATCCGTTAAATCGAAAGTACGGTAATTACCGTATCTTTTGCTTGGAACTTTAAGAGCTCTAAAAAGTGTCTATAAGTTCAATTTTTTTGCTCATGTTGGTATTAAGTTAAAAAAAAGAATGATGAAAAGTAATGAAAAAATAACCGTGGCTTATGCCCACAGATTTTATTTTAATTTTACTTAAACTCATAAAATTTCTCATTTTTCCTTAATCACATTCTCAGTTGACGTATTGCCTCTTTCAATTCATACTATCTGTCTCTTTCTCTCTGTTCCTTTGTTGTTATTTTTTCTCGTTGTTCTCTTATTTTTTTTTTTTGTAAAGTTTTTTTGTACCCTGATGATCCTCAGGTTAAACGAAACCAGTCGGTCATAAAAATTAAAATAAAATTTGCGGTCCTATACAAAGTTATTTTTTTCAATTCATTAAATATGTTAAGCCACAAAGTAATTGCTTTCTACGAAAACATTTAAAAAAATTAAATTAATCGAATTTTATACAATAAAAAAAGAATTCACCAATGTTTAATTTACAAAGAGGCTTATTTAGCTAGTTCAAAACAACACTGGACCTCGGAAGGTTAACACAACAATGAAGTCATTAATGCTCATTTAATTAATGTTTTATTATTTAAATAAAACAACCTTGTTTCTGCATTGATTATCTCTCATCTGACCAGCAAAGTATCAATCTATACTGCATATCCTGTGCAGTTGGTCCATTCTGCCTCACCGTTGAGTTGTTTTCCTTGTGGAATCGTGGAACTTGTTGTTATAATATAATATTCATCTGTGTTTTAATACTATTTTTATACGGTGAGTAAAAAAATCGTGTACTTTTACAATGACCATTTCAATGGTTGTTCAGTTGCATCGCACTTCACCTGTCACCCTCAAAACCGTTTGGTTCAAACCCGAAATGAAGATTGATAAAAGGTGATAAAGCTAATTTTTTTACCCAACCTATACAAATTTGCGATAAATCACTTTCTCCGGGTTTTTACGTCATATACCATGAGAGAGAAAGAGACAAAAAAGTCGTCACATAATATCGCAGCACTTCCTAAGTATGTAAGGGTGTTCTCCGTCAGCGATAACTTCACATCGTTGAGTCGCATAACTTACGTCAACGGATTTTTAGGTTATTTTCCATATTTGTGTTGATTAAAATTCTTGTTATGCAAATAAATCAAACATGATGTGATATGTGCTATGCGTCAATGCTCAAATAATTAGTAATAATAATTTTTGGATGACTTGTATAGCGCCGTTTTTATGAAAAATCACCTCAAGGGCGCTGTACAGATCTTATTTTCTATTATTACATATTAATTTCTAGTTAAAATAAGAAATTATACAGGAACATACTTACCTGGCCGGTCCCATCAGGTAGACACACTTATTAACTTTAAATTATAATTATGATTTTTTTATTTTTTATTTATTTATTTTTTCCGATTCAGGGCATGGGAGCGAAATTTAAAAAAATGGACTTTCTGAATTTGTCATACAATACAGGATTTCGTTAAAACTTGAATATGTAAAGCTGATTCGTCGAGAGACAGATTATGTTGAGATTTTTTTAATGAATTTAAGGATATGGGAGTCTGAAAAGGTAAGTTTTTAGTTTAGACCGAAATTCTGTTGGGCTCGTTATACATCTTAGTTCCGGAGGGAGTTTATTCCAAGCCTTCGGCCCCGAAACTCCTGCAGCGCGATCTCCAAACTTAGTATTTGGATTGCGCTTGGGTTCTATCAGCCTTCCGATAGCCGAAGACCAAATAACATCAAAGAAAGATTATAAAACATCGTTTTTCAGAAATATTTCAACAGTTTTAAATATTTTGACCGAGCTGTAGAATTTTCATATGTTTAATGATATAAAGATATAAAATTAACAAAAAGCTTCCATTATTATTTAGGAAACCTTCTGTCATTAGTGTTTGTGTGATATGTTGACTTTATAAATCATTTGACTTGATATTTTTTCGTTTAAGAGGTGGAGAGACTGACAAAATTCTAAAGATTTGCCAAAATAGTTAATAAAAAATAAAATATAATATGCATAGAGATTTTTCCCCAGATACTGGGATTCTTTCGCTACCTGATAACTCTGAGAAAAAAATACGTGGGTCTACGTGTCCGTCCGATTTCGTCCCGTATGTAAGAAAGGGCGATCATAACCTCCATCAGCGTGCTTGCACTAAACCTATTCTGATCCTTGCTACATATTTCCTTCAACATAATATTATTATTTGTGAAATGAAGTGCGCCAAAAAGTGAACATGTAAAAAAGTACAATCATATGCTCGTTTGGGTCTTACTGCGCCACGCACGTACTAATAATTACTTTTGACACATTTCCTTCAAATTGTAAGAACAAAATCTACGGTCTGAATTCGTTCCTTCCAGGGTACATTTTAAACTTCACCAAAGCGGCTGACGCGGAGACGACCACTTTGGATGACTCCTTTTCGCACTATGAATTCATTTATTTTACGCAATCGTTTTTATGCGTTTTTAGTATTTAGAAAAACCGCATATTACCAATTATTTCATTTAATTTTTTTGATTTTATGGATTCTTTCGTAATCCTCTGCTAACTAGCTGGGGCTTATGCAAATACCCCTCATAATGTCTATCTAACCAGTCATGCGGCTCATTAGGCTTTGCTACTATGACCATCTGATGGTTGTATTTAATTGACTGAATTTAAGTTTACATTAGTGAGTTCTTAGGGAAAAGGTCTTAACTGGATAAAAAACCCAAAGCAAGGAAAATATATAAAAGCTGTACAAAAGTTCTGAACTTGTTACTGATAGAATTTGCTCATCCGTCTTTTTTTCGATATTTTATATGGTTAAAATACTGTTATATTTAACAGGTTTTATTAACTTACTATACAGTTTTTTGACACATTAAAAACCATTTAAAGTTAATTGATTTACGTGTTTTTAAAAAATAATATTTATCGTTATTTAGTCATTTATAAAATTTTAAAAATATTTCATGGCATAGATCCAAAAATTTTCTATTAAAAAATATATTTTTATGTTTTTTTTAATATTTGTATTTGACCACATAAGAAAAACATTTGGAGGTTGATTGGCGATTAATTGAAAACAGCTCTTTTATAAAGAGTTATAAAGTAAGAAAAAATATTATTAAAATATTTTTTATGTATAGTTAGGTGTGTTTTAGTACAACTTTTTTTTAGGTTCTGCTGTGGATACAGGCGACTTTCAAAATGCGCAAAAAACTGAAAAATCCCTCTTTTCCTGTTAATGTGTTCAATTGTGTGTATTAAAATTGTCCGAATTCCATGTGGGCGGTAACCAATGAGCTATCCAATATCCTTTAGTATGTCTTTGTCTCTTTCTATCGAGTCAGTATAAAGTCAACCGTCCCGACTACACTGTTTCGCAAAGGTACCTCTCCATGTCCTCCAAGGTAATAATAACACATTTATTTGCGGCACGTTTCAGAGTGGTAGATACTCTATGTATCGCCCTGGTGAAAGACCACCATTCAGAATCGAAACGTCGCTTGAAATGGCTTTAGCCGTGTTTAGTCAGTAGTCTGAATAGTCAGGTATTTCCCGATTTTCATCTTCCCCATCTATTTCTCATCTATTTTCCCTCTCCGCGCCCTTCAGCCTAACAACATACCACAATCGGGGATACCATAGTCCTACTGGCTCCAGGCAGTTGGGACTCTTGTACGCTATACAATTTAAAAAAAACTCACTTTACTATTGGGATTGTTACTTTATTTATCCAGTTACTGTATTTGTCCAGTTACTGTATTTGTCCAGTTACTGTATTGGTCCAGTTACTGTATTTGTCCAGTTGCTGTATTTGTTCAGTTACTATATTTGTCCAGTTACTGTATTGGTCCAGTTACTGTATTTGTCCAGTTGCTGTATTTGTCCAGTTACTGTATTGGTCCAGTTACTGTATTTGTCCAGTTGCTGTATTTGTTCAGTTACTGTATTTGTCCAGTTACTGTATTGGTCCAGTTACTGTATTTGTCCAGTTACTGTATTTGTCCAGTTACTGTATTGGTCCAGTTACTGTATTTGTTACCTACTGAATCTAAAGATTGCCTCAGCTACATTAGATTTTCAAGTTCATGGTTCATTTTGATACATTG
This sequence comes from Drusus annulatus, assembly GCA_022651775.1. Taxonomy (NCBI): domain Eukaryota; kingdom Metazoa; phylum Arthropoda; class Insecta; order Trichoptera; family Limnephilidae; genus Drusus; species Drusus annulatus. The sequence continues at coordinate 343,293 of JAGWCC010000497.1, read as the reverse complement.
CATAATCCATTTTCTAGCGTAGGTTAAAGGTTTTGCGTAGACTGATAATTGTAGTAATTATTATAATATCATGAATCATGATTTATTTCCTCGTCCTGTACATACGATGATATGTAATGGTCAAGTCAAGGATGTATTTGTCTGTGTTGCGCAACTACAGAGTTTGTTAGAAAACATTGCGTTGCGAGAATTGTAAATTTGTGAGAATGTGGTTGTAATCCGAGTAAGAATATGTGTAGAGGTGCCTTTGCGAAACAGTGTAGTCAGGTCGATTGACATTATACTGACTCGATAGAAAGAGACAAAGATATGATAAAGGATGTCGGATAGCCTATTAGTTACCGCTCACATGGAGTTCGGACATTTTTTAATAAACATATTTGAACACATTAAACAAAACAATGTCAATACACCATTAAAATGTTTTATGAAGTCAAAATATCACACAAACACTAATAATAACAGAAGGTTTGTCTAAATAATGATGGAAGCTTTTTGTTGATTTTATGTCTTTATATCATTAAAAATGTGAAAATTCTAAAGTTCGGTCGAAAATATTTAAAACTGTTGAAATACCTCTGAAAAGTGATGTTTTAAAAATTTTATTTAGTCCTTTTTGAACATTCGCGCATAGCACATATCACCATCATGTTTGATTTATTTGTATAACCACTGCAGTTTTCTTAATTAAGACAAATATAGGAAATAACCACATAATCCGTTAACGTAAGTTATGCGACTCAATGATGTGAAGTAAGCGAGGACATAGAACATCCTTACATAATTAGGAAGTGCTTCGATATTATGTGACGACTTTTTTGTCTCTTTCTCTCTCATGGTTTATGACGTAAAAATCCGGAGAAAGTGATTTATCGCAAATTTGTATAGGTTGGGTAAAAATATTAGCTATACCTCCTTATATCGTTAATCCAAGTTTATGATAACAATGACAGAGAGCTTATATAGCGCAGCTTTGTGATATTTCACCTCAAGTGCGCTTCATACTAAATTAATTAAGCTATCAAGACTAACTAACAAAGAGAAAATAATATATAATAATATGTCTACAAATTAACACTATCTAAAATCATGATCGTTATCATGAATCATCAGAGAGAAAATGTTCAGATATGGGTATAACAGTGCATGTGTACATCAACAGATTAAAAAAACAATTTACTAGATGCCAAGGGTATAAAATCCAGATGAAACGTATGAATTAATATTAACACATTTGTCAAAGCAAAGAAAAGGAAATTTTAAATAGAAGACAGTTAACATGTTGACACTCAAAAATATTAATATTCGAGTATTATAAGTAAACGATTCTAAGAATGCTAACAGAGTTAATATAACAAATAGCGCCCTTGAGGTGATCTTCCCACAAAAACGGTGCTATAAAAGTAATCCATTTATTATTATTATTAACAAAATAAATGCTTGGTGTAACCTTAAGTGACCAGTAAAGGCACCGGAGCTCCATCGAAGCCAGAGTAAAGTTAGCCTCTCAGAAGTTGGGCGTGTTGGACAGGGCCCGCAGATACTTCAATAGTACACAACTGCTGTTGTACAAATCTAAAGTACGCCCCACTGTTGAATGTGGCAGCCACCTCTAGTCTGGAGCCCCTAAATACCTGAAAAAAACCCTCGACTCCGTGCAGAAACGGGCGATCCGTTCGATAGATTCTCCTATCTTAACAAACGGATTGCAAACTTTGGAGCGCAGACGTCAGGTGGGAATGCTGTCCTTGTTCTACGGGTATTTCAATGGAAGATGCTCCGAGGAACTTGCGTCATTGATCCCTTCGGCACCGGTGCATAGTCGAGAAACTCGCTAAACGCGCGCCCAACCTTTGTACACGGTTGACATTCAGTACATAAGAACGGGTCGCTTTTACGACTTGTTCTCATGTTCAACAGCTCGGCTGTGGAACGATTTGCCGGCCTCCTTTGTTTCCTCCCTCCTTCAACATGGGTCTCTTCAAGACCCAAGTTCACTCCTTCCTTTCCTTAAAAAGACCCTCCACACAGCATCCCCAAAGACGACATAGGCCCTGAGGGAAATTATTTCTCTCAAGGCCTCCTATGTGGAGTTATTGTAAAAAAAAAAAAACAATAATTTTTTTATGACAATGAAGTAAGGATACAAGTAAGGAGAAAAAAAGTCGTTATGTAGGCGTATTAAATCTCCATCTTTCAATAATATTTATCGGTTAGTAGCTGAGTGGACTAACGCGTAGGATTCCCACCCGGGCGTCGTTGGTTCAATTCATATGCTATCTAAGTCCCCCATCATTGCACAAGCAACATTTTCCCCTTATTAAGATGGCAGTAGGAGTTTTTCAAATATTGTCTTTAGCTTAAGATAATTGCGATAGTATATAGAAGCGGAGTATTATATTTGTTGTCTCTTTCTCTCTCATGGTGTACGACGTAAAAACCCGAAGAAAGTGATTTATCGCAGGTTTGTATAGGTTGGGTAAAAATAATTAGCTCTCTCTGCATACATTGTTACTTCAAGGTTGATGCCAACAACAATTTATCTATGGAACTTTTCTATTTCAGGTATAAAACAATGGCGGATAAAGCGTCAGTTCGGACGATAACCGTGGAAGAAGAGTTCCAGAAGAACCTCGAGTTGCGACAGGAAGACCTGGACAGCCTGCGAGAGTGGGTGAATAGACAACCCCACCTACCCGACGTCCCTGGTGAGTTCCACTTCTGCAGCTTTCCAAATATATTGGCCTTCCTTCAAATGTTTCCATTTTAACCAATTCAAAGAGAAATACATACTAACGTTTGAAATATGTTTAACTAGAATAATATATTCGGGCCTTTCCATTAATGTTCAACTCTTGGAGTGAGAATATATATTGAGAGAGAGCTAAATATTTATACCAAACCTATACAAATTTACGGTATATCCCTTTCTTCGGGTTTTTACGTCGTACAATATGAGATTGAAAGAGAGAACAAATATAATAGTCCGCTTCTATGTACTGTCACAATGATCTTGGGCTCCTGGGTCACCGCGGGACTCCGCCCACATTTTTTATTATGCCACTAAACTTGACACAACTAAACGGTTTTTTTAGGTTATATGATATATTTTTGTTGATAACAATACCGTGAAAAAGTGGTAACACGAATAAACAAAAACATTATGTCTATATTTGCTTTGAATGTATGTATAAATACCCTAACCATTGAGTTGGTAGAGTAGTATCTATCCAAGGCAGCGAAGTCAGTTTTGGACTTGTTTTTGATGATTTTAACATGACTCGGCGCACCTGGGCGTGGCTAAGACTAAGGCTACGGTATTTATACATCCATTCATATCACATATCGACACAATGTTTTCGTGTATCCGTATAGCCACTTTTTCACAGTATTTTCATCAACATAAATACAGCACATAACCTTAAAAACCGTTTAGTTGTGTCAAGTTTAGTGGCATAATAAAAAATGTGGGCGGAGTCCCGCCGTGAACCAGGAGCTTAAGATCATCCTTACGATACGTTCAAGTGGTCCAAAAAATGTGTTGTCTCTTTTTCTCTCATGGTGTACGACGTAAAAACTCGGAGAAAGTGATTTATTACAATTTCGGATGGGTTGGGTAAAACGAATTAGCTATCCCTCCATTAGATTGTTACTCCGAGACCCTAACCTTAGTCTTAGCCCCGCCCAGGTCCGCCGAGTCCGGTAATAATCATCAAAAACTGACTACACTGCCTTGGATAGATACCACTCTATATACTCTCAGGGTGCAATTAAATTATTGCTCTTTCAGAATTGCACCTGATTTTCTTCCTGCACAGCTGCCTCTTCAGCGTGGAGTTCGCCAAGAAGACCGTAGAGAACTACTACACGATCAGGACCCACGTGCCGGAGTTTTTCAGCCAAAGGGACCCGCTGCTGCCTACTTTGAAACACATTTCTGAAGTCTTGTGAGACCTAAAAATATATTTTTGTTAACTTACCACTAAAAAATATATTTCCGCCTATCTAATTCTGGATAATTATCCACAACTTCAGAGCAAGAATATGTATATGGAGAGAGAGCCAAATATGTTTACCCAACCTATACAAATTTACGATAAATCACTTTCTGCGGGTTTCTACATCGTAAACCGTGAGAGATAAAGAGACAAGATAAGTTGTCACATAATATCGCACCACTTTTAGGTGTGAAAGCATGTTTTCCGTCTCCGGCGACTCCGCCCACTACGTTTTGTTATGGGACATGACTCAACGGTTTTTGAGGTTATATCCTATATTTTTGTTGATAACAATACTGTGAAAATGTGGTTATACGTATAAACAAAAACATTATGTCGACATGTTATGAATGGATGTATAAATACCCTAGCCCTAGTCCTAGCCACACCCGAGTCACGCAAAAATCATCAATACTGACTTCAGCGCCCTTGAGGTGATTTTTCACAAAAACGGCGCTATACAAATTATCCAAATATTATTATTATTACAGAAGCGCTCCCTCCTGTATATTATTGCTCTGAGTCAAGAACATTGATGACATTACAAACTTATAGACATGTCATAGAACACAAAATCAAATATTTATGCTAGCACTACGCCATCATCCAACTTTCAAAGGGGGTAGTTCCGTAGTTCGTGTTCGTGGGTTCGTGCGCGTTTTGAAAATTGCTAGCAACTAGCAACTAGCAATAGCAAATAGCAACCCATTTTGCATTTTGGCGAAAAGAACCGATTCCAGTTCTTCTCTTAAAGGAGGAACTTTTCCTTTTGTAGAGAATTCTGAAAGTATTTTGTAGTATCTTCTCTCTTAACTAGCGTTGTGACCGCTTTGAAAGAACTGCTTCAAAGAACTACTTCTTTTGGCAACAGTTCGTACTTCATTCATTGTTCATTGAACAAATACTTCAATTGAAGTCGTTAGTTCATTTTAGCGTTCATTTATTTTAATAACTTCATTTCATTGAACAAATACTTCAATTGTAGGTGGCAGTTCAATTTAGCCGCCATTCATTTCATGAACTTCATTTCACTGAACCAACACTTCAATTGAAGGTGGTAGTTCATTTTAGCCTTCATTCATTTCATTAACTTCATTCCATTGAAAGAAGTACTTTTGAAGCAGCACCGATTTGAAGGCATTGACATTTCAAAATGAAGGAACCAGTTGCTTATGATTTCTGTGCTTGTTTTGTCTATAGGACGATTCCCAAAGTGGTCTCGTCGATTCCGACCTGCAATTCCGTTTTTAGTAAATTTTGTTGATTTGCTAGCACTTTTGGGGAGGATTTTTGTCGATTTGCTAGTACTTTTCGATTTCAAATCTCTACCGACTAGTGCTTTTTTTTCGGAGAGGAATTTTTGTTGATTTGCTAGCACTTTTCGATTTGGGATCTCTCGATCTCTGCCGACTAGTACTATCTTTTGACGAGTTCGACTACAATTGAAGTGTTCACCGCGACAGGTTCATTTCAAAGAACTAGCAGTTCCTGAAGCGTTCACAAAACTCTGAAGTTTTTCCCAACGCTAAACAGGCGGATCAATCCTTCTTCTCTCAAATCTTATTTTTTCGCGAGTTCGACTTCAATTGAAGGGTTCACTTCGAAGGGTTCATTTTAAAGAACTAACAATTCGTGAAGCATTTTCCCAACGCTACTCTTAACAACTTTCTAGTTTAAGTTTAAGCTTTAAGGCCCCACTTCGAAAAGTGGGGAACAAAAAATTGGTTTATAGACTCATTTGAGTGCTCCCCTCCACGGAAATCTTTAGTAAAAGGCGAAAGATTTATTCGTTATTGAAGGGAAACCAGAGTACCGTAAAAAGAAAATTTGAGTTTATATTGGCTATTTAAAAGTTTGCGTGTGCGACCTAAAAACGGAAGTGGCGCCATCTCTATATATTTTTTTAAAGAATATCAGTCAACATTCAAAATAATAAATACAGCTTTCAAATATTTCCATTTAATAATTGTTCATCCTCATAATTTCGATAAAAATATGTTGTTTAATAATAATTCTTATTCAAATCCAGATTATTCAAGGCCACGGACATAACATTATTATATTTAAGCGATCAGAAATAAATGTGTAATGTTTTATAATGGTTTTCGTTTTACATTGTGATTTTTTTATCTTTAACATTTCAAATAATCGCCTCTATAACCTTTCAGAACCATTGTAAATTTGCCAGAACCCATGAAAGGGGGAGGCCAAGTGGTTTATATGAAGCTGCACGACGCCAACCCGGCCAAATGGAACCTGATCGATTCCACCAAATATTTCATGTTGGTAAAAGACATCTTGTTACAGCAATACGTGAGTAGATTTGTTTGTTTACACACTAGTCACTCTTTGGTCCAGTGGTTAAATATATAATTCGTTTAGAATAATACATGTTTTGTATATTTGTGGCACATTCAGTATTGTATGTACTCTCAGTATCTCCCTGGTGAAAGACGACAATTCAGAATTGAAACATTCAAACGCCCGGCGCCTGGCGCAAATAATTTTTTTGGCGCCCCTTGTCAAAACCTAAATTTAAACACCAGAAATATCTAAAAACTTTTTTTCACGTCTAACAAAATAACTCATTGTGTAATTATAGAATGTGTCTTCGCTATTTTCCGCATGGACCCATGAGTACTATACATAACAAGTATAATTTTCATAGAAATGTCATCACTGTTAACCACTTGTGTTTGGCAGGTTTCCCCTCTAAAAATATCTAAATATAAAAAAATATATATAAAAACTACAATGCCCAAGCAGCTAAAAGCTTATAATGCATTGTTTCCATATTTTAACTTAACATTTTTGTCAGTAATAATAATAATAATATTTTGATGATTTTTATAGCGCCGTTTTTGTGAAAAATCACCTCAAGAGCGCTGTACAGATCTTATTTTCGTGTGCATTTGTACAATTTGTATTTGCATTTGTACAATGAAAAAATGTCGTAAATCTGAATTCAACATGACTGACATTGCTGGACACTATGAATTCATAAAGCTCTGTCTCATTACACTAATTTTACGCCAATTGCTCTCTTATTTGCACTGCTTGTTTCTGCATAATTTTACATCTTTTTAACACACAATAATAAGACAATAAGCCCAGGTTCTTATTCCGCGCCGTTCATAATATATTATGAACGTAAAAAAAAACTATATAAATTTATATATTTTTAAATTAGTTTAATAGTTTATGTGTTAATAATACGGCGCTGGTTATGTATTCCTGCGTTTTGATAGACTATCTCTTTCAATGAGATATTTGATTCCAACACTGTTTTTTTTGCTTGGTCAACATGAATGATTTTATTATTGAACGCATCAAGCCAGATAAATAAAGTATTGCGTCTAGCTGCAACGAGCGTTATCATTATAAAGTATGATGAAAACATTTTTTTTTAAGATATTCGCACAGAATTAAAACATCAAAGATAATTCAGATTCAATGAAAAATCCACAACAAGTAACATAAGAAAAAATACCGAATGAAGTGAAACCTTGAAATTCTGTTGAAAATGATACACTAAAGACAATCGAGTAAAAAATCTTCCAAAATTAACATTAAAAAAAAAACATATATTTTATGGACAAAATGCGACTTATGGGGTCGGAAGTTAGATGCCGTTTTCTCAGGCTCTGGTGGACCGAATGAAGTGAAACCTTGGAATTCTGTTGAGAATGATGGACTAAATACAATTAAATGAAAAAATCCTCCAAAAGTAAAATTTGTTAAAATAAATCACTTTACGGGCAAAATGCGACCCTTGGGGTCGGAAATTAGATGCTGTTTTCTCAGGCTCTGTGGGACCGAATGAAGTGAAACCTTGAAATTCTGTTGAGAACGATAGACTAAATACAATTAAATGAAAAAATCTTCTAAAAGTAAAATTTGTTATAAAAATATCACTTTACGGGCAAAATGCAACCCTGAAATTCAAAATCAACCGTTGGAAATTAGATGCCGTTTTCTCAGGCTCTGTGGGACCGAATGAAGTGAAACCTTGGAATTCTGTTGAGAATGATGGACTAAATACAATTAAATAAAAAAATCCTCCAATAGTAAAATTTGTTAAAATAAATCACTTTACGGGCAAAATGCGACCCTTGGGTTCGGAAATTAGATGCCGTTTTTTTAGGCTCTGCAGGACCGAATGAAGTGAAACCTTGCGATTCTGTTGAGAATGATAGACTAAATACAATTAAATGAAAAAATCTTCTAAAAGTAAAATTTGTTATAAAAATATCACTTTACGGGCAAAATGCGACCCTTGGGTTCGGAAATTAGATGCCGTTTTTTTAGGCTCTGCAGGACCGAATGAAGTGAAACCTTGCGATTCTGTTGAGAATGATAGACTAAATACAATTAAATGAAAAAATCTTCTAAAAGTAAAATTTGTTATAAAAATATCACTTTACGGGCAAAATGTAACCCTTGGGGTCGGAAATTAGATGCCGTTTTCTCAGGCTCTGTGGGACCGAATGAAGTGAAACCTTGGAATTCTGTTGAGAATGATGGACTAAATACAATTAAATGAAAAAATCCTCCAAAAGTAAAATTTGTTAAAAAAATATCACTTTACGGGCAAAATGCGACCTTTATGGTCGGAAATTAGATGCCGTTTTCTCTGGCTCTGGTGGACCGAATGAAGTGAAACCTTGGAATTCTGTTGAAAATGATGAACTCAATACAATAAAATGAAAAAATCCTCCAAAAGTAAAATTTGTTAAAATACATCACTTTACGGGCAAAATGCGACCCTTGGGGTCGGAAATTAGATGCCGTTTTCTCAGGCTCTGTGGGACCGAATTAAGTGAACCTTTGGCATTCGGTTGAGAATGATAGACTTAATACAATTTAATAAAAACATATTTCAAAAGTAACATTTGTCAAAAAAAATACCACTTAGAATATCAATTTATATTATACAAAGTTATTATTTCATTTATATTAAATATTTCAAACCACAAAGTGATGGATTTCTGACATAATTTAATTTACAGGGAACATCAGGAACGGGGCACGCAGGGGTGTTGGATCTAGAAGGTGTGCAGTTGGGACATATGACAAAATTAGGAATTATAACACTGAAGAAAATTATTACTTATCTGCAGGTAAAAACTAAGAAACTATTGTCGACATGGTACAGAAACTGTTTGCAGCTGAATTTAAGCGATGTAACTCAAAAAGTGAGACGGAAAAAATAATGTGCGTCAACGGCTTAGAGTAACAATATAGAGAGACCGTTATAATTATGAGTCAAATCGTTCATACTCGCAAAATATAGCTCTCTCTTTATGTTCGGCTCTATAGACATATGAAAAAAGAGACAAACAATTGTTAATAAGAACATATGATTTGGGGCGTGCTAAAAGCCGTGTAGCCATTTTTCAATGTATGCCAACTTCACACAAGTTTACTTCTGTCAGTCGAACTGACAGTCAAAAAGCTTAAAATATATAATTACTTGAGTGAATTTAGTGCAATATAAAAAAAAACGATATGGCTATATGTGCAGTTGTTGGTTGCTTCAATTGAAGTAACAAAGGACCAATAAATCAGTTTTCTCAGGTATTTATCCAAGAATTCGTATTTTTTAGTTTAACCTCAAATATTTAACATGCTAACCTACAAAACAACTAGTTACCTACACCAATATTTAGTCAATCTTTGCATTATTTGTTTAGATATAATAAACTTTCGTTTGAAATGAGTTTTAATGCATTATTAATATGTTTTACTTAGAGAGATATACGGGATTCTCACGTAAATTTGTAAGAATGGGAATTCTCTGATTAGTCCAACATCTGAACGTATCCATGTCTCTTTCTTTCTCATGATACCAACGCAAAATTGTTCGCGAACAGATAAAGACGGAATAATGTTTATCTTTACGGTTTTCTTCGCATCCTATTGGTTGGTAGCTTATACGCCATACCTCCTGTGGTCAAGCTTGGTCATAAACTCGCTACAATATTTCGCAAAGTTAGGTCTCTAGGTTACTCTAAGGTCAACGGCGTATAAAAGGGGCATAAAGTCTAGTTTGCCATAGCAGGCCTAGAAGACAATTCTCGTAATTATGAACATAAAACTATAATCTTAAATGTTTTTGGAGTATTATGTCGCCTTAACCAAAAAAATTATCGCACAGAAATACATTAAACGAGAAAAAAATGCGAAATTTAGAAACATATATGGAAACTTCTTAAGCGAGTTTTTCTTCTTCGAACCCTCAGAGCAATAATATACCAAGAGGGATATCTTTACGATAGTGTAGTCAGGATTGTTGTTTTTTTCCTGACTCGGACGTGGCCAGGGTTTTCATGGACACACCTTTTTACATCCATTCATAGCACATGTCGACATAATGTAGCATTTATCTTTATAACCACTTTTTCACAGTATATAGGATATAACCTCAAAAACCGTTGAGTCATGTCACATAAAAAAACGTAGTGAGTGGAGTCGCCGGAGACACGGGAGACGGAGAACATGTTTACATACCTAAAAGTGATGCGATATTATGTGAAAACTTGTCTTGCCTACACCTTTTTACATCCATTCATAGAACATTTTGACATAATGTAGCGTTTATTTGTACAACCACTTTTTCACAGTATTGTTTTCAACAAAAATATAGGACATAACCTCAAAAACCGTTGAGTTTTGTTGCACAACAAAACGTAGTGGGTGGAGTCGCCAGAGACGGAAAACATCCTTACATACCTGAAAGTGGTGTGATATTATGTGACAACTTGTCTTGTCTCTTTCTCTCTCAAAGTATACGACGTGAAAACCCGTAGAAAGTGATTTATCGTAAATTTGTATGGGTAAGGTAAAAATATTAAGCTTTCTCTCCATATATATTCTTACTTCAAGTTCGTACCTATAAATATTACGTAATTCTTTTAGAACAGAAAGGTAGGGTTTTTAATCCAGTTAAGATCTTTTCCCTAAGAAAACACTAATGTAAAATTAAACTCAGTCAATTAAATAAAACCATCAGATGGTGATAGTAATAAGGCCTAATGAGCCACAGTACTAGTTAGATAGACATTATGAGGGGTATTTGAATAAGCCCTAGCTAGTTAGTAGAGGATTACGAAAGAATCCATAAAATCAAAAAATAGAACAGAAAGAAATCAAATCGATATCTCTCCTAACAAGTTTGACATCTAATTTTTTATTTGGTTTTTCAGGATGCAATGCCCACAAAGCTGAAAGCGATCCACTTTGTGAACCCGGGCCCCTTCGTGGACATGCTGTTCAGCATGGCCAAGCCGTTTTTTAACCAGGAGTTGCTGGCCTTACTGCACATCCACGGCCAGGGCATGGACACGTTCTACGAACACGTGGAGAAGAGGATGCTGCCCAAGGAGCTCGGTGGTGAAGCCCCCAGCTTAGAGGTGCTAAGAAGTTAGTAATGACAATTTTAAAGACTTCGTACGTGGAATTGCGTGGAGACTAGGGCGAGAAAGAGGCGATTATTCACATGATGAAATTAAACAAACTTTAAAAAATTCTTCATTAGAAAAGCTTAGGGAAGACTTTGATTTAATTTGCATTTTTTAAATTAATTGTATTATTGACTCTCCTTCTTTGCTACAACTCATCCAGTTCAATATTCCTTGCCGTAGACTCGGAAACATTGAATTGCTGTTCCTCAATCATCACTCTACTAATTATGGGTATCATTCTCCACTGTCCAGAATGTCAAGACTTGTTAACTCAAGCCGTGGTCTTGAAATTTTTGGTACCAGTCTAAATGATTCTTGACATTCTTTACGACTCTACCAAAACTTTGACTTGACCTTGTCTTTGGCTTAAATGTTCTTTCTTATGTAAATTTTATCCTATTTTTTTCATTGCTCAATTTGATATTATATATGTGCTATTCTTTATATGTTACTCTTTTTTCCCATTTCGTGTTGTGTATTTTTTTAACCAAAGTGTCGGTTAGCCCCTTTTGCTTTTCCAGCAATGAAATTATTATGATTTCTTTGTATTTTATTTCAGGGCAAACCATAGAGAAAGTCCTCGCAAACCGTGACTACTTCCTGGATGAAGAGAAACTCCGCGTTGTAGAATCCAAGAGATTGGGTCCGCAACAGAACGCTAGCAATTTGTTCGGCGTCGAAGGATCCTTCAAGAAACTGGATATTGACTGATTTTTTTACAATTTTTGGTATCACTTTTTAGGTACATTTTTTTTTTTAAATGCCTGTGAATTTTCAGAAGTTTTGGGTGTGGGTAAGGGGAACATTTCAAGGGGCTCAATCTGCCCTACAAAGAAAGGCAATTGAATACTTTGTAATAAACTATTTACTGCGTAATATTTTAGACAAGGCTTAGGTTGGGGTGGTTACATTTTGTGACCATCAAATCAACGATCAGCGCCATTTTGAATTGTTGACATTTGAATGGTCGCCATCAGCGTTGTGACCGCTCTGAAAGAACTACTTCTTTTGGCAGCAGTTCATACTTCATTCATTGTTCATTGAACAAATATTTCAATTGAAGTTGGTAGTTCATTTTAGCGTTCTGACTGCTCCGTGTGAACTATTTCATTTTGCAGCAGTTCAAACTTCATTCATTTCATTTCATTGAACAAATACTTCAACGGAAATTAGATTACAAAGAAGTACTTCAATTTGCAGCAGTTCAGTTGTGAAGTTGAACTTCAAAGCCTTTAAAGAAGTACTTCATTTCAAGTACTTCAATTGAACTTCGACTTCAAAGTATTTTTGTTTCGGCAAGGAGCCGGTTCCAGTTCTTTTTTGATTTTGGCAAGCAACCGGTTCCAAAAAGAACTGAACAAATAACTGGATAAATTCAAATCTATTTTTGCTAGTTCGACTTCAATTGAAGCGTTCACTGCGAAGGGTTAATTTTAATGAACTAGCAATTCGTGAAGCATTCACAAAGCATTGAAGTTTTTTCCCAACGCTAGTCGCCATTAAACGTCAATCTAAAGCCCGTTTCAGCTTTTGATCAAATTGTGGTCGGCCATTATGTGTAACCGCCATGTCGTTGTGCTTGTCAGCTGATCACAGTTTAATCAAAAGCTAAAACAAGCCGACAATCGGCATTTGACGGGGACCATACGTATGTCCGAAATTCAAATGGTACTGACATCTTAGATGAATTAAATAATGTAGATACGTTACTGAGACACCGCGCGTGACTGTACGAAACTAAGCCAACGTGGCATACCTGAGATTTACTGCGTTTAGTCTCGCACAAACATTCGTTTGACGAACAAGCTGTCACCAGCTGCCATAAACGCATCGCTGTAAGCTCTTTTCTGAGATAAAATGCCTTCCTGTGCTTTTGACAAGTGTAAAAATCATTCGGGAACAAAAAACAAATCTCATGGAGTTTCTTTTCATGCGAAGTACACACAAATCACTTATTATTTCAATTAATACAATTATTCAAATAAGTGAGATAGCGAATGCAGAAATACATAAGTGTGTGGAAGACAACCTAGCGACAGTACACGAGTACGTCGCATGCTACTTCGCTCGTAAGTTCGTTAGGAAAGAGGGAGCTTGTAACGCGGAGAATGTAACGCGGGACGTTCATATAGCTATCTCATTCATACACACATATTCTGCTTGGTATGGCTATCCTTTTCATGCTTTCAGAGCATGCCATATTTATCGTTCAATTTGTATGAATTTGACGTGTCTTGTATTTTATGTCTATGACTGACATAGACATAAAATACAAGACACGTCATATTCATACAAATCTTACGAAAACTGTAGCACCACTAAATGTTTCACCCGCGTATGAAAAGCATAGCCATTCAAAGAATATGTGTATGCTATATGAAGAGTGTTTCGAAGGTATGTCTCGTTGGCTTGGTTTAGTGCAACCAGGCGCGTTGTCTCAGTAACATATCTACATTATTTAATCCGTCTAAGGGTACTGATTTTCGATTTGATGAACATCACCATTAAAACATCTCGATCTCAAAGGGTATAAGGATTTTGGCCAAAGAAACTTTAGATACTTTGCGGCAAAGCTAAAAAATGTACTTCCCTGGCCATTAGACACAACACAAATTACGTAAAATATAAATTGGACACCAAGATTTGGATCACCAGCCAAGACAGATTAAACATAAACGATATTTTTTAAACTTCCCTATTAGTAGTGTAAACAATCATAAATACTATGTATAAGGTTTTATTATTATGCAATGACGTTACATATATATAGACACGTTGTAGCGCTCTCAAAGTGACAAGCAATATTCACGCTAGTTGGTGTGATCCGTGTTTAAGCCGATTTAGTACTAAACGGTCACGCGTCGCTTGAGGTCGTTTCTAGCAAGTATGGAACGCGGTCCGAACTTCGGATCTGTTTCGTTCATACACATATATTCTATGAATGTCTATCTTTGTCATACATGACCGATATTTGAATGATGAATTTGCTGGTAACGTGTGTGTTTTGCTTGCCACATTTTGTGTTAATATTCTAAGGCTATAACGTTTCTATATATGTAACGTCATTGGGTACAATGGTAATTGACTTTTTATTAATACTTTGTTGTAAAAAATGCATTATGATATAATATACAGTGGTAATGGTGCAAATATAAGATGTAAAACTGTAAACTGTTAACTGTAAACTGCGCCTGTTGTTAACACAGAAATTCCTGGCAAGACAGGCACAGCACCTACATATATGATATGTAAAAAAAATATATATATATATTTAGATTATTTTTTACAGTTTTATGATATTTTTTATCAGAAATTTAATTCTATTATGTAAATGATTTTTAAAGTAGTCATTTTTCACCGAAGATAAATGGTATTTGTAAACAATCCAAATTGTTTTTTTTTATCTTACATTTGTTTATGTATTTTTATCACCCATACACCCAGTCACAGTCGTCAGCCCACTTAATTTATGGGCTACCTCTGTTTCTCTTTTCCAACCAAGGACGACGTCTAATGGTTTGGAAATTTGAACAGTCATTTGTGTTACGCGCCCAGCATAACGGTAACTAGCTAACTCAATGCAATAATATATCAGAAGAGATAGCTTTGCGAAACAGTGTAGTCAGATTTGTAGATTTTTCCTAACTCGGGCGTGGCTAGGGTTTTCATGGACACACCTTTTTACATCCATTCATGGCACATGTCGACATAATGTAGCTTTTATGTGTATAACCACTTATTCAAAGTATTGTTATCAATAAAAATATAGGATATAAAGATGCTTACATACCTAAAAGTGGTGCGATACTATGTGACAACTTGTCTCGTTTCTTTCTCTTAAGGTTTACGAAGTAAAAACCCGGAGAAAGTGATTTATATAGGTGATATCTTAGAGTACATAGAGTGGTATCTATCCAAGGTAGTGTAGTCAGTTTTTGATGATTTTTACCGGACTCGGCGGACCTGGGCGTGGCTAAGACTAAGGCTAGGGTATTTATACATCCATTCATAGCACATATCAATATGATGTTTTTGTTTATTCGTATAGTCACTTTTTCACAGAATTTTTATCAACAAAAATATGGCATATAACCTAAAAAACCGTTTAGTTGTGTCAAGTTTAGTGGCATAATAAAAAATTTGGGCGGAGTCCCGCCGTGACCCAGGAGCCCGAGATCATCGTGACAGTACATAGAAGCGGTGTATTATATTTGTTGTCTCATTCTCTCTCATGGTGTACGACGTAAAACCCGGAGAAAGTGATTTATCGCAAGTTTGTATAGGTTGGGTAGAAATATTTGGCTCTCTCCATATATATTCTTACTCCAAGTCAGCTAACCATCGCGGGGAAGCAGATAAGGACATATAAAACAAGTAATTTTAAACATACTATTTTTTTATAGCAACTCTTGATATACTCAAGCATTTAACAGTACTTTTCTAATTTTTGTAGCACAATTATTGTTAAATTTCATTTCAAAGGCGCTTTTTTTAATATTTTTTTATATGAATACCGCACACGAGTCTCAACTGCTCTCAACCGTCTAGAGCCAGTGAGACTATGGCATCCCCAAATAGGGTATGTTGTGAGGCTGAAGGTACTGGGGAGGGGAAGGAGATTGGGAAGAGGAAGGTCGGGAAGTACCTGGCTATTTAGATCTGGTCACCAAACACGGCTTAAGCCATTTCAAGCAACCTTTCAACTCTGAATGGTGGTCTTTCACCAGGGCGATACTTAGAGTATCTACCACTCTGGAACGTGCCGCAAATATAATTTATATATTTTTTTATATGAATTAAATGTGTTATGACACATATTAATTAAATAAAAGTTATTGGCGCACGCCGGGTTTGAACCCGCGTCCTTTGGATTCGTAGTCGAGTGTCTTACCACTCGATCATGGAGGCCGCTTCTTTTGATCGTAGTATGTCTTCCACGGGAGTCCCTGACTTTTACTGAATGAATTTCAAAAGATCCGATCTCCACAAATTCTGAATAATAAAAGACCTCAATAGTATCACTTCAATAAATGTAAACTTTATTAACAAGATTTTGTATACATAATAATGCATGTTTGAATAAAATACAATACATAACAGTCAATATAATGGTAACGAGAATTAAGATCGTTCTAAACATTAATTTATCTATTTTTTATACATCAATAAATACTTAACAATGGTGAATTTACAATTTCATACTTTCTTGTGTAAAAAAAAATTATGCATTACTTAAGAAATTTTCACAAATTATAATTTTACTTTTTCCGGTTCCTTGAAGAGAGAAATTTAAAAATGACCTAATCGAACGTGGTTATGCAGAAAGCATCCAACCCTAAAAAGATGAAACTGAGAATATGACAACACAAAAGATTAATATGCGTAATCGGCATTTGCAAAGTGAATATCAGTGTTTATTTCTTTGTGAGCATTGTTAGAAATAGGTCATTTATAATCTATCAATGTGTTTATTAAAAATATATGTATTTCTTGTGTTATGTTACATTTTATAATGTTTTAAACTTCAATTTAAGTCAAATGTTGCATTTGGAGCTTGGATGTTTTCAGCAGGTATAAATATTGTATTTATCTATAAGAAAATATGTAAAACTCGATAATGGCAAATTGTGGGTTGGACGCTTTCTGCATAACTACGTCCAATTTAGAACCCATATAAAGTTTTCTCAGTTAAAATATATATTTTTTAGAGTGCCTAGAAAAACCTAAAGGAGATGATAATCCTCATCAGGTCCAGATCGACACACTTAACTATGCAATCATATTTATTCCATTGTTGATATTTTTGATTTAAAAAAAAAGGGTTTAAAAAATTAACGTTCTTTCCTATTTTGCCCGCGCCAATTTAAATATATAAAGCCATAAGAATATCCTACTTTTATATATCAAACAAAGCAGTTACACAGTTAATTAAAAAATATTAAAAATTTTTCTTAGAAAAGGTCAAAATAATTCTCTAAAATTTATTTAAAGTTTTAGTCCAGAATTGTGGTGGGCAAGATCAAAAGAATTTGTTATAATATCTATAAATCTTTTAGTTATATCTATTATTTTCCTGAAAACACAGTACCTACCTTAACAATTAACGAGTCTAACTATCGTGCCATTTCACCGCGAGGGATAGGCAGATAAGATGGAACGCCACACAACTCTGTCTTGGCATACAGACCTCGCTTTATCCGCATTCATATTTCTCTTCGGTTATTCTGATTTTCGACATGAACGTACTCAAGTATTTGATTCACTCTATTATGCCACATCCTTTCAAGGGCATATTGCGCTTCATTCAGTCTAAAGGTCCAAACTATCCAAGCAGCCCTTTCTTAATCTCATTCACCGTGCTTACATTGACCTTGCATTCTTTACAGACCTCCTCATTTGCAATGTAGGGATATAATTTCTACTACATTCAATCTACTTTCATCCTTCATCTGCCAGTTCCACCCCTAACTACCATCCATCAGAGTTGGTATCAAAACTCCACAATGAACTGCTGGCTTTGCTTTATTTGACAACTTTTTATTTGCATTATTATTTTTTGTTATATTATCTTTTATGTAATTAAATCTATATAATATATATGTACATAACAAACTATGTAAATCTTCTCAGATCAATAATATACCAGGAGGGATAGCTTTGCGAAATAGTGTAGTCAGGATTGTTGATTTTTTCCTGACTCAAACGTGGCTAGGGCTAGGGTAATTATACATCCATTCACAACACATGTCGACATAATGTAGCGTTTATTTGTATAACCACTTTTTCACAGTATTATCAACAAAAATACAGGATATAACCTTAAAAACCGTTGAGTTATGTCGCATAACAAAAGTAGTGGGCGGAGTTTCCGGAGACGCGGAAGACAGAAAACATGCGTACATACCTTAAAGTGGTGCAATATTATGTGACAACTTGTCTTGTGTCTTTCTCTCTCACGGTTTACTACGTAAAAACCGGGAGAAAGTGATTTATTGTAATTTTGTATAGGTTGGGTAAAAATATTTAGCTCTCTCTCCATATATATTCTTACTCCAAGTACATAATATTACCTACAACAAATTTAAAGGATGTTTAGTAACAGAAGAGCAAATATAATATATATTTATGACATAATATTTGTAGATAAATGTAAATCGTTTTTGAACACACATTTTATTTTAATTAATTACAATATAATGGAATTATAAGTACTAATTTGATACTCTTTTCTTCGCATTACAAAAAAATAATAAAATTTCCAAAAACACATTGAAAGAGTTGAACTTGAAAAATAAATATAACATATCATCAATTTATAAATGCTATTAATTTAACACTTTAAAGTAAAAATAATTTACAAAAGTACGAGATTTTGCTAATATAATATTATTACAGACTAAAAAAATACTAGTAACTGATTTTCTAGGAAAATGAATTAATTTTAAGAACTCTTTGGAATGTTCAAATAAATAAAAATCAAATAAAGAGATATTTTAAAATAAATAATAATAAAAAAATAATACATGATGTAATACTTTTTCTCCTGTAATAAAACCAGTGCTGCCATCCAGCGGATTTTCAACGGTTTCCGGAATCCTTTTGTTCTAATTGATAAAAAAAATCAGGAAACTGTTTTTAAAAGTGTTGAAACCCTTCGTTATAGGAAATTGGATGACAACACTGGAGTAAAACTAAAAATAATTATTAAATGACATCCACTTTATTACAAAATAACTTTTTAAATCAATTCACCAACCGGAAATAAATTTAGAACCAAAGCTTGAAGAAATAAGTGCTCCCAAAAACCCCCCTCTCTCAAAATGCAATAAAAATACAAAACCATTAAAATTTAAAAAAATACTTGTTACTCAATTAAAATGGTTTCGACAAGCTTCATCAAACATATAATAGTGAGTCCGCTATACTTGTAAAACTTCATATTTTAGCAGTGAACAGAAAATCTCTAGAATGTGACCTTTACCCATTTGAATGAAAACTGACGCCGCCAATTTACTTACTGACTATCCATCTACAAGTATTTCGATGTTTGAAAATTTTTGATCAATTTCACCTGAAGTAAGATGAAATTGAGCTTACTTGGGGCACACGGACACGCTCACGACACTTTGGTTTTTCTGTTCAGAGCATTTGAAGGTAAGAACCTATGTTAGGTGATACTTCAACAACACAGTTTTAATGTACATCATATATTTTGTAAGTTTTAACACTCTGGTTAATCTGTTACCCGTTCAAAGAAATGTCCGTCCACAGGGAATTGTTTCAAGAAGTATATAACAAAAAATTGAAAAACAATTTAGTATCTACAGACGTACAAACATATCTGTGCAGGCGGGAGCGTGTTGCTACTGCAGGCATTTTATTGTATTTTAATTTTACCAACTTTCGATATACATAGCCTGTTCAAAAGAAAAGGTGAAATTTGAATTTTCGCGGGCTGTGTACATTCGATTATCGATTTTTTGTTGCTGTTATTATGTTGGAACACATATGTTTATCATATGTTAGCATTATCAGCCATTTTGGATTAGTGGTTTGTTTTTGACAACTGGAAAGGTTAGTCACGTTTTTGTGTGTTCTTCGATTTTTTACTTTTGAAAAAAATGGATCAAAGAATATGTATTAAATTTTGCGTTAAAAATTTAAGTGCTCCAACGCACTTAAAATGTTGACTGTGGCATTCGGCGAGTCTACTTTGTCTCAAAAAGTGTTTATAAGTGGTACAAGCGCTTTACAGAAGGCCGAGAAGAGGTTAATGGCGATGAGCATCCTGGAGTTGTGGGAAAACAAATCATGGATTTTTTAATGTGACTAACCTTTCCAGTTATCAAAAACAAACCACTAATCCAAAATGGCTGATAATGCTAACATATGATAAACATATGTGTACCAACATAACAACAAAAAAAAACAATAATCGAATGTACACAGCCCGCAAAAATTCAAAATTCACCTTTTCCTTTGAACAGGCCTCGTATGTACAGTGAAACTCTCTTAAGAGGTTTTACCGAAAACAGTCTCTCGCGCGCTTCATGTTCATGCGAATCGCAAAAAATTGCTGTGAACGATTTGTAGTCGACGCCAACTCGCATTGGTATTGCCAGGGCAGATAGGGCACATGATTATCTCATATTATGAATAATTTTTGAATTAATATTTTAAGTAGGTATTTTATTTTTCGCCCTTTGGACGTGGCGCCTGATTTTTTAATTGGGGATGCCGGCTCTAGACGGTTGGGAGCAGTTGGGACTCTTATGCGGTATTCACTATAATTTTTTTTAAAGAAAAATCCACAAATTCGACATAGACATTAATCCCCAGAAATACAATGATAAAAAAATTGTTCGTCATAGAACCGCCGCCCGCGCAATTAAGTTTGCAGATCTGCACTAGTTTAAATACGAAACACAAATTAGTATGGTATTTGATTCTGGTAGTACTGAATCATGTCGTAGGTCCTGGTGCGGAAGTTGAGGAAGGAGCTGCGGATGACGCTCAGCATGAAGGCGGCCGCCTCCTTGTCCGTGGAGTTGGGGGCGAAGCGCGCGCGCAGCAGGCGGATGGTCTGCCCCCGGAAGCAGGGCAGACCCGTGTCCAGCATGAGGGACACCAGCGAGATGATGGCCTCCTGGTATGGCCTGGGGATGAAACAATCATTACGTATTTAAAATTACAATCTTAACTAAAATGAGATTCCTGAGACGTATGTGCGGTAAAACCATGTGTAGCCGTGTTAAAAATGTGGATACCCGGAAAGAATGCATAAAGAAGGCATGTAGAGCGAATGAATGAAAAAAGTGTGAAAAGAATGAACGATGCGAAAGTGAATGGAAGAAGAAGTAGGGGACGCCCGAGGATGACAATGCTGCACGATCAAGTGAATCAAATACTTGAGTCGGGCCACGCGAAGAGTCAGAATAACAGAAAAGTATGTATGAATTTGAATGAAGCAAGGAGTGTGTGCCAAGACAGAGTTGTATGACGGTCCGTCCTCTCTGCCTACTACTGGGGAGAAACGGCGTGATGGTTGGTTGGTTAGTTAGTTAGTTAGCTACTGTAATGATAATAAGATATATGTACATAAATTCAGTAACTTCAAAAACATGTTGTGAATGAGGTGATATTTCATAAAAATGAAGCTACATAAATTCGCAAATATTTAATATTAAAATAAATTCGGCGCAACTTTTTCATCAAGAAAGTAGTAACAGACGTTTGAAGAAAAAGGTGATATGGCCACAATATGTATCTTATTTTAAAAGAATACGCAATGCAGCTCAAAGAATAATATTTTTTTAAAGCAAGCGGGTGTACCTGACAGCCAGGAAGGCCTGCTGACACAGCTCGCAGAACCAGCGGAACGGCTCGGCCTCCATCTTGCCGCCCATCACCATCACCATCTCGTCCGTCAGTTTGATGTCCGGCTCGAAGCCCAGGTTACCGCCGGGAGACGACTCGAACATGAAGCCAAAATCTACAAGAGATAAAAATAAATTATTTAACCTTTTAACCGCTAAACGATTACACTGCGCGGCATTTTTTTGTTGAACGACCCTTTTAGGAAAACAAAATCACTATCTGAATTATGAACTATCCTAAAAATAAACATTCACTTGAGATAAACACAAATTAAGATAACGCCATAACTGTGTTAATATAAACGAGCGTGGTAAATTTCAATGAGACAAGTCCATCTATATGGACCATCGATAAAAACCACTTATACCATTAACATACAATTTGAAAAAAATACATAAACATAGTTCAATTACTTTCCATGTACCTAACAGAACTACTCGATCCAATTTTTTTTTTAAGTGTAACAATAATATCAGGACTGCGTCAAAAAATTATAGTGAATACCGCACAAGAGTCCCAACTGCACCTAACCATCTGGAGCCAGTGAGACTATGTCATCCCTAATTGGGGTATGTTGTGAGACTGAAGGTAGTGCGGGAGGGTAAGGAGATGGGGAAGAGGAAGGTTGGGAAGTACCTGGTTATTCAAATCTGGTCACCAAACACGGCTAAAGCCATTTCAAGCATCGTTTCGATTCTGAATGGTGGTCTTTCACCAGGGCGATACTAAGAGTATCTACCACTCTGGAACGTGCCGCAAATATACTATATTTTTTTATATCAATTAAATGTGTTTTGACACATACTAATTAAATAAAATTTATTTGCGCACGCCGGGTTCTTCGAATATTAATTAAAACGAAGTTTGTGTAGATAGCAAAAATCAGTAGTTAGCGGAATATTGAACTGGAGAAGATTTCAAATGATTTGTTTATATAAAATATGTATTTAATGAAAATTAAATAACAACTTTGTTCAAGACCACAATTTTATTTTAATTTTTATGACCGACCGGTTTCGCTTAGCCTGAGCATTTGTTCCTTTGTTAATAATTTAAATGTTATTCTATTGTTTTTTCACTGTTCTCTTATTTTATTTTATATTGTGTTCTCCCTCTGTGTGTATATATAACCGCACACTATGTATTTTTTGTTTAGTTTAATTTTGTGCCATGATGATGCTTAGGCTAAGCGAAACCGGTCAGTAATAAACAATAAAATAAAATCTATGATCTTATACAAAGTTATTATTTAATCATCATTAAATATGTCAAACCACAAAGTGATTGCTTTCTACGAAAATATGACTTACCAATATGTATGATGTGTCCATCTGTATCCAGCATAATGTTGCCATTGTGTCTGTCTTTGATTTGAAGAAGGAATCCAATCACACTGTAGGCCGCCATTGATTTAATAAAGCACCTCCGAGCAGCCTAAAACCAAAAAGTACCAAATAAGATCTGGAAGAAAATTTGTTCCCAAAAAATCCACGACATCTAGCGCCCTGTGCAGTAAGTACTGAGTCCACTCCATGGAAAAACAGACTAAACGTCCAAACAACTATTACAATTTGTAAAAAAATTCCGTGACAAAAAGCTACTGTCCATACATTTTCTTTGATATGATTTAGGGATTTAAAAAAAAAAAAATTATTTGAATACTGCACAAGAATCTCAACTGCTCCCAACCGTCTAGAGCCAGTGAGACTATGGCATCCCCGATGAGTATGTTGTGAGGCTTAAGGTAGTGGGGAGGGGGAGAAGATTGGGAAGAGGAAGGTTTGGGAAGTACCTGGCTATTCAGATCTGGTCACCAAACATGGCTAAAGCCATTTCAAGCAACGTTTCGATTCTGAATGGTGGTCTTTCACCAGGGCGATACTTAGAGTATCTACCACTCTGGAACGTGCCGCAAATATACTTTTTATTATTTTTATAAGAATTAAATGTGTTATGACACATATTAATTGAATAAAAGTTATTGGCGCACACCGGGTTTGAACCCGCGACCTTTGGATTCGTAGTCGAACGTCTTACCACTCGACCATGGAGGACGTCAGGGAATATTTTAAGTAAATTTAAATAAAATCTTATTTACGGCGCCCCTTCAGAGATGGCGGCCATGTTTTTTGCACAGTTTGAACGTATGGTGGATCCGGCGCTGCGTCTGCCTAAAACTTCTATGACAAAGCAACGGAAGTACGAGTACAATTTTTTTGTTTACCTGGAATTCTCTAGAACTTTCGTCTCCATACTTCTTGATGAAGTATTCGTACATCCCGATGTCCGTTTGCCGTCCGAGCTGGTCTCGGGACTTGGCGTTGGGCACGCACTCAATGACACCGCACTGAAAACAAATAACATATTGATAACCTCGATAAAAATATATTTAGTAACAACTTACGGGCATAAAATCATACATAGTTCTGAAAATGAAATAATAACTTTGTATAAGACCGCAGATTTTATTTTTAATTTTTATGACCGACCGGTTTCGCTTAGCCTAAGCATCGTCGGGGTACAAAATTAAACTAAAAAAAAAAAAAGGGGGTGGTTATATATACATACTCGTAAATACAGAGGGAGAACACAATATTAAAAAATAAAATATGAGAACAGTAAGAAAACAAAAGAATAACATTTAAATTATGACAAAGAAACATATACGTATAAAGTTATTTTTACATTTACATTAAATATGTCAAACCACAAAGTGATTGCTTTCTACGAAAATATACACAGTTCTGTTTACTTTCATAAATTTTAGTAGATGAAGACTGAATAAGTGCTTTCAGTAATACCGCTAAACACAGAATTCATGAAAACATCACAGGCAGACATAATACGAGGCCTGTTCAAAAGAAAAGGTGAATTTAGAATTTTCGCGGGCTGTGTACATTCGATTATCAATTTTTTTTTTGTTTTGTTGGTACACATATGTTTATCATATGTTAGCATTATCAGCCAATTTGGATTAGTGGTTTGTTTTTGACAACTGGAAAGATTAGTCATGTTAGTCACGTTTTTGTGTGTTCTTCGATTTTTTACTTTTGAAAAAAATGGATCAAAGAATATGTACATATTAAATTTTGCGTTAAAAATGGAATAAAGTGCTCCAAAGCACTTAAAATGTTGACTGTGGCGTTCGGCGAGTCTACTTTGTCTCAAAAAAGTGTTTATAAGTGGTACAAGCGCTTTACAGAAGGCCGAGAAGATGTTAATGACAATGAGCGTCCTGGAGTTGTGGAAAAACAAATCTTGGATTTTATTCTTTGATCATAATGATATAAAAAATCGAAGAACGCACAAAAACGTGACTAACCTTTCCAGTTGTCAAAAACAAACTACTAATCCAAAATGGCTGATAATGCTAACATATAATAAACATATGTGTACCAAGATAACAAAAAAAAACGATAGTCGAATGTCCACAGCCCGCGAAAATTCAAAATTCACCTTTTCTTTTGAACATGCCATGTATATACTAACGGACTATTGTTCAATTGCTAAAAAAAATACATAACACGATATGGGAAAAAAAGATCAATCGAGAAAGAACAGCACACATATATTAATTGTCGAAAAATATACATTAGAACGAACATTCAAGTCAAAGACAAGGTCAAGTCAAGGTTTTGGTAGAGTCGTAAAGAATGACAAAAATCATTTAGACTGGTACTAAAAATTTCAATTTAATTGTCTCGACATACTAGGCAGTGGAGAATGATACCCATAATTAGTAGAGTGATGATTGAGGAACAGCAATTCACTGTTGTTAGTCTGGTATTGTGGGAATGTATATGTAATAGTTAGGAGCTGCAGTCAACTTTATAATTTACAGAAGAAAGCCACTAATTTTCCACAGCGTAAACTATATTTCTACCATAACGACCGATCGGTAGTGAGTGGATAAATGCGTCGGATTCCCGCCCGGGCGCCGTGTGTTCAATTCCTCTGCTGGCTAAGTCTTCCATCATTGCACAAGCAACATCTTCCGCTTCTTATGATGGCAGTAGGAGTTTTCAAATATTGCCAGGTTATTCGTAACCCGGGAATGTTTGTTTTTCTTTAAAAAAAAAAGTTTAATATTTTTGAATTTTAGGATGTTACGCACTCACTTCACATTACATCCAAAATTTTATTATTTATAATTTAATGATATGCAATATTTTCAATTCATTATGTCGTTGACTATGGTTTAACGAATATCTCAAATTTAAAAAAAAAAAAAAACCAATCAGCAAATAAAGACAAAGGGGAAAATAACTAACCCCGGGGGCGGTGGCCACCACCCGATAGGGGAACAGGTAGAGGTCCAGCCCGACCTGCTGGAAGATGTTCTTGAAGATGGAGATGACCTGCAGCGCCAGCATGTCTTGCCGGACATCGTCGCCCACCTTAAAGATGGCCGCCTGCCACTGCTCCGCTCCCAGACCCGTGAAACGGTCCTTACCATCATCCTGACAATATTAAAGTTAATATAATAATCAGACAAAAATGATCTCTTCTCTACTTGTTAATATCGTGGCTGGAAAGGCAAAAGGGCTTAAGCGACACAAAAATGAGTTTAATATGCAGTTTAGATCAGTTTTTATTTCTGCATCGAATGCTCTGACTCTCGTTTGATTCTGAAGACTTTTGTAGCCCTTCAGCCATCTAAAATATATGCACCATTTGGGGAAGGCTTGAACGAGCGACACAAGTTTGGGACTTGTTTAGCTTTTTGTCACTTCAGGTAACTCAGTGAGAGCATTGAGTTAGCTTTTTTTTTTAAATCCAACAGGTACTGAAAACTTACAAACTTTATTATACAACAAAAATACCTTTAAAGTGCTCTGGCGTAAACTACCCAAGATGGCTCTTCAGCCCTTTTGCCTTTCCGGCGACGATAAGTTCAAGAAAACAAAATGTAAAATACAATACAAGAACAATAATGAAATGCTAAACAATGTGAATTCTTAAATTATTTCACTAAATAATCAAAAACATATAATACTTTTTCACAAACGTATCTATCCAAGGCAGTGAAGTCAGTTTTTGATGATTTTAACCTGACTCGGCGCACCAGGGCGTGGCTAAGACTAAGGCTACGGTATTTATACATCCATTCATATCACATATCGACATAATGTTTTTGTTTATTCATATAACCACTTTTTCACAGTATTGTAATCAACAAAATTATAGCATATAACCTAAAAAACTGTTGTGTCAAGTTTAGTGAAAAAAAGTTATAAAAATGTGGGCGGAGTCCCGCGGTGACCCAGGAGCTTAAGATCATTGTGACAGTAATAGAAGCGGTGTATTATATTTGTTCTCTTTCTATCTCATGGTGTACGACGTAAAAACCCTGAGAAAGTAATTTATCGCAAGTTTGTGTAGGTTGGGTAAAAATAATTAGCTCTCTCTTCATACATTGTTACTCAAAGGTAATAATAGTTTGTAATAATTAAATTAGGAAGACAGATTTTAAAGTTAAGTACCTTAGAGTGAGAATTTCAAGATAATTCGGTTTTTATTCAAACCGAGTGTCATTCATCCTTACCGGAAGATCATATTCGCCGCTGGGGGTCAGAGACAGGGCCAGACTCTCCAGCTCGTTGATGCCGTGTCTCATCACACGGAACCTGGCCAGGTAGGGGGCCTTGGCAGCACTCTGCATGGGGGTGCCTAAGAAATCAACCAACGATCAAGCATCGATAACCGTCGCTTCTAACTTATTCTGTTTTGGCAATCTTCGAGGCTTTGCGTACTCACCACTTTTGAAATCAATGTCGATGACCATAGAATCGGGGTTGGAGGGTAGATAGCACCCGGGTTGAACCTGTAATAAAGAGTCAAGTTTAGTTTTAGTACAAACATATATTTTTAAACTCCCATTTCATATTTTTCCCCTTGTCTTATTACGGTTGGGAACCCTGCATATTTTTGATACTAATATGTTGCATTTTTTTTTTAAAGAAATACAAACATTTCCGGGTTACGGATAACCTGGCAATATTTGAAAAAACTCCTACCTTATTTTAATTTTATAGTGAATACCGCACAAGAGTTCCAACTCCTCTCAACCGTTTAGAGCCAGTGAGACTATGGCATCCCCAATTGGAGTATGTTGTGAGGCTGAAGGTTTTGGGGAGGGGAAGGAGATGGGGAATAGGAAGGTTGGGAAGTACCTGGCTATTCAGATCTGGTCTTCAACCTCACAACATACCCCAATTAGGGATTTCATAGTCTCATTGGCTCTAGACGGTTGGGACCAGTTGGGTCTCTTGTGCCGTATTGACTATGAAAAAATATAAATAAAGTAGGGAAGAGAAGGAGATGTGAAAGAGGAAGGTTAGGAAGTACCTGGCTATTCAGATTTGGTCACCAAACACGCCTAAAGTCATTTCAAACAACATTTCAATTCTGAATGGTGGTCTTTCACCACGGCGATACTTAGAGTATCTACCACTCTGGAACGTGCCGCAAATATATGTACTATCTATTTCTTCATATGAATTAAATGTGTTATGACACATATCAATTGAATTTAATTTATTTGCGCACGCCGGGTTTGAACTTGCGACCTCTGAATTCGTAGTCGAGTGTTTTACCACACGACCAATGAGGCCGTCGACGGTTATGTTGTAGGGGTTTGTTTAGTCATGTTTATAATATTAACTCTTGAAACCTCTCAGTGCCACCAACCTTGATCTGCCTGAGCGCATCCAGGCAGGCCTTCTTTCTCTCGGCGCCCTTGGGGAAGGGGCGAATCTCCCCGCTGATGTTGGTGATCTTGCCGAAGAAGTCAAACTCGCGCTCGTAGAAGGCCTTGGCCGGCCCGGACAGGGACGCGATGATGCTCTTGATCAGAGAGTCCAGGGTGTCGAACAGCGCCACTGAAAAAGGAAAAAATTCCATCGTTACACACATAAACGCAATTTTTTTGCCATGTTACCATCTAAGGGTTGACGAGTGCAGAGAAACCTTTAAAACATTTACTTAATCAAATGTGCATTAAAACATCGTTCGTTTATTCATAACATATTTTTGTTATATTGTCCAGTTACAAAAAAAATACATAACAAGAAATGGGAAAAAAAGAGCACATACACAATATTAAATGAAGCAATGATAAAAATATAGTTAAATATACATGAGAAAGAACATTAAAATCAAAGCCAAGGTCAATTCAAAGTTTTGGTAGATTCATAAAGAATAACAAAAATCATTTAGACTGGACATTCTAGACAGTGGAGAAAGATACCCATAATTAGTAGAGTGATGATTGAGGAACAGCAATTCATTGAAAAAAGCTGGTACCAGAGGTACTTACCGTCTTTGTTCTGCATCTCCTCATCAGTGTACATGTTGGTCCTCATGTTCCAGATGAGCTGATGCGCCACCAGCTGGGACTTGCAAGCTATCACCTTTATGAACTCAGTGACATAGCCCATCTGAAACACACACGTGTAAATGTTAGCGAGCGAAGCCAAATGAGGAGTAACGATATGAGGAGGTATAGCTAATATTTTTACCCAACCTAAACAAATTTGCGATAAATCACTTTATACAGGTTTTTATGCCGTTTACCATGAAAGAGAAAGAGACAAGAAAAGTCGTTACACAACATCGCAGCACTTCTTAGTATGAAAGAATGTTCTCCGTCCGCGCTAACTTCACATCATCGAGTCGCATAACTTACGTCAACGGATTTCGAGATTATTTTCTATATTTGTGTTGATTAAAAAACTTGCAGTGGTTATACAAATAAATCAAACATGATGGTGATATGTGCTATGCGTGAATGTTCAAATAAGACCAAACAAAGATTATAAAACATCACTTTTCAGAGGTATTTCAACGGCTTTAAATGTTTTTGACCGAACTTTAGAATTCTCACATTTTTAGTGATATAAAGACATAAAATCAACAAAAAACTTGCATCATTATTTGGACAAACCTTCTGTTATTAGCGTTTGTGTAATTTTTTGACTTTATAAATCATTTTAATGGTGTATTGATATTGTTTTGTTTAATGTGTTCAATTAGGTTTATTAAAAATGTTCGAATTCCATGTCGGCGGTAACTAATAGGCTATCCAACATCCTTTAATATATCTTTGTCTCTTTCTATCGAGTCAGCATAAAGTCAACCGTCCTGACTACACTGT
The DNA here is from genome assembly GCA_022651775.1 of Drusus annulatus. Classification (NCBI taxonomy): domain Eukaryota; kingdom Metazoa; phylum Arthropoda; class Insecta; order Trichoptera; family Limnephilidae; genus Drusus; species Drusus annulatus. Next base: position 313,300 of record JAGWCC010000497.1, on the reverse strand, counting down.
TTCGCAAAGCTATCCCTTCAGGTACATTATTGCTCTGAGGTGCTAAGCTATGGCTCAGAGTACAGGGCCCTAAGCGAGATCAGTCAAAGGTTAGATATTCTTGAGTCTAGAAACTGTTCTCATATTAAACGTGATAAAAATTAACAAAGAATGTGAACTTACGGTGTCGTGTCTCAAGGCCTGCACGAGCTGCGGTATGTAGAAGAGCACCGCGTCGGCGGGATAGCTTCCCAGCACCCTGACGGCGTACTGCGCCGAGGTCGGGTGCGGCGGATACTGGCGCGAGAAGAAGGAGAGCGCTTCGATGGGCGAAACGCGGGCCCAGGTCAGCATGTGCACCAACTGTGATAAAAAAAAACAATTTACTAATAGTACGGGTAAACCCAGTGGAGAAAACATTAATATTGAGTACCACTATTACTATGTTTTTTAAATTTTTTTTTAAAAGTGAATACCACACTAGAGTCCCAACTGTTACCAACCGTCTAGAGCCAGTGAGACTATGGCATCCCCAATTGGAGTATGTTGTGGGGCTGAAGGTAGCGGGGAGGGGAAGGAGATGGGGAAGAGGAAGGTTGGGAAGTACCTGGCTATTCAGATCTAGTCACCAAACATGGTTAGAGCCATTTCAAGTCATGTTTCAATTCTGAATGGTGGTCTTTCACCAGAGCGATACTTAGTGTACTTTTCACTCTGGAACGTGCCGCAAATATACTATATATTCTATTAGATCGGTCGGTAGCTGAGTGGACAAACGCGTCAGATTCTCACAGGGCGTCGTGCATTCAATTCCTCTGCTGGCTAAGTCCTCCATCATTGCACAAGCAACATCTTATGATGGATCCGCTTCTTATGATGGCAGTATGAGTTTTTCAAATATTGTCAGGTTATTCGTAACCCGGGAATGTTTGTCTAACTTTTTAGAAAAAAAAGAATTAAATATGTTATGACACATATTAATTTAATTAATTATTTGTCTTTATGGAGTGCGTGCTTCTGCATATTGAGTAGTTGCCTAGCTTGTTTGGACTGTCCGTGAAGTGTGGTGTCAGAACTACATTCAATAGAGTAGATAAATACCTCGATAGAGTCATTGAGCAGGGCATCCGTGGTGACCAGGTACTGTAGGGCCTGAGGGATGTGGGACACGGCCAGAGGGTCCGTACGGACCTTCCAACGCAGCTCCTGGACTATGGCTTCGTTCTTTATTCTGAAAGACACACCAAAGGATTACGTGAATATATTTACGTACTCGAACCCCAACTCTTTTCACTATTTATTATTATTAAAGAGTTCGCTAGGCCGAGTGCGTATAAGATGCCGATCCGATAGTGGATCTACTTGCAACAAGGACAGCGTCCTTGACGCAGAACAAATTTGTTAATATGAATTCATACGTTTCATCTGAACGTTTAGATCCTTAACTTCTAGTAAAAAAAAAAAATAATCTGTTTATGTCCACACATGCACTGTTATACCCTTGAAGTAACAATATATAGAGGGAGAGCTAATTATTTTTACCCAACCTATACAAATTTGGGATAGATCACTTTCTCCGGGTTTTCACGTCGTACACCATGAGAGAGAAAGAGACAACGAATTTCATAGACCGCTTCTATATACTGTAAGGATGATCTTAAGCTCCTGGTTCACCGCGGGACTCCGCCCACATTTTTATTATGCCACTAAACTTGACACAACTAAACGGTTTTTTAGGTTAAATGCTATATTTTTGTTGATAAAAATACTGTGAAAAAGTGGCTATACAAATAAACAAAAACATTATGTCGATATGTGATATGAATGGATTTATAAATACCGCAGCCTTAGCCTTAGCCATGCCCAGGTGCGCTGAGTCAGGTTAAAATCATCAAAAACAAGTAAAAAACAAGTCAAAAACTGACTTCACTGCCATGGATAGATACTACTCTATGTACTCTAAGGTTATACCCATATCTGAACCTTTTTCTTTGATGATTTATGATAACGATCATGATTTTAGATAGTTTTAATTTGTATACATATTATATTTAATTTTCTCCCTGTTAGTTAGTCTTATTAGCTTAATTAATTTAGTATGAAGCGCACTTGAGGTGAAATATCACAAAACTGCGCTATATAAGTTCTCTGTTATTATTATTATTGCCTATTTAGGTACATAGGAGCCTGCATTTTACTTTACGTAAAAGACTGTTATGCCGTTTTAGCATTGCAAGATAAAAGACCAATGACAGCTTCAAAAAAATCTCACCTTTGTCGCTGAGGGCAGTTGTCATTGGTTAGAGAAAATAAGCTGGGAGGTTTTAAATCCCAATATGAACAGAACAGAATATTGGTAAGGTTAGGTTAGGATAAAATTAAGGTAGCTAATAGAGTGTGAATTAAAAGAGTGAGGTAAAGAAGTTAACGACAGAGACTAAGAAAAATCAGTGAGAAAAAAAAAAAAGAAGTAAGAAAATTGATATTATTTCTAATTTTGAAACTGTTAATTCATGATGGAAATCCATTTTAATGATTTAATAATATAATTTTTTAACTTTATTCTACTATTTTTTACTAACACCTAACCGGTTTTAATTTATGACGGGCACCAGTCTAAAGATGCTAAAAATTTGGTATTATTTAATCAGAGAATGAATAAAAATGTGAAAAATTAATAAAAACAAGCCCCCCAAGAGATTTAACTGTAATTAAAGAATAAACCTTTCAGGCAAAAAGACGGCCAGACTGGGGCTGATCTCCCAGGCCAGGCGCAGGTAGTCCTTCCAGGCACGCTCCGTGCTTGGCTTGGAGCGCCACGCCGCTATGTTGTCCTCCCGGGCACGGCCAGCTCGGGGCGCGTGCCTGGGTTGTGCCAGATTATCAGGAACTCTATCTCCACGGCCTGGAAATAAAAAAATCTGTGATTCAACAGATTCTTTACTATAAGGCCGAAAATCTGTGCTGCTAGCTTTTTATTTTATGTTGTAGCCTTGGAGTAAGGATATATATGGAAAGATACCTTTGCGAAACAGTGTACTCAGGATGGTTAATTTTATATTGACTCGATAGAAAGAGACAAAGATATATTAAAGGATGTTGGATAGCCTATTAGTTACTGCCCACATGGAATTCGGACATTTTTAATAAACATATTTGAACACATTAAACAAAACCATATCAATACACCATTAAAATGATTTATAAAGTCAAAATATCACACAAACACCAATAACAAAAAAGTGATGTTTTAAAATCTTTGTTTGGTCTTATTTGCACATTCGCGCATAGCACATATCACCATCATGTTTTATTTATTTGTATAACCACTGCAAGTTTCTTAATTAAGATAAATATAGGAAATAACCTCAAAATCCGTTGACGTAAGTTATGAGACTTGATGATGTGAATTTAGCGTGGACGGAGAACATCCTTACATACTTAGAAGTGCTGCGATATTATGTGACGACTTTTCTTGTCTCTTTCATGGTATATGACGTAAAAACCCGGAGAAGTGATTTATCGTAAATTTGTATAGGTTGGGTAAAAATATTTAGCTCTCTCTCCATATATATTCTTACTCCAAGGTTGTAGCACATATTCATTTTCGAAAGAGTGTAACTTACCAAGAGTTCCAGGATGAGGTTACGTTTCTTCATGTAGTCCTTGACGAAGACGTCGGCTGGGGTTTTGGCGTTAAGTTTGACAGATCGGGCGGACCTTTTGCCGACCACACTGCCCGCCGTGCTGCCGGAGGGCGCTGACGACAGGGGCACCTGGAACAATAATATTTAATTATAAAAAGAAGACATCCGTGCAATCTCTATCGACACACTTATCCGGGCAGTCTTCGTACCATCTCGCACAGCCGGCGTCAAGTAAGAAGGCATTATTAACAATGATAAACAGAAATTTTTTTTTTTTACGTGAATACCGCACAAGAGTCTCAACTGCTCCCAACCGTCTAGAGCCAGTGAGACTATGGCATTCCCAAATAGGATATGTTGTGAGGCTGAAGGTAGTGGGGAGGGGAAGGAGATTGGGAAGGGGAAGGTTGAGAAGTACCTGGCTATTCAGATCTGGTCACCAAACACGGCTAAAGCCATTTCAAGCAACGTTTCGATTCTGAATGGTGGTCTTTCACCAGGGCGATACTTAGAGTATCTGTCACTCTGGAACGTGCCGCAAATTTACTTTTTATTATTTTTACATGAATTAAATGTGTTATGACACATATTAATTAAATAAAAGTAATTGGCGCACGCCGGGTTTGAACCCGCGACCTTTGGATTCGTAGTCGAGCGTCTTACCACTCGACCATGGAGGCCCTCAAGAAATAATAAATTGAATCAAAACTTTGTATAAGGCTACAGATTTAATTTTAATTTTTATGACCGAACGGTTTCGCTTAGCCTAAGCATCATCGGGGTACTAAATTAAACTAAACAAAAAATACATACAATGTGTGATTATACGCATTATTGCATAGCATGATTACATGCATGGCATGAGCCGATTGAACATCCTCTGCAACTTCCCTAATAGTGATTCGACAATTTTCCAAAACCATTTTCTTCACTGTTTCGATGTTTTCTTCGTTTGTTGACGTGGTTGCAACTCCAGGACGCTCATCGTCATTAACATATTCTCGGCCTTCTGTAAAGCGCTTGTACCACTTATAAACACTTTTTTGAGACAAAGTAGACTCGCCGAATGCCACAGTCAACATTTTAAGTGCGTTGGAGCACTTAATTCCATTTTTAACGCAAAATTTAATACATATTCTTTGATCCATTTTTTTCAGAAGTAAAAAATCGAAGAACACACAAAAACGTGACTAACCTTTCCAGTTGTCAAAAACAAACCACTAATCCAAAATGGCTGATAATGCTAACATATGATAAACATATGTGTACCAACAGAACAAAATAAAAAATCGATAATCGAATGTACACAGCCCGCGAAAATTCAAAATTCACCTTTTCTTTTGAACAGGCCTCGTATATACTCGTGCATACAGAGGGAGAACACAATATAAAATAAAATAAGAGAACAGTGAAAAAACAAAAGAACAACATTTAAGTTGTAACAAAGGAACATAGAGAAAGAGATAATACGAAATGAAAGAGGCAAAACGTCAACTGCAAAGGTGATAAAAGAATAATGAGAAATTAAAAAAAAAAAAACTAGCAATAACTAAAGTGATATCTTACAGTGTTAATCCAGCCGCTGGCTTGTTGGCGGCCAAAGTCACTGCCGTTGACGGAAGAGCGGTTCTCCGGAGTGTTGAGGGTGAAGCTGCTGGGGGAGAGGGTCACAGTGCTCGGATTGTACATGTCAAAGTCTGCGAAACATCATACACGCATAAGTATTTACATTACATAGCAATTGATAAAGCTATCATCGAGGCAATGATTCTTCGGCTACTTAGTGATATCCGGCTGTCGTATTGTGCAGTGTCAATGTGCACCCAGAGAATGCCGTTTCTGCTTCTGCTGAGCATTGGTCAGAAAAATAATCTGAAAAGCGAAGCTAGCAGTCCACAATGGAGTGCTTAAACCAACCCTGATGTATGGCAATGAGGCATAGAACTGGCAGAGAAGGATGAAATTAGACTGAATGCTCTGGAAATGAGATCCCTGAGACGTATGTGCGTAAAACCATGTTAAAAATGTGGATGTCCGGAAAGAATGCAAGGCTAATGTAAGCGTAATGAATAGGATCAAGAAAGGGGCGCTTAGATGGTTTGGGCATTTAGAGCGAATGAACGAAGAACAGAGTGTGAAAAGAATATATGATGCGAAAGTGAATGGAAGAAGAAATCGGGGACGTCCGATGAAGACATGGCACGATCGAGTGAATCAAATACTTGAATCGGGCCACGTGAAGAGTCAGAATAACAGAAGAGTATGTATGAATGTGAATGAAGCAAGAAGTGCATTGTAAGGAGGTCGTGCTTTCAATTCCTCTGCTGGCTAAGTCCTCCATCTTTGCACAAGCAACATCTTCCGCTTCTTAAGATGGCAGTAGGAGTTTTTCAAATATTGTCAGGTTATTCGTAATCCGGGAATGTTTGTCTTTCTTTAAAAAAACGTGTGCCAAAACAGAGTTGTATGGCGGTCCGTCCTCTTTGCCCACCCCTGTGGAGAAACGGCGTGATGGTTAGTTAGTTAGTTAGTTAAGAATCCGGGAAGACTCCCACTATAAACAGGGCATTCATCAGCTTGAAGGAGTTCATAAAGTGCAAAAGAGACCACTAAAGTATTAGGAGATCTAAAGTTAGGTCGTTGATCAGTGTGGAGGTCAACACTGCATCCCCCGGCATTAGAACTAACTCATTCAAACTATGCTGGATGATTTTTAAGGCAAAACACGATATGGCGCCACCCTACTTGTCAGAATTGTGCATTCCAAGCGACGTTAATACGAGGCAAGTAACTCTTTGATCAGCATCTTCAACGGCCATAGGCAGACGCATAGTACCTAAACGCAATCCCAACACCAATTTCGGAGACCGAACTTTTGTCGTAGCAAACCTCGCAGCTTGGAATAACCTCTCTTTACATTTGCGAAAGATCGACAGTCCAACTGAGTTCAGAGCAAAACTAAAGACTCACCTTTTTCAACTATCATACCCACAATAAAGTCAATTTGCTTCACTAAAGCTTTGATCATTCAGTCCGAGTGCTATACTTAGTTTACTATTGCTTGCTCGATTTTTTTCTACCCTAGGTTCGACAGCACGGGCAACAACCATTACATATATTTTCAAATGTAAATATGTTAGGTGTAAGTCACTAGTTATAAGTATTAGACATAAGTTAATATTAATAATTCTTAGTTGTTAGTCTAAATTCTAAGTCACTAGTCATAAGTTTTAGCTGTAAGTACATAGTTTATACGCCACTAGTTATTAGTCTTAGGGGCTATTTCACCACCTCTCAATAAACTGTTGAATAACTATTCATTAAATAACTCTAATCATCGGAATAACATGGCGTTAAACTGGCGAGCATTTCACATTCGTTAGTTAGCTCCTAATTATGTTATCCCGTCTGCTGTCACGTCTGTCAATACGATGTCGTTAAAAAAACGTATAAAAAATTGACTCTGGCTCTGAAAACACGCGGTATATGTCTTTCCGCCATGTCCTGTTCGTTTATGATATTTAGATCTTCAACCACTTCCATAATTATAGTAAAAAATCAACTTCAACAGAAAACTCGCCTACTAGACCCGCCAGCTGTCAAGTGTCAAAACAGTTTGCCGCCATTTTAAATCAGTAGATAGGTACTAACTACTGGGTAGCAGCAAATAGTTTAACAGACACTTTACGTGGTGGATAGCGTTACGCAGTGGTGGTGAAACGGATAACATACGCTATCATATGGGTAGCTCTTATTGACAGCTTATTGAGAGATGGTGAAATAGCCCCTTAGTGATCAAGTTGTAGGTTATGTTAATTATACTGTAAAGTGCCCTTGAGGTGATATTTCTTTCACGAAAACGGCCTTATAGAAATCAGCCAATTATTATTAGAAACAAGAGGACGATCTGCCATCTTCCTCTAGTTTTTTATGCCTGGTCCTCTGTTGGATTTCAAATAGACAACTTGCTAGGTTCTCACTTTTTGCTTATTATCCAGATCCTACCCATCCGGCCAATTTGCTCTTTGATTTCACTGTGAATAGCCATATAAGCACACTGTCAAGGTGCCGCCCTCGGTCGGCATAAAAACGCACAAAACGGCACATCGAGGGACCTCACGTCTCAGCACTCGCCCATTCGTATTCAATCGTTCGTCGCAGTAAGCCGCCTCTGGAAGACATCGTCTACATTCGCCTTCCATCGTTCGTCGCAGTAAGCCGTCTCCGCAGGACACATCGGTGAGTGAATTGGCTTAAATCCTCATTTTATCCACAGTATACAATCGAAACTTCCATCAAGTAGTATTCGTTTTACAGTCCACTATAATTTCACAATTCATCCGAAACTGAAACGCATTCGGCGTTTGTCGCAGTTTCCGGATCGAACATCCTCTATGCAGCAAACAAACATCCTCGGTCGTAATAGGAGACAGCAGGAGACAGGCAGGAGTGGAGTTCCAGGGGTTGGGGCACCAATGATTATGAGCAAGCAACTGACAATTAGTTTCGGCGTGCCTCAAGGAAGCGTTTTAGGTCCCACTTTATTCCTTATCTATATTAATGAATTGTGTAATATGTCTATAGATGCTAAAATTGTAAGTTTCGCTGATGATACGATCCTCCTCTTCAAAGCTAAAAATTGGAATGATGTTTACATGAAAGCGAACAAGTGCATCAATGTAGTTAAAAAATGGCTAGATGATAATACTCTAACACTGAATGTGACAAAAACTAAATACATTGTCTCTAGCATTAATCCATCTTTAATTACTCCAGAAAACCTAATAAAAATATGTGCTTGCCCCCTGAATAATACTCATACATGTGATTGCCCTTGCTTGGAAAGGGTCACTAAAATCAAATATTTAGGTATTATTTTTGAGAGCAATTTAAAGTGGAAACAACATATTATCACTACAGCAAATAAACTTAGAAAATCCATATACTTCTTCGACCAAACTAGGAATTTTCTTAACCTGAATCTACTTAAAATAATTTACTATGCACTTTGTCAATCTTTAATCGAATATGGTATTATAGTCTGGGGTGGGGCTACCGCCGCTGCCATTGATCCTATCTTAAAAGCTCAAAAATTAATTTTAAAGATTATTCTAAAACTACCAATTACCACCAGCTCGAATGAAATCTTTGAGAAAATTTGTGTTTTAGATATTAGGCAACTTTATGCCAAAAACATACTAGCATATCTCTTTAAACACAGAAGTCAATTTGAAAATGTCCAAACCGCTCGTGATACGAGATCGAAAGGGCATAATCTCTTACTTATCCCTTTCGCTAAAACAACATTTGGCCAAAGATATTTTAGATACTTTGCAACAAAACTAAATAATATACTTCCACTGGTCATTAGACAGAACGCAAATTATGTAAAATATAAATTAGACACCAAGATTTGGATCTCCAGCCTAGGCAGATCAAACATTAATGATTTATTTTTAAAATAAAACTTGTTGTGAACTTATACATTTATTATGATGGTTTAATATTATACTGTTGTTGTAAAATTGTAACTTTATATTTTTATTTCATTTACAGTGGTAATGATAGCGAAATTTTGGGTTGGGTATTGTATGTACAATATTTCTTTTCCTCCTTTTACCTTTTGGTACTTTTTGGTTTGTGTTTCTTTTGTTTCTTTTATTTTTATTTTTATTTTTACTGTTATTTTATTTTACTTTATTGTTACTTTTTAGTAATGTATAACATTTAATATTCTTTCATGTATGTACTCTTCGTCTGTCTCAACACAGGTCCATCCTAGCGAGACAGACATGGACTGAACCCTTATTTTTATATTTTTTAATAAGAATAAAAATTAAAAAAAAAAAAAAAAAAATGATGCGAGTAAATTGATGAGAAGGAAAGGAAAGGAGGAGGCAAACCTAGCTTCACATTTTGCACTCCGTGCGGAGAACCTTCAGGGTTGAAGGAGTTGGTCATCAGGAAATTGTTTTCTCTCACTTTGGATTCAGATCGGGAGTGGGAACAGGTACAATTCAAACGGATGGGGTAGAGCCTTGGAACTAAACACGACAGAGGTTAGGTTTGGAGGTTGGAATTTTCACAAAAATATATAAACACATGAATCGAACTTCAATGGAAAATTCTACGCCATTCTAAAAATATCTCAGTAGGGTCAGGGCTGAATCTATATATTGATGGTTTGGAGCAAAGATAATTAATCATTATTAAATAAAACAATAAACTTTGTAAAACACCACTATATTTGAGTTCACCGCTAACCAGGTCTCGCTTATCTGAAACTTTGTCAGGGCTTTTATATCAACTAAATAACATTACATACAGACAGATATATATAAAACAGTGATGAATGATAGAGATACAAGATATAGTAGAGGGAGACAGAATTACTCTGCCATTCATCACTGTCTTATATACATCTCTCTGTATGTAATTTTGTCTCCCTCTACAATATCTTGTATCTCTATCATATATCACTGTCCTATATATATCTGTCTGTATGTAATGTTATTCAGTTGATGTAAAAGCCCTAAAGTAGCTTGAGAAAAGCGAAACCTGGTTGGCGGTTAACTCAAATAAAGTGGTGTTTTACAAAGTTTATTGTTTTATTTAATAATAATAATTTATCTTTGCTCCAAACCAGCGATATATAGATTCAGTACAATGTCACACCCCCAAGTTTTTGCTTCCTTAGAAAAAATTATTATTAACATGCATAAACCAATATTTTGAGATAATTAATGTTCAAAGTTCAAATCTCATGGAAAAAATAATTTTAATGCATTGAAATTTGTAAATATCTTCAGAATGGTGAAATTTAGAGATGCCATATTTTAGCACATTAACATACGGGTTGTTCTCAGTAGTCTACTTCGTAACTCATTTTCGCCACAGAATCTGTGCTCTATCCCTTAGCCATCATTATTGGTTTTAATTGAGTGTAAGAAGGTAAACTACTGATAGATCCTTTGCAACCTCTCCCTCTTTCTCATAGACCAGGGGTCGGCAGTTTGTCAAGTGAGAAGAGCCAACTTGTCATGGAAACAGGATAACAAAGGTAGCAGCGAGCCACATATATGTAATATACATATGTATAGGATATGGATTTTTTAGGGAAAAAAAGTTTAAGATGTTTTATTTTTAAAAATAATTAAAACGGTGTCCATGCATCGCTTTTGATAGCTTTACTATGTCTGGCAAATAGCTACTTATTTTTAATTGAATACATGATTGTAAATTTTCATTTGTTATTCTGTTTCTAGCTTTATTTTTTATTTTGTTCATAGTTGAGAATATTTGTTCGCATATATATATTTATATATACAGTCAATGATTGTGAGAATACGAAAAGCTATTAAGTTGAACTATTCCATATATCAAATATAATTATTTCTACTTTTGGTAGAGATGGTCGATATTCCTGTCCCGGTTTAAAGGAACCGGTTCCAGGCAGGTCACTGGAACCGTCGATATTATTTCTCCAAGGAACCGGTTACTTTTGGAACCGGTTCCAATTTTTCACAAATAAAAATGGCAAATAAAAATTGATATCCTTTGTCAGTTCTTTTGGGCACAATAGGTTTTTGGCGGATAGATCCTTTTGACGAGGAACCGGTTCTATCCTATAAACTCATAAAGGCTGCTCAAGATGAGGTGATATTGGAGTTCACGTCCGAAGAGCCGCAAAAGTCTATGCAAAGAGCCGAACACTGCCATAGACGATGCATAAAAAATAATAAACGCTCGGGTTGCCAGCAATGGGATAAAAACAGAGTTCTAATTGACGTGACCATTGATAATTACCTCCGATAGCGCTGGCCTTCAGGTACTTCTTGTCCGAGTGCATGACCTGCCAGAACTTGACCAGCACGATGATGTCCTCCCTCAGAGCGGCGCCGTGTTTGGAAGGGCAGCGGGGCTCGCGGCAGAAGTAGTCCAGGCAGGCGCTGTACACGCGCTCTCGCACCACGTTGCGCGCGAGCGATCGCGGCAGGATGTCGCCCTGCAGGAGAGAGAGGCCGCAGGATAGGAGCCTAGAAAGTGACATACACACTCTCATAAACGGATATAATTTTTTGACGGCCTCCGTGGTCGAGTGGTGAGACGCACAACTACGAATCCAAAGGTTGCGGGTTCAAACCCGGCGTGGGCAAATAACTTTTATTTGATTAATATGTGTCATAACACATTTAATTTATATAAAATAATATAAGTATATTTGCAGCCCGTTCCGGAGTGGTAGGTACTTTAAGTATCGCCCTGGTAAAAAACCACCATTCAAAATCGAAACGTTGCTTGAAATCGCTTTAGCCATGTTTGGTGACCAGATTTGAATAGTCAGGTACTTTCCAACCTTCCTCTATCCCCATCTCCTTTCCCTCCCTACTAACCTCAGCCTCACAACATACCCTGATTGGGGATGCCATGGTCGCACTGGCTCTAGACAGTTGGGAGCAGTTAGGACTCTTGTGTTTCACCTACATATTTTTTACAATCTGTTTTCATCTGCTATAAGTAAGGTAACCTAAAAAAACTTAGGCTTGAAGACTTCACAGAACTAAACATAACTGTTATTGCCAGCTGGACTCGACAGAAAGACGTTGCTGGTATGCTATAGTTAAATATATAAGAAAACATATAGTAAGCAAAACTTACTAACATAAAATATAAAACTTAAAAACGGTTTATTTACTTTTCTTTCATGGATATGTGGATAAATTTAGAGATTATTATTTCAAATACACAATTCTAGTATAACATATTATACTTCGTTATTTCGACACCGAATTCCACCCTTTCTTAAAAAGTAATTTAAAGTTGACAATGCCACAAAATCACATTTGTAAATTGTAGTCTTTGCTTGCGCGCCCTCGTATAATGATATCTAAAATTGACAAAAACTTACTTAAATCTGACACCAACTGCATCCACGTGACGATTTTGCGAACTTAAATCTCTCGAACCGACTGACATTGGAAGAGATCTGGAAAAGACACACGTGATTTAAATACATATACAACGCCTGTTCAAAAGAAAAGGTGAAATTTGAATTTTCGCAGGCTATGTACAGTCACGTTTTTGTGTGTTCTTCGATTTTTACTTTTTGAAAAAAATGGATCAAAGAATATGTATTAAATTTTGCGTTAAAAATGGAACAAAGTGCTCCAACGCACTTAAAATGTTGACTGGCATTCGGCGAGTCTACTTTGTCTCAAAAAAATGTTTATAAGTGGTACAAGCTCTTTACAGAAGGCCGAGAAGATGTTAATGACGATGAGCGTCCTGGAGTTGTGGAAAAACAAATCATGGATTTTATTCTTTGATACATTTTTTTCAAAAGTAAAAAATCGAAGAACACAAAAAAACGTGACTAACCTTTCCAGTTGTCAAAAACAAACCACTAATCCAAAAAGGCTGATAATGCTAACATATGATAAACATGTGTGTACCAACATAACAAACAAAAAAAATCGATAATCGAATGTACACAGCCCGCGAAAATTCAAAATTCACCTTTTTTTTTGAACAGGCCATGTATATAAGATTACCACAATTAAAAAATTTCAAAGGCCGTAAAAATAAATAAATAATATAATTTAAGGATTAGCAATCTAAGATACCTGTGAATGAGTGTTGCCAGCATGTCCACCTTTTCCTGGCTGCTGTATTTAGCCGTGTCGGCAAGTTGACAGAGGAAGCCTACCCACACCCCGTGAGGGGCCACGAAAGGGGGGAGGGGTTCTAGATCACAGCCTAAAAGTTATTAAAAATAATTAATCAACAACATTCTACATATTTAAAAAAAACACACATCAAGCAAAACCTGATTGAAAATAAGTCTATGTATTTATTTATTTACGTCTGTTAAAGGCTTTCTACACAAATATTTTCATTTTTTCAAAAACAATATTCTCATAAACAATGCGAAAAAATATTGTACAAGAAAGAAAAATAGTATTGAATAACAAGTACATCTAGAGTTAAATAGTTTCTACAATTAATTTTGCTCTACTACTTAAAAAAAAAAACTGTACTAAGGTTTACTTATATTGTGATATTAACTACTAAATATATCAACAACATCGAAGTATTTGTTTCCTAGATGTTGAATTCGTCGCGTAGGAGCATTATATTGCGAGGTTGTAGTAGAATTGTCACAATAATATGGTATTAATATTGTAGTCTATGGCCAAAACCAGCTTACTACAACTAACAACAGATGGCAGTGAGCAATTAATTTATTGAGACGGTCTAAATAGCTGCCGTAGGCACTTAGGCTAAGTGTGTTTCTCCACTGAAGAAATAAACCGATAAAAGCGTGTTGTGGGCGTGTCCGTGTGTCCGAAGTAAGCTCAATTTTTCCTTACTTCTGCAGAAAATGATCAAACATTTTCAAATATCGAAATTCTTTCTGTAGCGGATTTTCTTTCAAATCGATATATATCACACTTCTAGGGATTATCTGTTCAGTGGGTATCTCCCTCCGAGCAATAATATACAGGAGGAATAGCTTGTGTAGTCAGGATTGTTGATTTTTTCCTGACACGGGCGTGGCTAGGGTTTTCATTCATGTCGACATAACGTAGTGTTTATTTGTATAACCACTTTTTCACAGTATTGTTTTCAACAAAAATATAGGATATAACCTTTAAAACCGTCAAGCTATGTCGCATAACAAAACGTAATGGGTGGAGTCGCCAGAGATGCAGGAGACGGAGAACATGCTTACATACCTAAAAGTGGTGTGATATTATGTGACAACTTGTCTTGTCTCATTCTCTCACGATTTACGACGTGAAAACCCGGAGAAAGTGATTTATCGTAATTTTTTATAAGTTGGGTAAAAATATTTGGCTCTCTCTCCATATATATTCTTGCTCTGAGGTTATCTCCCATGATTTATTTAGTCCAGTCTAGATTAGACTGACAGTTACTTATGAAATGAAAATAAAGATATGAACCTTCATAGGCTGCTAAAGGGCTCGTCTCCTCAGTTTGAGCAGAAAACAGTCCCATCTTCTTGTCAACAGTGTACTGCCAGGCTGCAAACATTTCGTGGAGAAATCTGAAATAAAATCACATAGTGAATAATGCATTCCTATTAAAGCAACAAGTCTGCATACAAGTACAGTCGAACTTGGTTATAACGAGCGCAAAGGGACCAACCAAATTTGCTCCTTATAGCCATTACTCGTTATAAACATAGGTAGGTTAGAGGTAAATTATTTATTTTATTAAAACATAACATTTAAAAATACTTGCCTCAGTTCTAGGTCAGGTCTGCCGGTGATCAGCCATTGCCAGCAGTCTAGTGTGGTATTCATAGCATCTTCCGTAAACTGCTCCACTTGCGACCATGCTGAAAAAAACCACAGATAATTTTGGTTGCAGATCGGTGAATTAGAAATCCAAAATTGAAACTGTTCCTTTCTCGAATAAATCCATAGAAAATGGCTTATATCAGAATGAAATACATAACCATAGACAAAAACAATTGTGAGTGATATAAAATACATAACCATAGACAAAAACCATTGTGAGTGATATGAATATAACATAACCATAGACAAAAACAATTGTGATTGATATAAAATAACATAAATATAGACAAAATCAATTGAACGTAGTTATGCAGACAGCATCCAACCCCAAAAAAAAAACTGAGAAAAAGGCATAAAAAAAATTAAGAAAATTATGGGTTGACACATTCTGCATAACTAAGTCCAATTGTGAGTGACATAATATAACAAAGAAAAGCCATCACAACTACACTAAAGCAAAACTACCTACCCACAGCGTGCAGAAGATGCCTGTGCAGGCCCGGCGTGGTGATAAGCAGGGCGGTGGCGCGCCACAGGGCTCTTCTGTGGGCGGCCTCGCCTCCGCCGCGCCGGCACGCCGCCCACACGTCACCCGCCACACGTTCCGCCACACGGCCCCTCTCTCCCTCGGGCGTGTCGTCTATCATACCGGCCACCTGGAACACACCACAATCAACCATTGAAATAGTAATAACAGTTGAATATATATACAATCGAACTTGGTTATAACGAGTGCGAAGGGACCAACCAAATTTGCTCTTTATAGCCATTACTCGTTATAAACGTAGGTAGGTAAAAAAAGTACCTACCTACTAATATCGGTATTTACACCAGGGTATGAAAGCTTGCATATTATTAAATTTACTGTTTTTAATAAATAGGGAAAACCAGATACAAATTAGACATAGAGTAGAAACAAATTTGTAAAAAGGAAACAGAATTGCAAAGAGAATTTTCGAATGATTTTGATTTTAAGCAACATTTTTACATAGTGCCCGATAGTACTGGATAGAAATGTTTCTTAGAATGACAACTATCAGAGATTATTAACCCTACTTAACGTGATTTACGGAAAGTCTACCGCCTTGCTGGACGTTTTATGACATTATTCGACTGTTTCGAGAATTGCGTTTTTTTTCTCATACCCGGGCGCATTGAGTTGACAATATTATTTGGACGTTATATCAGTGAAGCAACCTTGTTATAACCCCACACGATTATATGAAAATAACCCCGAACTAACATATTATTAAGTGATTGCTCTTATAGCCGTGACCTCGCTATTACCGTGATCATTATAACCAAGTTTCACTGTATATATAGTTTTTTTATGGGGGGCACCATTTTGTTTTGTTGCCATTTATTTCTATTGTGTTATATATATGTGCTGTCGTGTAGTTTGGATTTACTGTGGAGGATTTGGTACTTGTTTGGACTAATGTTGATGACAAAACATCAAATGATGCTGTTGGCACAAATAAAAAAATGTCCAAAGCAGCAAAGCTAGCAGTCTACAATAGAGTGCTTATACCAGCCCTTATGTATGGCAGTGGGGCATGAAACTGGCAGAGAAAGGATGAAAGTAGACTGAATGGAAACTGCTGTGGAAATGAAATCCCTGAGGCGTATGTGCGATAAAACGGTGTATCACCACAGAAAAATATGAACTAGATTGGTAACTCACCTCTCCGGCATATCGACTCCGGACACTGAGAACGCTCACAAACCTAGAGCTGTCACTCTTAACACAGCGAGGCCGCTTGTCCAGGGCCGTCACAGACAGGGGGGCGCTCAGTTGGTTGAGCCCCGCTGCCTGAAGGAGGGAATCCGTCGCGAGGGCCAGCCCCGCGTGGTGCCACAGGGTTGAGTTTGGTACCTGAATTTAGGGAGAATGAAAAATAAGACATAATAAAGTAATTATAGAGTTGTGAATTCAAACAGATAATCAAATATGATAAAAGACAATAAACGAGTAATAGATACTGCATAAGCAGAATCATAGACAAGTGATTTAACTGTTAAACTGTAGAGATTTTATATGGAATGGGTTAGGCTAGGTTAGGTTATATGATCACCCTATTAGGTGAATATATCGTCGCTGGAAAGGCAAAAGGGCTGAAGCGCCACTTTAGGAAGTTTACACCAGAGCAAGTCTTTAGTAGCTGGTTGGATTTAAAAAAAAAGTTGACTCAGGTAACTCAATGCTCTCACTGCGACAAAAAGCCAAAAAAAAGTCCCAAACTTGTGTCGCTTGAGTCAAGCCTTCTCCCAAGTGGTAAATATATTTTAGATGGCTAAAGGCCCACAAAAGTCTTCAGAATCAAACGGGAGTCAGAGTATTCAATGCAGAAAAAAGACTGATCAAAGCTGCATATTTAACTTATTTTTTTACCTCTTTTGTCTTTCCAGCGATGATATAATTTTATTTACTTATTTATTATTTTACTTAACAATACATTATTTTTGTTGGTTGGTATAATTGCTAATTAATATAATCATATTGAAGGTCATCGAAAGAGTTCAATACATACTATATTACAGTTGTGTACATGGTCCGCGATAATGTGTAGCATTAAGATTATTTTATATTATTTAGAAATGTTAATTAATCATTTTAAATGTATATTTCTCCCGGCTTGATAAAGCCCGAATGACGCAAAGCAATCAGCCCTTCGAGCTGGGTCGGCCAGACTAGGGGAATAACGAACGGGATGACGAGCGCGTAGCGCGGACCAATCCCGGCTGGCCTAAGGATTCTTGCGTGAGCGGGTCCGGGAGAAAATTAATCTGTCTAACCCTTTCACGGGGGCCAGGTTAATCACCCGGCCAAATAAAATATACCAGGGTGATAACTCGGCCCCCAGCTACACAACTGTTATAAATTTATGTATGTAAATATTAGGATAAGTTAGTTATTAAGCATCAAGCCCCCAAAACCGGGCACTATTTTGTAATTGGTAATTTTAATCTGTATTTGTGAACTTAATAAAAATGATAGAGGGGCGGAATAAAGTTGAGGTGAAAGCTGGTGGAAAGGAGAAGGGGATAGGTTAATAAAATCTATCCCACAAAATTGCCAGCCGGCCGGGGAGAGAGGGAAAGAGGAAGCTAAAATTCTCTCATACAACGCTCTCTCGCCCGGCTGCGCTCTCCCGTGGCGATTATAT
Organism: Drusus annulatus; assembly: GCA_022651775.1. Lineage (NCBI taxonomy): Eukaryota > Metazoa > Arthropoda > Insecta > Trichoptera > Limnephilidae > Drusus > Drusus annulatus. The sequence goes on along the minus strand of JAGWCC010000497.1, from coordinate 295,183 downwards.
ATTGCGCAAAAACGGGAGAAAAGGCAGATCACCAGCATCCTCCGCCAGCATCACTTCACCTTGACTTCTCTTCGCCCTGACATCGCCTTCAACTTGACTCCTGACTTTTCTTTGACCATCGCCTGCCCCCCTGGACCGCCTGACTACATCTCTCTCTGGACCAGACCCGCAGCATCTTCACTTGAAAGCCGAGGCCCTACAAGTTGACCCCGTCATCTCCGTCACAACGAGACCGACCGCTTGGAGCACTTCATAGATTGGGACCGCTACCCTATACAGTTTATTTATGTGCCTGATCACGTCGGGTACAACAGTATAAATAAATAAAAAATTGTATCATTATAGTCTATGGATTACCTGGTTAAGATACTCTTGAAGATGGGAGCGGGTCGATTGTGGCGCCCACTTCATGGCTTCCTGCACTATGCCTTGACAGCGATCAGCAAAATCTTTCACAATGCTCTGAAAAAAAAAAACATCAAAAAGTTAATTTATTAAAAAATGGAGCTAATGGAAAATTAGCAAAGAGGATGAAAGTGCCGCACGCAAAAATGTATAAATGGCTTGAGAAGACGAGCTAATGGAATATAGGTAAAGTTGTAGTAGAACACGACTAACCTCTCTGGCATCCAGGGTATCCTGAAGTTGCAGGGTGAGATCTGTGGAGGGAACTCTCAGCATGGGCGTCTCTTGGTTCGCGTCCAATTGCAGACTGAATGACAGCACTTGGAGGATGTCTAGCATCGCCCAGAGAACCTATAAATAAAAGACGAATGTTAAAAAAAATCACCCGACAACATATTCGGTTTATTTCAGATTCAATGTTCATAATTGCCGACTCGGTTGCTTGTTTATTAGAGTTTTGTTACAACTTGCAACCTTCCGAGACTGTAATTAAGATGACTGGTCTTTTACCATTGTTCGGTACTTCAATTTTATACTCTCGTAGAAAGCAATCACTATGTGGTTTGACATATTTAATGAAAATCAAATAATAATTTTTATAATGCGAAAGGAAATGAAAGATCAAGTGAATCAAATATTTGAATCGGGCCACGTTTGTATGGCGGTCCGTCCTCTCTGCCTACTCCTGCGGTGAAACGGCCTGATGGTTAGTTAGTTAACTATTTGATTTTCACCATTTTTTAAACTTTATTTCACTATTTTAGTGTTGGAATGGAGTTCCACCACGAATTAACAGTTTCAAAATTAGAAATGGTTCAATTTATATTATTGTTACAGTTTAATTTGCTTGTGTGGATGCACACTTTTACAATAGATGATTAACTTTATATTTAGATTTATTTTTTTTCTAGTATATTTCATTTGTTGTCTATTGGCAATCTGTCAAACTTTACATAATCAATGAAATCATGGTTTTCACTCTTTTTCACCGTAGAAACATCAAGATATTACCTTCAATATACTGAATTTACGAGCTAGAGCCGAGATTAGAGCCTTTAAATTTTGTCAATGTCACAATGGTTTGTACCCATGGCTGTTTCCAACAGCATTTATCTTGGGAATGCTGGGTATCTGCAGCCTTAGTTCGAGGAGGGATATAGCATTACTGCTTCTAGCTCATAAACTCTTGAACGGTGTATTATTGATAACTGACGGAAATTGGATTCTATGTCCTTGATAATTTAACGCGAGGTCGCCAACACAGGCTTTTGTTTCATCCTAGGTGCAGACCTAACTAACCAATGGTGATGCCCCTGGTAAGACTAACTAGGTTAATTAACTGCCTCGCAGGGGATGTGCATATGACCTATAACAAGTTTAAGGAAGAACTAGCTATTCAGTTTTAACTTTATTACGTATTATTTTTACCTTTTTCTTTGTACAATTACGACTATCATTTTTTGTGTTCTTTTGTCGCTTATGCAATGTATTGGTATTATTTCCAGAGATTCCTACCTGCCTCACATATATTTTGTATAAATTGAGCCTCGTCCTTTCTCTTGTCGGATATCATGTCCATGAACTTAGTAGCAGAGTATGTATGTTAAATAATATTGATTTATAAACTAACAGACTATTGTCCAATTACAAAAAAAAAATACATAACACGAAATAGGAAAAAAAGAGCACCAGAGAAAGAACAGCACATAAAGGGTCCGCCAAATAACTTTTTTTTTTTGAAAATGCTATAAAAAAAAAACTACTGAATATTTTCTCAAATTTCTTTTTTTATTTATAAGTACAATCCTTCCGGTTAATAATGGAAAATAATTTCATTCAAATGGCTGCCTCGGCTGGCCATGCAGTAGCCTACACGATCGGTCCAATTTTTAAGCACATTATCGATTGTGTGCAGCTGTATTTCACCAATGGCTTCAAGAATATTGTCCTTTAAAGCGTCAATTGTCTCTGGCTTGTCGGCGTAACATTTATCTTTGAGGGCACCCCACAAATAATAGTCCAACGGTGTCAAATCGCAGCTCCGAGGTGGCCAAACGACATCAGCTCTGCGGCTGATAATGCGATCTTCAAAAACAGGGCGCAAAACATCGAGTGTAGCTTCGGCTGTGTGGCACGTAGCGCCGTCCTGTTGAAACCAAAAATGTTGCCAATATCCTCCTCTTCAATTTTTGTGAACAAAAATTCGTTCAACATGGCCCGATAACGATCGCCATTGACTGTAACGGCCACTCCTTGCTCATTTTCAAAGAAAAATGGCCCAATTATGCCTCTGGACCAAAATCCGCACCAAACAGTGACTCGTTTTGGGTGTACCGGCTTTTCAATGTATGCGTGCGGGTTTTCTGTGCCCCAAATACGACAATTTTGCTTGTTTACATACCCGCCAAGATCAAAATGAGCTTCATCCGAAAAGATGATTTTTTTGGCAAAATCGGCATCTTCTGTAAGTCGATCGCAGGCCCACTCAGCGAAGCGAAAACGCATTGGATGGTCAGTTGGCTTCAACTCCTGAACCAATTGGACTTTGTATGGCGTCATACCAAGGTCTTTATGCAAAATTCGTCTCAATGATGTCTCCGAAATGTTCAATTGTTGAGAACGACGGTGAATTGATGTTGATGGCGCTTCACGCACACTTTCTGCCACAGCATCGATATTCTCGGGTGTACGCACTGTTTTTGGCTTTTCACGCTTTGGTTTATCGATGAGGATGCCAGTTTCTTTCACTTTTTTCACAAGATAACGAACATACGGAGCTGACGGTGCTTCTCTTCTTCCAAAAACCGTACGCAATTTTCGCACACATTCTGCAACATTACCATGATTTTCAAAGTAATGTCGCAATATTTCCCAGCGTTGTTCAAGCGTATACACAACCATATTCGCTCAGCGGAAGGATAAAACTAATTATCTGTCAAATCAGACATGAGCTAAGTGTTACCATTCACGAAATAAGCACTAGTTGAAAAAAAAAAAGTTATTTGGCGGACCCTATACATAATATTAAATGAAGCAATGACAAAAATAGGACAAAACGTACATTAGAAAGAACATTCAAATCAAAGCCAAGGTCAAGTCAAAGTTTTGGTAGAGTCGTAAAGAATGACAAAAATTATTTGGACTGGTACCAAAAATATCAAGATCAAGTACTGTGTCAGCGCTTTGAAGCTGCAGACACGTATTTACATAAGCTCTTAGTTTTTATACAAAAGAAGGGGTAGTTTTTGTACTAGGTTTCCTAAAGTTTGCACTAGTAAGGGAATTGACCCAATTGTTGTATTTTTTTATATTTAAATAGTTGTATAGTGTTAATATCAATAGTTATGACCATTTCAAATCAAAGTTTTATTTCAAAAACGTGTGTACATTTAACAGACATAGTGAGTGACCAGTGAAGTGTGGGGAGGGTAAACATTTCACAGATGCATGCCACATGTTTATCTGACGGGATGGAACGATGACCGCAAGAAAGCAATCCATTCCTGCGAGAGGACCAATGTAGAATTTACATTCCGTTGAAAATTACACGAAAATATGATTTTTTATTCTGTTTTCTTTTCGTGTTCCTTTGTTGTGCTTTGGCAAAGGAAGATGCGGTGACAAGTACAATGCTCAGCAATGAAGTTTCTACGAACACCACTTGCTACACCACACGCTCGAGGCCAGCCCCCCAGTGGAGTGTGCGTCTCCGCCCTCACCTGGCTGTCCTCCGGCGGCTCCTTCATCGGCCTCTGCAGCCTCAAGGATCTCCTGGTCTGCGTGTCCTCGTCGCCTCCCCGGCTCCAAGCCCAGGGCGACAGGGGCAATGGGTACGAGGAAGAAGAGCGTGGGACAGGGTTTGAAGCAGTCGAGAAGAAAAATGGCGGATTGGTGAACTCCGCACCAGCGCAGCATACTCTGACTCTGGAGGACTCCGATGACAGTTTTTAAGCAACAAACATGCCCGGGCAGCTGCGCAAGTTTTTCCGCAAGAAGAAGAGAAGGATCACCACGACCAGCGCCGCAGCGCCGACGACCACGATTACGACGACGCCCGTGCCGCCCAAACCGACGCCGCCCACCACCAAGCCGCCCTCCGACACAGGCGACGAAGTCGGTTACCTTTGGTCACCGCTGGACTCGGCTCCTGACTCTTTGACTACTGACCATTTTGGTCCCTACCTCGCACACAATCAGTGGCTTCTGTTATTCTTCATTGTTATCATCTGTGTTATTTTTCAGTTATGTTGGGTCAATGACCCACAAAAACTGAAAAAACTTGAAAATCTTCATACCAAAAAACTTTTTTGAAAAAAAAAAAAAAAAACACGGCTACAACATTATCAATCATGACGTTTTTTTTAATCTTAGCACTGAAACACACTAAAAAGTCACGAGCTGTTACTGGAGAGGTGTACATTCTTAGTTTATTATGATATGGTGATTCTGTCCTGCCAGGTACGAACTAAGAATTAATATTAAGTAGAAATTAAGATTTGTACAGCGCCCTTGAGGTGATTTTCCACAAAAACGGCGCTATAAAAATCATCCAAATATTATTATTATTATTATTATCATGGCTTGAGTTAACAAATCTCGACATTTGAGAATGATACCGATAATTAGTAGAGTGATGATTGAGGAACAGCAGTTCATTGTTTCTGAGTCAACGGCAAGGAATGTTGAACTGGATGAGTTGCAACAAAGAAGGTGAGTCAATTATAATATTAGATGTGATGTCCAGGAACTTGGTACCAGAGTGTGTATGTTGAACAAATGCTCACCCTGCAGTTCCACAGGAGATGGGGGAACCTGTCCACCAGGCCCGCCAGGTACTTGTCGGCCACCCGGCGGATGTGCTTGTGGATGTGGTTGAAGCTCACCAGCAGCAGTTGCGCGTGCGACTCCAACTCGCGCTCGCGAGCCTCGTCTTTGGGCTTGTTGGACATCACATCCAGGAACTTCTGGAACACCCTGTCTCCGACACTGGAAACACGCAAGGTAAACTAATAAGCAGAGATACCACTGCAGCGTTGCCACATGTCCAGCCTATAGCTCCGGTGATTGAGTTATCAGATCAAAGATGATTGGCATTCTATCAAAGATGAAAGCCAAAAGAGTTTGTGAATAATTAATGATGATTTGAGGATTGTTTCAATAGCTCAGTTAGAGTAGACGCTAGGTTAACTGAAGGTAAGGTCAGAAAAAATATCGTCGCTGAAAAGGCAAAAGGGATTAAGCGACACTTTGGTCAAAAATGAGTTAAATATGCAGTTTTGATCAGTTCTTTCTACTGCATCGAATGCTCTGACTCTTGTTTAATTCTGAAGACTTTTGTGGCCCTTCAGCCATCTAAAATATATTTACCATTTGGGAGAAGGCTTGACTCAAGCGACACAAGTTTGGGACTTTTTTAGTTCTTTGTCGCTTCAGATAACTAAGTGAGAGCATTGAGTTTTCTGAGTAAGTTTTTTTCCAAAAATCCAACCAGGTACTGAAAACTTTAAAATGCTCCGGTGTAAACTTCCCAAAATGGCGCTTCAGCCCGTTTGCCTGTTCAGCGACAATATATCTTTATAAAATCTCTTAAAAATCCAAAGTGTAAATAAGTCATATACCTGCAGACACATTGCCACATCCCCAATTTATCCTTCTGCAGGGCAGAATCGCTTAGATACTCCAGTATGGGCTGAAGACTTGGTTCTGGGGAGTTAGAAACTCTGGAAACAAGATACAACATATTAACAACATTTATGAAAAGTGATATTTTTGGTATCGATATTTAACCTCTAGTGTGCCGGCGTGGCCTATAGGACCCGGCTATTCATCAATATCTTTTCAGACGTTTTTATCCTTTAAAATCAGTTGTTCACATATTTAAATGAACCATAATCGCTTGTCAAAAAATAATCAATCCATAAAGATATTTTGCATTGCATTAAGTTGAGTCGAGTAATTGATATTTGAAGTTTGCTTATGTTAGTACAGCAGAAAAAAATCTATTTCACAAATTAGTCTTCATTAAATTCTATTTTTATTTGGAAGGAAATGTATTCAGCCACACAAAAATACAATAAAACAATAAAAAATCGTCACATTTCTGAAAGAAACTTTTTTTATTGACACGAGGGAGAAAAAAACAATTCTCGGAATATAAGAAGATACCATAATTGACAAAAACATCATTTTGTAAAACACAAGTGAGTTATTACCAAACTACAGTCAGAAAGGTACAACGAAAGTTGTAAACTGCGGGAATCCGACATTCCAGAGGTTAAGGCACTTTTCAAAGTACAAATCAATTGATCTTACGAAAATAGCTAACGTAAGTAGCACTTTGTACGTGTTGCCAGGCTACTTGTAGTTATTCAAGTAGCTTAGCAGAAATAAGTTTATATGACTATGAATTATTCAAAATACAGTCAATCAAAAATATTAAAAATTCTAACCTTAAAGTTTCCAACCAATAGACGCTCAATAAATACGTGCACTGCGCAAAGCTCAGTTTCCCCACGTAGGCGACAACATCAGGGGGGTGTTCGAGCAAGTTCAGAATCTGCGTCTTCAGCTCCTGCAGCTCGGTCAGCGATACGGAGTCGTTACGCACCGCCGAGGTGTATTGCAACTCGCGCATTTCGGAACGCGATGGGGTCTGCGATACGAGGTATGGAGATTTGACGGCGATTTCTTTTACGCCGGCGTACCATTCTGCTGGCCATAGACCTGGAACATTTGAGGTTATGTTAGTTGTTTTGTTATTATGCATGGGCCTTATGTAAGGGCAGGTTATCTGAAAATATGTTAAATTACTGGAGTAAAATTTGAGGATATTTTTTCAGGAGCTTTATCATAAAATATTGTAAAAATTGATATTCAAAACAAGTATAGTGAAGCCATTTGAAGAATTTTTTTTGCTACCCCATAAAATTATGTATTTTGTTACCGTATAAGAAAATTGGCCACACCAGAAGTTTGAAAATATAGTCGTCCAACAAATTTATGACACTTTTTATGAATTGAAATTTTATTAAAAAAAAACAATAATTCTTAATTTGTTTTTCATTAAAGTTATTCGATTTTCTTTACTTAGCACAAAAAATAACTGCCCCGTTATCTGATATAACCATTATTTTATATTTTCCAATGCCCGTTCCAATCATAACACTCAAATTTGTGTTCCAGTAATGTGTGTGTTTTTAATGTTTTCCGGCTTTAAATGAGTCCAATAAAAACCTATTTAAAAAAACTAAATAATTTAAAGTTTAAATGCAAAATTGGAATTGGTTCAATGAACTCAGTTTTGTTGCATACTTCTGGGGTAATTTTGTATTTTATTTACAATATAAAATTGTGAAGACAATATTCAATCTTTGCGATGTCAAATTAATCACCTATTCCTAAATGAAGACAGAGTTAATTTCTACAGACAGAGATTGTGTATTGAAGTTATTTTTTTTGTAGGAGTTGTTCTAATTAGAACAGAAAAACCTTTCTGGTATAAAAAATGCAAGTGAAAAGCAATTTGCTTTTGGAAAAATACATAAAGTCACGGCACGTTTCTGATTCCTCGAGTAAAAATTGTTGTCAGTAATTTATTGTAAAATGTACATTGTGTCAAAAGGATTTGGTTGGCAATCATTCATTGGTTAGTAAGGGTGAATTGAGGGTTTCAGTGCAAGTATATGAAATTATATAGGTAACCACTATCAACTATTGCTATTAACTAGTAATGGGCATAAACGAGTGATATTGTTTTATTTTTATTTCTTCGCACAAAAGTTAAAACAAACTTTGGAGTTTCTTCTCTCCTAGGTTTACTCTTTCCTTTCTCCAGGGCCTCCTTGTGGAGCTTGAATCAGTGAATCGTAGAGAATATTGTTAGAGTGAATAAAGTGGACGATTTTACGTTACTTAACTCTTTCGCCATGGCGAGGGACTTTAGTCATTTCTACAAATCGTTCGCACCGCGCGGCGGTTGACTAAAGTCATTATCAAGTTTCTACTTCGTTTTCCGAGCACATGTATGTCGTATTCGGGCGAAATTTGTTTTAAAAATAAGAATATTCATTTGTGGATCGACATCTCTGAAAATCTTTATCAACTACTTCATTGTTTATCTTATAAAATAATAAAACCGAGAGCCCGGGGACAGCCTTCAGTCAGAGTTTTGAATCTCTCGCGCGTGTTTGGTGGGAACCCTATAGAGCGTCCATATATAGATGGCCTTGCCTCAGTTGAAATTTACCGCACTTGTTTATATTAACACAATTATGGCGTTATCTTAATTTCGGTTTATCTCAAGTGAATGTTTATTGATATTCCAATGTTGGAAGATGATTTTAGGATAGTTCAAAATACATATAATGATTTTTTTTCCTAAAAGGGTCGTTTTAAAAATAACATTCAATCAAAAATGCGTAAAAAAAAATGTGCCGCGTACGGATGACTGCTTATGTATATTTATTTAGCGGTTAAAAGGTTAAAATCGACAACTCGAATATGCCCATCGATACTATGTACTAAGAAACATGCAACTATATTTTTCAAGGCCGACATTATAACAAGGTGCCAACTCCACCATTAGTAAGACATCTTTGCATTCTAGGATTTGTGATAGAGAGATTAATCCAGAAGATCTATGAACAGGACAATCGTTCATGGTTTAACAGAAAATATAAGACAGTGATGGACGGGGACCACAGAGCACCTTATGCTTCAAGTTTTACTCACGTTTTCTAACTCCTGTTCAAAGATCAAACAGTTGTCGCCGTGTTTAAACAGAAGAGCAGAAAAATAACACCGGCAAACAGAAAAAAATATTATAGAATGCTATATTTTCATTATAAAATGAATAAACCCACAGTGAAACATCATAGTCACAAACAATGAATTGCTGTTCCTCAATCATCACTCTACTAATTATGGGTATCATTCTCCACTGTCCAGAATGTCGAGACTTGTTAACTCAAGTCATTGTCTTGAAATTTTTGGTAGCAGTCCAAATGATTTTTATCATTCTTTACGACTCTACCTAAACTTTGACACTTTGGCTTTGACTTGAATATTCTTTCTAATATATATTTTTTCCTATTTTTGACACTGAGATTGTGTGTTTGATCCAAATTTTAAGTTAGTGCTCACTCAGTTTTTGAGTGGCGAAATGCTATGAATGAATCTTAAGTCCTTCCAAGTCATTTTAATCAGATTCAGATGGTAAGTTTGTGTGACTTTCAATCCTTTCGTAAAGATGTTGGAAGAGTCTATAGAAAAAAAGAAAGCCAAAAACAAAGGCATCAGAGAACAAAATAAGCATAATGTAAGCAATAACGGTTAGCACCATACCTGACTCCGCCGCGGTGAAGCCCATCACCACACAGTAGAGCCAGAAGTCCTTGAAGAGTTTGTGCAGACGGGGCTTGGGGTTCCTGATGGGAGGCAGTCTGCGCACTAACACCTGTTAATTATAATCGTGCTTAAATAAATTACATATATCTTTTGTTTCTATGGAGAAAGTCTTCAGACAATTGTCACTAATTATAAGATTAATATATACAATCTTCTACACAGCTTAAGTATTTGCATAATTTAAAAAAAAAACTTTACTGACCGACTGTTTAATTACTATTCTAATACATAAAAATTGCCTTTGCTTTTGCTACATATCTGCGGTTTTCTTTAAATCATCAAGAGATGTCACTACCTTAAATGTTTGTATTACAAATATACTCTTGACCTCTGGAATGCCCGATTCCCGCAAGGTACAACTTTTGTCGTACCTTGCTGACTGTAATTTCGTAATAACACACTTGTGTTTTACAAAATTATGTTTTTGTCAATTATGGTATCTTCTCAGATAATGTGTTTATGAATAATATTATTTTTTTAAAACTGAATGGTAATGGCATAAGTAGTGTATCTAGAATAGCTACTTATATTCGGAAAGTTGATTTTTCCTCCCTCATGTCACTTTTTATTAAGAAATGTGAAGATTTTTTGTCGTTTTACTGTATTTTCGTGTAGCTGAATAAATTTCCTTCAAAATAAAATTACATGAGGTTTTCCTGTAAATACAAACAGTAATGTCACTTTTAAATTGTTTTTTTTTTCTCCCGCACTGACGTAAGCAAACTTAAAATATTTATAACTTGACTTGTACCGAACTTAACACAGTGTAAAATATCTCTTTGGATTGATTATTTTGTTGACAAGCAATTACAGTTTATTTAAATATGCGAACAACAGGTTTTAAAAGATGAAAGCTCCTGAAAAAATAATGATGAATTCCCGGTGACTATTGGCACCTCCGGCACACTAGAGGTTAATTTTAATAATACTGCATTTTTATAGCATATCTTTGGCATATTTCATCTCAAGTGGGCTTTACTTACTTTCACTTTATTACTACGTGAATGTAAGACTTGTCTCTTTCTGCTTTTGGAGTAGTGTCATCTCCAGCAACTTTCCAGATTTCCACCAAGATCAAAATTAAGCAGTGACTCCATGAATCCAAAGTAGTATAAAAAAAATTACTTACAGCAATGACAGGGATAAGCACCCCCAGGTTGCCCGCACTGCTGGAGGCCTTGGTGACGTTGTGCGTCCCCTCCGAGGTCCGCTCGGAGGCCCGCTTACCCTCCAGGCCCAGCTGCACAAACAGCTCGAGCAGGCGCCCCAGCAGTTCCGTCATGCCCTGCTCTCCGGGCACGTTGGCCGCGATGTTCGCCAGGGCGTTGATGACCGCGCCCGCCACGTGCCTGGAAAGAAGGTCCAATTGTTAATCAAAAATAGGTATAAATCATAAGGGGAAGCATGACAGCCTTGTTGTAAAACGCTCGACTATGAATCCAGAGGTCGCAGGTACAAGCCCGGCGTGAACAAATACATTTTATTTAATTAATATGTGTCATAACACATTTAATTCACATAAAATAATGTATGGGATATTTGCGGCACGTTTCAGAATGGCAGATACACTAAGTATCGCTCTGGTGAAGGACCATCATTCAGAATCGAAACGTTGCTTGGCTTTAGTCATGTTTAGTGACCAGATCTGAATTTCCAGGTACTCCCAACTTTTGTGTTTCCCATCTCCTTCCCCTTCCCACTACTTTCAACCTCACAACATACCCCAATTGGGGATGCCATAGTCTCACTGGCTCTAGACGGTTGGGAGCAGTTGGAACTCTTGCGTGGTATTGGCCTTATATGGCCCTACTGAACTTCTATCAAAGGAAGGTGAAATATGTGAGATGGCGTAATGAGTTTACAATATTTAAATAATCATAAAATTTTTTCATACCCCACTAACTTAAATTCTTTTCCAAGATATGAATTATATAACAGATTATGTAATCAGCGAAAGAAAGAAAGTATACCTGTACTGTTTTCTGTCATCGATGGCCCCGCTGACTCCGTACGCAGCGCTCCCCGCTTCCACAGTGATGACGGTGAACATCTTCATTATCTCATCATACACTGTCCCGTCGCACTGCGAGATTATCATGCAGCCCAGCTGGTCCACTATGAGGGTGTCCAATGCGGGTACGCGGCAGAATCTGCAATGTTTGTATTAAAACATGACAACAACTAAGATTTTTCCAAGTAACTCACTTCAAATCAAAACTGTTCATTTTGTTTCCCTTCTTATTCTTGACTGGAATGCTTGACCTTCACACCCTGCATGCTCGTCGAAAAATGTTTTTGGGCAAACACCTTTGCAAGTTATCCGGAAATACACAAAATTAATGTATACTGAAAGAGATCAACTAGTTTGTTCCAAATAAATATACAGGCGCTGCTTGATTTTGAATTCATCAAAGAGCCGAACAGTCTTGTATCAGGCGATACCCATAAATAAGGTGATCCAATTACTTAATGAAGCTACATCTACCTTAAATATCATTGCCGGAAAGGCAAAAGGGCTGAAACGCCATTTTGGGAAGTTTACACCAGAGTACTACAAAGTTTTTTTGTTTTACAATAAAATTCATAAGTCTTCAGAGTACCTGGTTGGATTTTGAAAAAAAAAGTTAACTCCGGTCACTCAATGCTCTCACTAAATTACCTGAAGCGACAAAAAGTTCCAAACTTGTGTCGCTTGAGTCGAGCCTTCTCCCAAATGGTTAATATATTTTGGATAGCTGAAGGGCCACAAAAGTCTTCAGAATCAAACGAGAGTGCAGAAAAAGGAACTGATCAAAACTGCATATTTAACTCATTTTTTACCAAAGTGTCGCTTAGGCCCATTTGTCTTTTCAGCGACAATATGATTAGATGTACATTGAACTGTGTTTCAATGACTTTTTCTAGGCATAAATTTATTAGTAAGTGTTACACAAGTATCCATATCTTTTGTTTGTATATATCGTATATATATACTTAGTACATTTGCAGCTTTTTTACTTGCCTCTGTTGGAAAAAGAGCAGGATGGTGTCCGTTGCCTTTGGGATGTCCTTGAGGGCCACGGCCACATGTCCCAGCATTATTACAATGTTGGTGCTAATGAGACTTGAGGAGCTGAAACATTGTGGGCATAGAATGATGCACAGTAAAATAATCAATCTGACAAGTTATAATAAATTTAAAATGCATGTGACATCATCCATCAGTCTAAATATCTCCATTAATAAACTTTTGCTTATCAGCAATATGTGATATACAAGGCATGTTCAAAAGAAAAGGTGAATTTTGAATTTTCGCAGGCTGTGTACATTCGATTATCGATTTTATTGTTGTTGTTATGTTGATACACATATGTTTATCATATGTTAGCATTATCAGCCATTTTGGATTAGTGGTTTGTTTTTGACAACTGGAAAGGTTAGTCACGTTTTTGTGTGTTCTTCGATTTTTTACTTTTGATAAAAATGGATCAAAGAATAATATCCATGATTTGTTTTTCCACAACTCCAGGTCGCTCATCGTCATTAACATCTTCTCGGCCATCTGTGACTCAAAGTGAAAAGTGGACTGGCCGAATGTCACAGTCAACATTTTAAGTGCGTTGGAGCACTTTATTCCATTTTTAACGCAAAATTTAATACATATTCTTTGATCCATTTTTATCAAAAGTAAAAAATCGAAGAACACACAAAAACGTGACTAACCTTTCCAGTTGTCAAAAACAAACCGCTAATCCAAAATTGCTGATAATGCTAACATATGATAAACATATGTGTACCAACATAACGACAAAAAAAAACGATAATTGAATGTACACAGCCTGCGAAAATTAAAAATTCACCTTTTCTTTTGAACAGGCCATGTATATAATATAGCGTTAACTGTATAAAAAACTGTAATTTATGGATAATATGCCAGATTTTGGTTTCAAATTATCATAAATTTTACTTTTAACTCTTGAAATGCAAATCATTTTTCTACAACCCGCTGTACGTAGTATGAATTTGATTCCAATTAGGGAATAAGGACGCTCCATTTCACTCTCAACATCTCTGAATCAATCACAACTAAGAAGATGGTCTCTAATTTCAACGAATCGGTAAAATCCTTGCGCACATTTGTAAGACTTGAATTCGAGTCGCACTCTAACTATAGAGAATTTTATCGGGACTCGAATTTCAACTGCGCGAAATGCCATCTTATTTTTTTTAATTACCATCCAACACGTTAAACAAATTGTTTAATTTCCTCGTCAATCGTATAAACATTTTCTACTGCAATCCAGACTTACATATCGCTGCTCTCGGCCGTGAAGAGCCTATTGCTGACGGAGGAGACCAGCTCGACCACGGGCAGCGGGTCCAGCGACTGGGCGGCCTCCAGCGCGATGCAGAGGTTCTCGATGGCGGCGTCGCGCAGCTTCTCGAATGCTGAACAACGAGAAGACGCAATGTTGTCTACGGACCCAAAATCGTTCCCTACGTCCGCCAACTCGCGCCCTTGCACTGGAGATTAAAGCTCGGTCAATCCCCCGATGTTAATCTCGACGGGACGCTAGAGAGTTTTGCAATGATCGTGGAGTTTGTTCGTTAACGTATGTGGTACATGGAACGTGGCACGCCTAACAGGTGATCGTTGGGATTACATTATCATTGGATAACATTTTATTTTTTTTACAGTCTATACTGCACAAGAGTCCCAACTGCTCCCAACCGTGTAAAGCCAGTGAGACTATGGTATCCTCAATTGGGGTATGTTGTGAGGCTGAAGGTAGTGGGGAAAGGAAGGAGATGGTGAAGAGGAAGGTTTGGAAGTACCTGGCTATTCAGATCTGGTCACCAAACACGGCTAAAGCCATTTCAAGCAACGTTTCAATTCTGAATGGTGGTCTTTCACCAGGGCGATACTCAGAGTATCTACCATTCTGGAACGTATTCTATATATTATTTTATATCAATTAAATGTGTTATGACACATATTAATTAAATAAAATTTATTTGCGCACGCCGGGTTCGATTCAGCGACCTCTGGATTCGTGGTCGAGCGTCTTACCACTTGACCATGCACGGCGTTGAAACTAATCATAAAGCAAACATATTAATTCATAAATCAACGTTCCTTATGAAAGCAGTAAGGCCATCTATGTAAGGTCTGTGAAACACAAGAATCAACATCACAACACCCAAATTGAAAGCATCCATTTTTGGTTTGATAAGTCAAATATTGTCACCGGAAAGGCAAAAGGACTGAAGCGCTATTTTGGAAAGTTTACATCAGAGCACTTTAATTTTTTTTTTGTTTTACAATAAAATTCTTAAGTCTTCAGTACCTGGTTGGATTTTGAAAAAAAAAAGTTAACTCAATGCTCTCACTGAGTTACCCGAAGCGACAAAAAGCTAAAAAAAGTCTCAAACTTGTGTCACTTGAGTCAAGCCTTCTCGCAAATGGTATATATATAAAAATATAAATATTAGTTACTTTGTACATTTAAGTTTACAAGTAGCTAATTATTTCATTTTCTTTATAATATTTTAACTTACATACTACTTATTGTTTTGATTTATATGCATTTTAAATAGATTTTACGGGCTATTACGAATTTATTGATTGGCATAATTTTGATGGTTTCCGGCAGCACATTATAAGATTTCATCCCTTTATATAGTAAGCTATTAGCTACTTAGATGGCTGAAGGGCCACAAAGGTTTCTAGAATCAAACGAGAATCAGAGCATTCAATGCAGAAAAAAAAACTGATCAAAACTGCATATTTAACTTATTTTGGACCAAAGTGTCGCTTAAATTCTTTTGCCTTTCCAACGACGATATGTAGTCCATTTTTCAGAAGTTCTTTCAATTCTTAGTATCAAGTGTCAATTATTACTTTGCTAGATAAATTTGATGGTTGTTTCCAACGATCATTGCATAACACTTGAGCGTCTCCCATCGTTCATGGATACATTGTAAATCATATCAATTGTCAAAATTCACTTGAAACCACAAAACAGACTGAGAGAAGTTAGTGGAAAGTTTAATATTCAAATCCCAAAATAAACCAGAGTAAGTCTAATACACAATTGCGGTTACGTATTTATTAGTTCTGCCGTGTTCTCCTTCTTTCGCTGGGTAGCCATTTCCACTAAAAGAAGAGAATTTTGGCAAGAAAAAGCGTTAACAAAAACAATTTGAAAGAAACTAGCCGTTAATTCGTCGAATACAATTCCAATGCAGCTACGAAAACCTTAGCCCAACTAATTACATGATTAACTAATTAGCCATTACGCCATTTACGCCATTTCACAGGGATAGACAGAGTTGATGGTATCCCACACACCTCTGTACTGGCACACGCTTTTTGTTTCATCCACAATTTACTGTTATACTGACTTTTGACATGACTCGACTCAAGTATTTGATTCACTTGATCGTGCCGTGCCTTTAAGGGATATCCCCGACTCCTTCACAGATCTCTTAACACAAAATTTCCTAGCGAGGCAGGCACAGCACTACCACCCTTATATTGTAATAATGAAAAGAATAACTAAAAATAATAAATTAAAAAACATATACCTTTCACTTTTTTTTTGTTTATGCGACACCTCACAAGAGTGCCCGTCTGTACGGTGTACATTCAGGGAACTATATCACCACCCAGCTGGGCAATATTGTGAGGCAGGTTTCCTGACACTCCTTTCTTAGTCTCATTCACTACGCTTTCATTGGCATTTCTTTCTATTTAAATTTCCATATTCGTAATTCGGTCATATATGTTGTAATCACACAAATGCCTCAGGGGTCTCATTTGATCTTACAATTCCACGCCTCACTGCCATACATCAGGGTTGGTATCAGAATTCCACTATTGAAGTTGTTAAAGAAGCGAGACTAGCAGTCCACAACCAATTATTTATTACAAATTTTAAGTTCCACTCCCAAAATCATTATATTAAGTGTGTTTATTTAATTTAGTAGATTTAATTTAATAATTATTTAGCATTTTCCAATTGATAGGACTTTACAGTGCCACAGGTGCGGATACAAGCGGTGCAACGTAGAAACGATAGTGGACAGATAGAGCGGTTAAAAGTTTTAATGATTTCTACAACCATAGTAAAACGGGTGATTTAAGGTTTACGACAAATCACAAGAGATTACGAAAATTCATTTGAAGGTCGAGTTCCAGATTTTAAATTACAATTAATGCAACAATAAATTACAATTCATGTTTGAGGGCACCCAAAATTACACATTTTTTGGTTTTCTAGTACAAGCAAAACTACAAATCGTATTCAACGCGAAAATACCAGATATGTGGTCAACTCTACAAAAATAAGTTAAATATGACATTGCGTAGAGTTTCACTTTGGACTTTAAGTTTCAACGTTTTTACTGGTGAAAATACATTATTGCATCTAAAACTACGAAGCGTATTTTTGATGTCTCAAAAAACAATCTGTAACTCTCAAAAATCAGTTTTTAATTTCCTCCTGAACAATTACGCTTTTGACACATGGGAGATATTTTCGCGTTGACGACGAAATTCTTTATCTGTCAATTCTATACGGGTAGTTAGAAAATTGTCTAAGGTTTCCAGTGAATACAACTCTTAAAAATCTTCTTAAACAGTAATCTTTTAAATTAGTTATGAAATGCATACTGAAATTTTAGGTAAAGCGTTCAAAAGTGCCTTCGCTGGTTTTAAAACTGCACTTTTTCTTGATATTTCAGTATGTTTTTCATAGAAATTAAAGAATTACAGTTAAAAAATTGTATTCACTGGAAACGTCAGATAGTTTTCTAACTACCTATAGAAAATTTGTAGAAAAATCATTTGTAGTATTGCTTGTATTAGAATGCTACAAAGTGACGATTAGCATCATTCATGAGTACTGGCCCTTACAAGTAATTGCCATCGCCGATTATTGTAATCTTAACCTTAAAAATACAATCATTACCGTATATTTTGATTGACAATCTAAAGAATTAGTGCAAATGGAAATGCAGCAAATGAATTATCTTTTTTTGTCACCCCGTTGTCTTGGTTGTATGAAACATTAACCCTTGCATTTAATATATAATATAATACATTGTTAGAAAAATACTTTGTTACAGCAGAACGTAGCATTGGAAGTTGGAGATATAAGCAAAAGATTAGCTTAGGGCAGTCAATATAGATTTTTTTTAAATATATATAGTTTATACAACTAACATATTTTTGAATTAAAATATACGTATTTACAAATTGCTTGACCAATGTCTCTTTTTGAAAATCGAAAACATTTTTTTTAACATTGGGATACATATTTTTTTTGTATGAAGAGTCAGCACTCAAGAATGACGCTAAACATCAGTTTGTAGTATTCTAATACAAGCAAAACCATAAATGATTTTGCTGCAAATTTTATATGGGTAGTTAGAAAAATATTTGTGGTTTCCAGTGAACACAATTTTTTAACTGTAATCCTTTAAATTCTATGAAAAATATACTAAAATGTCAGTAAAAGATGCAGTTTGAAAACCACCAAAGGCATTTTGAACATTAGTTTTTAAAGAATTTAAAAGATTACTGTTTCAGAACTGTATACATAGGAAACCTTAGACATTTTCCTAACTACCCATATAAAATTAACAGATGAATAGTTTGTAGTTTTGCTTGTACTAGAAAGCCAGAATGAGTGTATTTTTGGGTGCTGACCCTTAACAGGTTTTTAATGTGTAGCTTTAGCTTTAGCTTTAGGTGTTATTGACAAATATATTTTTTTTAAATAATTACAGGTAGGTTAAATTATTATTTACTTTTGCCAGAATCTGAACAAGCATTCATGTCATTTAATAATAATCATTGTTTTCATAGATAATACATATTAATAACATTTACAGCACCCGACTAACAAATACAGCAAAATCCTTAAGTAAAGCTCCTTCATAACTAGTTTTTCCAGTCTCTAGAAAACTGAAACTAAAAAAAATGCATAATTGTGGGACCCACATATAAGGTTTTCTCACAGAGGAAGTTTTTTTTATTCCTTGAAAAACCTTATAAGAAAGTTTCACTGTTTACTGTTTTTAGCATCCTCACCAATGTCCAAACTTAATTAATGGTCCTTCAGACTAATAACAAATTTTTTGTAAAAGTATTGCACAATCTAATGGTCGTTGTTCGCAATCAAACTTAGCAATTGTTAAGACGAAATTTCGTCTAAGCCATGCTCAAAAGTACATTTTCACTATTCTCAACTCAACTCTAGTTAATTTACCCCAATTCCAACACTTAAGTTAAGGAATCCAAACAGCAAGATTAAAAACTGTTAACCTTTTAACCGCTAAATAAATATACCTAAACAGTCGTCCCTACGCGGCACTTTTTTTTCTACTCATATTTGATTGAATGTTATTTTCAAAACAACCTTTTTAGGAAAACAAAATCATTAAATGAATTATGAACTATCCTAAAATCATTCTCCAACATCAAAGTATCAAAAAACATTCACTTGAGATAAACCCAAATTAAGATAACGCCATAAGTGTGTTAATATAAGCAAGTGCGGTAAATTTCAGCCAAATAGGCCATCTATATGGACGATCTATAGGGTTCCCATCAAACACGCCAGCGAGATTCAAAACTCTGACTGAAGGCTGTCCCCGGGCTCACGGTTTTATTATTTTATAAGATAAACAAAGAAGTAGTTGATAAATATTTTCAGAGATGTCAATCCACAAATGAATACTACTTGTTTTTAAAACAAATTTCTCCCGAATACGGCATACATGTGCTCGGAAAACGAAGTCGAAACTTGAAAATGACTTTAGTCAGCCGCCGCATGGTGCGAACGATTTGTAGAAAAAGACTCAAGTCACTCGCCACAGCGAAAGAGTTAATCAAGAGACTAGTTTGATAAACTGTCAACAGAGTGAAAAAAGTGTCATTTTCGAGGATTGCGTAATTGTAAATTTGGATTTTGTAGATATTTATTATAACCACAATATTTTTGCGATTGGTAGATTGAATCTAAGATTGCGCAATGCTTTTACAATAACTCAGTTGCCAGCGTGGACGGGTGTTAAACCATGAATTATTGTAACTACCACCGTATTACCTTAAAGCAGACCACAATGAATACAGATTTTACTAACGCGTGACTTTGACCTTCTCCTTGATGACTCTGTCGGAGGCGAGCTTGTGCAGCTTGGCCAGTATGGGCGACGGCTTCACCAGGAACTCTCGCAGACAGTTGATGGACGTGCCGGCAATGTTGGGGAACTTTACGGCCAGCTTTCCCAGCCCCTGCGATTGTAAAATGATGATACACACACAAAATATTACGCAGTTAAATTCATTACCTGTTTGAAAAATAATTTCAAAATTAATTGTGAAAGATAGAATTGACCTTACTTCAGACCGACAGCCACGCCCAGAACACACTTCTATCAGTTTATCTCTCCAGTGGGTGGTATATTACCATTGTCTAATTATGATTGGACATAGTTATGTGGAAAGCATCCAACCCCAAAAAGATGAAACCGAGAAAAATATGACGATACAAAAGCATTAATATGCGTAATTAGCATTTGCAAAGTGAATATCAGTGTTTTTTCAATTGTGAAAATTATTATAAATAGGTCATTTATAATCTATCAATGTGCATATTAAAAATAAAATGTATTTCTTATGTAATCCTAGATTTTATAATGTTTTAAAACTTCAATTTAAATCAAATATTTGGACATTGTAGATATTTGATTTAAATTAAATTGTGTAGTAAAAAAAATAATTACCAAAAATCTATTTGATTTGAAGCTAAGATGTTTTCAGCAGATAGAAATCTCGTATTTATCTATAGGAAAACATGTAAAACTCGATTTTGGCAAATTGTGGGTTGGATGCTTTTTGCATAACTAAATTCAATTTGGTGAATTCAATTTCATTTGAGGTGAAATATCACAAAACTGCTCTATATAAGTTCACTGTTATTATTATTATTATTATTCAATTGACTTTGAACCTGAGAAGGAAATCGTTTGTAGTGTTGTTACTCTCTGACATGAAAGTACCTACTTTAATTTTTCTACATTTTAATAGCATGCAAAGTATTATACAATATATTTATATTACAAAGTATTATGGAAATGTTACGATAGAACATAAATTAAATTAAATCAAATTTCATGGTACATAATATAATTCAATATCATTTAATAAAATGCACAAACCTCCAAGCAAACCATCAGCAATGGCATATGGGCCAGAACAAGTTTATGATTGTGGGTCGATGTCAGTTTTTCATTCAAGCGGCCACACAAAGAGTCAGCACCTAAAAACAATTTTCAAATAAAAGAACAAAAACAAAACCCATTTAAAAAAATTCTATTTTAGAAAAAAAAAACAAATTCTGTGATCGGAGCTGTCAAACGGGAAGCAAAACCAGCAAGCATGGATTTAAAATAAAAAATGGCGTCAAATTGGCTAAGGACAAGGAAGGCCGAACTTTAAAAAAATCAAACATTTTTATTCATAGCAAAGGGACGATGAACAATTATTTTTAGTTATGCAGGCAAGTACTGGACTAAAAAAATTCATGGCTGAAAAAACATATCATTTTATAACCTGTCAAATTGGCACTTTTGTCTATGGGTTATTATTTGTCTATGCTTGCAACAGGGGCCACACTAACTGACTGAATATTTCACCTATTTCATACATAAGGACTTGGGCCAAGTCTAAAACGTCATAATCATCTTCAACTGGAAAATAAGATTAAATATAAAATACCTACACAAAAAATAAACAGTTGATAAATGCAGTAAAATAGAAAGAGGGTATAGTTTTAAACATAAACATACTGATTTAAGCCTAGCCAACAGATTATTAAGCGAAAAACAATATGTCTGTAAATTTAAACAAATATATTTCTGCGGAAAGTGGAAAGCAACAACAGCTATAGAAAATGTGAAAAGAATGAAGAAATACCTATACACCTATGGTGGCAATATCCGGTCTTCATGGAAAGGCTCAAGAACTTGAGAGGCCATGTTGTAGAACCTATAAACGTCGCCAAACTCTAAACTGTACTAAAGAGACTACCGTCAAAGAAATAAGCCAAAATGCTTACAAGAACTATGCAGGCTGTCTCCGATCAATTAATAAACAATAAATTATATGCAGCAGTAGGTTTCTTCAATAAATATTACCATGCGAGTGGCTCAAGATGGAAAGATGTCCTATCAACGGGATGGCTAACTTTTGGCACATCTGCCAGCCTTTCCACAATACAATAGAAGAATAAAATTAAAATGAACAATGAAAGTTTTTTTGTTCTAGACTGAATTTTAGGAATTAAACCTTCTCAACCACTGAGTCATATGGGCACCTTAAAGACTGTATATAGTCTAGCCCTGAAAGTTTAGTTGAAACCTTGGAGTAAGAATATATATGGAGAGAGCTAAATATTTTTACCCAACCTATACAAATTTACGATAAATCACTTTCTCCGGGTTTTAATGTCGTAAACCGTGAGTGAGAAAGAGACAAGACAAGTTGTCACATAATATGGCACCACTTTTAGGTCTGTAAGCATGTTTTTTGTCTCCCGCGTCTCCGGCGACTCCGCCCACTACGTTTTGTTATGGAACATCATAACCCAACAGTTTTTGAGGTTATATCCATTATTTTTGTTGATAACAATGCTGTGAAAAAGTGGTTATACAAATAAACAAAACATTATGGCGACATGTGCTACGAATGGATGTAAAAAGGTGTGTCCATGAAAACCCTAGCCACGCCCGAGTCAGGAAAAATCAAGAATCGCAAAGCTAGCTCTCCTGGTATATTATTGCTCTGAGGTTGAAACTTATCTTTCTGCTTCATGCCTAGTTTATGAGAAACAGGGAGATGTTACAACATAGCCCATTAACTAAACGTGTAACAGAAAGACTGATGAAAAGTTCCGCAGTTCTTACCGGTTTCGTCGCCGATGGCCCAGACGAGCAGGTCGACGCAGGCCGAGTTGGCCATGACGTTGACCTTGAACTTGTTGACGGTGGCGTAGTTGGTCTCACGGTCTTCCCGCTCCGACGCGTCGTGGTGGCGGCTCTGCAGCTCTGTCTGGCCGTTGAGAAAGAGGCACTTAACGAATTCCTGGAAAGAAAATTATTCTTGAAAGAAAGAGTGAAAATCTTTTACATGGTTCTAAAAGGGTCCATTTTTTCATGGGAAGTATTTCTAATATTAAATTCGCTCGTTTTTTTCTTTTTGCTGATGATTTAAAATTATTTATTCAAATAAGATCATTGGAAGACTGTAGGCATCTTCAGGAAGATATTAATACAATTATTGACTGGAGTATTGCTAATAAACTCAGTTTTAACTTCCAAAAATGTTCCGTTATGTGCTTCACAAGGTCACACAAGACCGTACATTTCAATTACAAAATGAAAGATACGTCTCTGAAGCATGCGACTACTTGTAAGGACTCGTTTAATGTTTCATAATCACATCGAAAAGATCTGCAAATCAGAAACAAAAATGTTGGGTTTTTTCCTTCATAATTCAAAGGAGTTGACAAATCTTGCAGTGATAAGGCTGCTTTACTTTAGCTTAGTGCGTAGCATTCTCGAGAGTGGATCTCAGGTATGGGGGCCAGAGGACACCGCCTATGTACTAATGGTCGAGAAAATTCAAAAGAATTTTTTACGCTTCCTCTACTCGTACATGAGAGAGTTTGGTTTTTACCCATGGCTGTTTCCAACAGCGTTTATCTCGAGAATGCTGGGTATCTGCAGCCTTAGTTCGAGGAGGGATATAGCATTACTGCTTTTTGCTCATAAACTCCTGAACGGTGTATTATTAATACCTGACATCCTGGCAGAAATTGGATTTTATGTCCCTGATAATTTCACGCGTGGCCGCCAACACAGGCTTCTGTTTCTTCCCAGGTGCAGAACTAACTTACCAATGGTGATGCCCCTGGGAAGACTAACTAGGTTAATTAACTGCCTCGCAGGAAATTTGGATATTTTTCACACGAGCTATAACAAGTTTAAGCAAGAACTAGCTATTAAGTAACTATATTATGTACTTCTTGAAAACTTTTTTTTTTTTTAAACTTCTTTTTACTTTAATCTTTGAAATAAATAAATAATCCGTTTAAAAATAGGACATACCCACCCCATTGTTACTACAAATTGTCAGCTTGGTTTTATATCCCTCTTCTAGGCTATCAATTTCCACCAATCATAAAGAATTCTTTACTAAATCACAGTCTCAAAATACGATGATCAATTATTCATATTACCTGAACATCTTTGGTAAATGGGACAGGTAAGTCTTTTTGACTCTGCAGTAACTCTCTAAGAAGTGTCACCATGGCCAAGTTCAGAGTCTCGGAGAAGGATCGGTAGGGGAACACCTAAAAAAGGCAATAATGCAAAATTAATACTTTTTCCGGCAGTATTTTTACGTTTTCCAAAATCCAACAAACGATGGCAAAACAAAATACCTGAATCTGTCCGGACGCAAAAATATCCTCCGCCTCCTCGTCCAAATAGCTCAGAAGGTCCTTAACCAGCAACTTCTTGGCTACCGCCAAGATAGTCTGCAGATGCATCAGAGGAAACTGTAAATTCGCTCTTTTCTCTGGCGATTCCATTGCGAATCTCATGTTCGGAAACTGGTTGAAACTCGAACCGTACTTTGTGAAGAAATACACCGTCGGATCGTACGGAACCGAATTGTGACTCTGGAGATATCCCTTTTTAAGTGAATTCGTCGAATTAATCCCGTCGCTTATGTCTTGCGAGTTCACACTCAGAGTTTCTATGGCCGCGGGATTCAAGTTGCCGGAAAGCGACCGCGGGATGATGGAGCGAAACTGACTGAAGCTCCGTTTCTTGTTCAGAGTATCGTGCATCGTCGGGTTGACGATCTTAACTTGAACGGGCGGGTCTGGTTCGGGGAATATCCTGCAAAGAAGCGGCGGATTGTTCGTGCAAAAGCGTCCCATGGACCGTGCCAAGCCGATCAGCACGGGAATGGTGCATTTGCAGAGCTGCAACTTTGAAAGGGCGTTCTCCTTGCTGTCGTGGCATTCGGTTATATGTTTGGTGAGGTTGTTCATGAGTTCCACTTGGGCGGAGATGATTTCGTCACGAAGGTCAGCGTGGCGCGTGGCGATGTCGGAGAGAAGTGTATTGAGGCAGAAGCTGAACTTCTCCGCTGCCGGAATGCCTGGAATCAGAAAACAAATAATTTTGAAAATAAAATATGCGTGAATGCAATGCAATTCTATCTTATTATAATTAGTAACTCATTATGGAATACAACCGTATTATACGCAAGGTAAATAAAAACAAGTGGAATTGGCTATATCATTGGCGACGCCGGAAAGACAAAAGGGCTGCAGCGCAATTTTGGGAAGTTTACACCAGAGCACTTTAAAGTTTTTTGTTGTTTTACAGTAAAATTCTTCAGTCTTCAGTACCTGGTTAGATTATTTTTTTTAATTTACTCGGGTAGCTCAATGCTCTCACTGAGTTACCTGAAGCGACAAAAAGCTAAAAAAAAGTCCCAAGCTCCCAAATGAATATTCAACTATCAAATAGAGTAATAACTCATATTCACTTTACAAATGCGGATTACGCATATATTAGCTTTTGTATCGTCATATTTTTAAAAGCCTTTTTCTCGGTTTCACCTTTTTGGGGTCAGACGCTTTCTGCATAACTACGTCCAATTGAGGGTTGTGTCTAGAATGTGACAAAAGGCCCATATATTATTGTGAATATTCCCATCTCACGCAAATATATAAACAATCAACTTTAAGGATACTGAATGTAGTAAAATGCTAACATATCTTTTGTAAAATGCTAACATATCTTTTGTAAATTGCTAACATATCTTTTGTAAAATGCTAACATATCTTTTGTAAAATGCTAACATATCTTTTGTAAAATGCTAACTTATCTTTTGTAAAATGCTAACATATCTTTTGTAAAATGCTAACATATATTTTGTTATTTTACATATTTCATAAGATCAATTTGATAGTCATTAATAAAAATAAAGCATATTAGCGCATACTGTATTAAATTACAGAATGTATGTAGTTGCCAATGCCGTGTGAAAATAGACCAATCAACAAAGAGCCTCACATGTCTAGTTATTAAGTAATAATTAACATAATACACACAGCGGACAGAATCTGATAAAATAGTGCATGAAGTTCCTATCATTATATTAATTATTGCGCGGAGAATTATTCAGAATGGTGCGAGAATCGTTATTACTGAACAAAGATCTAGGTTAGGAATAATGACATTGGAAACAGGTAAATGGAAATTTAACAACAATCAAAAGTATTATTTGAAAGATCTGTATTGAAAGCTTTTGGTTCTTACTAGTGATGTAACCGCTCTGTATGAACTACTTCATTTTGCGGCAGTTCACACTTCACACATTACTCACTGTGTGAATGCTTCAACTGTAGTACTTTAAATATACTCTTCTGACCTTGGAGTCAGAATACGCATGGAGAGGTACCTTTGCGAAACGGTGTACTCAGTATTGTTGACTTTATACTGACTCGATAGAAAAAGACAAATATATTTTAAAGAATGTCAGATAGCCTATTAGTTACCGCCGCCCACATGGAATTCGGACATTTTTAATAAACATATTTGAACACATTAAACGAAACAATGTCAACACACCATTAAAATGATTTATAAAGTTAAAATATCATACAAAGTCTAATAACAGAAGGTTTTCCTAAATAATGATTGAAGATTTTTGTTGATTTTATGTCTTTATATCATTAAAAGTGTTAAAATTCTAAAGTTTGGTCAAAAATATTTAAACTGTTGAAATACCTCTAAAAATGATCTTTTATAATCTTTGTTTGGTCTTATTTGAACATTCACGCATAGCACATATTACCATCATGTTTGATTTATTTGTATAAATACTGCATGTTTTTTAATCAACACAAATATAGGAAATAACCTCAAAACCCGTTGACATAAGTTATACGACTCGATGAAGTGCTGAAATTTATGTGAAGTCTTTTCTTATCTCTTTCTCTCTCATGGTATACGACGTGAAAACCCAGAGAAAGTGATTTATCACAAATTTGTATAGGTTGGGTAAACATATTTAGCTCTCTCTCCATGTATATTCTTACTCCAAGCTTCTGACAAATCGCCACAATTTTTTGTAGTGTGAAGTTCGTGAAGCAATGTATGAACTGCGAACTGTAACAAACGAACGATGTAGCAGTCACTCGAGTTCCTAATTCTTACACTACCTACTACGGTGCGAATTGAGCAATTGAACTGTTAGTTCAATTGAAGCGTTCACCGTGAAGGATTCATTTAAAAGAACTTGTAGTTCGTGAATGTTCTCAAAACTTCGAAGTTTTTCCCATAAGGAAGTTGAGTCCATTTTTTTAATATTTTTTTATCAATATCCACCTTCAAACTTAAATATAGGTATTTTTTATTTTTTTTTTAAAGTTAGTTTTTATAGTTAAATTAATTCTCAAAGTTTGAATTTTGTACACGCCGCCAAAACGGCAATATCTCAGAGGTAAGGAGCGGGGTGGGTGCGTGACGCGTTTTGTACCTTCAGAAGGGGCACCACACGGTACTTATATTTGACATCGCACATTGTCGTTATCCAGCTGTCAGTTGCATATTTGTTATTTTGTGTTTTTTCTTCAATTTTACCGCTTTTAATTTAACAAAACCTTATAAAATGTCAGGAGATAATACGTCTTGCTATCGCATCGTACTAATGTGTAAAAATATAAGCATTACTGCAATTTACAATCATTCCAAGAAATGAAATTTTACGTAAAAAATGGTTCACCGCCATTTACTTGGCGGCATCGCATCGTACGAAAACGGTACATTTGACGTTCGACTAATATGAAGCGTTTCTATTTTATGGCGTTTTAACTAATTTTCAAGAAGGGTTTATTAATTCTGGGAATAATAATATGGAAATATACATATATATTCAGAATCTGTGTTTTTCGATCTACATGCACATATTTTTTTAAAGTCATAATATTTTTCACTCAACTTCTCTATTGCTAGTTCTTACAGCAACTATTTTATAAAATACTAAAAAGACAATTAAATAAACTCACACAAAAACTAGATAACCTGAGAGGTAGAAAGGGATTTATTTTTTATATGAATATGCCATAGTCTCACTGTTTCAACTCTCCAGAGACAGTGGGACTATGGCATTCCCAATCGGGGTATGTTGTGAGGCTGAAGGGAGGGAAAGGAGATGGGGAAGAGGAAGGTTGAAAAGTACTTGGTTATTTAGATTACTTATTTTACGAATTGTAATTTTTTAAATTTCAGCATGAAAAAAAACAGATGATTTATTCACAACAAATGCATAATTATTTAGTTTACCATTTCGTTGTCCAAAAGTCTCACAGAAAGCAAAAACTATGATTAAAAAAATTGTATAGATTCTAGAATTATTGATAAAAACTGATTAGATTCTAGGAAGAATTAAATTAAAATGTGGAGACAATTTTATGTAATAGTTCAACGTCATTGTTTTTTTGTTTGGAAACGCGTGGTCATCTGTGTCCGAATGATCAATTTTTTTTTTACATGTACAGAGTAAACATAATTCAAAATATCATGAGATTATTTCAGTGTCACAAAAATAATGGTTCATACAATATATTGCGATGTCTCAATTTGTATGATTTTTTGATTATAACACTCCACAAAACTTTTGAATACAGTAAAACCCACTTAAGGAGTTTTATTTTTTCGGTCCCTTGGATACTGAAATTGAAAAATGGCCTAATTTATCCCACATTTAAGGTTTTCCCACAGACAAAGTTGTTTTTGTTCCGGTCCCTTGAAAAACCTTATAAGAGAGTTTTACTGTACAATCTGTCAAAATTAAAAAAAAAAAAAACAAAATGGCGACTAATATGATCTAAAAGTAATTTTTTAACTACTCTTTAATATGGGCAGTGTGAGTCCAGCTATTTTGATGTCGATGAATCTTACAAAAACGGTTTTACAGCTGTAATGAGGAACAAATATTTTTAAAAAAGCGATCAACATTTTTTTCAGGGATTTAAACATTTAGCCGTGCCAAAGCCTGAAGGCCAAAGTAATTTTTTCAAGAGGGTACCTACCTAAATTATATCAAGGTGATAATAACGGTGATTTTGCAATGAATGCGACAGGCATGAAAAGATAAAAATTATAATTTGTTTTCAAAGCGCAGATGTTCACGTAAAGTGTGAAGATAAATAAAATTATTTAAAAATTACGCTATTATAATTCCATTAATAAAGCAATGAACGTCGCACCGGAAATAAAATGCTGCATGGGCATATGACAGAATATACATTCTCAGTTTGTAATGTAATAAATTAATTTGATTTGTAGCCGAGAGGACAAACGCATAAGTTTTCCACCCGGGCGTTTTGTGTTTAATTCCTCTGCTGGCTAAGTCCTCCATCAATGGACAAGCAACGTCTTCCGCTTCTTATGATGGCAGTAGGAGTTTTTCCAAATATTGTCAGGTTATTCGTAACCCGGGAATGTTTGTCTTTCTTTAAAAAAAAAAAATCAAAGAATGTTTAGACTGTCGCATTATTGATGAGTTCAGCGGCTGAGCGTTAAGAGTTTTGGCTCTGGACTCTGAGAATCCAGGTAAAAAACTTGGAAACTAAAAAATGGAAATAAAAAAAAAAATCTAATATAAATGGTTTTGTCACATTTTCTTCTTGCTCCAACCCTATGGGAGGTATAACATAGATAGATAAATATCCATATAGGTTCAACATCATTCATTTATGAACCATGTTGTGCTGTGTCTAATCCACTCTTAAAAAATAAAAATAAATGAGATTGTGATAGTCCAGACCTAAGTTTAGAGAATTTTGTCTATGCCAACTAGCTTTTCCGACACACAATAAACGGATTTTCACACAAAACGCCATAAAATATAATTTTATACATGGAACACTCCAATATTCGCCTGTCCATTCTGCCAATAATGCCCTCACATGAAGGATTGACATAAATAAGGTTGGTTAGAACGAGAAGAGTCAGTTCATGTTTCATGAGTCTAACGAGAATCATAAGATGTACAAGATTGTAATCTTTTCTCTATTGGCTATCTGCCTATTGGTCGGGGTAAGTTGTTATATTTAATTTTCAAAATAATGTGCATTCCAATTAATTACGAAAAACTAAATTATTGATAGACACAAACTTTGTTTTGACCAGTTTGTAGCAGGGTGGTTCAAATCATTGAGAATTCAATCATTTTCAAGCTAAGTCGAAGATATGCGGAATTTATTATATTGTTTTCACAAAACTGAACTTCTTTGGATATTGTCAACAGCGTTGAAAGATGTTTCGGCAAAATCAATGCAAATTCAAAAATAGTGTTAACTTATGGTTGCAATTCAGATCAGTCAATGCAACCAACATTTTCTTTAGCAAACTGAAAAAATTAACAGCATCAAAAAAAAGTAAGCACCCTGGAGGTGATGTTTATTACTAAATGGCGCTATAAAAATTGTTCGATACTTGTAATAACGTTAATGTTTGTGCACTGAACCGTCCAAATTAAACAACATTTCACACCTTGTCATACTCCTACATAATATATATTTTATTTTTAAAATATATTTTTCACCCGTCAGAATATATGTATTTGGTAATAGATATAGCGGTCGGCCCGGCTTCACGTACGTCGAACTGTATGCCAACTATTTGACCGGTCGGTAGCTGAGTGGAGAACGCGTCGGATTCCCACCCGGGCGTCGTGCGTTCAATTCCTCTGCTGGCTAAGTCCTCCATCATTGCACAAGCAACATTTTCCGCTTTTTATGATGGCAGTAGGAGTTTTTCAAATATTGTCAGGTTATTCGTAACCCGGGAATGTTTGTCTTACTTTTAAAAAAATATATAAGAACCGAGGTAGGTTCAAATCTGTGCAACTTAAAAACTGCACGGTTTGGATTGTCATATAGTATGGAGAGGAGAAAACATCGCTATGGATGAAAATAACAAATTGTACCGAAAAATTATGAATTTCGTGCGCTGCACGGATTACGAATGGTGTAAGATACATACGAGCTATTCCGAACGGTGGGCTCGAGCGAAATATTTTTTACTCGGGGATCGAACAAGATAGTAATATTGTTGTTTCAAAATGCAAGCATGAGTCGACAGGTAACTAATTTCTTGTGCGGTAGTGCTTTATTTCCATTCTTTGGAATTTAGTAGACTATTTCTTCGGCGCTTTTTTTTTCAACAGATCACACAAGAAAAAAAGTTTGTTTTGATTCAAGTATATTTCTGCTGCAGTTGAAATACATTGATGATGTTTAATCTATTTAAAAAATATAACCTAACAAAAATATTTATTTAGTGTAATAAATAAAAAGCATACATTTTCTATTTGACGCTTGGTAAACCACCAAACATTTTATGCACCGTAACTTCAACAATTGTTATTAAAATTACGTTAAACATGCAATAGATTACTATCAGAGATTTAAAAAAAATTACAATAAAAATTCTAGCGGTAAATATATATTTTGTTCTATTGTTCGAGAACGACATGAGAAAAAAACTACTTTTGACACTGATAATTAACACTGGCATAAACAACCAACATATCAAATCAATTAAAGTAGATATATTATTTTAAGCGTGCTGTTATAAAATTAAATAAAAAATAACCTTCACTTTACCAGAACAATGTTATTGAATGAGCTTAGTTATTGAGTTAACGGAAGAACCATGAAAGAAAATATTGCTATGCATTGGGTTGGTGGATAAATTTCTAAGATTAATATTAAATAAGTAGTACAATTGTTGATTATTACATCGCTATATAGAGAGCGGAAAAGATTAAAAATATGGTGCAGCAATATTAATAGACAATATCGAGGGACATAATTATGTGGAATAACCTGTCAAGCGAGCTTTTGAAACATCGGCAGTTCAATGGTGTTCTCTCAGTTAACGGCACAAATGGTTCTAGCGGCATACGATACCTCGACTCCTCGGTCAAACTTATGAAAGACGATTTTTTGACAACTTCACAACGGATGAATTTGTCATAGAACTAGCAAAGTATTGATTTGTTGGTAAGATGTTGCAAATATGTATTTATTTCTACAACGCTAGCAGAACCTGAAAGAGGAACGGGATTGGTACAGAATTATTGTTACTGTATTCCTAACAGCAGAGGCGTGCACTCCATAAAGACACATAAGCACTGCCTACCCTGCTGTACTCGCATAAAAATATGTATAATATTGGATTAAATTATTGCTAAAAATAAATCTACACTTTCAAAAATACGCGCGAAATTTAGCAAATCGCACCGCCGCGAGCTCCCCATCAACTTTCCTACTGTAACTGGTCAAAAGCAGTAACTATATATGCTCAAACGCCGCCAACGTCGGAGAATTATTATATGTTCACTAGACCACACAAAATATGTATGCTGTGTGAGCTGTTGCCCATTCAAGTGGCATGTTAGTATCTTTGTTAGTGTCTAAGGCAGTGCTTTTACCGAAACAAATCCAACAGCATTTCTATTATCAATTAATCCCCTGTTCCTACTGCCTACCCTGATCAAAAACTTTGTGCATGCCACTGCCTGACAGGGAGACAATGTTGGTACGCAATGAGATACAAAATCGGTACAGAATGATCGCTGCAGTACGTCCGACAGAGAGACGGTGTTCGTACGTGATGGCATAAGGGCTCAAAGGAATCTAAAGAATTAAGAAATAGTTAACGATGTTACATTAATAATGATTTTCTTTCTCCTTTCAGAGTGATGCCCAGGGTGCTAACGGAGACGCAGCAGCTAAAGGTAAGAACATTATACAAGCAAAAGCAGCTTAATTTAAATGTGAATTATTCTGTTACCACCATCAGTAAACACATTAAGTCGCAGTTTGAAATGATCCGTCAGGTTTACATATTGAGCATACATAATGCCTAAGATTTTATCATGAATCTTTAAACAGACAAAGACCAAATTGATAAAATTCCAATTTTTTTAATTTTGAACGTATATTATGAAAAAATATATCTTTAAAATTACACTATATCCAACCTCTTTTGACCTGCGGCCCCCTTTTCGAGTTTCATATTTTTCTACGGCCTCCCTTCTCATACTATGTAGTAATACAGTTATTTGTGACACAATTTCATAGAAATATAATATTTTGACAGTGATCCCAGTGGCTTCCCAAAAGCTGATCTTTACCCCGTGGCAACTTGAAATAATCTGTGTTTCGGATCCCGGTTGAGATAAGCTTCTCTAAATCTTTTCCGGGATTTCAGAGCTATCTGTCTTGAAAATAGGCACTGTGAAGCTATCCAAAACGTGGACTTACATTGGAGGCCACAAAGTTCAGAAGTGGAACACTTATGAAAATATATATAATAATACGAATATGCATTTATTTTCTGCAGCGGGAATGGGTTTCAATCTGGGCGGTAATGCAGGGGGAGGAGGCGGAGCCAACGGGGCTGAAGATGGGGCCCAAGGGGCTGCGGCAGGTAATATCATTATTTATTTTTTAACGTGATTACCGCACAAGAATCCTAACTGCCCGAAAACAACTGATTTCGGGGACTGGACTAAGGCATCCTCAGTTTAGGGTATGAGGCTGAAGAAGTAGGGAGTGAAAAGGGAAGGTTGGTAAGTACCTGGCTATCCAGATCTGGTCACTAAATATGGCTAAGGCCATTTTAAGCAATATATCTAAATGAGAAAATCTACCACTCTGTAACATGATGCAAATATGTATATATCGTCACTGGAAAGGCAAAAGGGCTTAAGCGACACTTTGGTTAAAAATGAGTTAAATATGCAGTTTTTATCAGTTTTTTTCTTCTGTATCGAATGCTCTGACTCTCGTTTGATTTTGTGGCCCTTCAGCCATCTAAAATATATTTACCATTTGGGAGAAGGCTTGACTCAAGCGACACAAGCTTGGGACTTTTTTAGCTTTTTGTCGCTTCAGGTAACTCAGTGAGAGCATTAAGTTAACTTTTTTTTCAAAATCCAACCAGGTACTGAAGACTTATGAATTTTATTGCGAAATAAAAAAAAAACTTTAAAGTGCCTTAATGTAAACTTCTAAAAATGGCACTTCAGCCCTTTTGCCTTTCCGGTGACGATATATTAAATACGTTTTTATTCAATTTAAAGTGAAATAATAAAATATTCATTTAATTTGATTTGTCCATCTCGAGTCTCAAAGAAGTGACTTCTAGGTTCAGAGGTGGATAGGGAGCTTACCTATTACAAGGTGGCAATTCATTCCAACCAACCTATTTGCAGTGGGAAATAAATAAGGAATAATAATATTAATATTGCAACACTTCCCGCATAGTGGGAATGTAAATAAACATGAGAAATATAAAAAAATTGCCGATAAAATTTTGAAGATGGCGATAAGAAGTGTATATTTTCTATGTTTGGTAAGATCGTAAATATCCTTGACTTGGAAAGGTTGCCGAATTGAAAATTTTAACCTGTTATTTATTTAATATTGCAGCTGGTATGAACTTTGGGGTAGGAGGGGGGGCGGGGGCAGGGGCTGGGGGCCAGGGACAAGGAAGTGGAGGAAACTGTGAGTATTTTCAACTAATTCATTACCGTATTAAATATAAGAAACATCGGAACCAAAAAACCTTTTATTTTAACCTCTGGAAAGCCAGATTCCCGCAAGGTACAACTTCCATCGTACCTTGCCGACTGAAATTTCGTAATAACTCACTTATGTTTTACAAAATGATGTTTTTGTCAATTACGTTATCTTCTCAGATAATGTGTTAATTAGCATTGTGACCGCTCCAAAAGAATTACCTCAAAGAACTACTTCTTTTGGCAGCAGTTCCTACTTCCTTCATTGTTCATGGAACAAATACTTCAATTGAAGTTGGTAGTTCATTTTAGCGTTGCGACTGCTTCGTGTGAACTATTTCATTTTGCTTCATTCATTTAATTTCATTGAACAAATACTTTAATGGAAGCTAAATTACAAAGAACTACTTCAATTTGCAGCAGTTCATTTGTGAAGTTGAACTTCAAAGCCTATAAAGAAGTACTTCATTTCAAGTACTTCAATTGAAGTTCGACTTCAAAGTACTTCGAAAGGAACGTGTTTTTTGGGAGTTCTTTTCAATTTCAAATCACTACCGACTAGTACTTTTGTTCTGGCGAGGAACTTTTGTTGATTTGCTAGTACTTTTCGAAAAAGTATCAAGGAACCGGTTCCAAAAAGAACTGGGACAAATAACCCGATAAATTCAAATCTCTTTTTTGCGAGTTCGACTTCAATTGGAGTGTTCACTGCGAAGGGTTCATTTTAAAAAACTAGCAATTCGAGAAGCATTCACAAAACATTGAAGTTTTTCAAAATATATGTTAATGATATTAGTGATTTTTCTGGAATAGCTACTTATATTGGGAGAATTGTTTTTTTTCTCCCTCGGTCACTTAAAAAGTTTGATTGAGAAACGTGAAGTTTTTTTGTTGTATTTTTTTGTGATGGAATAAATTTCCTTCCAAATAAAAATAAAATTGCACAAAGTTTTCCTGTAAATACAAACAGTAATGTCACTTTGAAAGACGTTTTTATTCTGCCGCACTGACATAAGCAAACTTCAAATATTTATTACTCGAACTTAACGCAATGCAAAACATCTCTATGGATCGATTATTTGGTTGGCAAGCGATTATGGTTCGTTTAAATATGCGAACAACAGGTTTTAAAGGATAAAAACTCCTGAAAAGATAATGATGCATGCCCGGTGACTATTGGCACCTCCGGCACACTAGGGGTTAAGATAATCGACATTAATCGTCATAAATCGATTACTCAGCTCTGCTACCCTAACATAAACACTGTAAAATTATTTCTGTGTTTTTATTTCTATTCTGTATTAGGCTCATCAATCATCTCTGAAATTAAGATTTGCATTTGGTACCGATTAAATATAAACCAAGTAACACAACTTTGTTTCAGAACTGGACACATGATAGAAGAATAAGAACAATCTCTACAAGAGGTAGAGCACCTTATAAAAAAATACAAATAAAATAATAATTTAAATTCTGCAATACTTCACTGAATAAAGTCTACATAAACATAGTTTTTGCTTTTCTTTTTTAGATTATGAGAAAGCGTACCTACTCCCTCACTCCATATTTATAATGCACAAACCTTACAATGCAATGAATCTAAATTTATAATCCATTAAATATATATATATATTGGGGCAGGCGAGCAATACAAAGGCATATTTCTACCCTCTTATAATATTTAAATCAATTATTACAAAATGGATTTCTCGATTACACTGAATATTCAGAAGTACAATTTTGAAAACAAACTTCACCTAACGTTGTTGCTAAACAAACAAATATAAAAATATTATTAACCGTACAAGAGTCCCAACTGCCCAGAGCCAGTGGGACTATGGCATCCCCAATCGGGGTATGTTGTGGGGAGGGGAAGGAGATGGGTCGAGGAAGGTGGAGAAGTACCTGGCTATTAAAATCTGGTCACTAAACCCGGCTAAAGCCATATAAGTCAACGTTTCCATTTTTAATGGAGGTCTTTTACCAGAGCGATACTGAGTATCTACCACTTTGAAACATACCGCAAATTTACTATAACGTTACCGGAAAGGCAAAAGGGCTGAAGCGCCATTTTGGGAAGTTTACACCAGAGCACTTTGAAGTTTTTTTTGTTTTACAATGAAATTCATAAGTCTTGAATAACTGGTTGGATTTTGAAAAAAAAATCGTTAGTACAATGCTCTCACTGAGTTACCTGAAGCGACAAAAAGCTAAAAAAAAAAGTTCCAAACTTGTGTCGCTTGAGTCAAGCCTTCTCCCAAATGATAAATATATTTTAGATAGCCGAAGGGCCACAAAAGTCTTCAGAATCAAACGAGAGTCAGAGCATTCGACGCAGAAAAAAAAACTGATCAACGTTGCATATTTAACTCATTTTTGACCAAAGTGTCGCTTAAGCCCTTTTGCTTTTCCAGCGACGATGTATTAATGAAATGTGAAATTAGACATATTCAATATATAGGCGTCAAGGCACACAAATTCAAAAACAAGCTTGATAGTGAATGAGTTAACATTTCCATACAAGCCTATTAGGTGTAGATGACTACAACCTACAACTGATACAGTTTACACCGCTCGTTTTTGATGTTGTATGTGTGCGGAGATTTAATTATACAATTCTGTTAGTTGTACTTTGTACATTCAAGGATCATGAATTAAAATATTTAAAATGACTCACGGTCATTTGTGGAGACGCTGCAGGCTGACTCTTCCCATTGCGCTGTCGGCAGGCTGCCCAGGAGCTTCAGGAAGTATGGCAAGAGGTGATCTCTGTGCTGCAGCCCACTCTGGAGGAAGTAAATACCCAGGGCAAAAGTCGCCTCCTGAGACCTGGGCGTCACTATCACATTCCCAGACACAGAGGGACATAGCATCATCAAAGTATTGATCTAAAAACAAATCAACATTCATATAAATCATCTTAAACTTTAAAAAACATCAGGTTACATCGATTTTTGACAGCTGTAAAGTGGGTGCAAATTCAGAGATGAGATCATAACAAGATTAAATTGTATTAACAATACCTTGTCCCATGGCGTCGGCTTTATGTTAGCCAAAGACCTTGCTAAATGTTGCACCGTTTTCTTGAAGAATGTCGTTTGATCTCCGGCCATGTTTACTGGGGATAATTTTCAGTTCATTTTCAATATTTCCCAAAGTCCATCGACTGATTTGACATTTCGACAGTGATCTTATCGACGAGGAGCTAGAATCATTTACTAAGTAATAGCTAAAAGCTTACCAAGTTTTGGATTAACGTAATATTATTTTTTTGTATTTATGTTTTTTGTGTTTAATTTGAACTACATTGATTCTTTTTAATATTATTCAATTGAATGAAATTTAATATTATTATTATTTAGTTCTTGTTAGTTTTAAGTGACAGTTGTTTTGGCGTATAAGACCATTATTAAACTGTCAAAAAATAATAATTCCAAGGGTTTTTTATGGGACTACCACACAAGAGTTAATAAAACAAAAGCATCACAAATTAACAAACTTTGTGAAGTTAGAGGAAGTGGGGAAGAGAAATAAATTGGTTAGACGAAGGTTGGAAAGAACTTGATTATTCGGACTTGGTAATTAAACACGGCTGAAGCTATTTCAAGGGACGTTTTTTTTTAAATTTGGAATGGTAGTCAATTAAAGGACAATATTGAAAGCATCTTACCAATCTGGACGACGTGCAAAAAAAACAAACCAATTATTTCGATTTTAAAATAATCCACGTAAATTGTTTTTTTTTTTCCCCTGCTGAGTTTTGAATTTGCAACCTTTAAGCCAAATAACTTACTACTCTGCCATGGAGATGCAAAAATAGGAAAATCTTGGTGGAAATAGAAAAACCTTATTTCTACAAGATGCAGATATCTCTGGTCTCGCGCAAGCTGTCAAGGTTGTCAATGTCAGTTTTTGTTTTGGAAAGAAGTACTTCATAACAGAGTCAATAATCCGACCAAACACGCATATACAATACTGTCGAGATCTCAGGTTCCGTGAAACTATGGGATATTTTCATATCCTTCCTACAAATTGACGCTTGCCAGTGACAATGCCTCCAAGAAAGCAGCCACAGCTACTTTTCGACATCGCAGTGAAAGCCACCATCGTCACAATAAACACTGCCTGTCATAATATTTTCGACGAGTGCCATGAATTTGAGTATCCCAGTTGTCAGCAACACATATTGGATCTCAGAAATTATTTATTTTCACTGCTTCCAGCCAGGTAACTAGATGAATCTTCGTTCTGGAATAATAATTATTGATATTTTCAAGAAAAACAAAGGATGAAAAAATAATTAACCCTTCTAAAATTAGTCTATGGAATTTCAAAAATAGGTTTAAAAAATATTTTTTCTCTGTGGACTACATAATTTACATCAAATTGCTTATAACTTAAGTAAATTCACTCCAAAATGATGTTTAGTGTTCAAAAATAATATAATATTTAAATCCATCCAAACAAATAATTTTTTAAAGAACACCGAAATCTTAAATAAAAAAACTATTTTTTTTAAAGAATGCATTGATTAGCATTAGACCAATAGGTTAGGTCAATCCATTATTACAATGTTACCCAATAAATAGAATAACAACTCATTCATTAATTTATGACTTATTTAAAGTACAAATAACTAATGCAACCAGTACTCGTAATATCTTGATATTGGAATAGCTAATATCCTGACCACTAAAATACTTATTTTCGATTTGATAGTCGGTGAATATAAACCTTATTTTAATCCAGAAATGTTATGTTCCATTAGAAAAATAGAGTAAAATTCCTTCGCTAAAAGATGTGTTTTAAAAATTAAAATCATCTTATAGATTTTTAACAAATCAAACAATCATTCTTCCCTGCATGCTATAAACACCAAATAGGTGACACGCCAATAACGCTTATAATATTATAAACTTACAAACTGTTCATTTTATTTTTTAGATTGTTTGATGTGTTATGCGCAGAGAGAAGGTTTCATGCCCTCCATGCTGATCCGAGAATACAGCTCTCTATCATGGCGCACCCCAACATAACCTGCTTCCTGAAGTCCGACATGGACAACAGCATCCCGCACTACTTCTGGATCGACCACCTCCCCAACCTCACACGGCTGCGAGTCCTCGATCTCAAACTCATCTGCACCGACGAAATTCTCGAAACCATCGGACAGAACTGCCTGAATCTCGAAGAAATCAATGCAGTCTCGAGAGTAGACTTGAGGAAATCTCCGTTTAACGCCTCTGTACTCATCAGGAATGTGTCAGACGCCGGTCTGAATCATCTCCTCAATCTAAAACATCTCAGGATCTTGGCCATCGACCCACCGAGGAACGAAAGGTTGAGCGTGCGTGTCGGAAGATGTATCTCGCAAGCAGGTATCAGAAGAATGGTCAGTCAATTACCAGCGCTAGAAGAGTTGCGTGTAGAATCCTGTGATATAGGATCCACGCTTGTCGCTGGGGATCATGAATATGGACCCCTCACATTGAAGAAGATAAATTGCCACTTTGTATATCTGGACAGTGTGCAAAAACTCTTGACTCTTTGTCCTTGCCTACGAGACCTCAGTCTCACTCATCTATCGGGGTTTAACAAGGAAGAAATCCTCGAACAGCTAGCCCAAAGCGACGTGAGACTGAACAGGCTCGACTTATCCTTTTTTGAATTCTCCGATAACATGCGAGAACTCTTAAAGATCAAGGGCAGTCACATAACGAATTTCTCCGTATTAGAAACTGACACGTCGCTCTCGTTTGAATCTATCCTCACCGTCGGTAAATACTGCCCGAACATTGTAAAATTCAGACTAATTACCCAATCCAAACGCTTAATCGTGCCGGCGAATTTCAAAAGTAAAAGCGGGCCGATTTTCAGCGAGTTGAAAAGTTTAACTTTGGGCTGTGACAATTTTGTAATTGAGAATATTCTCGTGTTCTTTCTGACCCACGCGCAGTGTTTGTCGCGGTTATCCGTCAAGTACCAGACCAAGATATCTGTGAACGACACCCTGATGAGATTGCTGAGTCGCGGTCTGTTGAAGCACCTGGTCTTCCTTTGGTTGGATTGCACCCTGATTGTCTCCAACGACGTGATCAAGAACATCATCGATCACTGCAACCTGCTGAACAATTTCGTAGTCAGTTACGACTGCGATGGATCCCTGCAGTCATATATCAAACACAATAACTTTGACTTGAAATTAGATAGTAATTATTGAATATAAGGGTTTCCACTTTTGATTTTGTTCCTACTTCTAGATTTGATCAAAAGTTCATTACAAAAATCCACAATATTTTCGAGTTTGATAATAAAATTATATTAGCTTGCATTGATTAAATTTTCCTATTTTTTGACCTCCGATTTGGAGATTTTCCTTGTACATATACCATAATTAATTTCATAGGTCAGAAAACAATGTTTTATTTCATCTGTCATCCATTTGATTACCAAAGTATGGCAGTATAAGTATATTCAATTGATGTAATATATATTTCTGCTTATAAATACGTATAGTCACTGTTTGAGAAGCCTTCACGACATAGACAGAAACGATTCTGACAATTCCGGACTAGATTGCCCCAGAGACGCATGCAGCTGTTGCTAGTTAAATGTGAAGAGAATGAAGAAACAGCGATTAATTTATGGCGGCAATGTTCCTCCTTGATGGGAACAAGCTCAGCTCCCTAATGTTTGGGTATTCCTAATGACAAGTCTGGTGAAGTTTTGTCAAGGGATTGGATTACTAACAAAGGAATAAGCAGAAACATGAAAGATCGCGCAATAGCCCTTTTGCCTGAGCACTTACAAGAGCTATACATCATGTCTCTGTATGAGAGATGGGCAAAATTATGTGAAACAGTTTTTTTGTAACAGCTTATAAAACGGTTGCAATAGTTACAACTCCAATGAAGAACAATTCGTTTGAGTATTCCTAGTAGATTGACATATAAGTCCGCAATGCTATAAGCGAAACTTCTTTGTAACTTGTTGCAAAGAAATGCTTTACTAGACTGCTACAACACCTGTCTGCAACGCTCTATGTCAGTCATTCCCAAAGTGGTCTATATCGACCCCCAGGGGTCGATTCCAACCTGCAAGGGGTCCACGTCAATGAAAAAAAAAATTGGGGGTGCATGAGACGTAAATGGGGGTCCACGAGAGTGGATTCCATTTAGGCAGGCTGTCACCAAAATGTTTGTTAATTTTTTGGGGAGGATATTTTGTCGATTTGCTAGTACTTTTCGATTTCAAATCTCTACCGACTAGTGCTTTTTTTTCGGAGGGTAAATTTTGTTGATTTGCTAGAACTTTTTTGGGGAGTTTTTTTTGCCGATTTGCTAGTACTTTTCAATTTCAAATCTCTACCGACTAGTGCTTTTTTTGGGAGAGGATTTTTAGTTGATTCGCTAGCACTTTTCAATTTGAGATCTCTACCGACTAGTACTATTTTTTGGCAAGTTCAACTTCAATTGAAGTGTTCACCGCTAAGGGTTCATTTCGAACTAGCAGTTCCTGGAGCGTTCACAAAACTTTGAAGTTTTTCCCAACGCTAAAAAAAATCAATGTTAGGAAAGGAAGGGGTCTATACAAAACAGAAAAAATCGGCAAGTGGTCTACGGGACAAAAAAGTTTGGGTACCTCTGCTCTATGTGAAACTCCTTCGAAAACTCTTACAAGAAAATTAAACACTCGTCTGCAATGCTCTACGCGAATATCCTTCTAAAACCGTTGCTACGAAACACCTTCCCGTGAAACGTTTTCACCGCAACCGTTACTTAAAACCGAAACGAGAGAACAGTAGCAATTATATGAACATGTTAGACCGATATAGCACCAATTCTTGAAGTGTTAGTTATTATAAAATCTATATTTCTTCGAAGGTATTTCATCTCGTGAGTACTACTGGAAGGTTAACAAAATGCCATCTAATAAGTGACATAGATAAAAGGTTCAATCCTTTACTGATTAAAATGCGACTGTAACAAAACGTTTTTATTTTTATCGCCTTGATTTTACCTGGCTAGGTTAGTCACCGAACCGAATGTTCACAAAAACGGGGAAGATAGTTTTGACTATACTTGGTAATAATATATCAAACATAATGTCTTCAAAAAGGTTTCAGGGATTTTTTTATAAACATAGCACGGGGAACACAAAGTGCTTTGATTGCTCAGCACCACACTTAACGGGGTAATTAGATATGCAGAAATAGGACTTTCTGGAATCGTTTGTATTGAATTTAATGTTATCTGCTGACAAACTCCTTGCAGTAGCGTAGTGGGTACAATTTCACTTATCAGCTAAGGGCTAAGCCATTTGAGAAGTAGTCAGCAGTTTGTGTATTTGTAATAATAATATGATTGTTGTAATTATAATGATTCTCAGCATGACACTCAGCATGTTGCATTTTTCCATTTTATTTGTGTTATTTACTGACTGGCATAGTTCTTTTTCATCACAACTATGTACTTTCATATGAGCTATTTAGGTCAATTTTAATACGCTATGTTGAAGGTATTTACTTTTGCAATGAATTAACGCATGCAGTGTAGTGTGGTATAGTGCGATTAAAACATAACGTATTTTTAGTTTTTGAAAAACAATTTTGTTACATTACATTGTTTTGAGAAACTGAAGCACCCAGCTCTACTCTGAATCAACAAATGAATGTATGACTTAAAGAAAGGAAAATGAACCAAGGCCACTGAAGTAGGGATGGTTAGAGGTTCTTTGTCGATGCAACAAACTTTATGAAAACGATCAAGGTAAAATCAATAAATATGTTCAAGGATTGTAAATACATATTTTCCACAAAAATGGAGTGTGATTTTTATTAAGTTAGTTAGTCAAAATATCAAATTTTGTTCCTTAAGAATCTTTGTTTCTCAATAAATATTATTTAGTATTGATAAAATGACAGCTACCTAAGAGAGTATTTTTATATATTAAAATAATTTGTAGAGATAGATTTTATCTTCTCTTGCTAATTAATGTTAAAGGTTTTTTTTTTAACATTGTTTGCAGTTATACGCATCCAAATGATAAAAATATTGTATTTATCACTTCGCATCCCGTTTTAAACATATAACAAATTTCTTCAGTTTTGCCGATTCTTGGCGGCTCACACCCATCCGAAGCTGGCACAACAGCCTTCTCACTTGTGGACAACCTCTGTTTCTCTGCCCCTGAGAGATTGGAGACAAAAATAATAATTACTTAGAATACCACCAGTCATCTGTTAGTCGAGCTACAAGCCCAACATGGCCCCGTTTGAGTGTGGAGATTGTGACAGCGATTTGGAACACCCTTGTGTTATTTTTCTAATCCATTTTGTTTTCGCAAGGTACCTAGCGTGTAATTAAAAAGTGATGTTTTATTTTCTGTTATAATTAAGGCGAGTTTAATCTTTAGAAATATTCTTTGATCAATTAAGCTTGTATATTTTGTTGAATAAAAAATATTTATTACAAAAATCATTGCATTTGAAATTGAGATATTCGTCCAATACGCAGTAAAATATTTGCACCTCTTTTCAGAATGCAGATTTTCGCAGCTTTTACCCTGATAAAAAGACAAACAAACCACTCAATTAGCGTTGGGAAAAACTTCAATGTTTTGTGAATGCTTCATGAATTGTTAGTTCTTTAAAATGAACCTTTTAAAGTGAACACTTCAATTGAAGTCGAACTCGCAAAAAAAGAGATTTGAAAAAGCACGTACTAGTCGGTAGAGATTTGAAAACGAAAAGAACTGGAACTGATTCCTCGCCGAAAAGCACGTACTAGTCGGTAGACATTTCAAAGTGGTAAGAACTGGAACCGGTTCCTCGCCAAAATAAAGTTCACCTTCGCCACTATACTGCTGCAAATTGAAGTAGTTCTTTCAATGAAATGAATGAAGGCTAAAATGAACTACCAACTTCAATTGAAATATTTGTTCAATGAAATGAATGAACGCTAAAAGGAACTACCAACTTCAATTGAAGTATTTGTTCAATGAAATGAAGTTATTGAAATGAATGAACGCTAAAATGAACTACCGACTTCAATTGAAGTATTTGTTCAATGAACAATGAATGAAGTAGGAACTGTTGTCAAAAGAAGTAGTTCTTTCAAAGCGGTCACAACGCTACACTCAGTGATTATTCAACATTTCTGATGATTCTGAGGGGACGGGGTTAATTCACGAGGTGAAATTCATGACATCCCATTTCTGGGGATTTTTCATATGGTCAAGTGGGCAATACAAAATGGACTCGCGTGCCGGGGCTTGTATATCACTACTGTTGGATTTCAAAGAGATAATTAGTAAGGTTCTTACCTTCTTGTTTTTAACCCAGTTCCTACCTTATCCAACCATTTC
The DNA here is from genome assembly GCA_022651775.1 of Drusus annulatus. Lineage (NCBI taxonomy): Eukaryota > Metazoa > Arthropoda > Insecta > Trichoptera > Limnephilidae > Drusus > Drusus annulatus. Next base: position 250,338 of record JAGWCC010000497.1, on the reverse strand, counting down.
ACTATATTCGATTTTTGTATTCAACAACACCGAGTTTGAAAACATGTGACAATCGAGAAACAGAAGAGTTATGTGAAAAAACGTGTATCGTTCGTTGATGTCTCGCTTGGTCGTCGTTTAGTTGTTATCTTCAAGTAAAATTGAATTAAGTGTTTTTGTTGTGATTCGTTGTGTGTAAAAAGAAACAAGAACTTAAACATCAACTTCATCGGTGAGTGAATTGGTTTCTTTACTTCCTTCATTCCATTATCTCTCCACATCCATAATTAGACATTTCCATCAAGTAGTATAGTTTTATCGTTTTCAGTCCACTATTTTCAAAATACGTCTGAAGTTGAAAACACTTTCAGTGTTTTATCGCAGCTTCGGATCCGATAACTGCTTTAAAGCCAAGACATTGTATTTGCACGAAAACGGTAATATATTAACGAGTACCCTAATTTTGAATCTGTAAAAATATGTCAAACTCACTCCATTCCGAAGATGTTTACATATTTCAATGCATTAAAATCAAATTTTAAAAGAGATTAAAATTTTAACATTCATCTCAAATTTATGGAGATAGAATATTTTGGCTTTAAGCTATCGATATGTGTATAAGGAATCGAATGTAAAATCAAATTAAAAAAAGTATTTCACTTCATAAATGTTTAACATTATGATACATTCCTGTATTTTTATTTTATTTAATCGTATATTTACACTATATAATTATTAACAATAAATTTACGAAGCGTTATAATACTCTTAATATTTAAATAATATTATTAAAAATAAATTTCATCATTTTTTTATGTATGTACATTAAAAGTATAAAATATTTACAAGGAGCTTATAATTAACTAAATTTAAATAATCACAAATATAATCCACTATTTTTACTGACGGCAATCCAACTAATGCCCAGTTTATATGGGCCAGCCAATCCGTTGTATACAGGCTTGTCTTATGATGTCTTATGATTCTTAATGTACATATATGCACTAAGTTTTAGGGTGGTACAGCAAAACTTCAGAAGGTGAAGAAAGTTTTTATTTTTTGTTTGAAAGTTGTTGAAAACTTGTATTGTGGTTGTAGCTTTATTATACATTAATCGTTTATCACGTCATTGCTAACATCTGATAGGAGAAAGATACCTGCCCATTCACATAGGTAGGTATGGGCATAGCCAATCAGTCGTTAGGTTACGGTAGGTCAAACAGATTTCGCATTTAGCGAACCTGTGGCCGTAGATTACTGCCGGTAGTGGGCGGTTTAATTTTACTATAAAGGATTGGTTACACAAACCCTTCATTTACCGCACGCAAATACAAAATATGAATAATCTTTCGCCATACCACTCTGAAACACAATTTATAATTTTTGCACAACACTGATGACAGTATTTTATTCAGAAAAAAAAATTGTACAGTCTTCCATATAACTTTGACACACTCAACTTTGCAGGTGGCCAAAAGAGGAACCGATGACAATTTTTCAAATCCATAGATTTTTTGTATCCAAAATGTCTACACTAACGACTGCAAAGTTAAGTTGAACAATTGAAAAATATTTTTAAATGTCGTCTTTCTTTTTTTTACAATTAAAAATAGATACTTCAAAGCTCCGTAGCTTGCGGAAATGACTGATGTTTTTTCACTAATTTAAACAGGTCATTAGCATTGTACAAAAAATGCTATTACTTTGTATAATTAAAATACTATAAATTATTTCTCATTTGACAAACTGCTTAGCAGATTTTAGACCAGCCAAAATTAATTGGGCATTAGAGAAAAGTCCTTTAATGGATTTCCAAATAAATGCAAATTTACTTTTGTAGATTTGACGCTTGTAAATATCCATTTATTTCAATCATAAAATGCCTTCAGCAATAAATACAGCAAGGTTTTTATAAGTTCATGTATTGTCAACAGTGTTTCTGCAAAGCAACAAGAAAATATTGTCGATTGTACGAGGCCTGTTCAAAGGAAAAGGTGAATTTTAAATTTTCGCGGGCTGTGTACATTCGATTATCGTTTTTTTCTTGTTTTGTTGGTACACAAATCATGGATTTTATTCTTTGATCCATGTTTTCAAAAGTATCATGACTGGTTTGTTTTTGACAACTGGAAAGGTTAGTCACATTTTTGTGTGTTCTTCGATTTTTCCCTTTTCTTTGAACAGGCCATGTATGTGATGAATTCAAAAGATCTATTTTCAAAACAAATACAACATTATTTTCATAAGTGATGTCAATACGTAAAAAAAAAAATTCAGTTTCAGAATCGAAATATAACTCTAAAATAGCTTTAGCTATGTTTAGTGACCAGGTTTTACAGCCGGGTACTTCCCAAACTTCTCTCTCATTCCACAATATTTCCCTGGTGGGGATGCCACTGTGTTCCACTGGCTCCAGGCAGTTGGAACTCTTGTGCGGTGTCACAATAAAAGGAATATGTTAGTATAGTTCATTTCAAAGCAGTTGAGTATTATTTTTACTGTGTTCTTTAGAATTAAGAAAAAAAAATTAGGTTCCTGAATTATATCGACTGTGTTTAGGTCAAAGGCGTGATTCCACTTTTTTTTTGCAAGCAAACTTAGGCCTGGTGGTTTGAACCACTGTCACAAATCGAAGATTAGCGCCATTATGCTTTTTTTACCGCTACCGCTTCAGAATAATCGCCCCCGTTAACCACCGGTTGTCGGCCCGTTTCAGTATTTGATCAAATTAAGATTATTTGTCAAGCATAACAGCATGACCGCTAAGAAATAAATTTCCTTGCAACAAAAATGTGGAATATCGCCTTTGACTTAAACACAATCGATATAATCTCACTGCGAACATCAGCGCCCTTGAGGTGAATTTTCACAAAAACGGCGCTATACAAATTATCTAAATATTATCATTATTTCTGTATATAAAATTAGAGCACATGACTTTTAGGCAGACGCAAAATACTGCAGAAAATAAAACTGCGAGATTTATTGCCAAGAGCCGGTTGTCCATGCCCCTCTTAATCAACGTAACTCAACAGTGTTGCTCTTTTTTAATTTATTGCCCCATTTGGCAGATCCCCACAAATGTTCTAATCACCCGACAGATAGTTCGGAAATTAAAATATATCATTGGAGTAAGTCCAATACTGCGTATGAGCCAATCATTTCAAAAAACGTTTCTTTGGCGCTTTCGGTTGAACGGCACAAGCCGCATTGATTGGCGCATTCAAATTTTGAAATGAATCGAATGCGCCCACTGGGTTAAAGTAAATACAAAGAGGCAGACAAGACCGCGTGAAACGGAAACGTTTTTTGTCCCTCCTGAACATTTTGACAAATGGTTCTTCCCCGGTATTGAACTTACAGCGACGATATAGTAATTAGCACGTTGAATTTAGCATCTGTATAGTTGTCACGTACCAACATTAGCAAGTTCCGTCTTAGCAGAAAGCGGTCATGCGTGTAACGCTTCCATCTGTACAGACAAAACTCAGGGCAACGGTTATTGCGCTGGCGGCTCCACGTTGGGTTTGTCGTTGTCCTTTTCACTGTCGTAGAACTCGTTTTTGCAGTCCACCATCTTGTCGGCGTCGTCCTGGCTGATCCGCACATCCGGGTCAGGCTCTTCTTTTATGCAATCTTCTTTTTTAAAGGCGTCACCTGAACGACACATTTTTATTACAATGCAATACAGGTAGAGCAGTGAATCCTAAGTGAAATGGACAAGATCGCCCCCATATCTGCAGACACTCTGGGGGCAGTGGGGGCAGGGTGGCCCTTGAAGCAGCAGGGGGGCATTGAACAGCAGTAAGAAAGCAACGAAGGTCGTAAGAAGATTGTTGGTTAAGTAAACTATGAGACATACCTGGTACGTGGTGCATTTGGACGCTGGGTGCGTTTTGACACATCTTTAAGTTGTCGTGAACGTGTTTTGTTATCGCTTCCAAGTACTGTTTGCTGTTGGCGTTATCTTGCCTGGAAAAAAAAACATTATCACAAACACTGGATATTTCTATGAACTATTTAAAACAGAGGCAAAAATTCAATTCACAGTCCAAATTACTAGACACCGATGGGATACCAACAAGTGTTACTTTAAAGAGGTTATGTTATTTTAGTGATGAGATCTGGATGTCAATGAATTAAGGTTCTAAAGTCAGTGACACTCGTACGATTAAGAACTATTTAAAATATTTGCGTGAACATCAACTAAAATGAAATGATAATCAGTGCAAAAATTTGGTATGTGGGATAAATCAGGCCATTAATTTCCGTCTTCAAGGGACCGCAAAAACGAAGCTTCTCAATTGCGAACCTTATATATAGGCTGATGTAAGCGCAGTGAACAAGATTAATAAAGGGGCGCTTAGACGGTTTGGACGTGTAGAGTGGATGAACGTCGAAGAAGTCGGGGACGTCCGAGGAAGACACGGCATGATGGTTACTTAGTTATCCGTGGGTTTCACTGTAATCGGTAGTTTGTGTCAACGTTCGTTTAATACTCTATTGTACGTACATAAATGGTCAACGAAACCAAACAACCCGGTAAAATGTTTTATTTGTCGATTTACATTATTTTGTTATACATATGTATTGAATGTTAGAATTGTTACCTTATAATACTTTAATATTTGATGTTTTTAAGTACCAACACGTTAACTGTATTCGATATACAGTATAACCTCGTTTTTACGTGCCCGCAATTCACGTTTTCCCGCAAATTGCGTGTAATTTTTTCAGTCCCGATGTATTTCAGTACATTTAATACCCGCATTTACGTTTTTCTTTCCCGCGATTTACGTTGGAAATATTCAAAATATACGAAGTTACGCTGGCGCTTGACAATGTTTGGGTCGTGACATTCGAACGGCGAATGGTGATTGGTGGGCGAGCGACCCTGTGATTGGCTGGGTTCGGCGCATAATTCGTGGTGATTGGTCCATTATTGGTAGCCATCTTTTCTTTTAGCATTGTATTCATTGTCATTATTCTGTCATCAGTTTTGCAAGTTTATGGATTTCATATTACTTTCGGTTCGATTATTATACATTTTTACGTCCCCATTCTTTCAAGTCCATAATGTCTAACCAAAGGAAAGCTTTGTCAGTGCAAGAGAAAAGGAACATTATCGAAAAAGTGAATAAACACGTTGGCTCACGCATTTCACTAGCCCGAAATTTGGGGATACCCATTACTACTTTGGCCACAATCATCAAAAACCGTGAATCTATTGAAAAAAGCGCTATTCAATGTGGACCCGAGGCGAAAAAACGTATGTACATCAGAGCGTCGAAGTACGATAAAATGGAGGAGATTTTAAAGGAATGGTTCGTCAGTGCGCTGGCCAGTAATATTCCCGTCGGCGGTACAATAATTCGTGAAAAGGCGCTGCGTATTGCGAATCAACTAAATATTGAAGGATTTACAGCATCAAATGGATGGATAGATCGTTTTAAGAAGAGGCACAATGTGGTCTACAGATCAATATGTGGAGAATCGCGAAGTGTTGATTTGGACATTGCTGAAGATTGGAAGCAGACAGATGTGCCTAAATTAATTGCAGACTACGCCTCCCAGAGATATTTTCAATGCCGATGAGACTGGACTGTTCTTCAACGTTCTACCTTGTAAGACTTTCAGCTTCAAGGGTGAAGCCTGCTATGGAGGAAAATTAAGCAAGATTCGGCTCACTGTTCTCTTTGATTGCTAATTCTGATGGCAGTGAGAAGCTTCCACCGTTAGTGATAGGGAAGTCTGCAAAACCACGCTGCTTCAAAAATGTCAGGACATTGCCGACAAAATATGCAGCCAATAAAAAGCCTGGATGACGTCAATCTTATTTGAAAAGCAGCTTACTGCATTAGATGCTTTGATGGGAGCAAAGCATCGAAAAATATTACTATTCCTCGATAGGTGCCCAGCTCACCCCACAAACTTGACTTTGAGGAACATTCAGTTGGCATTTTTCCCTCCTAACTGTACAAGTGAACTGCAACCCCTGGATTTAGGGATAATTCGGGCATTCAAGCACTACTATAGAAGAAACTTGGTACAGAAGTTATTGTGTCAGTTAGAACGAGGTGAGGACCCCAACAAATTTAGGATGTCTATTTTGGATGCAATGCATTATACCGTTAAGGCATGGGGTGAAATAAACGATTCTACCATCAAGAATTGTTTCCGGTGGGATATACAAGGAGCATGGGCAGGATGAAGACGTACCCAGTACTGGAGAAAATATCCAGTGTGATGTCATAGAAGGCTGGGAAAAGATTTCAGACCAACCCCTGGAGGATTATGTAAACCTTGACTCCGAAGTTATGACATCAGACTTGTTGGAAGTTGATGACATTATTGACAGTCATTTAACACCAGCAGACTTGTCTACCGAAGAACTGTCTGCTGAAGAAGAGGTTGATATTCCAACAAAAGAAGAAGCAATGAGGTTCATCGAGGGTTTAAAAACCTACTTTACAAGCTTTTCTGATATTCGAGATGACACTTTTAAATGTTTATATAGTCTTGAAAGAGAATTACATAACAAAAAACAAAAAGATGCAACAAACTAATATATGTGATTTTTTTAATAAAAATAATAATTTCTTCATTAAAGATTAAATTAAATGTTGTTTTTTAATAAAACGTTTTTTTTTAAAACATAAAATTTAAATGTTCTTTTTATAATACCCCTTTTTTACATTTTCCCTCCAATAAGGTTTTTTTTTTTGGTCCCTTAAAAAACGTAAAATAGGGGTTTTACTGTAATTTCCTTTTCTTTGCTTTAACAAATTTATTTATATTAATACATACTTCTACATCTGGGTTTTTTTACACCCTTAGCTTCTAGTATTGGTTTTTAAATAACTGTTTTTTAATCTGTTGATGTACACACGCACTGTTATACCCATATCTGATCATGTTTGCAGATAGTTTTAGTTTATATGTTGAGTTTCGGGGGTAACTATTTGGCCTAACGTTCTTGGTCTGGTGCTCACTGACTCCAATTTGATTTTTTCTTTGCGGATTTGAAGTAATTCATTTATGTATATTTTTTTCAAATAAATACATATATGTTATATATCATCGCTGGAAAGGCAAAAGGGCTTCAAGTAACTCAGTGAGGGGATTGAGTTACCTGTGTGAACTTTTATTTTCAAAATTCAACCGGGTACTGAAGACTTACGAATTAATAACTTGAAAGTGCTCTGATGTAAACTTTACATCGCTTCACCCCTTTTTCTCATTGTTACATTAGGTTATAAAATTTAGTGTAGAGCGCACTTGAGGTGAACTACCACAAAACTGCGCTATATATTATAAATTCAGTTATCATTCAAACTGTTCTCTTGAGAAGTATCATTAAAACCGATTTATTTATTTATAGTCAACCTTGTAGCTATTTCGGGGTGTAACGTGAAGTCGGGGGCAAAATACTCCAAGTACTCCGTGTATGGGAGCTCGTTGGATATGTTCTCGTCCACCAGCAGAGACGTCTCGTAGGTCCAACACCGCGCCACGTTCCTCAGGGTATATCTGAAACATTCAACAAACATTTTATATTAAATAAAACAATAAACTTTGTAAAACACCACTTTATTTAAGTTAATAATACATATTATACTTATATCTCTCTGTCTCCCTCTAGTATATCTTGAATCTCTCTCTGCCATACATTACTGTCTTTTATTTATCGAAGGAAGCAATCACTTTGTAGCTTGACATTATAATTTAAATAAAAAATGTTTTAGTTTTAAGCCACTTTATTTTTTAAAGTGGCTTAAAACTAAAACATTTTTTATTTAAATTACTGTCTTTTACGTATCTCTCTGTATGTAATTCTTTCTCCCTCTACTATATCTTGTATCTCCCTTTTTCATCACTGTCCTATATTTACATATATCGTCGGCATACAAGCAAAAGTGACCAACTGCAAAAATGCCGAAAATTAGAAAACTGACCGAGTGCTATTGAAAAAGCATTATGGTTATAGGAAAAAATTACCACCTTCATCCGACATTGTATGAAAAAGTTACACAGATGGTAAAAGTGACTATTCACATAAACGAGCTTTCTTATACAAGCAAAACTGACCAATAACAATATTCAATTTTGCCTGTAGATCCGGGCTTTATAAAATGGCAGTTGGTCAATTTTTGCTGTATGCTTTACACGTGATTCTGAAGTTAGTCGCATTGTCATAGTCTGTTTAGGTTACTTAGTTTTGATATTTATTATTTCGAGCCTTATTGAGTGTCAAGATGAAAAGAAAAAATAAATTTATTTGGTTGATTAATATCTCAATACATCCACAAGTTGTTTTTTTTTTTGCAATGCTTCTTGAAAATTGGTTAAAATGCCATAAAATAGAAACACTTCATGATTAGTCGAACGAACTCCTACAACAAATGTACCGTTTACGTACAATGTAATGCCGCCTTCATGGCGTTACATAATTTTTTACGTATTCTAAGAATAATATGGAAATTTATATTCAGAATCGGTGTTTTTCGATCTACATGCACATATTTTTTTAAGTCATAATATTTTTCACTCAACTTCCTTATTGGCAGAGACGTTATTCCCGGATAGAGTAGAGGTTCCGAATTCAAGGCTCGAGGTTTCATATTTTGTTGAAAGTTATTGATATTTTTCAATAATTAATAATAAAGTAGTTTACCCTCCTCCGCCAACCACGAGCGTGGGAATATTGAGGTCCTTGACGAATCTGACGCACTCTCCGTGCCCCCGGGTGGAGAGGGAGAAGCACCCCAGCCGGTCTCCGGCCAAGGAGTCCGCCCCGCACTGCAGCACGATGGCCGTCGGCTTGTAGAACTCCATCACGTTGGATATCACCGGCTTGAAGACCTGGTCACCAGAAAAAAACACCATTCACAAAGGGGTAGAATGCCGAACATGAATACCGCACAAGAGTCCCCAACTGCTCCCAACCGTCTAGAGCCAGTGAGACTATGGCATCCCCAATTGGGGTATGTTGTGAGGCTGAAGGTAGTGAAGGGAAGGAGATAGGGAAGAGAAAGGTTGGGAAGTAACGGAATCTCCTCAGAAGCTGTATACACAAGTCAAATATTTTGCAAGACTTTGAAGCCTAAAGGGATAAGTTATTACTATAGAAAAAGTTGGAAATCAAAAAAAACTCAATAACATTATGTTCAGAGGAACGTCAGAAAAGCAGCACTAATTGAACAGTGTATTGTTTTGAAAATATTAAACGAGCGTCTAATTTGTATACCTGCACGTAGCTCTGGTCGTCGATGCCCTCCTTGAGCTGCACGTTGACTGAGTAGTAGCGGCCGCTCTCGGCGCCCATCTCGTACATGTCCCCGGTGCCGGGGAAGAAGTAATTTCCGTACTTGTGGAAGCTGACGGTCATGACGCGGTCGGTGAAGTAGAAGGCCTCCTGCACCCCCGTCTCCGTGGTGCACGTCGATGTCGATGTAGAGCACGCGCTGGTGCTTCTTCAGCAGCTCGAGGATGCTGATCACAATGTCGTTTACGTAGCAGAAACCTGACAAGGATATGAATATACACATTAGTAAAGTGTTGCATATCAGGAAAAGACAAGCCAACAACTACTGTAAAAATTGATTTTGCATAGTTAATGTGCAGTGTTTGACACTTAAAGTCAAAAGGGAAAAGTAAATATCGACGCCGGAAAGTTAAAAGGGTTGAAGCTCCATTTTGGTAAGTTTACACCAAAGGAATTCAAAGTTTTTTTTTTACAATAAAATTAATAAGTCTTCAGTACCTGGTTGTATTTTGAAAACAAAAAGTTAACTCAGGTAACTCAATGCTCTCACTGAGTTACCTGAAGCGACAAAAAGTTTTAAAAAATAGTCCCAAACTTGTGTCGCTTGAGTCGAGCCTTCTCAGAATGGTAAATATATATTTTAGATGGCTAAAATGTCACAAAAGTCTTCAGAATCAAACGAGAGTCGAATTCGATGCAGAAAAAAAAACTGATTGAAACTACATTAAAAAAAAAAAAGAAAGACGAACATTCCCGGGTTACGAATAACCTGACAATATTTTGAAAAACTCCTACTGCCATCATAAGAAGCGGAAGATGTTGCTTGTGCAATGATGGAGGACTTAGCCAGCAGAGGAATTGAACGCACGACGCCCGGGTGGGAATCCGACGCGTTTGTCTAATCAGCTACCGACCGGTCAATATTTAATTATTATTAATATTTAACTTATTTTTGACCAAAGTGTCGCTCAAGCCCTTTTGCTTTTCCAGCGTCGATATTCATAAATTATAAAAAAGGCAATCGTTTTTGCATGTGTTGCAATTTCTAGTCGAAGAATAGGAATTTAACGTAATAATCCTATTAGTAAGTATTAGATTACCTGAAGCCTCAAACTTCTTTGCATGATGGAGCCCCCCTGACCAATTGATGGCTATATCACAGTCTCCATTGTTCAACTGCATCGCTCCCTGCATGGAAGCCCCCGTGTACATCGAACAGAAGTCAAACAACCCCTCAAACACCGGACAGTCATCCCCCACATTGAAGTGCTGTAGGTATTTGGTGAAACCTGCATAAAAAAAATAATGAATTAGTACCTACTTACTTATTGGCAACCTGATTGAAGATATCTATTTTGAAAATTTGTTCTAAATTTGAATTATTCGATCGACACCCTTTTAAAACTGCTCTTTTTTAAATGATGATGGTGGAATTATTTGTAGCAATGTGCTATTAACGTTTCTGTAAACGCCTTCATATTTTTTGTTTACTTGAAATGATTTTGATTGATTAGCGAGTTTAGATTACTGCAACGGAATATACGCTAGTCTTCCTAAATATCAAATTAACAAACTACAACTAGTCTTCAACGCCGCGGCAAGACTTATCACCGGCGTATCAAAATATTCCCATATCTCAGAGCACCTCAAAAATCTTCACTGGCTTAAATGTCCCGAAAGAATCCAGTTTAAGCTTTGCTGGATGGTTTTCAAATCAATTAACGGAATGGCTCCGGCTTATTTATCGGAATTGTGTATTCCTGAAGATTCCAATTCGCGACAGTCAACTCTTAGATCAGCAATGTCATCGGCTATCGGAAGGTTGAAAGAACCAAAGCGCACACCAGACACTAAGTTTGGAGAGCGCGCTTCGGAGTGTCAGGTCCTAAAACCTGGAATGGACTACCACATGATCTGAGAGTAATAAAAGACTCGGCAGAGTTCAGAGCCAAACTCAAAACTCATTTTTCAGAAAATCATATCCATAATCAAGATGTAACAAGCCCAATAGAACCAAGAAAACTTTTCAGACTCTCATTCCTTAAATTCATTAGAAGATTATCACCATTATCTGTTCTTCACTACGAAAAGTTAAAAATACCTCCGATATACTTTATCTTAAATTTGCCTTCATGCCCTAAAAATGAAAAAAAATAAAAAATAAAATAAAAAATAAATAAATAAATAAATAAACAAAATAAAATAAAATAAAAAATAAAAATAAAAATTTAAGTAATTCTAAATTTTAGGTTATTATAATATGGTGATTGTGTCCTGCCAGAAGTGACCTACCAGGTAAGTATGTTGCTGTATATTTATATAAACTAAGAATTAATATTAAGTAGAAATTAAGATTTGTACAGCGCCCTTGAGGTGATTTTTCACAAAAACGGCGCTATACAAATTATCCAAATATTATTATTATTATTGAGAAAATAAAGTCCAATAACACAGTTGTAACAACGCAAACGATCTAAAGAATAATAAAATAGGGCATCATACTGTAAATGAAATTGATTGATAACTTACTCTGAATATTTTGCGGAGTTACCCTCTGAAGGAATTCAATATATTCCTCGCTATGAAACCTTCTCATATCATGAGCACAGGCCCTGTACGGGCGGTATATCTTCATTTTCGTGTTAAGTCCATAATTTAGCACCAGACTGTGAATAACCGCCAATCTATGTGGTTTCATGGGGTGCCCAGGACCGTAATGGAAGTTTCCAACATCAGCATTGTAAAAATATGACACTTTTTTGCTACTCATTTTGGGAGATGAATTATTAGAATAAATATGAGTAGAAGTATTCCTTAAGCAGCAGAATTATAAACAGAACGAAAGCAATGCAAAACAATCTTATGGTAAGCTTGAAATCGTTTATCATGTCAGGTTTAAAGGTTAGATACCACAAACCTCACACCGTTCGGGCCGCTTTGATTTTAACGCATTTGTTGAAACACTTGGCAAGGAATTCATATTTCACTTTTATTATTGTATCCATGAGTAAAACACGTATGAATTCAACTCTATATTTGTATTAAAATAAAATAAACAGCAAAACGACGCTGCGTCAAGATGACTTTCTCTGTGGATATTTATAACAGTACATCTATGGTGCACTGAGTAAAAACCCACTAGAAATTATTTTTGCGCATTTTAAGTATGATTGTGAGTCAATATTGTAAGGGATCATTCAAAAACAATGGCTTAAATCAATTTAAAACAGTAAAAGAATTAATAATTACTCATAGAAAGTAAATACAAAAAAATATTATCTTCGATTCCATCAATGAAAATATGAACTATGGTTTTTTTTAAAATAATAATTAGCTGACTTTGACGTCGTTCAAGAATACCCCTTAAATAATAAGTATTATATTTTTTAAATGTATTTATGGTGTCAGAAATTCCATTCGAAAAAGTATTCGCGATTGTTGTCATTGTGGTTGTCAAGTAGTAAAATCTGACGTTTCTGTTCGATAATTGACGATCAATTAGTGAAATTAGTTCTTACATCGGTTAGGGTAGGCGTCAGGACTCCCGCAAAGATTAGCGTTAATATTTACAATTACTAAATTAGCAAGATGAGCGTCCTCAGCAAGAAGTGCGGGCCGCTGACCTCAAATCATTCCCTAGAAGCGAAGGAAGGAATCACGCCTTGCAGTATCACCCCCGAAGATGTTTTGCGGCTCACCAATATAACAGATAACTATCTCTGTAGTCCAGAAGCGAACATATATGACATCGACTTCACGAGGTTCAAAATTCGCGATTTGGAGACGGGGACAGTTTTGTTTGAAATAGCCAAACCCCCTTGTGAAACCAACAACGAAAGCGGAGAAGGCGGGGAAACCGAGGGGCAAGAAGAGCCGCTGGATCCGAATGCCGGGAGATTTGTTCGCTACCAGTTTACACCGCAATTCCTGAAGCTGAAGACTGTCGGCGCAACGTAAGGCACTCGTTGAATATATTCATTAAAATATCAGTAATATCTGCGGAAAGATCTCACCCTGTAGTAGATTTAATTGAATTGATGCCGTTTGTAGTTAATGGTTAAAAATTCATGACTTGAATTTTTGTCTGTCCTTTGTTGTCTGGCGAGTTCTGGAAAATCTGGTTTGAAGATTGTAGATTCTTTTCATATGCGTGAACGCCAGTACGGATCTCTGAGAGTATTAAAGAAAATATGCTGTGCTGATGTTTGATCATTTTCATTTGATATTTTTACTGTGTTATTTACTCTGCATTGCAATACTCATTTCAAGCTTTCTATTCGAGGCCTATAAATGTCATACAGACCGATGTCTTGATTTTTTTTTAAAGGACTAACAAAATTGTAAAACGACTTTTCTATCTGAGCATTAAGATGAATTTGATTTTTCCAATAAAATATAAAATCGAAAAAAAAAAAACTAATAAACCATCACGCCGCTTCTCCGTAGGGGTAGGCAGAGAGGACGAACCGCCATATAACTCTGTCTTGGCACACACTCCTTGCTTCATTTACATTCATACATCGTCTCATACATACTCTTCTGTTATTCTGACTCTTCACATGACCCGATTCAAGTATTTGATTTACTTGATCGTGCCATGTCTTTCTCGGGCGTCCTCGACTTCTTTCATTCACTTTCGCATCATATATTCTTTTCACACTTCTTTCTTCCTTCATTCGCTCTATATGCCAAAACCATCTAAGCTTCTCTTTCTTGATCCTATTCATTACGCTCACATCAGCCTTGCATTCTTTCCGGATATCCGCATTTTTAACACGGTCATACATGGTTTTATGTCTCAGGAAACTCATTTCCACAGCATTCAGCATACTTTCATCCTTCCTCTGCCAGTTCCATGCCTCACTGCCCATACATCAGGGTTGGTATAAGCACTCCATTGTGGACTGCTAGCTTCGCTTTTTTGGACAATTTCTTATTTGCGCCAACAGCGTTCAGTCCTCCATTAATGGAGTTTCCTTTTAGTTTTTTTTTTTAGAGTTTATAAAATCATATCACAGAAATATAACCTAACCTAGTTTCTTCACTAAATTCCATTCTTACACTTGCACAATTATTTCCTCATAAGATAACCTAGTAGTAAATCAATAGGTGAAATATGCAAAAGGTGAAAGTGCTTGTTTATTTATACAGCAAAATAATCACATCCAAAAACATGTAAACGTCTTACGTAAAAAAATATTTTGGAATGTGAGGAAAAGCACATTTTATACATTTATTTTAATAATTAACAAAAAAAAGAGTAAGATTATGTCACCATTTCTATTGAGTTTTACGTAATATTTAATTTTTCGTATGAATAAACAAGCACTTTCATCTTATACCCACAACGTCTGGATTGGAACCTGAGGCTTTGGACCGTTCACCTAACTAACCAATGTCCACTGTTGATTTCCCTAAAATAAAAAATAGTTTATTAAAATACAACATTGTTACAGCGTGGAATTCACGGTGGGCGGCCGTCCGGTGAACCACTTCCGCATGATCGAGCGCCACTTCTTTCGCGACACGCTGCTGAAGACCTTTGACTTTGAGTTTGGCTTCTGCATCCCGTACTTTCGCAACACCTGCGAACACATTTACGAATTCCCCACGCTGCCGCCTGACTTGGGTAAGTTACCGTCTCATCTGATCAATATCATCAATTTAAAAAAAATGATAACTGGTTTCAGTCGCATTTTTTTAAGAATCAGGACATTTATTATCATCACCCTTCCACTCCTGCTGTCTCCCTTTAATTCCTTATTCCTATTGATGCGGTGTTCATCCAGCCACCTATGTTTATGTCTTGTAACAGACTTATTTTTCTATTTTATCAGCAGTAGCCCTCAATTAATCTCTTCAATCAATATAGATAGTAAGGTATAATTGGACGTAGTTATGCACAAAGCGTCCAACCTAACAATTTGCCAAAATCGAGTTTTACATTTTTTTCCTAAAGATAAATACGAGATTTCTATGTGCTAAAAACATCCAACCTCCAAATGCAATAGATTTTTGGTAATTCATTTTTTACTAATGCACATTGTAGATGTAGGGTACAAAAATGTAGGGTAATTTAAATACTTTTTTTTTAATAAATACATTAATAGATTATAAATTACCTATTTATAACAATTCTCATAAAGAAAAAAACACTGATATTTGTTTTACAAATCCGGATTACGCATATTAATGATTTTGTATCATCATATTTTCAAACGCTTTTTTTCTTTAGTTTCATCTTTTTGGGGTTGGATGCTTTCTGCATAACTACGTCCAATCAATTTCTTCAATTAATATGATAATAAGGTATAATTAATAAATCTTAAGTTGTGCTGCAATAAATCAATTTATATGATAAAATGGGGACTGAATTATTGAATTATACTTGAAATATTACTTCTCACCAATCAAGGTAAAAACACATAAAATCTTTCATCATCCTCATTACATTTTATACTAGATGTTTTATGGCCTTTCATCCTAGGAATATTAATAATGGTCATGAAATGTATAAACCTTAAACCTATATAAACTATAAACCGTAATCTTCTCAGCTTTCTAGAACCCTTTCTTGCTCCTGAGCATTTTTTCCTAGCCAAATAACCTTACTTTTATAAACAATGTTTAATTCGGTGTTTTAACTGGACACTTGTTCTTTCTCAGGGTCAAGACCGTATTTATTTGAATTAATTATAATGTATGCAAAGTTTTATTTGTCGACATGTTGGCTAGTATAGAATTAAGCCATTGCATGTCCCGTGCATGTTAGGAATTATTGATGTCAGGTGGATTAATGACTCTCGAGGGGTAATAAATTTAACGACTGGTCAATAGCCAAGCTATGTAAACCGTTTCCAATGGAATTATTCCAATTACAATAAGAAGGCGAATGTTTTTTTGTTAATTTGACATGCAATGGCTTGCGGGCTTACCTATAAATTTGTTGATTTTATGTTTATCAATGTACCGCTTGGCTTTTTGTGCGAGTTTGAATTTTGAAGCCACGGATAATGCTATTATGAAGATTGCGGACTCTCGAAAGATGAATGATTTTTTTTGTCTAAATTAGCCCTCGACTGCATAGATAAGTTACATCTGTATCAGTCAAAAGCTCAGCTAAATATTTTCATAATTTGAATTATACAAGGTGTTCGGAAATAAAGTATAGTAACTTCGAGGGTGATTCTACATGACAGTGCAAGCATAATACATGAATAACTTTGTTTAGGTGAAAATGTAAAAAAAACTTTTGTTTGTTATTGTTTGTGTGCAGTTTCCATGGATACAGATCAAAAATAGATTTGTGATGTTACCACTCTTTACTCCTGGTGTATTTATCGCACAAATTGGACCTCACACTGCAGATTTTTCAGAAGGTATTACTTTTTGTATGGAAAAAAACAATGGAATTTCGAAAAAAGTTATTATCGTGTAGAATCACCTCCCGAAGTTACTGCACTTTATTCACGGACACCCTGCATATAATATTGTTGTATCATTTTTAAACAATATAACCGTTTGGGCTTAGAGTACAAACATTAATATAATTTTCTTGCCACCATTGTAATTGGAAATAATACTGTTAATCCCTACCTGGGCCTTAGATGAATTAAATAATGTATATACATTACTGAGACAATGCGCGTGAATGCACTAAATCCAGTCCGCGAGACATACCTGAGATTTACTGCATTTACTATCACACAAACATTTGTTCGACAGACAAGCTGTCACCAGCTGTCACAAACGCGTCGCTGTAGGCTCCTTTTTGAGAAAAAATGCCTTGAGAGGTGTAAAAATCATTTGGGAGCAAAAAACATATCTCATGGAATTTCTTTCCATTAATAATTACCCACAAATCACTTATTATTTCAATTCAATAAATACAATTATTCACAAGGTTTAAAGGTTCACGAAAACGGTGTGAGATAGCGAATGCAGAAATACATAAGTGTGAGGAAGACAACCACGGCTAGTGGCGCGATACCCGATTATAACAGTAGCGTGGGACGTTCATATAGCTATCTCATCCGTACACACATATTCTTTGAATGGCTATCCTTTTCATAAGCGGGTGACGCGGGAAACAAGGCAGTTCTAGTGGTGCTACATTTTTCGTAAGATTTGTATGAATATGACATGTTTTGTATTTTATGTCTATGACCTGGGCTAGTTTATCACTAACTTTACAACTTAATCCAATGTCAGGATTAATTTACGAAAAACCCTATTTTTCACTCTTTTTCACGGACTTATTGTGTTGTTTTTTTTCATTTTAATTTATGATTCATCGAAGCATGAGGCTTTTAGCACAGGATAAGTGAGGTTAAGTATATTGTGTTATTTTCTATGAATATGTATTGTTTTTCCAGTGGAAGAGATGATCACGGCTCCGTTTGAAACCTGCTCCGACAGCTTTTACTTCGTGGAGAACCGACTGGTGATGCACAACAAGGCGGACTACGCTTACAACGGCGGCGTCAACATCTAAATAACCCCCCACACACACACCCACCATACTATCCTTGAACGTACAATCGGAGAATCTTGTGAGGCGAAGAGGTAGGGGGAAAGTACCTAAAAATAATCAGATTTGATTACTAAACATAATTAAAGCTCTTAAAAACAATAACATTACATATATAGACACGTTATAGCCTTAGAACATTAATACAAAATGTGGCAAGCAAAACACACACCGTTACCAGTAAATTCATCATTCAAATATCGGTCATGTATGACAAAGATAGACATTCATAAAATATATGTGTATGAAGAAAACAGATTCGAAGTTCGGACCGCGTTCCATACTTGCTTGAAATGATCTCAAACGACGCGTGACCGTTTAGTACTAAATCGACTTAAACACCGATCACACCAACTAGCGTGATTATTGCTTGCCACTTTGAGAGCGCTACAACGTGTCTATATATGTATATGGAACGTCATTGCTTAAAAGTATTGTTTTCTTTCTGAATGGTAGTCTCTCTGGAAAAAAACATTTTAAATTTAAAAATAAAAAACTGTTTTATTCTATTTATTTACACACCGTTGGGTTTAGAACCCACCACCTTTGTGCCAAGAGCCAAGAATCTTACCGCTATTCTAAGAAAGTTGTGAAATGAAAAAGAATGATATCTTTTTTGCATTCCAATTATATGTGGACAGTGGAACAAAGTCCTGTTGAAAATCTACCAATTTGAATTGAAATATTGCTTGAAGTGGCCTTAGCTATGCTTAATGAATCTGAACATCCACATTTCCCCAATCTCTTTTGATTCTTTCGCCTTCCCCCTCTTCCTATACCTTTAATCATCCCTCAATATCCAACTGACCCAGGGCATTTAGAACTCTTGTATTGTCATCATTAAAAAAATGTCAAGGAAACCCTTTGCACTAGAAACAGTCAGTAAAGTTAGCAGCAAGCTAACCTGTTTTTAACAACAATTAAACAATTGACACGATATATCATCATTGCAACAATCAAACAAAATTGTAATTTTAAAACCTTGCACAACGTTGTTCAATTGCTTACTACCCTCTCTCGAGCTTTTGGCAAATAAAAATTCTTATACATATGATCTTGATCAACGACAGACACGCTTATTTTGTTTTATTGATACTAGGTTAACGAGCAATTCATTAATTTGCAACAATTCACGTTTTTGTGTGATTTTTTGTAACGTACGCATCAGAATTCTGAAAAAAAAAACACAAAATGTTACCTTTGATTTTAGCAAACTGTCTTCGATCCTATACATTCCAATTGTGATAAAGCCATCTATAATATTCACCGAGAAGAAATCATTATCGAAAAATAAATTATAAATTGCAACATTAAAGCAATATTTACTCTTTCACGAAGGCTGCAAAACCTAACCTCATTTTTAATCTCTTATATGGACAGTGAAATGAATTGTACTAAGTACTAAACACTTGCAAATAAGAATCAAATTTGTGTGGACCTTACATTTGGTTACATCGTTTTATGAGTTTTATTTGTTTAAATGATTCTCGGTGAGCAAAATATAATTAATCACAAGTAAGGACTCACCATTGAAATAAAATTTAGTTGGTATTGAATTTTACGCGAGTTATTTACGTATTATGTAGTTTCACTCCGTGCCACTGAGATGTTTTCATATTTTGCAGCAGACTTACGCATATTTATTTAACACTGTCCCCCCGGTTTTACCCCTGTAAGATTCTACGCAATAGTACAAGTAAACCTACACTTTTTTCGAAATTCTAACACGGTAATTTTCAGATAAAAATACTTTTATGTGTGTATGGAAAAAATAACTTTTTGTATGGAAAAAACAATTTATCGCTTTTACTTGTACTCATGTAGAATCACCTCCCGAAGTTAATACACTAAACCCTGAACACCTTGAATTAATCTGAAATTTAGAGTATGCACCTGTTAACGGAATACATTCCAAAATCAAGCCTAAATTTACAAAAAGAATAGCAGATTTTTTAGATAAAATATTTTATCTTTACATTCCAATTTATGTTTGCAGGCATTCCGTTTTATTATTTAATTTAATTCAAATATCATTAGATTTAAAGTTTCAAACGAAGGCATTATTCATTTCATGCACTGGTTTTGAAAATGTTACCATTTATCGATTTATAGTTATCGAAAACAAAAAATACCACCAAAGATTTCATAAAGTTCACAATGTGCAAGTGATAAAAAAATACATTATAAAAAGCTAAAATATTCATTGTTTAATAATAAACTTTTAATTCACTATTTTGCAACATCTTTTATAAATATGGTAGAACATGCTTATCGATTTTAATTCTTAACACACCGTGATTGTATTTTTGCAAAACCTTCCTAAATAAATACCTAGACACTTGTCAAGATGGCCCCAACGATCTTGTTCAAAGGTAATTTCTTAAATGGTGGATGATTGTTTATTTGTTCAAATTCTTATCCCTAGTAAAAGACCAGCCAAATTTGTATTTAAAAAAAATATATATATAATAATAATTACACATCGGTAAAAAATCAAAAAAATTAACGAAATTTAAATGTATTAATTCTGACAAATTTCCTACGCATCTGCCCTAGACTCTAGAGACACAGTATCAATAAATATATATATATATAGGAAGGTTTTTGTTTTAGAGAGAACTGTGATGTTTTTTCATTGCTTTATGCGAGTTTTACTTTGTGTTGAATTGAATATTTGTAGTCAATTAATCATTTATTTCTGTGTCTATATGTATATGTATCATTGAAATACATGGTATTTTTTCTTTGTAATGCAAATTGGAATTATCTATAAATACCATTAAGTAGAAAGATTGAAAATTGCAGTTAATTGTTAATAATTCAGATGATTTGTCACTTAACCTAAAAGGTATAAGGTAATAATGTATATGTATGGTAAAAGAGCTTAACGAAATGAGAAATTTAATATTTTGGAAAGGTATTTAAGAGCTGGATAGAATAACTTTATTTTTTAATAGTAGGTACCTACTGCATTTGCTCATCTGGCGATATTTAAGTGCGTGTCTTTTTTTTATGCTTTTGTGGAATATAGTATAGGTTTATTTTTTAAAATCTTAATGAGCAATTATCTATGGAATTTATTTTACGATTCAAAAATACATTTCTTTGTGTTTTATAATATTCATATGTAATAGAAAACTCTTTTAGGCAACATTAAGAATTCTTCATTAAAAATAGTATACATATTAGCCACATCTAAAAATCAATTGAAATACGTAGATTTCTTCTTTTTAAACGGTAACATTTGGATTTAAAGGTTTTATTTTTTCTTCTAGACTGTAGGGCATGAATAGAATTCTTAAAAGTATCATGAAAAAACTTAAGTAGTACAATTCATTCCATAGGTTAAATAAACAGTGTTGCAAGATATAAAAAATCTAATTATTGTTCTATTCCATTCTCTCAATAAATTATTCTGTCATTTCTGCATAACAATTTAATTTTATATTTTTCAGACATTCCTTCTATAATTTAGTGTTATTGAGAAATAATTGCATTTGATCTTGATATCAGATGTTATCAAAATAACACCCTTCGAAATATTATGATTTTATATTTAAATATAATGTTTTTAGCGGTAAGGTGTTGAAATTAAGTTATTTATTCAAATTAATATCTTTTTAATTGCAAGGAGTTATCAATAGTATTTAGTAGGGGAGTTTACGCTCTCTGAGCTATATAAAAGCAGTATTTAAAAAAAACCTCTAGTCATCATAGAGTACAAGTACTTATTTAATATAATTTAATGTGTGATTATTTTTTTTTTAAAAAAAAATCATAATTTTAATGTATACTTAAATAATCGAGTATGTTCAATGTTTTATTATATTTAATCCTCCCCACCCCAAATTTACCCCTTTAAAGGCATGTGGCTGTGCATATCTTTAAGCAAAATCGTCTTTTGTGTATCTAGCCCTTTATAATGAAAGGGTTAACAAAAAAAACTGGCTTAGTAATAAAAAATAAAATGAAATTATCTTTGACTGTCAAAAATACTTTTCGATGGCAACATTTTTGTAATGTTTTTAATGCTAGGCCAGTAATTAAGTTGATATCTGTTAAATACAAATTTCTTTTCATGTTACAATAATGAATCAAGTCTGATAAAATATTCAGTCATGTTAATAATATCTTAAATTTCCACCATAATATGCCTTATTTCATGGTGTTATTGATGAAAATCAATCTTAAAATATTCTACAAATGTGTATACTAAACAAAAGATTTGAATTTTTAAATATGACTATGATAAAACAAAAATATTCCGTGGTAACAAAGATTCGCTTTTATCTGTGGAATTTTATTTAATTATTCGCAAGTACCGACCTGGAATTTTAAGAGTATTTAAATCACAAATTTAAGAAAGGGTGAGTTATAAAATAATATTGTTTTATTTTAAGTGTTTGGAGTAGAGTTAGTTTGTGTATTCACTGTCATCGAATAGAAGAGAAGAATGATTAATTTTGGATTTTGCTATTTATTTGTGTCTTGATCTACAGTGCTAAATAAGTTCCTATTGAAATTTCTTTGTGTCGTAAAAAAAAACTGACAATTGAATGTGGAATTATTAACTTTTTTTAAAAAAGGTTTTCCGCCAATAATCTACCTGTCAATACCAACTGTTTTGCTTTTGTTTAATTAAAAATGGACAGTACCCACTACAATTTTTTTACTATGATAATGATTGCAATAATTCTAGGCTGAATTCAGTGGTAAATACTCTAACTATCGCCCTGGTAAAAGACCACCATTCAGAAACGAAACGTTGCATGAAATGGCTTTAGTCGTGTTTAGTGACCAGATCTGAATAGCCAGGTAATTTTTAACCTTCCTTTTCCCCATCTCCTTCTTTCTCCACTCCCTGCAGCTTCAAAACATACCCCTTTTAGGGATGCCATAGTCTCACTGACTCCGGACAGTTGGGACTGTAAAATTACAAAAAACTGACTTGGATATTTGGATTTGCCTTTTGGTAGTTAAAAAAATCTATTGGAATAAATATTTTACGATTAATAAAATGATTATTTTTATTTTAATGGCAAGACACAATATTATAGCAAAAAAATGAAAATGAATGTAAATTTGATGATAAAATAAAATATTTATTTATTATAAATTTGAAGATTTGATCAGAAAAATATTACACCCATTTAACGTAAATAGTTGACGATGCTTGCATATAAAATAATGTAACTTTTTGTTTTTGAAAATAAATAATTTACTGTCGATAATGAAAATAAAAACCTAGTTGGGTAATCGTAGCAGATGACAAACGTTACAAAAGTGAGCCCACAATGGGCTCACTTTAAAAACTAATTACGTTGAATGTCTAAATTTGTTGTGAAATGAATATTTTACACCCATCCAATGATATACGTAATAGATTATTGTTCGTTTTGACAGTGTGAAATTATTAGATCATAAAATAAATATTATATTATAAGTGACATTGATCATTAATTTCCGTTTATCCGTTTTGGGACTCTAATAATATAAATATAAGCAGGGTGTATAAACAATATTTTCACAAACTTGTGTAAAATTTTGAAACTTATCAATTTTTTACAAAGCTTAATAAAATCCGTGGTCTTAGTTCAATATATGATAAGTGCAAAAATAGTATTTTTGGATAAACACTGAAGAGATAAACCGAAAGAAGTGTGGCGGGCGTGTTCGTATGCTCAAAGTAAGCTCAATTTTAACTCACTTCTGGTGAAATTATCAAACTTTTCAAATTCCGAAATTCTTTATTCAGCCGATAACCAATTTTATAAGTCTGGCTGGGGCCTAGGACTCGAAAGATTTTATGGCAAGTTCAGATGCATGTAATGTAACGTAAATTGTATGGACAGCACACAATCTCGACGTGAATCCTGTTAGTTGATCCATTATTTACGAAATGCTGAATGCAGTTTTTCTGAATAGTGTATTTAGGAACTGAACACACAAGAACGTCAATAGTGAAGAACTGAATTATATAAGAAAAGAAGATTTTTATTACTCGTGTAACTAAAATGTCGGCAAATAAGAGGCCAGTACAAAAACGTTCTGCAAATGCCACTTACTGATTTACATTAATCAGACCTAAAATTTCAAACCAGGATATGTCAGTGAGACATGCAATTTCAGCACATGATAGACTGGCTGTAACACTTTGTTTTTTGGCGATAGGAGATCTGTTCAGCAGCCAGACAAAAGCCGTCCAAACGATCACAGCTAACGCCTTTGTGTTAAAAACTGACAGACGATGGATCAGCCCCTCGTCATATACGAAATTCGCGTTACATTACTTTACACATATGTCATTTCATTGAGTTTCGTGTCGTCTTTGGTTGATATAACTATGATGGCTGTTATCGCATACACAAATGGTTCACCAAACCGAACAAACAGATGAAATTAATTTTAGATTTAGAAGCATAAACGGAAAGTTTTGAACTGTTACCAGAAATGCTATTTACGCACTTGTCCATTAAAAAAAAAAAATTCTCAATTTTTTTTAGTTTGCTGTCAAGAGTCACTCTTACAAAATGAGTGTTTTAAGGTTTTGTCATTTATTTTCTGGGGTGCTTTAATTCTTTGAATGTTGCCAGCCATCCTGACAAACTTATCCCAGTTTTTGTATACGTACACAAGAATAAGCACCATCCAAACTAACGCTACCTCGGAAACAAATTCAGACCTCGAAAGATATCAAATGTTGATTTGTATAATTAAAAAATGATGTAGGTATCGCAGCGAATGTTGAGTCAATTACAGTACTCGCACAGATGCATTACTTGCATGCATCGTGTTTCAAAATTGTTATTCGACTTTAAAACTTTTCGAATGTTTAAATTCGTTGGTTGTATAAACTTGTTGTCCATTTCTCGCTAATAACAATGAGTAGGTATAAGACAAGGCTGTTTTTCAGTGACTTTTCGCAAGGATATCGCTGTTGAAAGTGGATGTATATGCACCGATACACACAATCATAAGTTTGTGTTTGGGTCAACTCTAACTGCGTGACCTACATCTATCCCAACTATTTGAGATTAAAACATATAGGAAAGTGACTTCTCTATTACAAAAATGTGAAAAACTTCATATTCTATATTTTAGCCGTAATTCTATTCAAAGATTGTTGGCAACGAACCAGGAAAGTTAATTCGTTAATGTCTTGGATATTTCAAACCTCACTTCAATTGATTACCATAAAATCGTCGATCACCACCATATTGAATGTTTTGACATTTAAACTGCGTCCGAATAACGCCAATTCCTGACCCGTTTCAGCTTTTGTGCAAATTGTAAACACAATTTGATCAGAAGCCAAAAAAGGGCTGAGAATCGGTATTCAACGGGGAACGTTAAAATGTGAAAAATACAAAATGGCGCTGATCGTGAAATGCGATGGAGTTGAAACACTACAACCTAGGCATTTATATTAACAGATTTTTCATTGCATAAACTCGTTAACTAACAAGTAATAGCTGAATAATTTTTACAGGGCTGTTTAGTGATAAATACATGATAAGTTTAATTAATATAACGCAGTCATATTACATTGTAACGCAATGCATATTGAATTTGTGCAAATTTCAACTGAATCACCCATACTTTTAAACAAAACATTGATTACTTCTGTATCAGTTTATATTGTACCTTAGATTTGAAATGTCACCACTAATAAACATGATTTTGTTCCAAAACTATTTATTTTTATTATTCAAAACCTTTTTTATTATACCTTCCTCCTCTCCTGTTTATTATCCCCACTGAACAGATAATCCCTAGAAGTGTGATTTATACCGATTCGGAAGAAAAATTCACACAAGACCTTTTACTCCTAGGCCATAGACAGGCCAATGAAATTGATATCTATTCAAGAATTTCAACATATGAAAATGTTTGATTAATTTCGCCAAAAGTAAGGAAAACTTGAACTTACTTCGGCCACAAACACGTCCACAACACACCTCTATCAGTTCATTTCTTCAGTTCCATGGTCGAATGGTAAGACCCTCAACTACGAATCCAAAGGTCGTGGGTTCAAACCCGGCGTGCGCAAATAACTGTTATTAAATGAATATGTGTCATAACACATTTAATTCATATCAAATAATATATAGTATATTTGCGGCACGTTCCAGAGTGGTAGATACTCCAAGTATCTCCCTGGTGAAAGATCACCATTCAGAATCAAAACGTTGCTTGTTTGAAATTGGCCTTAGCCGTGTTTAGTGACCAGATCTAAATAGCCAGGTACTTTCCGACCCTGCTCTTCCCCATCTCCTTCCCCTCCCCACTACCTCCAGCCTCACAACATACCCCGATTGGGAATGCCAAAGTCTCACTAGCTCTAGACGGTTGAAAGCAGTTGAGACTCTTGTGCGGTATTCACTATAAAAACAAAAAATAAAATAAATCTCTTAGATACGAGTATTTCTTCTTCTTCAACACCCAGCTGGCGTCCGATCCTGGATGGCTCTTCTCTACCTAAAGCCTGCGGTCCTCTTCAGATCGTTAGCCCATCTCATCTGTGGGTAACCTCGGCCCCCGCTTTCCCAGCCAAGAACGCCATCCCATAAAATATTGTGGTTCCAACAGTCATCTTTTTAATCGTGCCACATGTCCATAAGAGTTCCACTTGAGGTTGGAGATTATGTTAGTGACATCGGCCACTTTAGACTTGCTCCTTATCCACTTATTCATTTTTCTATTTTGCAGGGAGATATAGCTGGCGCAACGAGAGTTGAAACAAACAATACATGCATAGCGTTGGGTTTATTGTGTATCGGTATACGCTCCGGTGGCAATGTATTTACGATGTGTCATAAAGAAAGAGCCCTTTGTCTTGTTTACGCCTACTTATTGCCACTAGTGGAAAAGGGACAGCGAGTGTTTATGTTGATATTGTAAATGCACTTAAAGCGTGTCCTATTCATTCAGTTCGACATGCTGTACGTAAGCTATGCATCTGTGTGAGTATTGGCCAGCACCAACTCTCGAGGTGAGACCTATACTTGGCAGGCTCTTTGTGTGGTTGCCATTCTCGTCACAACTTTTTTTGGTTAGAGTCCATGTTTGCGTTCCGAACGTTAAAACTAGTAGTGTGAGGTGATGAGTTATCTTCTTGTTTTTTACTAAGTTTGCTGAAGGTGGCCCATCCGAATCTTCCTTTTCTCTCAATTTTACTGATCTGGTTTTCTTTACCTAGTTTCAGCACTCGACACAAGTAAATGTATTGATCTACATATTTTAAAGATGTTTCTCTTACGCTAATGTGCGGGTCTTTGTAGTACAGTTGAATATTCCTAGATTGTTCATCGAGTTCATTCACCTCAGATCTTCCTAGATACATAGAACAGAATTACATTTTTCAAACACATTCAGAATCGTATTTAAACACCATTAGCTTTTTTTATTTTTATTTTATTCATTGCATTTAAAAAATTGCACTTGCTTTTTTAACAAAGAAGAATCATCTCAATAAAAATTATTTATCCCAAAATTAAATATGTAAACATACTAGACAAGTTAGTAGTAGTTACCCGTAGCGGTAAGTAAAATTCGTGGGCTGGCCATTTAAAGTCAGCCATAAGGAAAAAGAGCGAGATAAAATAGTCTCTGTTTTATTTATTTTTTCTAGGCGATGCTATTAGCAGTTACTAATCAACCGTGTGAAATATTTGACTACTCACAAAATATTTTTTTTCTTTGTCGATTGAAATATTTTCATTGTTAGCCGACTTATACACAGACCCATAAATTGATCTTAAACATAATTTAAAAAAATACAATAAAATTCCAGTAAAATGCAAACCATTAATAGGTATTTGAATCACAGAAGGACACAGAAGAATTTCAGAAAAGAAGAAATTTGCAATAATAACCTAACGTATTAGAACGTGGCAAAGGTCCTGCCTAATCCTGCAGGGACCGAGGATGTTCCGTCCAGAACTGGAGCGTTGCACAGAGTAGCTAGCAACAAATTATTTTGCATACTTATTTGAATACGATTGAAATGGAAGTGCGTTTAATAATATCATTTTTATTTTGACAAACAAAATTATTGCTTTATTTTACTCGAATACACAAAATAAACGTAGTTTGCTTGAACACACGAAATGAATGCTTTATTTTAACATCACTGTTTTTTATTGCCAGTGCATTCTACGCGAAATACTGAATACAGAATGTGAAAAACTCTTACGATTTAATGAACGCCTTAAATATCAATGTCTTTGCACAACAGTTTATTATAAAAGAACAATCTCCACACATCATAATACTAAATCGAGCGTATACCTCGTGCTCAAAATTGAAATTCTATAGCACCAAATGCATAACATATTATGTACATGAACATTACCTAGTTGATACAGTTAAATATTACATCAATCGATAAACAATTTAGAATCAAACAGCCGTAATTTCACGTTAACAACATTAAGGCAGTCGACAAGAGCAAAATTAGAAGAATGTGACAATGAATATTTTATGTCTAGACTCACTTTTGACATAAGGCGTTTGGTAATCCAACCACTAAAACTCGCAATTCTCGAAAATATGGTCCCAAAACAAAAATATTATTGCATTCATATTATATATAGCACGCCATATAAAAATTCCGTCAATTCGTGTTACGGCAATGCGGGTGTCTTTTATTATTGTCTGGCTGTAAATAGGCGAAATTAGGCAATTCCACAAATGCACCGAGTGGCACCATCAGTACCCACAGTGAGTAGACTTTTAAAAGTGCGACAAATGAGATGTTTAATACAAAAGCGTCCGTCCCAGTGATGGGATATTCAGAGACAACCAAATGCAGATAAAGATACCAATGCAAAACACAGAAAGCTTTCCACTCTTGTTTAATATTCGGTATACAAGGCCTGTTCAAAAGAAAAGGTGAATTTTAAGTTTTCGCAGGCTGTGTACATTCGACTATCGTTTTTTTTTGTTATGTTGGTACACATATGTTTATCATATGTTAGCATTATCAGACATTTTTTGGATTGGTGGTTTGTTTTGACAACTGGAAAGGTTAGTCACGTTTTTGTGTGTTCTTCGATTTTTTGCTTTTGAAAAAATGGATCAAAGAATAAAATCCATGATTTGTTTTTCCACAACTCCAGGACGCTCATCGTCATTAACATCTTCTCGGCCTTCTGTAAAGCGCTTGTACCACTTATAAACACTTTTTTGAGACAAAGTAGACTCGCCGAATGCCACAGTCAACATTTTAAGCGCGTTGGAGCACTTTATTCCATGTTTAACGCAAAATTTAATACATGTTCTTTGATAAATTATTTTCAAAAGTGTAAAATCGAAGAACACAAATAAACGTGACTAACCTTTCTAGTTGTCAAAAACAAACCACTAATCCAAAACGGCTGATAATGCTAACATATGATAAACATATGTGTACCAACATTAACAAAAACAATAATCGAATGTACACAGCCCGCGAAAATTCAAAAACACCTTTTATTTTGAACAGGCCTCGTACATTTGATAGAGCATGCAAGACAAAGCATGAACAAATTTTTTGAAAAGTCATTTTAAGTGCGTTGGAGCACTTTATTCCATTTTTAACGCAAAATTTAATACATATTCTTTGATCCATTTTTTCAAAAAGTAAAAGATCGAAGAACAAACTTCGATATTAGTATATTTTGCAATATTTTTTCGTGCATTTGGTCATATGTTCAGCGGCGGTTTGTTACTCTTTAATGTGTTAAGATTGAAAAATATGACGTCATTGACGTTGTTGTAGCTGAAAATGATTTCAAAAATATATTATTATTCAATTTTTCGTAAGAACATTTTCAGTTTTGGTGGTAATATTGTATTTTTCAATCTTAAATCGCGAGTCAGCACTGCATATGTGTGAAAGGTCGTCAAATCGCATTGAATACGACATGACTTATTTCATAATCATCGAGACTCCTCGTAAATCTGAGGCACATTTCTCAAAGTATTTGGAAGAAAAGTAGCTGGAAAAAAAAAAAATTACGTCGCTAGGGGAGTTGTCACAACCTTCAAGATCACTATAACCGAATTGCAGGGTACATAAATTGAACTAATTACTCTAAATTAGGTACTTTCTTAATAAGTACTCTAAAATGGACGTAGTTGTGCAAAAAGCGTCCAACCCACAATTTACCAAAATCGAGTTTAACATTTTTTCGTATAGACAAATTCGAGATTTCTATCTGCGGAAAACATCCAAGCTCTAAATGCAATAGATTTTTGAAAATTCAATTTTTTACTAACGCACATTGTAGATTAAGTTAAATTGAAGTTTAAAAACATTAAAATATAAGATAACAAAGGAAATACATTTTTTTTTTTGAATAAATGCATTGATAGACTATAATAATGCTCATAAAGAAAAAAAAACACTGATATTCACTTTACAAATGCCGATTACGCATATTAATGCTTTTGTATTGTCATATTTTCAAATGTCTTTTTCTCAGTTTCATCTTTTTACGTCCAAATATTCCTGTTATTAAAAAAAAAAATTAATGGTTGTAGAATAATAAGTTTTCGAAAGATGTCAGGGGTTAGCAGTCCATAACGGAGTTCTGATACCAACACTGACTTACGCCTTTTTCTCGGTTTTATCTTTTTGGGGTTGGACGCTTTCTGCATAACTACGTCCAAATGAACCACGAATTCGAAAAACTAATTGAACCAATTCAATCGTTATATTTTGTAGGTCCCCAACACCGTGATGACCTGAATATATTGAAAGAATGCCAGAAAATTATGATCGTTGCCCCATATGGCCGAGGGAGAGGCGGACTGGAGGCTGAAGGTGAATAGCGAAGGACAGCAGCCAGTGGAGAGCATTTGCGGAAGGGACCAAATCCCACCCCGGGACCAAGCGGCATGATGATTAAACTAGGGGTACGTGGTTTGGAAGGGGGTATTTGACCTCCGGATATATGTTTAAAGGAGCCCTGAACTCCTCCACGCTTAATATAAACTCCGGGCTTGGCTCGCCGCTGGACGGTTTGGGGCAGCCGGGAATCAAATTGAGCCGCAGGATTGCGGGATTCGCTTTCGACATCTCGCTTGAGCAAACAGACATTTTGGGGACAATCGCTTCGAGAGATTCACCTCTCTTGTTGCCTATCACCTGGAAAAAGAAGAGAGAGCATTAGAAAGGTTAGAGCTATAGCTACTAGTAATACAGCACCCTTGAGATAAGTTTTCACAAAAACGGCGCTATAAAAATGATACAAATATTGTTATTTTTAAGAGTCAGCACCCAAAAATAGACACTTTTTGGTTTTCTAGTACAAGCAATACTACAAATTTTTCATGTGTTAATTCTATATGGGTAGTTAGAAAAATGTCTATGGTTTCCAGTGAATACAATTATTAAACAGTAATCTTTGAAGTTGTTATGAAAAGCATACTAGAATTCCAAACACAAGAACTTTGTTCTTTATGGTGAGGAACAGCTTATGTTTATTTTGAAATACACTGTGCAAAAATTGTAACAATTACCTTAAATATTATTATAAAAAAAAAAATTATATTAAATTTTTTAAAAAAAATTTCTTTTTTAGGTAAAACGTTAAAAAATGCCTTTCATTTCAAAACTGCACCTTTTTCTGACAACTTAGTATGTTTTTCGTAGTATTTAAAGGATTACAGTTGTAAAATTGTATTCACTGGAAACCTCGGAAAAAAATTGCTACGAGTAATTTGAAAAATACTCATAGAAAATTTTCAGATACATCATTTGTAGGATTGCTTGTATTAGAACACTAGAAAGTAACGTTTAGTGTCATTTTTGAGTGCTGACCCTTAATGCAATTCGAAATTCCATTAGAAGGCAGAACAATAAATACCACCATTAAAGAAACTATCAATAAAAATTTAAAAAAATTATGGGTCACGCAATTAGAGTTGACTCAAACAAGACAAACTTAGGATTGATTATATTTGGATAATTTGTATAGCGCCGTTTTTGTGAAAAATCACCTCAAGGAAGCTGTAATTGTGTGTAAGTGTGGATTGTGTGTATTGATGCATGTGTATACACACACTTCCGACAGAGATGTCCTTGCCAAACGTCACTGAGAAACAGCATTTTTTTTTGCTTACGCCTACTTATTGCTATTAGTGAGAAAGGAACAACAAGTGCATACGATAATCAAAATGAAATATTTTAAAAGTTTTACAGTGCGTTTTGTTTTATTATATTAACTTTTTTGAATTTCACTGGATTTAACTTTTCTGAAGTTGAATAATAAATTCGAAACATGCTGTATGCAAGCAATGCATCTGTGTGAGTACAGTGGTCGACTCAACATTCAGTTTCGTCCGAGAATCGATACAATTTTTTTTCTTTTTCAACAATAATTGAAAAACATGAAACAAACAACATGGCGTCTTGTCTTTTTTTTTTACAGTTATATGAATATTTGAAAGCTCATGATGGAAACGACAATGAAAAAAATTACACTGACCTAAATAATCTAGATAGAAAAAGGTAACATCTAGCATACAGCAAAAAATAGAAATGACTGAAATAAAAACATAAAAATTGACATAGTTACCTGTACAGAGAGCTTCTTGAAATTCTTTTTGCTACCAGATATGGAGAGTGGTCATCGTACCACTGCTGTATTTCATCAATGCTAATAGTCTTCAAGCACTCAATCTGAAATCACAAAAACAATCAATTTTAAAGGGTATGAAATGTAGGCGTTGAGTAAGTACCCAAGCACATAAAAAGCCTAGAAAGACAGAAGAAAAGTAACGGTACCTACCCAACCAACGCAGTTTTTATACCAACTTCAAATGGATAGATTTGAGTTTTGTCTATGGCTGAAAATAAATGTGAGGACTAGACATAAATTTGTTGGTTTTACAACTGACATTTGGAGAGTTTTTCGCACTTCTGTAATTTATTTAATTTCACGGGGGGGTTGCATACGGAGAAATAATATTGGGCGTTCGGGCATTCCCGTCAAGTCAAAGTCAAAGTAAGACAAAGTCACCCGGAGAGGAATGACGTGACGTGTTTTGCTAACTTTTTATGCTTAAAGGAATAAAATGGCTGAAATATGCAATTTAATTTATTTAATTTATATAATTCAATGTCTAGTGATGGCATTTGGAAAGTGAAAAAGTATTTTCTATTTTGACCATATTCTTGGATTAGTGAAAATGGATGAATTGTAGGTTAGGTTATATTAGTTGCGTTGCAAATGTTGGGTTAGGTTAGATTAGGTTAATACATATAATTCTATGTCTAGTGATGACATTTGGCAAGTGATAAAGAATTTTCTATTTTGACAATATTCTGGGATTAGTGGAAATGGATGAATTGTAGGTTAGGTTATATTAGTTGCGTTGCAAATGTTGGGTTAGGTTAGGTTCAAAATAAGTTTAGTAAAGACCTGTGTGCGAAAGGAAGAACGGAATGAGTCAATAAACGCAGGTTTTCAAGAGAGCCAAAACAAAGTTTAGGAATTTTGTTTTTTGTATGTAATTATGTCATGTCCTTTTTCAAAGAATAATAGCATATTATTTTATTTTCTGTTCATCTCATTTTTCCTTGCTAGATATGTATCTAAGGAACAATTCTGCATACTTAAGTCAAAACTTGATTTTCTTGACTCATTCCATGCATCCTTTGGCACATAGATATTAATTGTGTTATAAGTGTTAGATTTGGTTAGGTTCGACATAATATTAGTCTACATTAGTTGTGTTACAGATGCTAATGGGTTGAGTTCAGAGTTACCTCCTCCGCCAGCCTGTTGAAGCTGTACTCCGCCGAGCTGATCTCGCTCCAGTTCCGGATGAACTCGTCCTTCAGCTCCACGTCCACGCATCTCTTCATCTTGATGAGGGCCTGGCGGGTCTGCTCGAAGGTCTTCAGGGGGAGCTTCTTCACGTCCTCGCCGAAGGAGGCCAGGAAGCTCTCTATGCGTTCATCCACGTGGTCGGCACTGAGATAAGAGATTCATAGTTATTTATCTAGGTTAACTTACCCCAATTGGTCATACCTGCAATTTTTTTTGTTTTAGATATTAACCTCTAGTGTGCCGGAGTGTCCTATAGGACGCGGGCATTCATCATTATATTTTCAGGAGTTTTTATCCTTTAACCGCTTCATGCTTTTGAACGAGTCACGCTCGCGCACTAAATGCGTTACAATTTCTGCTAGCCCGAGTGACGCTCGCCTGTTTCGACTCGCAGCGTTCTATTTTTAGCTAACACGAGTGACGGTCGTCAATATTAGCGATGTATTTTACGCAGTTTGAATTTGCCTGCAGTTGAGATCGGTCGTGTTTTTGAGCTGCTTATTTCGTTTTTACTATATTGTGTTCATATTTTCGTGTATTTATAAATGCAAATACATCGTTTTATTAAAAAAAAAAAAATATATCATAATCAATTTGAAATTAAATATGCTTAAATTTTTATATTTGAATTGAAAAGTGTATAAACTTTGAATAAAACATTTTTAAAAACCTGATGTTTTTTAAACACTTTTTATAAAAAAAACCCTAGCATTAAGCGGTTAAAATCTGTTGTTGAGGGAGCAAAAAACCAATTCTTCGAATATGACATGCAATTTGAAAAAAATATACAAAAACATTATCTGGGAAGATAGCGTAATTGACAACAACATCATTTTATTTATTAATTGTTATGAGTTATTATGAAATTACAGTCAGCAAATTAAAATTTTTGTCCGAGGTCAAACACATTAAACTAAGTATTAAAAATATGATTCAAAGCAATTATATTAACTATAACTTGAGACAATTCAAAATTGTCACTGTGGCACCGTTTTCTTTCTAGAGGTTCTTTCTTCTATCTGATAAAATAGTAGAGGACAATAAACTCTGAATTAAGGTTGATGAATGTACTGTCCTGAACAGTTTGCCAATTGCCTGACGAATCTGAAATGAAGCGCATACCTGTACTTCTCCACCTGCGTATTGACAGTGACTGAGAATCCTAGGACACCAAAGGTGCTCCTCAGCAGACAGAAAACGTTGTAGCCCAGCTGCTCCTTGGTGCGAAGGGTGTCAAACAGTGGCTCCTCCATCAACATCTGCAATAATCAATTCAAATTAAAAAGACAAGATAACATTTATGAAATGTATTAGTTGTACAACTTTGCTTCCGCTGTTTTTTTTTTGAAGTTCAAGGCTTTATTGTAAAAAACTGGTTATACATTTATGATTCAAAGTATTGCCCATCGCTAACCACTACTTTCTCCCATCTTTTGGGCAGTGAAAGAATCCCGCATTGAAAAAACTGGTCGTCTTTTGAAGCGATCCACGAATCGATCCAATTTTTTACTTCTTCATGAAACCGGAAGTACTGGTTAGCCAGATCGTGTGTCATTGATCGAAACAAGTGATAGTGACAAGTCGGACGGAGCAACGTCTGGAGAAT
This sequence comes from Drusus annulatus, assembly GCA_022651775.1. Classification (NCBI taxonomy): domain Eukaryota; kingdom Metazoa; phylum Arthropoda; class Insecta; order Trichoptera; family Limnephilidae; genus Drusus; species Drusus annulatus. Next base: position 215,137 of record JAGWCC010000497.1, on the reverse strand, counting down.
ACGGGGGAGCGGGGTAGGACTTCCCATTTTAACGTTTCCAAGTATGTCTTGACCACTCTTTCGCAACATGGGGTCGAGCATTGTCACACTGCAACTTCCGCAAATTACTAGAATTTGGCTCGTAAACTGACATTTTCAATCGAGAATAACTTTATGATGCAGACACAAATGGGCTTATATTTCTATGGGGTTATGTTGACAGATGCCTAAGTTTATTGCATGACGTCTATGATCTTTTTATTTCAAACACTGCTTACCGCTAAAGCTATCTATAGGAAAACGGCAGGAAGCAAAGTGGTACACCTAATATATAAAAATAATATGTTTTTGGATAATTTTTATAGCACCATTTTTGTGAAATATCACCCAAGGGTTGCTATATGTCCCTTTTTAATATTTTCCTCGTAAACTCTCTGCTTCCTTCCCAAACCCTTTTTCTATTCCTTCCTTGGGTAACTTCCCACCAATTGAATGACTGGACACTAGAGAATTGTTTTTTAGATATATTTCGGTAGCTTAACTGAAGAAAAATGCTTCCAAAACCGACTGCTTAAATAAACTTTGTAGTTAAAACAGAGAATTTGCTTTTTACAAATCTATTGTGTATTTTTATGCAAGAGTCCCATAGCTAAGAACCAGTTGGGATTAATGATACTCCCAAATAAACCATTATTGTTAAGGATGCAAGAAAAATGATTTTTGAATCAAGGTGAAATAAAAATCTTTAAAAAACATTTCTATTCTACAAAAAGCGTGGTGATTCTTTCTGCATGTTGGCAGTGGATGATGAATGCTTACAACGATAGTTTCAATGATGCAGGACTCCCTCAGGCTGTAGACTCCACTCTGGTAGTAGTTGGTGATGTTGCTATTCCCATTTTCCTTGTTCAGGCCAATCACGCGGCAGAACTTGGAGCCGGCGGGGATTTCCAAGACTCGAACCTGGAAATTAATTTAACACACAAGAGACATTTGAAACAATGTAAAAGCTGGGTATACAAGAACTAGAGTCTAAAATGGCGGTGTCACAGATTAAGCATTTATACAGATAGGAAATCTTCTGTCTAACGGTTCAAACCCCAAACGAACCAAGCAACTATGTACGAGGCCTGTTCAAAAGAAAAGGTGAATTTTGAATTTTCGCGGGCTGTGTACATTCGATTATCGTTTTTTTTTTTGTTATGTTGGTACACATATGTTTATCATATGTTAGCATTATCAGCCATTTTGGATTAGTGGTATGTTTTTGACAACTGGAAAGGTTAGTCACGTTTTTGTGTGTTTTTCGATTTTTTTACTTTTGAAAAAAATGGATGGCTATGAACATACTTAATATGGGTAAAAACTCTCTGAGGAAGTTAGAAAGATTAATTCTATCAGAACACTGTCACCTCGGGAGACACACGCAGCTGTTGGGAGTGGAAGGCACCAATAGCTGTAGGAAATGTGAATAGGCTGAAGAAAGACTTATCCGTCTAGGGTGATAATGTCCCACCTTGATGGGAAGAAGTATCAGATACTTGGGGAGTTGAATACCATGTTGTGTAAATTGTTTAATTACTATGTATCATAACACATTTAATTCATATAAAATAATATATAGTATATTTGCGGCACGTTCCAGAGTGGTGGATACCAAGTATCGCCCTGGTGAAAGACCACTATTCAGAATCGAAACGTTATGGTCGAGTGGTAAGCCAAACGGCTTTTAGCCGTGTTTGGTCAGACCAAATGGTAGATACTTACTAAAGCCACATACAGAATCCTTGAAATGGCCTTTTGGTGACCAGATTCTTCCTCTTCCTCATCTCCTTCCCCTCCCTACTGCCTTCAGCCTCACAACATACCCAAATTGGGGATGCCATAGTCTAACTGGCTCCAGACGGTTGGGAACAGTTGGAACTCTTGTGCAGTGTTCACTATAAAAAAATAAAAATAAATTAACATAATCTGACTAACTAAACTTTGCCTACCTTGGGTTTTTCTTCTTCCTTAAGCAACTTCCAGTCCAGGTTACTCCGCATGGTGGTGCCCAGCGCCAAGGCATCTTCCTTCATCAGGTTGCCCTGCACCAGCATCTGCACCAGCAGCTTCTCGAGGAAGCGTTCTCCGATGGCCTCCACGTCCTCGTACCTGATCTGCGCCAGGGCCTCCAGCTTCTGCATGTTGGTCCAGTAGGTATCCAGCGTGAGGGCGAATCTGACATCTCTAATCACCCAATTGTATAAAGAGAACGATATTGATTTAATGTTACAAAAGAAATCCATAAAATTTGGTGGCTGAAAAAAATCAATGCGCTTTATGACCTTCAAATTAATTTTTTCCTCAATTTACAATTTAAAATAATTATATATTATGCTGTTCCAAACTTGTTTTTCGACTTCAGAAAAAATAAAATTCAGTACAATTTAAAATAAGTTAATTATAAATAAAACAAAAATAACACACTGGAAAATTTTTCGAATTGAAACTGTAATTTTTTTTAAATATTCAAATTCAATGATCGAATAAAATTGTTGTCGTTTTTTCGCTAATAATAATAAATAGGCATAAGCAAGACAAAAGGCTGTTTCTCAGTGACATTTAGCAAGGACCTCACTGTCAGAAATGAATACATATGCACCAATTTATATATTTTTTACATTAACTCCGCACAGGAGGCCCTGAGAGAAATAATTTTTCTCAGGACCTGTGTCAACTTTGGGGATTCTGTGTGTAGGGTTCTTTTGAGGAAAAGAAGAGTGAAACTAGGTCTTGAAGAGGCCCATGTTGTAGGAGGGAAGAAGCACAGAGGCCGGCAAATCGTTCCACAGCCGAGCTGTTGAACACAAGAACGAGTCGTAGAAGCAGCCCATTCTCATGCATCGAACGTCAACCGTGTACAAATGTCGGGCCCGCATTTGGTTTCCCGACTGTGCACCGGTGCCCAAGGGGTAAATGACGCAAGTTCTTTGGAGCATTTTTCATTGAAATACCGGTAGAAAAGAGACAGCATTCCTACCTGACGTCGGCATTCCAAAGATTGCAATCCGTTGGTTAAGATAGGAGAATCAAATTTATACACACAATTCTAAGTTTGTGTGGTTAGGTTAGGTTAAACTAACTTTAACAACTCAACTAACTGCAGGACCAGCCAAATTCGAACAAACAATGAGAAACTGTTTCTTTTGTATGGCCAGGGAACATCTACTAAAGTTTCCCGTCAAACGAACCGCAACATATTATTATGAGGTTTATTATTGGGTAATGACTTACTTGACTAGTTTGGACGGCTTGTAGATGGAGTTGTGGTACTGCTTGGACTGGATATCCTTGATGGCCATAAATAGTGGCTCCGATAGAGACTGCCGGTAATCCCTCATCGTTTTAGTGATCACGTCGGCCAATATCTAGAAGCATACATTCGTTGGATGATTTGGTCTAGTGGAGTTGCATCGTAACATTGACTGTGAGAAAAAGTATCATTGAGCGATTTTTCATGTGGTCTTTTTTTTTAAGAAAGACAAACATTCCCGAGCTTAGAATGACCTGAAATTTTTTTAATTTTTTCTACTTCCGTAGTGGAAAATAATGTTTGCAAATGATGGAGGACCAGCAACGCCTGGGTAAAAAAAAAAAGTTTCTAAATAAATGAACGGATTTTGTGTTGTTTGTGTTCCTCAGAGCAATAATATACTAAGAGGGATAGCTTTGCAAAACAGTGTAGTCAGGATTGTTGATTTTTACCTGACTCGGGCGTGGCTAGAGTTTTCATGGACACACCTTTTTACGTCCATTCATGGCACATGTCGACTAACAAAACCTAGTGGGCAGAGTCGCCGGTGATGCGGGAGACGGAAAACACGCTTACATACCTAAAAGTGGTGCAATATTATGTGAAAACTTGTCCTGTCTCTTTCTCTCTCGCAGTTTACGACGTAAGAACCCGGAGAAAGTGATTTATCGTAAATTTGTATAGGTTGGGTAAAAATATTTAACTCTCTTCATATATATTTTTACTCCAAGCTCGTGCCCTATAGCCTTCAAGCGTGAACATATTAAAAAAAAATATATATATTTATATTGTCATGCAAAAAAGGCGGTTCTGGTAATAGACAGTTTTGAAGACTGATGGATCGTCCAAAGTTTACCATTTTCGGAAAACTTAGAGACAATATGGCGTCTTACATATTGATTTACTTTACTTTAAAATTTAAAAGGAAATTACGCTGTGAGCTGAAAATAGTTGCATCTGAAAATAGGAAGCAGAAAAATCGGTGCAATATATTCACCAGAGCTCAACGTTTGAGAGTTTTTGCTATAGTCAGAATTTCGCCGGCTCTACAGTTGAGATAAGCCAGAGTTTGAAGAACGCGACTCACCGGTAGCTTCTGGCTGAACCCGCTGAGGCGGATGCACAGCCCCTTCTCGTGGGGGTACATGTTGTGCGAGAGTCGCGCCATGTCGGCGGCGTACAGCTTCTCCGTCAGCATCTGCTTCAGGATCTGGCACCAGATGTCCAGCAGGCAGGAGCTGAGGAGTCACACACAATGTCGCCGCTATTAAACAGCATAGAGCGGTAGACACTCTCGATGCCTGGTAAAGGATCACCATTCGGAAACATAGAGGTGGTTGAATCGCTAAATGGCGCTGCATAAAGTTGACCGTTTAATATAATAATAATAAAGCTTTTATTCCAGAAGGTATGCAGGAGTAGTGCAATGCAATACATTCCATAATAGAGAAGTTGAGTGAAAAATATTATGACTAAATATGTGCATGTAGATCGAAAAACACAGATTCTGAATATATATGTATATTTCCATATTATTATTCCCAGAATTAATAAACCCTTCTTGAAAATTAGTTAAAACGCCATAAAATAGAAACGCTTCATATTAGTCGAGCGTCAAATGTACCGTTTTCGTACGATGCGATGCCGCGAAGTAAATGGCGGTGAACCATTTTTTACGTAAAATTTCATTTCTTGGAATGATTGTAAATTGCAGTAATGCTTGTATTTTTACACATTAGTACGATGCAATAGCAAGACGTATTATCTCCTGACATTTTATAAGGTTTTGTTAAATTAAAAGCGGTAAAATTGAAGAAAAAACACAAAATAACAAATATGCAACTGACAGCTGGATAACGACAATGTGCGATGTCAAATATAAGTACCGTGTGGTGCCCCTTCTGAAGGTACAAAACGCGTCACGCACCCACCCCGCTCCTTACCTCTGAGATATTGCCGTTTTGGCTGCGTGTACAAAATTCAAACTTTGAGAATTAATTTAACTATAAAAACTAACTTAAAAAAAAAAAAAAAATACCTATATTTAAGTTTGAAGGTGGATATTGATAAAAAAATATAAAAAAATGGACTCAACTTCCTTATTGGTAAAAATACATAAAATAAAGTTGTTATACACATTTACAAAATAATAAAGAATAAATTTTTTTACACATAAATTTATAGGAAAAAATAAAAATAATAAATGTGAAAATTGTTAATGGAGGATATTAGGTCTCATGTCTACAGAAGGTCATCAAGAGGGAGTCTATCCAGGCAGCGTTAAGATTGATGGGGCCAATATCTTACTCCAATGAGCTTCTATGCTAGAATTCGAGATCTGACGGGGTACCATGATGAGGTCATTTCCAGAGTTGTTGATCATTTTTCTCATTTATTATTATAAGTCACTAGATATGAATATCCAACCTTCCTCTTCCCTCTCTCCTTCCCCTTCAGCCCTACAACACACCTCCAATGTGGCATTGCAATAGTCCCACTAGCTCCGGGCAATTAGGACTCGTGTGCCGTAATCATTTTTTTTTGTTGTTGTATGAATAGAGCGGTTATTTAAAAATACAAGATTGTTGAACAGAAATAAGTGGAAGGTCTAAAGGCTACTGCAGGTGGATAAAAGATTGATTCAAAATTATAAGCTAGTGTATTAAAATATAGCTGAAATTAACTAGATATTCAAATCAACTTACTCTTTGCAAGACTTCATAACAATGGGCGAAATCAAATTAATATTGATGAAGGCGTTTGGCAGTCTGAACTTGTGGTCAGGTTTATACCAGAGTTCCAGGAGGCCATCGTTGACCAGGAGTGTCGGAGGAGCGTCCAAGATACTCCTGATAGTATCCGTCCTGACTTTCTGAGCCTCAGCTTTCATCTGCAAAGCTTTCTTCTCTTCGTCAGAGACTTCCGGAACTTCGGACCTTGTGGATCTGCTTCTTGCCGGCTTTGGTTCTGGAACACGCTTTTGTTTTCTTTCCGGGAACTGATGCTGGTACCGCTGCAGGTTCCGATGGATTGTCCCCGGTTCCAATAAGCTCCGTCACTTTTGAAGGGAGGGAAATGAGATCGAAGTTGTCGGTGATGAAGATGTTTGCTTCGGGTAGATGGAATGTTTCGTACGGCGATATTTCTTTCCAGCGTTTCATGTCGGCTTCGGGAATTTCTGGAGAAAGGGTTATAGCTTTATAAACACTTGAATAATATAGATTTCTTATAAATAAGTTTTTTTTTTTGCTACAAATTATAAATGCTAACGTAAATCTACCGCGCTAGGTGTAGCCACAGTAATAAGGTGAAATATTACAATACAAGGATATTGACAGTTGTTATAGGTTATATTACATAATAATACTGTTATATTTCCAGCCGGGCATTGTGGGTTCAATTCCTCTGCTGGCTAGGTCCTCTCCATCATTGCAAAAGCAAAGTCTCACACTTATTATGGAAATGTTTGTCTTTCTTTATAAAAAAGATGATAGAATGATGTAATACAATTTTAGTAATTTATATTATAAGTAGCTAAATTTAAACTTTATAATGGAGTAAAGTTTGATTGAAACCTAACAAACCCAACTAGTTTGGTAGCCACCTCTGGTCTGTGTCCCCTAGATATGTAACAAATCTCTCTCCCTTATCTTAACAGACAGATAGAAAGCGTTTGTTCTACAGCTAATTCAATCTAAGGTGCTCCGAAAACCTAACGTTGTTGAATCCAATGATTATGAGTATCTTACCAGTCTTCTTATATTCAGTTCCGAACCACTCTTCAACCTGGTCGTACTCTGGTGGTTCTTCGTGCTCCTGGGAGACTACCATTATGTTAACCCTCTCCGGCACCATGCAGTCCAGCACGTAGGTAATGTCCTGAAAAAACAATAAAACATATAAATTCAACATCAGTCGAAAGGAAAAGTCTCTCTAGTAGCAGGAGTTTTTCAAATATTGTCAGGTTATTCGTAACCCGAGAATGTTTGTCTCTTTTTTAAATAAATAAAAATAATGCCTTCCCCTTTATTCATGCAACAAAAATTGTAACAAAACACCTTCTTTCCACTTGTGTTGTCAATTAACATTCACGCTGCTACGGGCATACATGTGGCCGATGAGTGAACTAAAAAATAGTTCAATCCTTCCTCTCACTGTCATCTTCTGGTGACTAGTGAAAACTTCTGATTTGTTTAAATAAAGCGGATTGAAACTGAAGATGATTCGAAATGCCGTCCAGTCATTTGAATTTCGAAACTTAGTACCGCTGTCTCTAGCGTTGTGTGCGTGAGGTCATCTTATATGATTTCAGTTTATTCGTCGATAAGTACACTCGTAATCACATAAACACTGTGTTGGTATGTGTAAGCAGTGGTGATACGCAGATTGATTTTTGGTTATGTCTCACTGTTGAGGATATTAGAGGCGCATCCTGAGATCTATTGTATATTTATGTATTTTGTCGTACTTAAGATGAAACAGAGCACACATTAAGATAAGCCAATCATAAATCTGTAGCAAATATAATTTTGTTAAATTTGTTAAGCTGTTGCGAAAGAACAATTATTTTTATTTACCTTAGGTTTGTATTCATAGAACAGGTCTGGCCAGTGAAGTTTCGCTATAAGTAATATTTACCTTAGGATAGAAGTGCATGTTCTCAACCAGGTTCTCCACATTGTCACACGGCTGCGTTTCTTCCTCAAACCTGAAGTTCATCTCTTCGATGCTCTGAAAACAACATTGTTACAAACGTCAGACACTCGCACCTACATTTATCAGAATCATTAAAAAGCATTACATAATACATCGCTTTGCGTAAAATCATGTACTCAGAATGAAAAATTCTGACGGCAATACTAGAGAGGAGACATCCAGTTGGCCCTAGGCAAAGCCGAGGAAACTAACTTCGGAGGCTGCGCGAGGAAAGGCTGGGCATGTAATGGATGGAAGTTCCTGAAGGAACGCCTGAAAGCACCTTATCAAAGTGATCGGTCCCTGACCCAAATAGGACAAAGGGAAGGAGATGAGTCGAGACTAAATCATGAAGCTCTCGTTGCAATATGTTTAGGGTAGCACAAACATTCGTTTCATACTAAAAATAAACACTTGCACATGACTGACCATGTAATTAAATTACAAATCGTCGCTGGAAAGGCAAAAGGACTTAAGCGACACTTTGGTCAAAAATCAGTTAAATATGCAGTTTTTGTTTTTCTGCATCAAACGCTTTGACTCTCATTTGATTCTGAAGACTTTTGTGGCCCTACAGCCATCCAAAACATATTTACCATTTGGGAGAAGGCTTGATTCAAGCGACACAAGTTTGGGACTGTTTTAGCTTTTTGTCGCTTTAGGTAACTCAGTGAGAGCATTGAGTTACCCGAGTTAACTTTTCTTTTCAAAATCCAACCAGCTACTGAAGACTTATGAAATTTACTGTAAAACAAAAAAAAACTTTAACATTCTCTAGTGTGAACTTCCTAAAATGGGGCTTCAGCTCTTTTGCCTCTCCGGCGACGATATGTATTATAAATAACGGTCTCCGTGAGTAATGAAGAATATTCAAATTGATAACTTTGCACAAAAGTTGTTAAAAGTTTCTTTCCCAGATGTTAAAAGATTTGTCTACATCATACGTTCTCAACGTGAGCGATAACGCCCCCTTGCGGGCGTTTGAGACTTTCAGGGGAGCAGTAATAGATACTAGATAATATAATTAAGTATGCATTTTAATTGTTCTCATTGAAACATTCTTCTTTAAACTCAGAAATAGGATAGGAGTCATATCCTATCTTACGACTATATAATATAACAGTGTAATTACACGTTTAAATATAATCGCAACAATAGTTGTTTCAGATTCTCGACAGATGGTAAGTAAAAGGAAATGTGGGGTGGGGGCTCTAGAAAAATAAATATTCTCAAAGTGGGCGGTGGCTAAAACAAGGTTGAGAACCTATGGTCTACATTATAATTTTTTTTTAAAGCAAAAAATGCAGCATTAGTTAGATATTTTGCATACACCCTTACTTATTATATTTCACTGAAAAATTAAATTACAGCAACTTTAAACAGCTCTTATGCAAAGTTACCAATTTGCACATCCGACATTGTTAGTTGGGACCTTCAAAATGTGTGTGGGTCAAAGAAAGAACAATTTTCATAGCAAATCAGTTCTTGGCCAATTTCTAACAAGAAAAAAACCTCGATTGAACGAAACCAGTTGAATGTGCTTGGCGTGAACACCTCATTCTGTACAAACAATATCAAACCATTATTGACACTTTGATGAAACAAATGTAGCGGTACACAAAGAAGGCAAAATTAGTGACACGTCAATGACCAGTCACTTTTAACGAAAGTCATCTGCCGCGGAGCAAAATAAAAAAGAAAAATAATTGTCTCGTAGCGCTTACCTGAATTTCTTTGAATATCCTTTCGTTAGGGCACTGCTTTCTCAGCATATTGATGTATGAGAAGAGAGCGTTCAACACCTAAAATACAAAACGCATGTTTAATTAAGATTTATTTATTTATTTATTATTAACGCCCTGCCCTGATGGGCTTTTACATAGTAATTTAACATAAGTAAGTGCATGAGTACAGTTTAAAAAGGATATACATGAAATAATACAGTAAAACGTTTTGAGAAATGAATAGCAAAAAAAATAAAAATACAAAAAATAATAATTAATAATAGTTCCAATACATTAATGATAAGTGAATATTTCGTTTAAAAGTCTTTTAAATTTTGGCAAATTCATATAAAAGATATCAATATTTGAGGTGTATTCATTCCCGAGTGTATGTAGGCGAGAAATGGGTGCATGTATGTGGTGGTTGGTAGTGACATTATTGTTGCAGAAAAGTATATTTTGCCGAGTTGCTCGCTGAGGTACTCTGAAGTTGATAAGGTGCAGGAGTTCACAACAGTCGAATTCGGAGTGAATTATTTTGAACAGAAAAGTTAAGTCGGCTATTTTCCTTCTGTTTTCTAGGGTGTGGATTTTTGAGTGTGTTTAAAAGGAATGTGTAATTTATGTGTTGAATTGGAATGTGTAGTTTGAAGTTTATGAAACGTAAAAATTTGCGCTGTACACGCTCAATATTGTTTATGTGGATTAGATAGTATGGGGACCACATTATAGAATTGTATTCTAATAGGCTACGTACTAACGACAGGTAGACTATTTTTATGACTTTTAACGAGTCGAAGTCTTTGATAGTTCTAAGAATAAATCCCAACATCTTCATACCTTTACTAGCGATTTGTTGATAGTGATTGATAAAATTTAATTTTGTGTCAAACATGACTCCGAGATCTCTAATTTCAGTGACTTTTTCCAAGATATTGTTGTTGATAGAGTAGTTAAATGATAACGGGGTCTTGATTCGACAAAATGTTAATGTTTTACATTTATCTACGTTAAGGAATAAGTTGTTAACTATGCACCAATTGTGTAGTTTATCGATGTTTGACTGTAGAATTAGGCAATCACTAATATTAGATATTTTTTTGAATAATTTTATATTGTCGGCAAAAAGCAGAACTTCTACATCGTCGAAACAATTTATGATGTCATTTATAAAGATCTTTTGATTGTTTAACATTCCTAGACAGTTCCTCGAAGTGGGAAATCGTCCAGTTTAAACATTTACCAACTTATGTTTTAGGTTCAAGCCGAGCGTGCGCAAATAACTTTTTTTTGATTTATTTGTATCATAACACATTTAATTAATATTAAATAATGAATGCTATATTTCCGACACGTTGCAGAGTGGTAGATACTCCAAGTATCGCCCTGGTGAAAGACCACCATTCAGAATCGAAACATTGCTTGAAATGGCTTTGGCCGTGTTTGGTGACTAGATCTGAACAGCCAGGTACTTCCCAACCTTCCACTTCATTCACTTAATTTCCTTTCCCTCTCCACTACCTTCAGCTTCACAACATACCCCAATTGGGGATGCCATAGTCTCACTGGCTCTAGACAGTTGGGAGCAGTTGGGACTCTTGTGTGGTATTCACTCTAAAAAAAAAGATGTCAGATAATAGTATTAACAGGAGGGACTTACTTCGTGCCAGTGTTTGAGACCTTCCTGCGTCAGGACAATGGTGACGGTGAAGAAACAGAGAAGCGACGTGTGATCTATTCCAGATTCTGAGTTCCCCGTGTATATTCCAAGAGCCCATACTCTAGAAAAGACAAAAAATTAAACAATTTATTCTTATGTCAAATTCATAGTGTTTATTTTTTTTTTAACCTTTTCACCGCATCCCCGACGTACATAGGGTAACGATTGTGAACAGCACTCTTTGTGACATTCATATACTTTCTATGAAAATGCAAACATTCATGTAAACACGCATAGCGCTGTGTCCAACAAGGTTTTACTTTTGAAAAAAATGGATCAAAGAATATGTATTAAATGTTGTGTTAAAAATGGAATAAAGTGCTCCAACGCACTTAAAATGTTGACTGTATTCTATTCGGCGAGTCTACTTTGTCTCAAAAAGTGTTTATAAGTGGTACAAGCGCTTTTACACAAGGCCGAGAAGATGTTAATGACGATTGAACAAAATCCTGGAGTTGTGGAAAAACAAATCATTGATTTTATTCTTTGATCTATTTTTTTCAAAAAGTAAAAAATCGAAGAACACACAAAAACGTGACTAACATTTCCAGTTGTCAAAAACAATCCACTAATCCAAAATGGCTGATAATGCTAACATATGATAAACATATGTGTACCAACATAACAATAAAAAAAAAAACGATAATCGAATGTACACAGCCCGCGAAAATTCACCTTTTCTTTGAAAACAAATCTTGGATTTTATTCTTTGATCCATTTTTTTCAAAAGTAAAAAATCGAAGAACACACAAAAACGTGACTAACCTTTCTAGTTGTCAAAAACAAACCACTAATCGAAAATGGCTGATAATGCTAACATATGATAAACATATGTGTACCAACATAACAAAAAAAAAATCGATAATCGAATGTAGACAGCCCGCGAAAATTCAAAATCACCTTTTCTTTTGAACAGGCCTCGTATTATTAAAACACATAATCCAATTTATTAATATATCTTTAAAATATATTGCTAATCTCAGCTACAAAACCAGATCCTTTCCAGACCAACTAAGACGTGCAACGGTTATCTCCATTTATAAAAGTGACTTGTCTCTGGATAGTCAGACGAATCTCTCGCTAAATCAGTTTGACTTTCAAAAAGCCTAAATACGGAATCTGTCATCTTAGAAATGACCGAGAATACCACTAACAGCCTAGACCAAGGTTAAACCTGGATTTAGTCAAAGTACTACTCCTAGTTGGACTTACTTTTTCCTCAAATACGCCAGCAGACTGCCGGCCCCCTCGTGTCCGAGGATCCAAGACACATACTGGTGCGGCTTGCTTTTGTATTCCTCCAGGAATGACCTCATACACCAGGTTAGGTTTAGCTGAACGCGTCAGTAAAATTACTTTAAATTTTACGAATAACAAAGTATAATTAAATTTATAATCACTGATGCTCAAATAAAAAAAAAACTAACTAATATGTACGGACCATAGTCATAATAAAGATTTAGTGGTTCAAATTCTTCACCGTAGTTAAATGGCAAAAAATTAGATAATCCCTAAATAATAATTAATCGACTAAAATTATCATATCATCGCCGGAAAGGCAAAAGGGCTTAAGCGACACTTGGGTCAAAAATGAGTTAAATATCTTCATCAACGGGAAAATGCCTCCCATGTGGTCAACTTTACAAAAATGAGTTAAATATGACATTGCATAGAGTTTCAATTTGTACTTCAAGTTTAAATTTTTTATTGGTGAAAATACACAATTGCATCTAAAACTACAAAGCCTATTTATGATGTCTCAAAAAATGATCTGTAACTCTCAAAAATCAATTTTCAATTTCCTCTTGAACAATTACGTTTTTGACACATGGGAGGTATTTTTGCATTGACAACAATATGCAGTTTTGATCAGTTTTTTTTTCTGCATCAAATGCTCCGACTCTCGTTTGATGCTGACAAGAAGGAAGGAGTGGCAAAGAAGGGTAGACCGTGTCCAGAACTGGACACCAAAAGTTACTAGCGAAAATGATAATTGCAACAATAATGCTATCTCATAACAAAAAAATGATTACCTCTGTGACTTGGTTGATTGGTTTGATGTAGTACATGGAGTTAAACTCCTTGGTGATGTCGTCTGGCTTGAAGGTGTGCGCCGTGAAGTCATCGGCGGGTTGCCCGTTGTTGGGAATCAGCCCGAAGGTGGTGACCACGTACTTCTCCAGTTTGGCCATCGGCAGACGGGCCTATAAATAAATAAAGAACAATGAAGAAACTGAGTGAAAGTTAACTTTGTTAACTAAATTCCATTTAGCTCTTACGCCGCTACGCGCATACATGAATGCGAAAACAAACCGTGCCTCGAGTCATTTATGCATTCCGACAAATACGTTGTGTACACCGTAAAAACTTCACGAATTTAGCCGATAAGTGAACCAAAAAATGATTCAATCCTTCCTCTTTACCGTTATCTCTAGTGACAAGTGAAAACTTCTGATTTGTTTACATAAAGCGGATTAAAACCGAAGATGATTCAAAATGTCGGTCCAGTCATTTGAATTTCGTGCCGCTGTACCGTTGTCTCCAGCGTTGTGTGCGTGAAGTCATCCCATATGATTTCAGTTTATGCGTCAATGAGTACACTCGTAATCAAATAAACACTGTGTTGGTATGTGTACGCAGCGGTGAGACGTAGCTTGATTTTTTGTTGTCTCACTGTTGATGATATTAGAGGCGCTACCTGAGGTCTATTGTTTATTTATGTATTTCGTCGTACTTAAGATGAAACAGAGCACACATTAAGATAAGCCAATCATAAATCTGTAACGAAAAATTAGTTTAAAGTGATTAGTTAGGAATTTCAAAAAGAGTGCCGCATATAGATGTAATTTTGACTACGTAAAGATCGCGGCGTAAAGGTAAAAAACTTATTATTTTTGTCGTAGCGTTTGCCCATCTTAGTTACATACCTTAAAAGAAAAATTAGACGAGTGAAAAGATAAAATACACAATATGCAAAGCTCACCAACAGATGAAATGGGCTGACGATTTGAAGAGAGCCACAGGCTTTGGATGGGTGAGAAGGGCGAAGGGTGACTTCAGAAAACTCTTGAAGAAGAACAAGCGTCAAATTACCTGAACGGTTACTGTCATCCTATGAGCGCTGTAGTGTCTCTTCCTAAACTCGTGCGCAGCGGCGTGCAGTGCGGGGTCCTCGGGCCCTACGGGGGCACTCAGGCTCTTCACGTTGCCCCACATGAAGGTGCGCGCTGGGTGCCCCGGAGGCAGGAGCCCCGCCAGCAGCTGGTCGCGCCTGTTCGAGTCGGAGGGCAGGGCTAAGGCAAACTCTAGAATAAAACGATATTATTTTGCATTAATAAGGACAAATTTGATGAAGTTTTTTTTTTTAAAGAAAGACAAATATTTCCGGGTTACGAATAACCTGACAATATTTTCACTTCTTCTACTTCCATCGTTATAAGCGGAAAGTGTTGCTTGTGCAATGATGGAAGATTTAGCTAGCAGAGGATTGAACCCTCGAAGCCTGGGTGGGAATCCGAAGCATTTGTTCACTCGTGGAGGAGTCGATTGCCTATTTTAGAGAGTTCATGTGGGCTATTGTCTGTAAGCTATTATCAATGTTATTATTACATATATAAGACCAAAGTAAATTTGTCAAGACCTGAAATCGAGCAGTTGTAATACGCATTACAATATGTTGAAACATAAAAACAGTTAATAAATATGATTCTTGCAACAATTAATGACTATCTGTATAGTCAAGTGAAAATCAGCTGACAAAATTCTTTCAGCGCCATTTTATTACCTTACTTCCCTTCAATGCCACCCTGTTGCACACAATGCCTTCACCATCCTTCTGGATAACCCTAATGCTCGCAAGGGGATGAATTTGCCCACTTTGGGAATTACTAATTTGAGAAATATGAAATCATTGATAGTCCGATGGTAAGATGGTGGATGAGTAATTGGTTTATATACAGCTTCTTTAAAAAAAACATACAAATATACATCATATTGTTACTCCGCAACTTGCAAATGAATTGCATATTAAAATGGTACCTGATTCAATGGCCTCCCTCTCCCTCTGCATGGCCTCCTGCCTCATGAGCGGCGCCACGAAGAACTGGCTGAACTTGTCCATGGCCTTCTCCAGGAAGTTCTCCTGGATCTCAAAGTAGAAGGTGGTTATCTCGCAGTCGGTCGACGCATTGTCTGACCCACCCTTTTTCTACAAAAACAAATACATTTAGTACTTCAACTTTTATAATATCAGCACCGGTATTGGAAGTTTGAAGGAACCGAAGTGCACTCAAAACATGAAGTTTCAAGATCGCACTTTCAGAGTATCAAATCCTAAAGCTTGGAATTAACTATTGCTTGAACTAAGACTTCTCAGCAGACCATCATGACCATCACCGTCGGTAGCTGAGTGGACAAACGCGTCGGATTCCCACTAGGGCGTCGTGCGTTCAATTCTTCTGCTGGCTAAGTCCTCCGTCATTGCACAAAACACCTTCCGCTTATTATAAATTGTCAGGTTATTCGTATTTAAACTTTCTTTTTATGAAAAAAAATAAAATATCAGCACCGGTAAATTGTTTTTTGCGGACGGTCGGTTTGACAGCAAATGTCGTTTTTGAGGGTTGTTTGCGGGACACGACATATTACGGGTTTGTTTATTGGGCTGGGTCGCAACTAATTATTATAAGTTCTCCTTCGTTGACAGGTTAAGGTGGAAGTTTGTGCTAATAAACAAAAAATCAACAGTGATATATTTATTTTGCGATCTTCGTTGTTAGTTCAGATTTAGCCGTTTCCCGCATTAGTCTGTTTTTCATGCCGCGTAGTTTAATAAATTAAACAGTAAACTGTTTCATATTTATTATTTGAATATCACGAATATTATCATTGTAAATACGTTATTAGGGATAACTATTATAGACTAAGACTTCATATACCATGCAGGCACCATATAGATTATCAACATAATGATAGTCAATAAACATATTGCTTAGAGTGATTTATACGTTGAATGGTTTAGCAACTCGAATGTGACCGCGACAAGAAGCAATAAAGTCATTAGTTATTACGCTGAATGGTCTCATTCATTTAGTCGTGTGACACATGTTTGTCATATATTTTACATCTTGAGATAACACATTTCAAGTGATTGTAAAATTGTGAGAATAACAAGTATATATTATTATTTATCATATAATTTATATTCTTATATATATATTTTTTTTTATTATTTATGTTATAATCATGTAATTATAAGGAATGGATTACCATGCTATCTTTTATGGGGAATATTTCAAATTGAAAATTTGTGTAATGCCATTTACTAAATTGATAACAGTTTAGAAATATGGTGAAATTATAAAATAATCAGATTGATTTTATCTATGATGACCAAACATCACGCATAATAATTTCTTCGTAAATTCTAATGAAAAATATTGTTTGGTTTAGAAGTTGTGCTGAGTTTAAGAAAGTTACATATTTTTGCGCTAATCGCTAAAAAACGCCCGCTTCCGGCTAAAGTCTATTGTTCGAGACGCCCGATTACAATGTGTTAACTGTGATGCTATTATGCTTTTCAGCTGATCACAATTTGATCAAAAGCGGAAACGGGCCGAGAATCGACTTTTTAAAGGGGACTGTTCAAATGTCGAAAATTCAAAAGAGCGCTGGCTATCTATTTGATGGTCATTAACCCTTTCGGGTCCACAAAAAATTTTTTAAAGTTCCATCAGGTCCACAATAGATTTACAGAATTACAGGGTAAAACAATACATCCAGGTTTTTATTTTTACACTAAACTGTATTTTGACACTAAACTGCTTGTATTTTGACACTAAACTCATGAAGAAGAAAAATGTTGAATGACATTCGACATAGGACTCACTGGAATAAAGTCAATGTCGAATGTCATTCGACATAGGACCAGAAAGGTTAAAAGTGATCCCATAAAAATCCCAATCTATGAGTTTATCTCCAACAGTCAAATTTCGATATCTCGACACGGTGTTTTAGGGTAAGTGACTTTTGCCTGAATGAGACGATAAAGTGTTTTTATTGTTTGATCTTCAGAAAAATAAAGCGTGTCGCATACCTTAATGAAAGAATCAAAGTCATTCTCCTTGGGGAACTTCTTGCTGCCCATGAACAGCATGTGCTCCACGAAGTGCGCCAGACCCTGGATGTGTTTGGGGTCGCTGAAGCTGCCCACGCCCATGCACAGGGCGCACGCTGCCTGCAATTAAAATGCGTCAATACATTATATTGCGATAGAACGGACACAGCATTCCTACCTGTTCTTCGTGTTCCCAAGATTGCAAATAGAAGAATGTATCTTCTAAGATTGCCTGGTTTTGCGCAGGGTCGATAGACTTTTTCAGCTATCTAAGAGCTTCAGGGCAAAAATGAATAAATATATTACATAATCTATCTGGGATTAAGTCATATTCGGGAACTTACAAGAAGAGAGAAAAAACAATTTTTAGAATACATATTCAAACAACAAAAGAAACCATTATAGTCATTGATAAATACAATACAAAAAGAAAAACATAACTAACTAACTAACCATCACACTGTTTCCTCACAGGGGTGGGCAGAGACGACGGACCGCCATACAACTCTGTCTTGGCACACACTCCTTGCTTCGTTCACATTCATACATCGTCTCATACATACTCTTCTGTTATTCTGACTCTTCACGTGGCCCGACCCAAGTATTTGATTCACTTGATAGTGCCATGTTTTCCTCGGGCGTCCCTGACTTCTTCCATTCACTTTCGCATCTTACATTCTTTTCACACATTCATAAATTTTTAAATCTAAGCATTAACCTCTGGTATGCCGGAGTCCCCTATCGGGTACGCAAGATTTTTACGATTTTTTTAAAGATTTTAGCTGACACAAAACATATGCCACATACACAAGATAAAACAAAACAACACTTACCATTTTCTCTTCTTCGGAATCCATCGATCTATCTGCGTGCCTTCTTCCCTCATTATCTTCACTGTCATCATCGTTTTCATCAGTTTCCTCTTCCTCGGCGCTTTCATCCGTATCGTTTTCTCCGAGGTAGCTGCCATCGCTTCCACTTTCGCTGTCGCTGTGGACTCTGTCAACATCCTCATCATCAGCGTGACACAGCGTTCTCACTTCACCACATTTCCCCTTCAAGGAGTTCAAATCGCTGATCAAAAGAGCGTGGAGGCCATTCTTTAAGCGGATAACCCTAAAAAATACAAATGGCAATTTAAAACGCATAATAACCTCTCATAAACGATGGATTTACATGCGTACCGCTGATAGCACCATTTTAACATCTTCCTCCTTTCATAAATGATGCATGTATCAGAAAGTACAACGGAGCTCTCGGCGGCAGGACCACAACAAAAAGAGAGGTTACGACGGTGCCCTCAATGACAGTATCATAAATTGATTACATCGTTTGAAATTATTATTTTTATATTTAAAACTTACTTGTATTCCTTCTTGTCGGATTCTGATTGAATGGGACTTTTCAATACTTCAATTTTCTGTTTCAACACATTTTGTGGACTGGGATTCTCTTGCCGGTTTTGCATTTTGGGACGCGGTGATTTTTTAACTTTGGATGAGCTGATTTTAAAGGATGGACTCGGTTTCGGCATTGCAAGACCTTTTGTTTTAAATAACTGTTTGAAAATCGTACGCCAATATGGATTATTTGCGCTAATACTGAAGAATTTATTTGACGTTTAATTTCGAAAAGTTCAGAAACTCTCATTCGAAGCTGGCAACACTTATTTATCGTATTTTATGTGTCATCTAAAATGTAGGGAATATTAAAAAATATTCCATAATAAAAATAAAAGTTTTTTAAGCTTTGAAAAATATTCAACATTCCCAGTATTTAAATGCGATATTAAAAATTAAGCGAATAGGACAATTATTGATTATAAATCGTTGGTCTGTATTTGAAACAAATTATAATAAATTGTCAGTATTTCAGGATAAGTAGCTAAGTTTTGATAATGCCTTTTTTAACTTCACCTCACCAAACCTGATAATATCAATATTGACTTTTAATGATATTTTAGCTGACCGCTTTACAAATATAATATTCATCATTTTGTCAGTAAAATACTGTCAAAATTATCCTTTCTTGTTATGAATATATTTAAAAAAAATTCAAAGCACTCCTGAGTCTTGAAAACATTTCAATTATTTTTTAAAATTGCTACTTTTTGATTCGCTTTGACTGCTCAAAGATCAACCTTTCGAAGATTTCGTATATTCTTGTTTCGCAGCTTGCAGAACTGATAATCCCACAAAAAATAATTCACCTCGCCGCACTTTCATCACGTAAAATATTAAAGGAGCATATTTTAATATTGTGAAAAAACTACAGCTCTTTTACAATTGTTTATTTGAAAACAATTTAAATGAAAACACTTTAAAAGAAAAAAAATCGCCGAACTTTGAGATAAAGAACGGATATAATTTTTTTTAACGAAAATATTACTATAGATTAAGATATTATGTACACCTTACGACCGATCTAAGTGACGACGCATTGAAAACTGACAGTGGCTTGGGCTCGCTGTGCGCTGCACAGTTTGCGCAGATTTCTACGCCTACGTTCAAATCAAAAGTAAGAATGGGAACATCCATAGTTTTGAAAAATATTTTTTTTGTACTATAAATTCAGAAATCAGACTTTTGCAAATAATACGTGAAAACATATTTGTTACGAACTCACAATGATTATTAATTACAGAACTTAAGTGAAGTAATTATTTTTTTCCTGTATGAAGTTTTCAAACTGTATTACTAACACGCCAAAATCTGAGAAATGATATCTGAGATTAACGAGGAACCGGTTACTTTTGGAACCGATTCCCAGTGGTAAGAAAGTTTATCGGTAAGATGTAAAAAGGAGGTTTAGGAAAAGGGAGAAAAAAAATTAAACTCTCTTCTGACTGAAAAACGCCGGTTTTTTTCCAAATATTTCCATCTTATTTTTATTTTACAAAAATAGCATGTCCCTCGGGAAAAAAAATATCGACGGTTTCAGTGGCCGACAATTGATTAGGACAATGTAACCTGGACCTGAATATTTATAAAAATAATTACTTAATGATAAGTCAATCTGATTTCTTTTCTTTACACGTTATTTTTATCAAAAAATCTGTATACATAAATAATAATGTATGGGTTCTAATACCACCCTCATAATACATTTAGCTGATTATTAATAAAATGGCTTAAATATATATTTTAAATATCGTCGCCGGAAAAGCAAAAGGTCTGAAGCGCCATTTTGTGAAGTTTACATCGAAGCATTTTAAAGTTTTTTGTTGTTTTACAATAAAATTCACTGGTCTTCAGTTGGTTGGATATTGAAAAAAGAAGTTTGAAAAATAACTCAATGCTCTCACAGTCTCTCAAAATTGTGTCACTTGAGTCAAGTCTTCTCCCAACGATAAATATATTTTATAATGCTATAGTGACGATGCATGTGTTTATTTGCGTATTTTTTGTCTTTAAATGCGGTTAAAGACTACTTAATCTTATCACAAATACTATCTGCTTGCTGGAGATTTCTAGAAAAGTCGGGAAAACATTTTTTCCTGTGACAGTAAAAGAGTAAAGTAACGTAGACTTTTGGTAGGGCTACATTCGCTCGTGTGTATTGTTTTTGTTCGGAGTGTGGTCCCGATTCGTAATTTGTTTTCTTTTCTTTGAGACGAGGATTGGGTCGAGATAACCCAATCCGTTTATCGCTCCAAAATACAACCGAGAAAAAGTTACAAAGGTGTATTGTAACATTGATTCGGCTCGTAAAAACTTTTACCAGCAGTGCTAGTGAATTTAATAAAATACGTCTCTTTACCTTGTGACATTTTAACTTTGAAACGAAATCCTTAGCTTACTGGATTTGGAAGAGATTGTTGGGTGTATTACCACATCGATACGGATAGTCAAAACTTTTATCAACTTTGCTAGTGGATTTAAAAAATATTTGTCACATTTGTGACACTGAATCATTGAAACTGTATCTTATTGATGAGAGATTGAGAGGAAGATGTCGCTATCAAGTGACAACCAGTGGGAGCAATACTCCGATTTAGACAAGAAGTCTCTACCCAAAGACCGCAATGGCTTTTCTATTTTCGACAATTCCAATTCTGTTCAGAGGAATAATTCGTTCCCCCATGCGATGCCCCAGCCGACAGGGCTCCCTTGGAACATTCAAGACATGTCTTGGAGCCTGAACGGGCCTCACCCTGGTGTGGTAGAATTCACGGCCACCCCATTCGACATGCAGTCCAGAAACAAAAAAACTAATGTCCTTCACTGTAAAAGAAAGTCGGATCTCCATCCCAATATGTTAGTATTTAACATTTTTTAATCTATTTGTTTATCAATTTTCCATTCGATAGGTAAGAACATGTGTTTACAATATTGCAAACATTCATTATGTGTACTAGAGATAGAATAGCTACTCAAAATTAAATTTTCACTTCGGTGAAATTATTGTTTTTTCACTCCGAAAATAGCAGTGACAAATGAAAAGATTGAATCTCAAACGGGAATAGAATAAGAAGGAAGCGTACAACAATAGCAGGCATCTATCGCATTAAAAAAACTACTTCAAAAGCCAATGTTCAGTGTAATCAAAAACAATATCTCACTCTTACTTTCTACAGATTTATTTCATATTGCTCACATTCTTTGGAATATCGTACAAGAGTACGACACTGGAATTTTGGTTTATGTTGTTTCTCTTTCTTTATACGAGAACGGAATAAGATAGAAGGGTACAACGCTCTCCTAGAATGCGCACCTAGTGGTACTTTTGGGAACTAATCGAGAAATATGAAAATCGCTCTTTTATTCCCATGTAGTTCAATGCTTGTTTAGTGTCATAATATCGTCGCTGGAAGGGTAAAAGAGCTTAAGCGACACTTTGGTAAAAAATGAGTCAAATATGCAGCTTTGATCAGGTTTTTTTTCTGCATCGAAGGCACTGACTCTCGTTTGATTCTGAAGACCGTGGCCCTTCAGCCGTCTAAAATATATTTACCATTTGGGAAAAGGCTTGACTCAAGCGACACAAGTTCGGTACTTTTTTTAGCCTTTTGTTCGCGTCAAGTAACTCAGTGAGAGCATTGAGTTACCTGAGTCAACTCTTTTTTTTTCAAAATCTAACCAGGTACTGAAGACTTATGAATTTTATTGTAAAACAGAAAAAACGTTAAAGTGCTCTGGTGAAAACTTCCCAAAATGGCGCTTCAGCCCTTTTGACTTTCCCGTGACGGTATGAAAATGCCACTAGTGAAATTGACCATAACTGGGGTCCAGGAGCACACTTCTAACACTACTCGTTTTTTTCCGATTCCAGCCCATCGAAGCAGTTGATCACGGAAGAGAAGATGACCGCCTATTTCGACGGAATGCACATATCGGGCGGGTACAGCACCAGCCGGGTGAGCAATGCGGAGGGCGAGGGCGGCAGCGGCATGGAGGT
The DNA here is from genome assembly GCA_022651775.1 of Drusus annulatus. Classification (NCBI taxonomy): domain Eukaryota; kingdom Metazoa; phylum Arthropoda; class Insecta; order Trichoptera; family Limnephilidae; genus Drusus; species Drusus annulatus. Next base: position 192,212 of record JAGWCC010000497.1, on the reverse strand, counting down.
AGAGGTGGTGAGCAACGCGGAGCGGCTGAAGGCGGCGCACCGGCTGGTCCTCAGCGAGGAGATGATGCGAATCAGAAGCGAACCCATCATCCCCGACGCTTTGCTGCAGAGGTAGTTAAAAAAAAAAATACTTCCGATCTCGCACGAGAGTCCCACGGCCTAGAGCTGTATGGCACACTTATTTAAGCTAGGAATTAGTATGTAACGATAGAAAGTAAGATCTGTACAGCGCCCTTGAGGTGATTTTTCACAAAAACGGCGCTATACAAATCGTCCAAATATTATTATTATTAATATTAAAAACCTCCAGTGTGCCGGAGTGTCCTTTAGGACGCGGGCATTCTTCATTATCAGGAGTTTTTATTCTTTAAAAATTGTTGTGCGCATATTTAAATGAACCGTAATCCCTTCTCAACAAAATAATCAATCCAGAGATATTTTGCATTGCGTTAAGTTCCGCACAAGTCGAATAATAAATATTTGAAGTTTTCATACGTCAGTGCGGCTGAAATAAATCGATTTTTAAAGTGACATTACTGTTAAGTGACATACTTTTTTTAGCGACGTGAGGGAGAAAAAACCAATTCTCGAAATATAAGTACACTTATACCATTAACATACAATTTGAAAAAATACATTAACACATTATCTGGGGAGATAGAATAATTGACAAAAACATTGTTTTATAAAACACTGAGTTGTTACGAAATTGCAGTCAGCAAAGTACGACGGAAGTTGTAACTGTGAATCCAGCATTTCAGAGGTTAGTAATGATGCTGCTCTTCAAAATTGGCTTGTCGACTTCTTTATCTCCAAACCATCAGATTTCTTCAGGTGTAAAATAGGAAAAAACAACTACCAGAACGTTGGGGGTTACTCGTAAACAATGCAAAAATATATGTACGTTACTGTATAGTTTTGACTGCAGCGAATAGAAGAAGAAATCATGGACGCTCGTAGAACACATGGGACGATTAAATAAATCAATGCTCGAGTCAGGTCATCTCAAAAGTCGGTATCACAGAAGCGTGAATGTGATTGAAGCAAGAAGTGTGTGCAAAGTGTGACAGAGTACTCTGACAGTCCTTTTTCTCTCCCTACACCTGGAAGAAATGGCGTGATGGTTAGTTATTTTTTTAATAGTGAATACCGCACAAGAGTCCCAACTGCTCCCAACCGTCTAGAGCCAGTGAGACTAATGGTATCCTCAATTGGGGTTTGTGTGAGGCTGAAGGTAGTGGGGAAAGGAAGGATATTGGTGAAGAGGAATGTTTGAAAGTACCTGGCTATTCAGATCTGGTCACCAAACACGGCTAAAGCCATTTCAAGCGACGTCTCGATTCTGAATGGTGGTCTTTCACCAAGGCGATACTTCTCAGTGAGTATCTACCACTCTGGAATGTGCCGCAGATAAACTTTACATTATTTTTATATGAATTAAATGTGCCATGACACATATCAATCAAATAAAACTTATTGGTGCACGCCGGGTTTGAGCCCGCGACCTTTGGATTCGTAGTCAAGCGTCTTACCACTCGACCACGGAGGCCGTCTAAAAAATTAGTAAAATAAATAATTTAAAAAAATTCAGTTTTAAGCTACGAATTATTGCATCAACCCAATATGTCTTAATTCTTTTATTAGATTGGAGAAGCCCTGCACATCCCTGGTGCTCTGGCAGCCCCCCAAGCGTCTGGTGCAAGGCCCTCTCGACAAGGATCCTAACAACAACCCTGACGACGGAGACGGCCAAGACGGCTGTACCAGACCCTCCACCAGCCGGAGGAGTGTCCTCGTTCACTGCGCCACCCCCCCTTCCTCTGGCAATATGGACATGGAGATGTAACAATAAGTGATAATAATAAATTGTGCTAATCTAGGCAGATTCTGTTTTGTAGCGGGTAATAATTTTTTTTTTTAAAAATATTTGTCGCAGCGACTAAATCGTAAAGTTCTTATTGCAAGGGTGAATGTTCCACGCTGAGATATTTCAAATGGATGTTGGCACTTGTCTATTCGCGCCGAGCGCTAGATCGCCCTTTGCTACAAGCGCTTGTGTCAGTTTGACATAAATCTCAAATTTTTACCAAGGACGTTTGAATCTCTGCTATATTTTTCAGAGTAATATGCGCACAAGTTGAAATGTGATCATTAGACATCGGATTGTGCGCCCTATCAAAATTGCGAAATACGCACTAACAATGTCAAAATATATAACTAAGGTATGCAATAAAAACAGGAATATGTCTTTTGGAACAGGTTCCCGATGGCGTAGTGATTTCGTAGAGGGGGGGTTGGATGGTTCCTCAAATAATATTGGGCGTCCAGTGACCGCAGTCACCGGGACAAAGTAACTGTGACACGAATATCGACCATCTCTAAATTAACAGCTCATATTTGAAGAATAAAATGGCTGAAATATGCATATTATGAAAATGCATATAAATCAGATGTTTAATGATCATGATGCAAACGAAGTTAGCTGCAGATTGCTCAGCTCCGAAGGGCCGTACTTGCAAAAACATATTTTTATGCCCCACATCCCAATATATGTACACAGGTTTTTATAAAGTTGAAATCATATTTCTTTACTTGTGTTCAGCAAGCACTCGGACCTCGCTGCATCTCCCATTTTTCACCTCATTATTTCGACAGTAGCTCAGTCCCTTTCACAGAGTTCACCAGGATTTTTCATTGGGTGTTTGGCTATGTCTCCTGGTTCCACAACATTGTATCTAACTCCCCAAGTATCTGAGACTTCTTCCCATTGAGACAGGACCATGGCATCAACGATGAACGGGTGTTTCTTCATTCTCTTCACATTTCCCGCAGCTATTGGTGTTTTCCACTCCCAACAGTTGCATGTGTCTCCCGAGGTAACAGTGTCCTTCTATCACCCTCAGTGAGTTTCTATACATATTGAGTATGTAGTTGCTTGGCTCGTTTGGGGTTTGAACCGTTAGTTGTGTTTAAAATAAATAAATTTATAAAAATAACAAACAAAAATACTGTACATCTAAAATTAGAATACAACCATGGAATAGGTATCATGGAACAAAACTATTATGCTAATTATTTTATCCTATTGGCCTGTTACCAAGAACGAATTGGATTTTTAAGGTTTGAATTGGAAGACTGACCTTCTAAGATAAGTTTGTATAACATGTAGATAGAAAATGGAAAGAAGGTTAGGGTAAGGATGCATTGGACAGCTATTACGCCATATAATTCTATTGTCCAGCAGCGCCATCAGCCTTACCCTTAGTGTTGGGTTTTTGTAATATTTTTTAAGAAGTGTTCATATTTTACTAAACAATTTGTGTATCAATAATTCTTATAAACCCATTTCTTACTCAAGAAAATAGCTTTTGCAGTAATATTTTTTAAGTCAGACTACTATATGGTAAAAAAAAAACTGCCAATTAAATAATTTACTGAACTATGTTATTTGATTATTTTATTTCTACTCTTAATTCTAAGCGTTTTTTTAATATTTTTTGTTATTGGTTTTTAAGGAATATAACTACATGGGGTAAATGACCATGTAAATAATGTGAGAGTAACCATGTAAATGTCTTGAAAAGGTCCACACATATAATGTGAAAATGAACATACAAATGCCATAAAAATGACTACATAAATAATGTGAAAATTAACATAAAAATAATTGGAAAGTGACTACATAAGGAAAATGACTAAAGCCACCTTTGGATTTGTGAAAATGACATCATAACTATTGTGAAAAAGACCATATAAATAAGTTAAAAATGACCTACAAAAATTATGTACTACATAAATAATATATGTATAAAGAATAGAATGTTAACTAACACATAAATAAATAATGAGGAGAAAATATCATTAACGTGGAAATAATCACATAAATAATGAGGACAAAATGTCATTAAAAACATGGAAATAATCACATAAATAATGACCAAATGTCATTAATAACGTGGAAATAATCACATAAATAATGTGGAAAATATTACATTAATACCATGCACACAAAATATTGTTCCAAACTGTCATATATTGTTTCCGGAATGCGATCCCTGTTCTATTAAGTATATGTAATACAATTAGTTATTATTTGGATTATGGCGTTTTTTTTTAGAATCATTTAAAGGTCCTTCGAGTTGATCAGTTTTTTATTCATATCATTGTTTTGCACTGCGGGAAACATTAGGATTCTTTATTTTGTCTGGTTATTTGAAATCTTCTATCTCCAATTCAAAAGTACAATTTTTATTTATGATACCGTGCAATTCATAGCACATTCTGCAATTTTTTTCAGATAATCATATGTTAACCCAAGTGTCTGTCATACGGTTTAGAGATACGGATTCACAATTGCAGATTTTGGCAATTAGTTCTAGTCATCAAACTAAATTAGCTCTGGCTGGACAGCATTACCTTTGTATACATTTTTATAGTGAATACCGCACAAAAGTCCCAACTATCCAGAGCCAATGGCATCCCCAATCAGAGTATTTTGAGAGGCTCAGGTAGAGGGGGAGGGGAAGAGGAAGGTTGGAAAGTAGCTGGCTATTAAGATCAAGCCATTTCAAGCAACGTTTCAATTCTGAATGGATGGTCTCTAACCAGGGCAATACTGAGGGCATCTTTCTCTGCGGTCAGTTACATTTCTGGGCAAGTGCAAAAAATGCTGTCATTAATCAATCACAATGCGGAAAATCTGTTTTCTTGAAAAACTCATAAACAGTGTGCTCTGGCATCATGAAACTCGCACAGCTTTTTCTGTTCAACTGTTTTCAGCTTTCAAAATAATTTCCATCTTGAGCTATGGAGCTTTGAAATATCCATTCAACTTTCAAAATTGAAGCTAAATTAGATCTAGTTGCTGTTTCCTGTATTGTAAAAGATTTCTTTGTAAGGAAAAACAATTGTGTACAAAGTTTGTTGATAAAAAACGTATCTATTAAAATATTATATTTCAGTTTGAATTTAAACTAATTCCTTTGTATATTGGAAATTGTACATTTGTTTTAAAGACTGCAAATTGAAATCTCATCGGGCAGTGTTCGAAATGTTAATCTTATAAAAGTTGTTCTTATTAATGATAGGTTAATACAAGTATAAGATTTTTTATGCAGGTGTAACAATGCAAATGATTTTATATATGTATGTACATATTGCGTTCTAGGTATACATTGCACAATTAGGGTCAGTGCCTTGGAGTAAGAATATACATGGAGGTACCTTTGCGAAACAGTGTAGTCAGGACGGTTGACTTTATACTGACTCGATAGAAAGAGACAAAGATAGATTAAAGGATGTTGGATAGCCTATAAGTTACCGCCCACATGGAATTTGGATATTTTAAATAAACATATTTGAACACATTGAACAAAACAATATCAATACACCATTAAAATGATTTATAAATTCAAAATATCACACAAACACTAATAACAGAAGTTTTGCCTAAATAATGATGGAAGCTTTTTGTTGATTTTATGTCTTTGTATCATTAAAAATGTGAAAATTCTAAAGTTCGGTCAAAAATTTGTTAAACTGTTGAAATATCCCTAAAAAGTAATGTTTTATAATCTTTGTTTGGTCTTATTTGAACATTCACGCATAGCACATATCACCATCATGTTTGATTTATTTGTATAACCACTGAAAGTTTTTTAACCAACTCAAATATAGGAAATTACCTCAAAATTCTTTGACGTAAGTTATGCAACTCAATGATGTGAAGTTAGCGCGGACGGAGAAAATCCTTACATGCTTAAAAGTGCTGCAATATTATGTGAAGACTTTTCTTATCTCTTTCTCTCTCATGGTATACGACGTAAAAACCTGGAGAACGAGATTTTTTGCAAAATGTATAGGTTGGGTAAAAATATTTAGCTCTCTCTCCATATATATTCTTCCTCCGAGGATGGTGCATATCTATACACTTCCGACAGATGCAAGCAATACTACAAATGATTTATCTGCATATTTTGTATAGGTGGTTAGAAAAATGTTTAGAGGTTTCCAGTGAATACAATTTTTTAACTGTAATTCTTTAAATTTTATGAAAAACATACTAAAACGTCCGTATAAGGAGTAGTTTTAATGTTTTACCTAAATTCCAGTATGCATTTCATAAAGAATCCAAAATATGACTGTTTAAGAATTGTATTTACTGGAAACCTTATACACTTTTATTAAATACCCCTATAGAATTAACATATAAATAATTTGTAGTATTGCTTGTACTAGAAAGCCAAAAGTGTGTATTTTTGGGTGCTGATCCTTAATACAAATCAATCACCAATGAACACCATTTAACCTCTTGAGTGGTAAGATATCAATTGATAATGTTCAGTCGGTAAATGATTTAGTTGTGTTGTATAATCAATAGATGGCGTTGGTAATCCAAATCCCGACATAATCTGGAAATATTCAAGAAATAATCACTACGCCCCAAACGTGGGGCCACACGCTATCTGACCTGGTATTTTATGACCCCACAGTTGGGGCGGTACGCACGGAGAGGTTAATTTTGAGTCTGAATTCATCGAGAAAATATTACAGTTCATCTGCAATGTTACACCTTGTAAAATTGTTTGTTTTTCAGTTTGCTAACCTGTATAATAATAACCATACTCTTATTTTTTCTTTAATTTTAATTAACAGATCAAGCTAAATTAGTGGCATCTCAAATGGTTCCCCATAATTAGGGACATTACTCTTAAAATAACTTGGAAAGTTTAATTTTTTATTTGTACTAGAAATTTTGCAGTAATCATTTTGGTAATGTTTTAGATTCGGTCTGTATTGTAACAATATGATTGTATCATGTCTCACCTGTGATTCCTTTGATTTGAAATAAAAATTGGCCTTGAATATTTATTTTATTTCTTAACCCACAATTTGCCAAAATCAAGTTTTACATATTTTCCTGCAGATAAATGCGAGATTTCTAACTGCTGAAAATATGTATCCAAGTCCCAAATGCAATAGATTTTAGTAATTCAATTTTTTACCAACGAACATTGTAGATATTTGACTTAAATTGAAGTTTAAGAACATTAAAATGTAAGGTAACATAGGAAATACATATATTTTTTTAATAAATACATTGATAGATTATAAATTACCTATTTATAATAATTACCATAAAGAAAAAAAACACTGATATTCACTTTACAAATGCCGATAACGCATAGTAATGCTATTGTATTGTCATATCTTCAAACGCCTTTTTCTCGGTTTCATCTTTTCCCGTCCAAATATTCCTGTTATTAAAAAGAAAATTAATGGTTGTAGAATAATAAGTTGTCGAAAGATGTAAGGGGTTATTAGCAGTCCATAACAGAGTTCTGATACCAACACTGACTTTAGGCAATGAGCCATGGAGTTGATTGAATGAAAAAGGTGAACAAAACACAATACATTTAAATTTAATGTTTTATTAAATTTCACCATTTAAAAAATCCTGTTACATAAAAGTTTATATTACAACCTTACATAGTAAGCGATCTTACAGCAGAATTATGTATCGTAATCAAGATTTTAAGTGGTTAAAATAACTTGACAAATACGCCTTACCAACACCGACTTCTTTTAAAATAAAATGCCCGATTTTATGATGGTTCTAATTCACCTATCAAGTGAGTGTTAACGTAAAAAACAATAGAAAGAATAGTAGCAACGTTGCGTTTTAAATATATTGAAATGTCAAATATTTTCGTGGGCAGACAGATGGCGGAAAATTTGCGTAGAATAAAAACATTTCTCATTCAAAAACGATTGCGAGAATGTTTACTTTACGTTTTGAATAAGCTGCCATCTGTCTGCCCACTTAGGAAGTGTAAAAAACGAGGGGAGAAATGAAAAAGCGAAAAAAATTATAAGCCTCGTCCAAAATACGGTAAGCGAAAAGGATTTTACCGTCCGCAATTAAATTTAGATCAAAGAGATTGACGTTTGAAACCGGCGTCAGTTTCGATAGAACGGAAGGTATCTCTAGTCGTAGCGAGATTTCGACATTGACTGATGAAGTATTTTTGTCAGATTTTTCGATATGATTTTCTTGGGGAGCGGGTGGTTTTTTGAAAGCAGGGTAGAAAACATTACAACACGCTATATTTTTGTTAATTTTATCTGTACTTCTTCGTATATTGTTAGAACAGCAGCTGTCGTATCTCATGCGATCTCTATGCCGGCGTCTCGTTCTTAATTGTCTATTGTCAGCGTCAGTTTGTTTGGAAACATATCGAAACTCACCGACAAAATCATTTCCGCAAATTTCTCCGCTACTAACAATGACGTTGGAGTTTTGATATTTATTACGCACCTGCAAGAGATTTTGATTCTTAACGCTTGAAAGCCATTGTTTTTGTGCATTAGACGTCGCGTCTTGAAGTTTTAAATTGTTATCGGCGTACCGATAGAGACTGTTTTGAGTACTGTGTGTGTCGTTAAATATAGCGTGTTCGGTCGACAGTTGGTTATCAGTAGTCCTGGTTGTCGTGGTTGCGCTCCTCGTGGTGCCTCCGCCCCCCCCCGCCGCGGCCCGCGGGGCGCTGCCACCCCCCCTCCCGGTCGCCGCCCTGGCCCCCGTCGCGGTTGCCTCGGTTGCCGCCGCCGCTGCCCGCGGTCATGACCACGACCGCCTCCCTGGAAAATACAAGAAACAGTTATTAACTTTACTAAGAGAACAACAATTACAGTGACAAACTGGGTGATTAACCATGACGCTATTTTTTCAAAGAGGGAAGGAAAAAGAGGATGTATGTAATACCACGTATCTCTGTCCTGAAACAGACTCCTCGGTTTATCACCATTCACAAATGCCCTTATACATACTCTTGTGACATGACATGACTTGACTCTAATGTTTGATTCATTCTCTTGATCATGCCATGTCTTCCGGGGGTGTCTCTGGCATTTCCTTCCATCCACGTGCAATCATAAATTCTCCTGACATATCCTTTTCCGTCCAATAGCGTACAAATACAAACCAGCTAATCATCCTTTCTCTTAATCTTGTTCAATACGCTATCGACCTTGCATTTTTTTCAGGTCTCCACATTCGTAATACAGTCGTTTCAACACTCTTTCTTCATTCTCCACTATCCGTGGCTCTACCCAACGAACTTTCTCCTGGGCACGCTCGGACTTCACTCCTTGCAGCTCAGGAAGAGAGGGGTATGCCGCCACTCACTTCTTCAGACTGCTGCGAGGCTATATCGAAAACCCTGCTATCTTTGAGCTATGTTCCTGGTGACCATCTAAGACAGCGTCTTGGTAGATTATTCTATCTTCCTGCCTGTAGGACCAACCTGCCAATGGTTCTGCCGGTGGGGAGGAGTATATTGCTCCCGAACAAAATCTCTTCCGATATCGACATATTCCACGCCAGTGAGGAGAGATTCAAAAGTGAAATCCTATTGATTCTTGAAAGAGTTTCTCCTCGTTGACTTGATCATCACCACTGCGTGAAATTTTTCTGAAATATTTTTTTTTGTAAATAGTTCTTATTTTCTTGTCTTGCATTCTACGAGTATATGGTACCTTAATTTGTTTTTATTTTACGAATGTAAAATCTACAGTTTGTCGTGTATAAGATATTCAATAAAAAATTTTATTAACAGTATTCAGACTAATTTCATCCTTTCTCTAAAAAATAAATAAATCATAATTATAATTTAAAGTTAATAAGTATGTCTATCTGATGGGACCTGCCAGGTAAGTGTGTTCCTGTATATCTTCTTAATTAAATTAGGAATTAATATCTAATAATAGAAAATAAGATCTGTACATCGCCCTTGGGGTGATTTTTCACAAAAACGGCACTATACAAATTATCCAAATATTATTATTATTCAATACCTCACTGACACATGCAGGTTGGTTTCTAGGTCAGAACTTCTCGGTAATACGGCCATACGTTGTTTTGGTACACATTTAAGATTTACGGTGATACAACCATATTCAATAACTCACAAGTTAGAGAAATTTGATATAATTGCTACCATTTTAAACTATTTTTTATCGTGACAGGATTTGCAGACAAAAAAACAGAAAAAAATCACTACAAGTGTTATCTATCCGATTCGAAAGAAAATTGATATCGCCAATTCACAAAAAGACCTCTGCACTCCAAGGCCCCAGACAGGCCAACGAAATTGTTGAACGGAGAAATTCGATATTTAGAAATGTTTGTTCAATTTCATCTAAAGTAAGATTCAACAAATCATGAAAAGCATAGAATACTCACGCGTCCGCCCCCTCCCTGTCCACCCCCTCTCTGGAAGAAGGTCCCCTGCTTCATCTCGAAGATCCTCTCGTTGGAGTCGACAAAGTTGAAGAGCTTGTCGGTCAGCTGCAGCGCCAGGGCTTGCAGGCGCGACGGTTCGCAGCGATGGAGCACCACGCAGCCGCTGGGATCGTCCATGCTGGCCAGGAGTTCCTCGCCTGAACAAATTATGAATGTTAATAATAATATTAGGGAAACCGCTGACCTTACCCATAATTCTATACTGTGTGGAAAGTGCTAATTTTATAGTGAATATCGCATAAGAGTCCCAACTGCTCCCAACCGTCTAGAGCCAGTGAGACTATGGCATCCCCAATTGGGTTATGCCGTGAGGCTGAAGGTAGTGGGGAGGTGATGGAGAAGAGGAAGGTTGAGAAGTACCTGGCTATTCAAATCTGATCCTCAAACACGGCTACAGCCATTTCAAGCAACGTTTCGATTCTGAATGGTGGTCTTTCACCAGGACGATACTAGGAGTATTTACCACTCTGGAACGTGCCGCAAATATACTATATATTGTTTTGTTTATGAATTGAATCTGTTACACTCTCAGCAATTCGTAGTCAAGCGTTTTACCACTTAACCACGGAGGCCGTCAGTTTATGCGGCTCTCCATGCAGTGCAGAACCGTGAGGAGTGGAAGATCCTGATTCATGATCCTCAGCAATGAGGCAACGACTCAAGAAGAAGAATACAAGCCATTGAAATGATAATAGCCACCGACTTACCGATGATCATCTTGCTGACGAGCGAATGCACGGCCGGGGGCGGCAGCTGGAACATCTCCTGCAGCGCCGTGAGGCTGACGGAGGCGTACACGTTGCTGTAGGTGAACAGGTAGGTGCGGAGCGCCTCCTCGCGGATCAGGCGCAGGAGCATGGAGCGCACGGAGTCGGCCTGGTAGAACAGGTCCCATACCTGCAAAAGATTTCGGTTAGTGTGGCTTTAAAATATCGGTGTCGGAAGATAAATAGATGAAGAGATAAACGTACGGAATGCAAGTGAGCGAACTTTTATTAAGGATTCTATTGTACACATTTAATTATTTATTAAATTGATAAATTGGCATACAGATAACAGGGCCAATTGGACATAGTTATGCAGAAAGCATACAACCCCAAAAAGATGAAACCGAGAAAAAGACATTTGAAAATATGATGATGCAAAAGCATTTACAGACGTGATCGGTATTTGTAAAGTGAATATCAATTATTTCTCTTTATGAGAATTATTATAAATAGGTAATTTATAATCCATCAATGCATTTATTTAAAAAAAAAAAATGTTTTTCTTAAGTTACCCTACATTTTAATGTTTTAAAACTTCAATTTAAGTCAAATATCTACTATGTGCATTGGTAACAAATTGAATTGCCAAAAAATCTATTGCATTTGGAGCTTGGATATTTTCAGCAGATAGAAATCTCGTAGATCTTTAGGAAAACAAGTAAAACTTGATTTTGGCATATTGTGGGTCGGACGCTTTCTGCATAACTACGTCCAATTGTGATTGTATAAAGCTGTAGAACTGTTGAACGGTGAGCTCTGGCATAATGCAATTTGCACAAATGCCTTACTTTTTCAAAACGATGAATCAACAGGCGGTTGCTTTTATAAAATTATTTACATTACGAGAAAATATTACACACTAAATTGCGGGAATGGCTCGAGGGGGCTAAACGAAGGATTTGTTTCGGCTTTTCAAATTTTGTTTAGACACTCGTCATATCAAAGGCGGGTATTTCATGGGTTGGTTGAGGTTGTCAGATTTCTCTCGTGATCTGACCTACGGATGTCGATTGTCAATGTATGTTCATTAACCTTGGCGTTCATCTTGGGGTTGACGATGTAGGTGTGGCACAGCTGCCAGTTGCCGTGGCGCATGGCCTTGGCGGCCGCCACTACGTGCTCCCGCATGGACTCCGGCGGGCCCACCAGGGACTGGCGCTCGGAGGCGCGCAGGTTCTGGTAGAAGGTCTTACTGGAAAATTGAATGACGCAAGAATCGTTAGTTTTCCATTTTGAATGGATAGGTTATTTTTATTGATCACTAGTCTGATGACAATTAATTTTCATAAAATTGTTATACGAATAGAATTCACTTAAAAACTATTTAAAGAAAGCAGTAAATAGTAAGAAATTACTGCGAAACAATTTAACAAAATTTTGAAAAAAGTAGATTGAACATTGTTTATTTAGGTTGGGTCGTTTCAAACTCTCGTCGCATTCGATGAATACCAATCGTCGATCAGCTCCATAATTTTTGACATTTGAACGGTTCCTGTTAAATGCCAATTCTCGATGCGTTTCAGCTTTTGATCAAATTGAGATCAGCTTTTAAGCATAACGGTCATGATGTTATATTATATAACATCTTTTAAAAGAAAGACAAACATTCCCTGGTTACGAATAATCTGACAATATTTGAAAAACTCCTACTACCATCACAATAAGCGGAAAATGTTGCTTGTGCAATGATGGTGGACTTGGCCAGCAGAGGAATTGAACCCGCGACGCCCAGGTGAGAATCCAACGCGTTTATCCACTCAGCTACCGACCAGTCAGTTATGCTTATCAACTGATTACAATTTGTTCATAAACTGAAACGGGCCGAGGATCGAATTCCAAATGGCAGTAATTGACGATTTAAAAAATTAAATGTTGCGAAAGTTTGAAAAAACCTCAACTGTAGCTGTTTTATATATTGCATGTGCGTTCATTGGTCCCATTTAGAGCGGAAATCAAGACACCCTTCGATGTAATATTTCACAAAAATGGCGCTTTATAAATTAGCCGAGTATTATTATTGTTGGCATGATAAAAACATCGCCGTGATTCTAGTGGTGCTAAACTTATCCAAATGGTAATAATTTTACTTGAGACCACATTTGGAACTTCTTATGTGATAAATCTTATCTTGAAGAAAAAATTGAACAAAGTGTAATTTGTGTTCATTTTATCATTATCAGCGTTCACTGTATATTTTCTCACCTGATCATTCTCCGGCGGGCGTCGAACTCGTGAGCGGCCATGTAGGGAATCTCGATGAGCATGGCCGAGACCAGGTACACGCACTCCAACAGTTCCAGATTGATGTGCATGTGGAAGGGCATCTGGCGCTGCTTCTCGATCTTCTCTTGTTCCTTGGAGAGCTCGTGCTGACGCTAAAGGGAAATCATGGTGGTTAATTATAAATACAATAGGTAAGTGGGTACCCAGGCGTTGACGAGAATTCTAAACAACGATACCGATATTATGTTGGTGGTGTTATTTTACAACAGCTATATATTACTTGCGATTCGTAGACTTACTTGACGCTAGGCGCCACGTATCGGCCATTTCGGATAGGAAAATCCACAAAGACGTCTAGTAGGGAGGTATACAACCAAAAGATCATTCCAAATTACGCATAATATCGTTCACGGCGTATACACTCTTACAACTTTTTGTTTATTTGGCGCTAAAGCTAAAACAATAGGTACATTATAAGACGAGAATGTGGAGACTGTATTGGGTTGAATAATATTTGTATGTAGCTACTGATATTTTTAATAAATATATCCAACTGTTGGTGCAAATTTTCGTCAATAGTGTTGGACGTTGGCGGCATCTAGCTGTTATTTCCAATGGCTAGATATATTTTAATAAAGTACTACTACCCACCCTTTCGTATATTGACAAAAATAATATTGTTAAATAGTAAAGTAGGTACCTACCCAACCCAACTTTGTTTTTGTTCCAATTACGAATGAATACAGTTGTGTTTTATCTATGATTGAAAAATATTATGACAGTTGGGATAGTAGCGGGAAAAAAAAAAAATATTTGTCAGTTTTAAAGTTATTGATAAGCCAATTAATTTGTAAAAACGCAATAATTCAAATTTTTTTAGGTCCTGTGGATTTCAAATTAATGAGGCTTTTAAAATTGAATGTCAAGTCTCTCAGTGGGTATTTGAAGGAATAAATGGAAGATTGTTTACCTGGGGCAACAGACCCTGGGCCAGCAGCTCCTTGGGCTTGGTGGTGACCATGAGGTCTACGAGACAGGCGTGGGCATCCTTGATGTTTCCGTGGCGGAAGGCGCACAGACCGAGGTTGGCCATGGTACGATTGTACAGGATCTGAAACCACACAAAAGGTCAACAATGTTGGAGATAGTGATTAAGTGAATTATCGACAAAGAGTGTTTTCCTCCTAGCATTAAAATGAAAAAGACAGGATATACCAGAATGTCAAACATTCTTTCTGTATCATATTATATTATCGTGTCGAACGAAAGAGTTTGATTTATGAATGTGGACTGTTAGGCAGTTATTAAACAAATCAAGCTGCGACATACGATGAGTATGTAATCACTTACAAATAGCGTTGGGAAAAACTTAAATGTTTTGTGAATGCTTCACGAATTGCTAGTTCTTTAAAATGAACCCTCGCAGTGAACACTTCAATTGAAGTCAAACTCGCACAAAAGAGATTTGAATTTATCCGGTTAATTGTCCAGTTCTTTTTGGAACCGGTTCCGAAAAAAACACGTACTAGTCGGTAGGGATTTGAAAGTGAAAAGAACTGGAACTGGTTCCTCACCGAAAAAAAACACGTACTAGTCGGTAGGGATTTGAAAGTGAAAAGAACTGGAACTGGTTCCTCACCGAAAAAAAACACGTACTAGTCGGTAGGGATTTGAAAACGAAAAGAACTGGAACTGGTTCTTCGCCGAAAAACACCTACTAGTCGGTAGAGATTTGAAAGTGAAAAGAACTGAAACTGTTTCCTCGCCAAAATAAAACGTACTAGTCGGTAGAAATTTTAAAACGAAAAGAACTCCCAAAAAACACCTTCCTTAAGATCGAAGTACTTTGAAGTCGAACTTCAATTGAAGTACTTCTTTATAGGCTTTGAAGTTAAACTTCATAACTTCATAAATAGTTCTTTGTAATCTAACTTCCATTGAAGTATTTGTTCAATGAAATGAATTGAATGAAGTTGATGAATGAACGCTAAAATGAACAACCAACTTCAATTGTTCAATGAACAATGAATGAAGTAGGAACTGCGGCCAAAAGAAGTAGTTCTTTGAAGTAGTTCTTTCAGAGCGGTCACAACGCTACTTACAACGGATCTCATGTATATTCTACTATAAATGACCACTTAAACCAAAGTCACGGCACCAAAAGAGTTTGCAGCCTGACTCACTTACTCCATTCCTGGTGCGCCTTTTGCATCACCAACAGTGTTAAATGCGAACGAACGGTTAGCTGGTTAGTTTACCTGTGTGCTGGGATCCGAGTGGTGGATTGTCTCCTGCAGGTGGCTCATGAGCAGCAGGTCGCGCGCCTTGAACCAGTTGTCGTGCAGCGCGTGGTGATACATGTGGCACAGGATCGCACGCGTACGCAGTCTGTCGGTGGCGTCGTTGGCGTAGATGAACTTGCACAGCTTCTCCATGACGTGCATGGATGTCTCGATGGACGCATCGATCTCTCCCTGGAACATAACAATTAATTATTTAATGAGATGCTTCTCTTGTAGGGGTGACCTAACCTCAAAAAAACGCCAAATACGAATAGAAACTGAATGAGATAGCTAGTAGATCCATAAACAGGATACGCAATGTCATATTTAACTCATTTTTGTAAAGTTGACCACATGGGAGGCATTTTCCCGTTGACGACATTATGCTGTTATGTGTACAGTAAATAACAAATTTAAATACGTTTTGTAGACACAACTGATATTTGATAAGACAAGTTATGGAATAATAATAAACTCACAGCCTTGTGTTTTAGCACGCTGGGGTCAAACTTGTAGTACAGATGGTCAATCTTCCTCAAGTAAACTCGGCACATCTCTTCGGCCACTCCGCGCCTCTCTGCGTACACCTGCACGCGGTCAATGATGGCCGCCACGCGGATCTCATCCTTCAGCCTGGAATCAAACATTTAATTAAGTTAAAAAAATGCATGTATTTACAAGAACGGACCAAACACAACCGGGAATTCATGCAAATATTTAAACTGAACGCCAGAGCTATTTTGCTTCAGAGCAACAGTAGAACATAATGATAACAATGGCGAGCCTGTTTTGGGGTGGGGTGAAGATTTACGTGTGAATTTATTAAATGATTATAGGGTAGAAGAAAATAAATGAAGATAAAAACAAAAAAAGGTTAGCTTTTAAAATTTTGCAGGTTTTTGCAGATACTACGAGGCCTGTTCAAAAGAAAAGGTGAATTTTGAATTTTCGCAGGCTGTGTATATTCGATTATCGATTTTTTTTTGTTGTTGTTATGTTGGTACACATATTTTTATCATATATTAGCATTATCAGCCATTTTGCATTAGTGGTTTGTTTTTGACAACTGGAAAGGTTAGTCACGTTTTTGTGTGTTCTTCGATATTTTACTTTTGAAAAAAATGGATCAAAAAATATGTATTAAATTTTGCGTTAAAAATGGAATAAAGTGCTCCAACCTAATTAAAATGTTGACTGTGGCATTCGGCGAGTCTACTTTGTCTCAAAAAAGTGTTTATAAGTGGTACAAGCGCTTTACAGAAGGCCGAGAAGATGTTAATGACGATGAGCGTCCTGGAGTTGTGGAAAAACAAATCATGGATTTTATTCTTTGATCCATTTTTTTCAAAAGTAAAAAATCGAAGAACTCAGTTGTCAAAAACAAACCACTAATCCAAATGGCTGATAATGGTAACATATGATAAACATATGTGCACCAACATAACAACAAAAAAAAAACGATAGTTGAATGTACACAGCCCGCGAAAATTCTAAATTCACTTTTTCTTTTGAACAGGCCATGGATAGTCGAACATCCTGGGTAATGTTGCGAAGTTGTAAAAAGTGGGAAGGGGAAGGTTAAGTTAAGTACATAAATATTCAGATAGTTACTAAAAAAAAGTTATCATCAGTGGGTGTTACTTAGGGCATTATCCACATGCCTTCACCGGGATTTGAACATGTGCCCTCTCAACCTAGAGGAAGGAATCTTACAGCTGTGTCCTATAGGCCGTCAGCTCCTTGTTTTTTTTTACATCAACTCCACACAGGAGGCCATGAGGTAAAAAATGATTTCCCTCAGGGCCTGTCATCTTTGAGGATGCTGTATGGAGTGAGAAATGAGTCAACCTGAAGTTGAAGGAGGGAGGAAACACAGAGGCCGGAAAATCGCTCCGCAGCCGAGCTGTTGAACATAAGAACGAGTTGTAAAAGCGATCCATTCTCATGTATCGAATGTCAATGTACAATTGTTGGATGCGCGTTAGGCGAGTTTCCCGACTATGCACCGGTGCCGAAAGGATCAATGACGCAAGTTCCTCGGAGCATCTCCCATTGAAATACCGGTAGAACAAGGATGGCATTCCCACCTAACGTCTGTGCTCCAAAGATTGCAATCCGTTTGCTAAGATACAGATCACCCGTTCCCGCAGAGTTAAGGGTTTTTGACCAGCGGGAGAAGTTCCACCAGCTCTGACACGCCTTCTACCAGTCTACAGTGCAATGATATCTCACCTGTCCACGTATTCGTTGGAATGAGGATCGCACTCCTTCAGCAGCTTGATGAACTCGTCGTCGAGTCGCTCCACGGCGGTGACGGCGCAACCCCTGACCCGCAGCGGGGGCGTGCTAAGCTCCTCCGCCTCCTCGGCCAGCGTCTCTGACATCTCCAGCTCCGTGTGCGCCACCAGGAGTTCCACCAGCTCTGACACGCACTCTACCAGTCTGGAAACAGCAAAATTTACGTGAAAATATGGAATCAGCGTTACACGCTCAATTGATACAGTATGTGACTTATGTGACACAACCTGTTGGATTACAGAGATAATTTGTTGGGTTCTCACCTTTTTGTTTTTCACCCAATTCCTACCTTATCCAACCATTTCACTATATTCGATTTCCGCATTCAGCAACACCGAGTTTGAAAACATGTGATAATCGAAACAGAAGAGAGTTATGTGAAAAAACGTGTTTGTTCGTTGGTGTCTCGCTTGGTCGTTCGGTTAGTTGTTCTTCAAGTAATATTAAATGAAGTGTGTTTTTTTGTTGTGGTGTTTTTTAATAATACAATGGGTAAAAATAATCAAGAACTTCAAATTCATCGGTGAGTGAATTGGTTTCCTACTTCCTTCATTCCATAATCTCTCCCTATCCATAATTAGACACTTCCATCAAGTAGTATAGTTTAACGTTTAACAGTCCACTATTTTCCAAATTCGTCTGAAGCTGAAAACACATTCGGTGTTTTATCGCAGCTTCGGATCCAACACAACACATTCACCTCAGGGATCTCATTTCTACAGCATTCAGTCTTCTTTCATCCTTCTTCTGCCAGTTACATGCCTCACTGCCATACATCAGGGTTGGTATAAGCACTCTATTGCGGACTGTAGCTTTAAGATAACATCAGATTAAGAAATTATGATTTAAACCAAAATAAGGTCTTACTTATTCCAATGATCCGGCTTCATGGCGTCTGACACCTTGGCGTTGTAATCAAATAGCGCGGCAGCGATGGCGGACCTCAGCTTGGCCGCAACGGCCGCGCCCAGGTTGTGCGCATCGCTGATGCCCAGCAACTTGCGGAGCAGCTCCAACTGCAGGCGGCGGTCGGTGCGCTTCTTTCCGCGGGCGGCCACCACCTCTGTGAGCTTCTTGACCACGGCGGCCACGTTTACTTCGGCGTCCTTGGCGAACATCTTGGGCTTTTCCTGGGAGAAGGATAGACTGTTTAGCTAGGGCTGAATATTGTTTATCGGTGGATATTTTTTCCCCAACGTTAAACATTTGGCATAACATTCAGGCCCTGTTAAAAAAATATCCTAAATTGCTGTACACAATTGAACTGGCTCAAACCAAAATTTAAAAATTCTGATCATCGCGGAGAAGGCAAAAGGGCTGAAGAGCCATTTTGGAAAATTTACACCAGTATTCAGTACCTGGTTTGATTTTGAAGAAAAAAGTTGACTCAATGCTCTCACTGAGTTACCTGAAACGACAAAAAGCTAAAAAAAAAAACCCAAAATTGTGTCGCTTGAGTCAAGCCTTCTCCCAAATGGTAAATATATTTTAGATGGCTTTTGGGCCCTAAGTCTTCAGAATCAAATGAGAGTCAGAGCATTCGATGCTGAAAAAAAAACCTGATCAAAACTGCATATTTAACTCATTTTTTACTAAAGTGTCGATCAAGCCCTTTTGTCTTTCCAGCGACGATATGCTACAAAAGAAAAACTTTTTTTTTCTAAATAAAGCAATAGTGAAATCCTATTCAAAAGGCAATATATAATACAATTTCTATTAATTAAATGAACAGTACCAAAAATAAATACAGTTATTTGAATGTCAATCTGTTGCAAGTTACCTGTGTGGTGGCGACTCCCTTGCGCACGGTCTCCCACGCTCCTTCCCCATCGTCCTCCCTCTCCCTCTTCTCCTTCCTCCTGGCGCCGGGAGCGGAGCGATCCTTCCTCTTCTCGCGTCTCTTCTCCTGCTCGTCTTCTTCATCACGGTCGGTGGTTCTACGGAGAAACGTCAAATGAATAAGCTGGGATATGCAAATAATCATCGGTTATTGTGGTGCATAGCAGTACAAAAATTAATTTGCGCATAATACTATGCACACAGCGGGCAATGGGTTAAGATAGCTGTAGATATTTTCTATTTGAAGAGTTCCTCTAAACGCAAGAATCAACGTCACAAGACCTAGATTTGGCAGTGCCAATATATTAAATGAAATAGCCAAGTAAATATATTTTGCGATAAACAATGATAGAACCCGTAACCTATTAACAAGTCAATGCGTAGATGACACTATGGGGTTCAACCCACCAAGTATAAAAGAGAAATTACAAATTAGGAAACAATGGAGACAAACATACTAAAAATAATCATACCGTAGACTCAGAAACAATGAATTGCTGTTCCTCAATCATCACTCTACTAATAATGGGTATCATTCTCCACTGCCCAGAATGTCAAGACTTGTTAACTAAAGCCATGGTCTTGAAATTTTTAGTACCAGTCTAAATGATTTTTGTCATTCTTTACGACTCTATCAAAACTTTGACTTGACCTTGGCTTCGACTTGAATGTTCTTTCTAGTGTTTATTTTAGTCATCGTTTCATTATAATACTATGTGCTGTTCTTTCTCTGTTGCTCTTTTTTCCCATTTTGTATTGTGTATTTTTTGTTATAATTGGACAATAGTCCGTTAGTTTATAAATAAATAAATATTTATTCATACCTCTTCAAGAATCTCTCCCTGATGCTCATATTCTTGTCATAATCGTCGCTGGACTCTCCCGAGCTCGAAGAGTCTGATCCCCAATCGATGGAGTCTTCGGAGTCATCATCATCACCTTCTCCGTCTCCCTTGGGGACTGCGATCAACGGGGCGGCCTTGGCCGGTGCCGTGGGCAGAACAATCTCAACGCGCTTCACTTCGGCTTCAGAATCTGAGGAGTCATCTCCGGCTGGAAATAAATTACATGATTAATAAATATCTATTAAATCAGATCACAATACTGTTTACCAAATGTTTTCGGAGATGCAGAAATAAATTTTGTTACTAGAAATCCTGGATGTCTAATACAATTCACGATCAAATGGTTTTTAACACCGAGTACTTAATTTTTTTGAAATAATTTGGTCTGACTAACTAATAACGAAATAATTTATGTTCTGAAAGTTGCGATTCTGTCTTAACCTACAAAAATAATGCGGGTAAAGTAATCTAATGCTAGCACTACACGATCATCCAACTGTCCAACTCCCAACAGTTGGACGGTTGTGTAATGGGGTAGTTTGTGCGAGTTGGTTCGAGGGAGTTGGCCCGGGATCGCTTCAGGGGTGGTAAACAACACTACATCGAAAGAGTTTGAACGAGTTCACCCATTTTGTAGTGGCTCTAATAGAGAGCCACTACAAGATTATCCAATTTGTCAAATCTGGTTCGAAGTTGGACGGTTGGACAATTGTGTAGTGCTAAAAACTGGAAAAAGTCAATATTTCCTCGGCCAATGCTGTTTCATATCAGTAAAAGGGTGCATTAAGATTAGCAGTCACAGATTATAATATAAAATAACTCTAATACTAATACTGAGCCTTTAAATTTGAAGAAAAGAATTCGAGGATTTTTTCTGAGTCATAAAGCGGTGCAAGTAAGAAGATTAGATTTTCCGGAAATATCAAAACATTAAAGTGCTAATTACATTTTTCGCCATCTTCCTGGTCCTCCTGCTCTGGCTGTTCTCGGATCCTGGCCAGGTCGGAGTCCATCTCCTTGCAGTACTTGCGCAGCTTCTGTCGGAGTGAAGTCAGCGACTTGCTGTTACTCTTCGACATGTTCTTCCTGCAGATCACATAAAATATATTTACTATCGCGAGAATATTAATTATTTTTTCTATAGTGAATACCGCACAAGAATCTCGACTGCTCCCAACCGTCTGGAGCCAGTGAGACTATGGCATGCCCAATCAGGGTATGTTTCGAGGCTGAAGATAGTAAGGAGTGTTTGGTTTTGTTGCATTGCACGTGATACCGGTTCAAATGGTTTGAAACTTTGGTGGAAATGTTTAGATAGACAATCAGTTCGTTTTCATTGTGCAACAACAAAATTTAAGAATCTGAACGGTTTGTTGTTGTTTTTAGATCAAGCCTTGATAAGTAATATAGCAGTTTTTGATGTGTGAATTATAAGCACATCTAAAAAATACCATGGACAGACAGAGTGGGCTTAATAACGGAATGGCCAAAAATAGTGAGATGTAATAACTAGACATAAAAGAAAAAAATCTACAATATCTTTGGCATTTCCTGAAGATAAATAATACAAGATTACGAATAAAAATTCAGTATATTCTAAAATACATATTTTTTCACATCCTTCTTTGAAATTTGTGTTTCAGTACACTTTTTAGAAAGATATTTCGTTAATGCGCAAGTCCTGTACGCACCTGAACTCCCTGTCTTCCCAGAGCTGGGCCACAAAGGTCTCGCGTTCGATGATGCAGCGAAGGAAGAAGTCTGGGGGCTGGCCGTTGGACTCCTTTAGCACCACGGGCAGGGCCTTGACGTAGGCACGCTGCAGGTCTTCAAAACCTGGAGAGTAGTTGTACACAGGTGGTTAGTATGAAGAATTGATTGGTGGAAAATTGTAAACATTAGGGATGATTGATATCGGAAATTCGGTGTCACAGTTGCCAGTGACTGGCGAAGAACCAGTTATTAATCCAGTCATTTTTTTAACAGGTTTCTGGTGCCAGAAAAGTTCCACGAAGAAGATTTATGTATTAAGAAACCTTGTTTATATATATATAAAAACACAGAATTTCTGTGAAATATTTTTATTTATTGGGGGGACGGGTTGCTAGCAATATTTGGAGAACGGGAAGAACTGCAACCGGTTCACCGGAGTGCTAGCGATATTCTGGGAATGAGAAGCAACTGGAGCTGTCGACCCGGTTCCTCGCCAAATACTGGTTTTCAGGGAATTTCTCGCCAAAACAGAACCGCAACCGTGAAAATGGGTAATCGCCATTTTATTTTTAAAAAAGAAACCGGTTCCTCGGAGAAATAATATCGACGGTTTCAGTGACCGGCTTGGAATCAGTTCCATTTAACCGGGACAGGAATGTCGCCCATCTCTAGTAAACATGTACCAAATTTACTGTGACTACTTAATTTAGAAATTGGCAAATTTACAAATATTGATTTGATGTGAGATAATATGCGGTGAATTCTATTGACAGTTTTGTGAAATATTACCATAAGGGGCTTTAAAAAGCTAAAAAAATTAGCTCGAAACTATAGTTAAAAACGATAATTATTACCTGTTTACAAAATTTGGAGATGCCGTGAAAGGATCAGATTTGTGAGAATCAACTCTCCTGAACATTGGTGCTCCTTATCAATAAAGTAATAAAAAGAGTCAACGTAAATGTTGCTGGGGATATTGTTGAACATCTTTAAAATGAATGTACAATAAATGTATTATAAAACAAGGAATAGACTATTGACTTACTGCTTAACATGGAAGACATGTCCTTGATCTTCTTGTAGTTCCTGAGGTTGCGGATAATTCCTGTCAATTCCTCGAATCTCTTTTCCTTGTTGGAACGAACCACTCTTTTGGTTTCTTCTTCATCGTCGCTGAACTGGAATAAAAATAAACGAATCAGTGTCCATTGCGCAATTTAAAGAGTTGTCACATGAGAGAGAATTAAAAGAGATTCGATAATTGAACACTTCGACAAATCATCAGCTTTGATAAGAACGCTAGACGAAAATTCATTCAAGGGGAGTTAGTGCAATTGAGGTTTTGTTAATATTGAACAAAAAATAATTTTCCTTACTGTGAACGCCATAGTTGGGTGGCGCGGCGCTTGCTCCTCTTCGCTGGAGCTCTCGGACTCCGAGTCGGAGCCCGTGGCGAAAAATCGACTCATTTTAGAGGAATTTTTCTGAAAATTTAAGGTTAAATTGATCATTTACAAACTCAACAATAATTACAAAAAATGATACACAGTTGTAGAATGTTTAAAAATATTCACATTTGGCGAATTAATATAGGTTTAAACTGAATAAACACGCAAGAAAACAGTTAATGAACACGAAACTAGAGCGTCTGACCGGTTGACATTTAAAAACATATGCGGTTGTTATTAGGACATTTTAAACACAGTAACTTTTGTGAAACTGAAGTATTAAAAGCACTGTTTATTTTCATACATGGTTATGAGATATGATAGCGAAAGACATACCTAAATTCTAAATTAAAAAAGGACGAAGCACGCCTCGAGCCAGACGGATGACACGCAAGGTGGGAAAGAAATGTCATAGAAAAACTTTTGGTTAGAGATGTTCGCTACTTTGTTCCGGTGACTTGTCGGTCACTGGAACCGTCGATATTTTTTTCCGAGGATTAGGCTATTTTGTTAAATAAAAATAAAATTCCTTTTATTTAGGAGTAACGGGTAGCTTTTTATTGCAATATCGTGGCAAAACGAATCCGGCTCTGGTTCTTTTTCCCAATAATCACTTTAACAAACCTACCCCCGAAATTATATGATTTGGAGAGGAGCTGGCGTTTTCAATTCAGAGGTCGGCAGCAGAAATCGGTTCAGTTTTTTTCCCAGAATGTTCCGCTAGCAATACCCCCCCCCACTCATGAAATAAAAATATTAAGAGAAACCAATTTTTGTTTTTTCATCTTACCAATGAATTTTCCTTCCACTGGGAATCGGTTCCAAAACTAATTGAATAAATAGCCGCTTCCTTACCGATCTCAGATATTACCATCTGTAGATTTGGGGAATTGATAACACAATTTGAAAACTTAAGACAAAAAAAAAACTTTATTTTGGTTATATAATTACTAATCATTGCAAGTTCGTAACAAATATGAAACAAATTCATCTAAAATTTACAAAGGTCTGACTTTTTAATTTTTAGTAAAAAAATAATGTTATTCAAAAAAATTATGAATGTCCATCCTTGTTTTGAATTCCCGCATGCGTAAAAGTCTGCGCAAACTGTGCAGCGCGTAGCGAGCTCGGGCCATTATTAGTTTTCGAAGCGCCGTACCTTAGATTGGTCGCATTTTACACGCGTTCGACATCAACTTTTCGGATTAAAGTTGATCAAATTATTATTGCAGTGTTTTGGTGCAATCTCGAGTAGTGCATTCGTAAAACGTCAACTTTCTCAAAGATTGGTGATTTATTTTTTTCTCACTGTGTTTCTCAAGTGTTTTAATTTCAATCTAAAATTGTGCATTGAATAAATTAATTTTTTTATAATATAAAGTATGGTGGTATTTTTTTAAATAATAATAAGATACGCTTTTGTAATACGTGTGATCGTATTATCAGTGCTTCTAGCTGCGAGACACGAAATCTTCGAAAAGTAGGTTTCTGGGCAGTCGAAAGGAATCAACAAGTAGTGAATATTAAAAAAAAAAAAATCTGAACGTTTTCAGGACTCAAAAGTGCTTTGGAATTTCTTTAATTATATTTATATATCCTCACCATTGGGTTAAACGGTATAAGTGTTTATTTACTTTAAACTCGTTGTTAACATCTATAAAATAATTTTTAAAAGAAGGGAACTTGTATATTAATTTGTAGTTTTAGTTAAAAAAAAGTTGGCGACCTACAGATTGTCGCCAGTCTATCAACAGTACCGACTTACATTTTCACGGCATGATGCATGGCATCACCGAATGTATAGATTTTGTAAACAACAAATGATACGTCAGTGTCAAAACTGATGAGGATACTGTTCGTTAATAATTTATTTGAGAATGATTACCATTGCATACGAAACCGTGCGTAGATTCCTTCAAAGATGGATTTAGTCGTTCAGAGTTCTATAGTTGTTCATAAGATATGCCGAACTTGTTTGTCGGGAGACGAACCTTTCTTGGAGATATATACAAATGAGTTTACCGATATGGATGAAAAAATAACACTCTGCGACATGCTCTTGTCCGTTGCTTACATTGAGGTGAAAACACATTTTTTTCCTGTAGAAATATCTTTATATATCGCCATCTCGATTTATTTATTATGTTTTAAATTAGATATAAAAATATTATTTTTAAAGATGTCCCCACTGGGTTTTCCACTCCTAAGAACACAATAATAAGATTTACACTCCACAATACCTTTAGAATTTGTGAGGATTTAGCTTGATTTCACTGTGGGATATTACTCGTAAATTACGCAGGTTGTCAAACTTAAATCAGTCTGTGTTCTGCTGCAACACTCTGTCAATTTCGTTTTTCCCCGTGTAACGGATCGTTTTTTATGGATAATTTAAAGTATTGATGTTTGTGAGTTTTTTTTAACAGAGCGGTAATGTATTCTATAGTTTTATGTCGAAGTAAATGACATTTCTCTGTCCAAATGTAGTGTTTGTTTTTGCTTGTTGGATGTGCACTTCATTGAAAGATCTAGTTTCTTGAATTCGAACCAACACCGTGATTTTTTTCAGTATTTTTTAGCAGAGTTTATTATATCTGCGACATTCACAATTGAATCAAATCCTGCTTGGGCAATAAGTGAGATTTATTCGTTATAGTAAGGATGTGGCTAGCAATCTGACAGGGTAATCGTGCTTTGTTTCACTGGTTTCGTGTGTCTATTGTCCCACTTTTTTTTTTTAAAGGAGTCACTGTTTTTAAATTAAATTATGCACAGTTCGCGCACGATAACATCTTTACTTTTTACTTTGCATTTTTCCCTGGTTCGCTTGAATTTGGATTATGTGTTACTTGGAATTTAGTTTTAATTAATACTAAACACAGAGACACGTCAGTTCAGTTTGCTGTCAAAATATATTAGTTATTCCTAATGGAGCATTAAGACCAGGACTCCAGAGTAAGGGCAATCCGAGATTCTCTCTTTTAGAGCGTTGATATTGACTAGAAAAATAATATAACAAGAATCTGAGAATCTTAATACTCCCAGCAGTGTGAACTCTGAGATTAGCAGTCAGTGTGGATATTTTAGCATCAAAAGAATTTTTAATGTGATTGAGCTGCATTGATATGAGCTACATTTATTATCTCATATATATTTTCTCTTAGGCCCACTCTGGAGATGGCTTACCCGAAGACATTTGTCACAGCTGCGCCGAAAAAGTGGCCATCGCTTACAATTTCAAGCTTCTGTGTGAGAGATCAGACACAGTGTTGCGCGGAGCTGGGCTGTCTGACCCCTACATCAAGATGGATGGTCTGCTGCAGCAGGAAATGTTAGGCAGTGAAGTGGCACAACTGACTCCGGATATTGGTCCCGATCCAATAATAAACCTCCCTTCAAAATCTTCATTGAACGGCCAGTTGTTAGAGTCAAGAAATTATTTCGTGGTGGGATCATCCGACATTAAAGTTTTCACCAAAACAGGTATCGAAGCCCACAACTTGGGAATTGGTTGTATGTCATCGGAACTTAATATTTGCGAGGATGTTATTATTGAAGAGATTCATGAGAGTCTTCCGCGTGAGGAAAAGCACAAAGCAAAGCCTCGTGAAGTAACTGACGGTACAAAACTTTTTGAAGAAACCGACGACGCAAAGCCTCTTGAACAAATGGTTGACGCTTAGCGTTGTGAAGAAATCGCAGAGGAACAGGCTTGTGAAGAAATGAGTGATCATTTGTGTGGATCAGATTTTGATCCTGAATTATACAGGGTAAAAAGGCAGCGGGCAATCGGAAAAAAAAGGCTGTCGGAAAAGTCAGTTGAACAGTTCGATTCAGAGTCCGATATGAGTGATTGCGAAGATTCAAATGATCATGAACACTATTCCATGCCTTACGGGGAGCCAGAAACATTCACATGTATTATTTGCTCCCAGAGTTTTGACGATCGTGCGGATCTGCGTGCTCATAAGAAAACACATCCGGCAGACATGAGACACCAGTGTCCGCACTGCGATAAAACATTCTCGCGCATTTACACCCTTCAGCATCACATCGTAACGCATTTCGAATACAAAGCCTACTTGTGTCCCGTGTGCGGTAAACGCTTCCATCACGCTGGTGGCTTGCACCAACACGTCAAATACCACAGAGGCGTTAAGCCGCATCCTTGCAAACACTGCGAAAAGCGTTATTACACGCTACACCTTTTAAAGGAGCACGTTCGCTGCGCGCATTCCGACAACCGTTACAACAATACGTGCAACGTTTGCGGCAAAAGATTCACGGCGAAATCTACACTCAATAAGCACATAAAAATTCACACTGGAGAAAAAGCGCATTCTTGCGAAGTTTGTGGGAAACGTTACACACGCGCCGCTTATCTCAGAGCTCATGCTTCCAGACACCCTGACTAACGACAATAGCCAACATCCCGTCCGCGTATTTGTTTGCGGGTACGTCGACTGCCCTCGCAAATTCTCTTCCAAGAATTCGTTGCTAATTCACGTGCGTCACAAACATACTCACGAGCGTCCATTTTCTTGTGAGACATGTACTAAAACGTTTTCTTCTACGCAAGGGCTTAGCGAACACCGCAAAATCCATACAGGAGCGAAACCGGAAGTTTGTCTGTTGTGCGAAAACAGATTCGTAAATAAGCAGTCTTTAAAGAAGCACATGAGGCTGCATACCGGTGAACGCCCTTATCCGTGTACGCACTGCGAAGAAACATTCTTATCCGCGTCTCGTCTCAACGAACACGTCCAAAGCAAGCACATGGAGAGAGCACACGAATGCTCAGTTTGCGGGAAGAAATTTCATCTAAAAAGGACGCTCACGGCCCACCTGAGAGTGCACAAAGGTGGCGGCAAGAAAATTAACAAACTTTTTGATTTAAAAGATGATATTATTTCAGAAACAAAATCAAACGTTCCAGAACCAGGTTTTGAAATTGTTGTTTAAATCAAACGTTCCAGAACCAGGTTTTGAAATTGTTGTTTAAATCAAACATTCCAGAACCAGGTTTTGAAATTGTTCTTTAAATCAAACGTTCCAGAACCAGGTTTTGAAATTGTTCTTTAAATCAAACGTTCCAGAACCAGGTTTTGAAATTGTTGTTTAAATCAAACGTTCCAGAACCAGGTTTTGAAATTGTTCTTTAAATCAAACGTTCCAGAACCAGGTTTTGAAATTGTTGTTTAAATCAAACGTTCCAGAACCAAGTTTTGAAATTGTTGTTTAAATCAAACGTTCCAGAACCAAGTTTTGAAATTGTTGTTTAAATCAAACGTTCCAGAACCAAGTTTTGAAATTGTTGTTTAAATCAAACATTCCAGAACCAGGATTTGAAATTGTTGTTTAGTGGTGATATTTTTTGTACTAAATAGAATAAAATATTATAGACTTACCGCTGATATCTCAGTTGTGACCTCACCCTCTTTCTTATAAAAGCTGCATTTAACTTTTATACTGACTCGATAGAAAGAGACAAAGATATATTAAAGGATGTCGGATAGCCTATTAGTTACCGCCCACATGGAATTCAGACATTTTTAATAAACATATTAAATAAAACAATATCAATACACCATTAAAATGATTTATAAAGTAAAAATATCACACAAACACTAATAACTAGTAATAACAGAAGGTTCGGCTTAATAATGATGCAAGCTTTTTGTTGATTTTATGTCTTTATATCATTCAAAATGTAAAAATTCTAAAGTTCAGTCAAGTTTTTTCATCAACATAAATATAGGAAATAACCTCAAAATCCGTTGACGTAATTTATGCGACTCGATGATGTGAAGTTAGCGCGGACGGAGAACATTCTTACACACTTAAAAGTGCTGAAATATTATGTGAAAACTTTTCTTGTCTCTTTCTCTCTCATAGTATATGACGGAAAAACCTGGAGAAAGTGTATTGGTTAGGTAAACATATTTAGTTCTCTCTATGTATATTCTTACTCCAAGGTTACTACAGTGCCATTAAGGGCGTGATTATATTTCTGTTTATTTATTTATATTAAATATAAAAATGAAAAGTTTTATTTATATTAAATATAAAAATGAAAAGTTTTATTTATATTAAATATAAAAATGAAAAGTTTTCGGTGCTTTCAATTTTGTACACTCAATTATAATTACAACCTTAAAAAAATATCTTAAATTTTGTGCAGAAAATGTTTGTTCTGAAGAAGAGAAAACTCTCAAACGGTGAGCTCTGGCACCATGAAATTTGCACACCTTATTCAGTCTTGATTTTTTAGGTTGACGCAACCATTTTCAGATAGCAGCGTCAATTCAATTTCGAGCTATGGAACTTCGAAATATTCATTTGACTGTAAAGAAATAAGAAAAGACCATACTGTACGTTCTATAATTAATACATTTAGAAGCCAGGTAGTAAAACTAGTTTTCTCGTAAGGCACATTATTTATTATACTTCAAGAATATATGCACATGTGAGGTATGTTAAATTATTGTACAATGTTAATTATCTGTACATTTTATATTTTGCAGTGCTAACTTTGTTATAAAACATCTACATCTTATTCATAAATATTTACAGAGCACTAGTTTTCTAAAAATATTCTGTTGCAAAGGCCAGCTTTGCATTCATTTGTAACCATTTTATCATTATGTGAAAATTTATCAAGGTATTACGGACTAATCATTTTGACTATAATACTCTTGAGATTCAGTTTGACAAGGTTAACTGTGCAGGCAGCCAAAGGACAAACT
Organism: Drusus annulatus; assembly: GCA_022651775.1. Classification (NCBI taxonomy): domain Eukaryota; kingdom Metazoa; phylum Arthropoda; class Insecta; order Trichoptera; family Limnephilidae; genus Drusus; species Drusus annulatus. Next base: position 161,748 of record JAGWCC010000497.1, on the reverse strand, counting down.
AACAAATATATTTTTTAATTCATACATTTTTTGTATGCACAAAATCTACGCTAGCGGCGCAACCGACTTCAAAGTTAACCTTCTCAAGCTGTATTTTATACAAACATGGTAATATAACGAAAAATAACAAAACCGGACTCGAAATACAAAATGAAGACAACGATACTTAATCAAAATTAGTTTCTCGCCAAATGATTTTAAAAAAAAAAAGTTAATACTGCACAAGAGTCCTAACTGCTGGAGCCAGTGGGACTATGGCATCCCCAATCGGGGTATGTTGTGAGGATGAAGGTAACGGGGAAAGGAAGAAGATGAGGAAGAGGAAGGTTAAGAAGAATCGGGCTATTCAGATCTGGTCAACAAACAAGGCTTAAGTCATTTATAGCAACTTTGATTCTGAATGGTGGTCTTTTACCAGGGCGATACTGAGAGTATCTACGACTCTGGAAAGTGCCGCAAATACACTATGCATTATTTTATACGAATAAGATGTGAAATAACACATATTAATGAAATGAAATTTATTTGCGCTCGCCGGATTTTAAATCCGTGACCTCTGGATTCGTAGTCGAGCGTCTTAAACTGCTCGACCACGGAGGCCGTCATAATGGTAGAAGAAAATCAGTTGCACTTAATCGCCGACCACGGAGGCAGCAATCTCCAAAAACGGTTCTGTAAGTAATGGTAGAAGAAAATCAAAACGTTGCGCACATTAAACTAGGAAGAAAGAAACAATTATCTCTAAATTTATCAACATATTCACAAAAGATGTAAACGTTAATTTAACCTATTTATCACAATTTTATTGATTCCGATACATTTTTTAACTCTGAAAAAAAATTGACGTACACAGCGTTGTATGTATTGCTTTTCAGTGACGATTTAATCATTTTTTCTTCCTGAAATGTTTTTCATTCGTGACAAAGCACATATCTTCGAACACTCATCTCTGCACAGGTCGTATTCAGCCAATTGTCTCGCGTGGAATTGAAAAAACTTACAGAATGCTGGGAGTCAGTTAGATTATGTATCTTTACTTAAAAAAATAAATATAACAAAAATGCCTTATGAAATAATCCAATGTAAAGTTATTACGAATGTCATAATGTTCTTAAGATTTCATCATGGACTTGGAGAAAATCTTAAAAAAGCTTATCACTAACTAATACCGGCAAATTGGCTATGGAATATCACGGTGAAGGCCAGCTCCACGTAAACAAATTACAATATTCAGAATTGTCCTAGTTTTAAATAACAATTCTTATCAATAAATATCTCAGGTTTTTCGTCAACTTACAAAATAAGACGACTGTAAAGTTCACATGTTTCTCATGTGCTGTCCCGTCTCCCTGGCGAGCAACGCCGCGTGCAGTTCGGCCTCTCTCGCGAGCCTCGCCTCGTGAAGTTCGGATTCCCTCGCCATCCGAATCCCGTGAAGTTCGGCGTCTCTAGCTTGCTGCGCCTCGAGCTGCCTCGACTCTAACGCCACCTTATTCAGTTGCGACTCGTAGAGCTTCGCTTCCATCGCCAGCTTGTTTAGTTGAGCTTCGTTGAGCTTCGCCTCGTGCTCTAATTGGGCGAGGTGCCTCTCCGCCTTGTGAGCCATTTCTTGTTTGTGCAGTTCTTCTATGTGTGACGACAGCAGCATGTTTTCTTTCTTTACTAATACTTCTCTGCTGTGTAATAATCTGTTCTTCATTTCTGAGATTGAAGATAGTTTTTTTCGCATCTGTGGGGGGGAACCTAGTTCGCGTTTTCTTTTTCCCGGTACCATGTCTGGTGAAATAACTGCAAAAATCATACAGTAAACACAGATTATTAAATGTTTTCATCGATATACATGGCCTGTTCAAAAGAAAAGGTGAATTTTGAATTTTCGCGGGCTGTGTACATTCGATTATCGTTTTTTTTTTGTTATGTTGGTACACATATGTTTATCATATGTTAGCATTATCAACCATTTTGGATTAGTGGTTTGTTTTTGACAACTGGAAAGGTTGGTCACGTTTTTGTGAGTTCTTCGATTTTTTACTTTTGAATAAAATGGATCTAAGAATAAAATCCACGATTTGTTTTTCCACAACTCCAGGACGCTCATCGTCATTAACATCTTCTCGGCCTTCTGTAAAGCGCTTGTACCACTTATAAACACTTTTTTGAGACAAAGTAGACTCGCCGAATGCCACAGTCAACATTTTAAGTGCGTTACGTTAATCATGGATTTTATTCTTTGATCCATTTTTTCAAAAAGTAAAAAATCGAAGAACACACAAAATCGTGACTAACCTTTCCAGTTTAAAAAAAAAACCACTAATCCAAAATGGCTGATAATGCTAACATATGTATACCAACATAACAACAACAAAAAAATCGATAATCGAATATACACAGCCGGAGAAAATTCAAAATTCACCTTTTCTTTTGAACAGGCCTTGTATAACAAAACCATTTCATAATCAGTGGGTTCATAAACAGTGTGACTGGTACTTGATAGGAAATATCCAAATACATTAATTAAATGGGGAAAATAATAAAACATTTTCATGCTATCATAAATGATAAAATATTCAATGATGTAAAATACAATCACGCTGTGGACCAACGAAAGATACATCTTAGATTCTCCTTCCCACACAGAAAATGAGACAAACTTGCAGTATAATTTAACCATACACAGTTAGCCATTAAAATTCTGTGCTAAAGCACCTGTGGACTTTCTGGCCTAAGAAATAGTACAAAACATACTGGTGGTGCTAGTGCAGTAGAAGTGCAAACTTTAAACCCTATGTGATTTTCATGTTGTCGCAATTGCAAGAATTTACTAGCTGTTACTAGTAAATGGATAGATAAAAAAACAAACGGTTTTTTGCGTAAATTGAGATTGCAGCATTTAAAACAATTTATTTTCTTTAAAATCACGACTTTATATTCATTAGCCACAGACGTTTTTACGCATCGCCTGATTGTATCTTGTTGTCAGTTCACTAATTGCTGATGACAATGTGATGTTTTGAAAATTTTCAATTGAAGTACCGTCGAAATTTTGATTTCACGTTAGCCCAAGCTTTATATGAACCCGTTAGAAGTGACCTTATGTGTAGCCCAAACTATACCAGCGCCATCTAGTAGGGAAATGTACAAATATAACAATTATTACCAAAAAATAATTTAATTATTATAAAAGTTTAAAAAAATTAAAAATGGACAATTATTATTAAAACAAGAAATAAATTAAATATAATATGACCAAAACAAACTCGAAAAAACTAGTGTCCCACGCCAGACAAAACAAGCAAAGAAATCAAAAGGAACTGTCACGAGTCCGGCGAAGAGGAAGTGCGAGGGAACGAAGAACTAAAAAAATGCTTGGAGCTTCAATTGAAGTAAAGAACTATTGAACTGTGGATGGTGCGATACCACAATCTTGCAAAAGAACGAAGAACTAAAATTGAAGTTTTCGAAGTAAACTACAAATGAACATACGAGTATGAGCGGAACTGTGAACTTAACCAACTTCAATTAAAGTATTTGTTCAATGAACAATGAAGAAAGTTGGAACTGCCGCCAAAAGAAGTAGTTCTTTGAAGTAGTTCTTATGAAGCGGTCACAATGCTACAGTACACAGAAAGCTTTTATGATAGATATTACAAATAGGGACACGAAAGCTAGCAGGTGTGAGGAAGAGAACATACATTAACAAAAAATACATCCGTAATTCTTACAGTGAGTGTTATTCTGCGTGGTGTCGGCCTGCAGGTCGGGTATGCCGCCCGCCATGGGGATGCTCACCAGCCCGCTGAGCCACTCCGCGTCGCTGGTCAGGGGCAGGTTACTCTGCAGCGAGTTGCTGATGACATTGCCCATGGGGCAGCGCCCGCTACTGTCGTACACGTAGTCTTTCATCTCCTGAAACAGATTGTTAGTATCATATTATTGACCGGTCGGTAGCTGAGTGGATAAACGCGTTGGATTCCCACCCGGGCGTCGATGGTTCAATTCCTCTGCTGGCTAAGTCCTCCATCATTGCACAAGCAACATTTTCCGCTTTTTATCATGGTAGTAGGAGTTTTTCGAATATTGTCAGGTTATTCGTAACCAGGGAATGTTTGTCTTTCTTTAAAAAGAAAAGATATACATCATGGCACTACGACCCAGGGTGGGAATCGCCCTTCTTCACAAATGCTCTCCACTGGCTCCAGTCACTCGCTAGTCACCTCCGGTTCTCCTGTCTTACTTCTATCCTCTTCTATGCAGTCAGTCCACCTCTTCCTCGGTCTGCTACTATTTTTAGGTTGAAAGAAAAAGTGCACACTTCAAAAACCTACCGTCTTATTTATTAGATTTTTATGCGCTGGTTCAGCGTTGGTTTAGTTAGACAGGACGTAGGCCATTAAATCAAACGCATAAGCCGTGGTTTTAAGGCAAGTTTTTCGCTACTCCGACCTTACACCACGCGTAACAGTTACACTTTGTTTATAAGTAAGGGGGCTTGAGTTTGAAGTTATACACCATACATACATTAATTATCATTACAGCATTATAATTTAAAATAGAAACAGCATTTGCATATTGCAAATGTGTTTGTAATTTCGTAAGTGCACAATTGAGAAAAAAGTCAAATGCTTGTCCAATTTTTGATATTTGCTGCATTAAATTTTTTATTTTATTTATTTATTTATTAACGCCATTGAATGAACATAAAGTAAGTGCATGAGTACAGAGAATAACAACAAAAAAGATCTACATGAAACAAATACAGTAAAAATGGTAAAAAAGTGAAACGTTTTGAAATATGGATAGCAAACAAAAATTAAATAATAGTTCCCATACATTAGTGACAAATAAAAATATCGAATTAAGTGTCTTTTTAAATTTTTGGCCAATTTACGTGAAAGATGACAATATTTGAGGTGTACTCGTTTCCGAGTGTATGTAGGCGAGGAATGGGTGCATGCATGTGGAAGTTAGTTTGGAACTTATTGTGGCAGAATAATATGTTTTGCCGAGTTGCTCGCTGAGGTACTTTGAAGTTGATAAGGTGCAGGAGTTCACAACAGTTGAATTTGAAGTAAATTATCTTATTGATGCGTTTTTTATGACTCGTGTCTTATGTTCAACAGCATAACGGCTTTCGTTTTAACACTCTCCTATAAAAGGGTATCTTCAAGACCCGGATTCACTCTTTTCTCCATTGTATTCCTAAAGATGTCATAAAGGGATACTATAACAGTAACATAGGTATAATTATTTTTGCACTGTGGCACGAGTCAAACTCTCAACTAAGTAAGTCACACAAGTGAACAATTACGCTACAGAGATTTAAAAGTTAGGGTTTTTACTGCGATAACACGTCTGTTTACGTTCCCTCACCTTTCTCGCCAGTTTTTTCATATTGTCAAATTTATATTTCAGTTGTTTGGCAGATCTGTAGGTTGTTGAGCAAGAGTTGAACTCCTGGGCTATGGCGTTCCAAGTCTCGTCCTTCAGTCGGTTTGAAACAGCCGTGGACTTTTTATTGAAGAGAACATATTTGTTATGTTCGACCAACTCCCTCAACTTTCGTGTTTCTTCATTCGTGAAATTCACCCTGAACAAAATAAATAATGATTGATAAAACATTTATAACAAATTAAAACTACGATATGATAAGTGTCTTGTTTTGATTGTGCTTACTTAGGACTTTCCATTTTATAAATGTAACATGAGGTGTAATTAATTCATTGAAATGGCACTAATATAGCATCCATTGTGGTGCATTGGATTGCTGTCAAGGTCGCGTCAGTTAGCGTCAAAATATTTTTTGACATATAAACATCAGTGTTGCCACTTGCAAAATATGATTCCCGGTTAAATCTAACGCGAGTTATTTACAATATATTTTTTTAACATTTTGCAGTGTTATGCATGTAAAAAATATGCATTAAATTATCAAATATCCAAACAAGATCTTTTTTCTGATGACTAAGCCTTTCACAGACGGAGCAACTAAAAAAAACTTTTGTTTTATAAAAAGAAAAACAAACATTTCTGGGTTACGAATAACGGAATAACCTAACATATTTGAAAAATTCTACCATCATGATAAGGGGAAGATGTTGCTTGTACAATGATGGAGGACTTAACTAGCAGAGAATTGAATTCTTGACGCCTGATGTGGGAATCCGACGCGTTTGTCTACTCAGCTACCAACCGCTCAAACTATTAAGTTTGCAACTTAAGTTACTTTTCTATGTTCAATGTATTTCAGCGGCGATCCGCACATGAAGCAACCAGCTTTTAACGCCACGCAAGCAGTCTCTAGCAGCTCGCCGTGCTAGTCTCCCGCGCATTGCAGTTTTCAGTTGCGCCGTATTTGCGAGCTATTTTCGAAAAATTCACAACATATTCGAGGAAGAAAACATTAATTTTTTTCAGGAGATTGAAACATACCTTTTTATTTATAATTATACGCTAAATATTGTAAATGCAATATGACAATGACACCATGCACTGCGAGATTTTAAATTCAAAACCCTGCGTTTTGTAACGTAAAAAAATTATCCCAAAGTAGAGTTTTTTTCACATATTGTAATAAATCGTAACCCGGGAATGTTGGTCATTCTTTTTATTTTAAAAAATAACAGTATGGTAACACAGTACCACGTGGTTTTTGACATTTTACATTTAAAATAATAACTTTGTATAGGAAGAAACTGTTGAAATACTTGATTTTTTGAAAAAGTGTGTTAAGTTTTCTATTCACTGCAGTTTTACATTCGAAACGTATTTGTGGAAATTTGTTTTCATCTTATTTTAACCTGTTCCATTCAATAAAACGATGCCGGAATCTTCAGATTCCTCCGACGACGAGCGTACCGCTTTGCTGCGAGAGTCTGTGGACACAACATTATTCAACGATGACATGTTCAATGAATTATCTAAAAAAAAATCAGGTAACCATCTAAATAAATATTAATTTATTTTGTGTCATTCATGTGTGTGTTGTTAGATTTAAGTAAGGAGAGGTTATGTTTTCAATTGTGAAATCTGGAACAGAAATAATATCTTTAATCAATCAATACCTTCCCCATAACAGGTTACACCTAGCGAGGTAGGTAATGTAAAGCAGTCTGAGTGCCCAAAGTATGAATAATAATGATGAATTGGCTTTTTTTATTTTTAGATAAAAAGGTCAAACCTGCGGATCGACCTAAATCTCAAAGATACCTTGAAAATCAAGAACAGCAAGTCGACGTGCGAGTCACCGCGAACATGCAGCGACAAGTCGGTAAAAAAGTTTCCGATATTATCAACAGCCAGATCAAGTTCGTGGACATCAAACCAAAACACGATCCAGCCATTTTAGAAATTGAAGGCGGCGTTAAACTATTCAACGATTCCAAAGATTATCTCACTCCAGATTTACCAGAAGAAATCTTACTAACTAAAGAACAGAGAAAGAAAATAAAGAAACGGACCATAAAAGAAGTATCAGATGTTGAAATATCCTGCAGTAAAGAAGAAAAGATTTTAAAAACGGTTGTTACGCCTTGATCAGGTTTTAAGTGGTGCGGATATGGAACATTGGTCTAGTAGAAGGAAAGGAAAGGTTTTTAAATATAAGAAGACGAAAGGTGATAGAGTTTGTATGTCTTTAGACAAGGAATAATTTTATTTGTACGAACCTTGAAGTAACAATATATGGAGAGAGAGCTAATTCTTTTTACCCAACCTATACAGATTTGGGATAAATCACTTTCTCCGGGTTTTTACGTCGTACACCATGAGAAAGAAAGAGACGATCAATTTTCCCGAATTATCACACCGCTTTAAAGTATTGTTAGAATGTTCTTCGTGTCCCGCGTCTCCGTTGACTCGGCCCACACGTTACGATACGCGAAATAAATTGACATAACCCAACGGTTTATTAGGTTACATGTTATATTTTTTTTAAACAATACTGTGAAAAACTGGTAATATGAATAACCAAAAACATTATGTCGAAAAGTGCTATGAATGGATTTATAAATACCCTAGCCCTAGTTCTAGCCACGCCCAGGTCTAGTCGAGTCCGGGAAACCTTGTAAAAACTGAGTACAGCTCTCTCTGCAGCGCTCTCTCTTGTATATAATTGCTCTGAGGTATGAACAATATTCAACATCTGAACTTTTGAGCATTCACCATCTTAAAAGCAATAATAGCTGTGGGAAATATGAAAAGATGAAGAAACATCATTTCATCTATGGTGTCAATGTCCTGCCTCCGTGGGAAGGTGACTCAGATATCTGATGAGTTGAATACCATGTTGTGGAACCAGGAGACATTAGAAAACACCTGGTTACAAAGGACCTTCTATACTGTCGGATGAAGGTGAAACGTGGAAAATAAAAATTGCCCGAATGGTCATGGGCAGAGGTGTGCCCTTGGAGAAACATTGTATGGAGAGAGAGCTAATTATTTTTACCCAACCGATGCTAACTTGCGATAAATCACTTTCTCCGGGTTTTTACGTCGTACACCATGAGAGAGAAAGAGACAGCAAATATAATACTCCGCTTTTATGTACTGTCACAATGATCTTGGGCTCCTGGGTCACCGCGGGACTCCGCCCACATTTTTTACTATGCCACTAAACTTGACACAATTAAACGGTTTTTTAGGTTAGATGCTATATTTTTGTTGATATCAGTACTGTGAAAAAGTGGTTCTACGAATAAACGAAAACATTATGTCGATATGTGATGTGAATGGATGTATAAATACCCTAGCGTTGGTCTTAGCCACGCCCAGGTCCGCCGAGTCAGGTAAAAATCATCAAAAACTGACTACACTGCCTTGGATAAATACCACTCTATATACTCTAAGATCTCAGATGAAATATCGAACATTTGGTAATAATCGCATTGAAATAGATATAAGCGTTTCAATTTAGCGATTTTTAACAGTTGTAAGCTCTGGTATCAAGAAATTTTCAATTTTTTCTTTTTGAAATTTCTAGATCAGTGCTCCTTTTTTCAGCTTACATAGTTATTTCCATCACGAGCTACGTAGGTTTTAAGTAAAACCGGGTACTAAAACTAGTTGACTGTAAATTATTGAAAAAGTTTTTTTTTAAAATCATTTATTCATAAAATAACATTTACAGTATTTTCTTAACCTAGTTTTTGTTCATTACATAAATAATATTACTTTTTGTCAATAAACAACTAAGCCTAATTTAATTATAAAAAAATCATAGCAAGATTCATTTGATCAATAATCAGTAATAAAATCACGATGTCGTTTCCTAGGATGAAATTTTCAAGGAAAGTTAGTACTTTATTTTATAAACATTTTATTTAAGAAAAAGGCTGTTTTCGTCTTATTTGATTAATAAGATGAAATAAATAAACAATAAATATTATTTGAAGGTAGTCTGTTGTTCTTGTTTATGATTTTGTATTCAATAATTTGTTCACTAGAAAGATTTGAAAGAAAAACTTTAGTACAATTACTTTCATTTCCACGGAGAAAAACACCATTACATCTTTATACATCAACATGATTTCCATACTTCTCTCATTTATACATTTACCATAAATTTACACATTCAATTAATATTAAAGGCACTTAAGTTATGTCATGACTTTCATATATTCAATTAAACAAATGTGTAAAACCTGCTGCAGTCAGCCTTAATGCTTTATAACCTGTGATAATTCAACATTTTAACTTAATAACCTTTTGTTCTTAATATTGTTAATACTTATTACACCTCAATACTTTTTTTAAATATATGTCAAACCGGTGATTGAGTTTCAACAAACTTTAAACTAGACTTAATGTTTATGTTACAAACCTTGACATTAGATCTAGTTAAGTTAGCTAACAATCTCAAAGGCCGAGATAAAACATTATCACAACATTATCATCATATTGTTGCAAAATCTTAAAAATATTGTTACAACATTATCACAACATTTTGTCAATATTGAATTAGCATTATGTCAACACTATCACAACATTGTATCATCATTTTACAACATTGTTACAACATTGTTACAACATTATTACAACATTTTATCAACATTGTATTAGAATTGTTACAACATTATTACAACATTAATACAACATTTTATCAACATTGTAACAGAATTATATCAACACTATCACAACATTGAATCATCATTTTACAATGTTTAATCAACATTGTAACAACATTTTATCAACATTGTTAAAACATTGTTACAACATTGTTACAATACATATTGCCAAAACATAGTTACAAATTTCTGAAAACATTGTTACAGAATTGTCGCAACAGTGCACAACATTGTCACAGTACTGTCACAACATGGTTACAACTAGTGATGTTACAACACTTTTTCTGCCGATACAATACAGATATCGATTGTTGCAGTCAATTATCAGCGATACCGACACAATCGGTGCACTATGACTCAATAGGTTACAAAATTGATCTTTATTGCTCATAAAACAATGAAGTATTTAAAAAAATAAAGAAAATAAATTTTTGATTTCATATTGAAACATCAAAATAGAACAAAATCTCGAATAAAATCGATGTAAAAAAAAACAGGAATGTTTCCATTTGATTTATTAACGTTAACGTTTCCATTTTACGATACTTCACGTTACACATTACATGCGTCTGTACCCGGCATAAGGTTTAATTTAAACATGGAAATAAAAAAGAAGAACTTCGATCATTGTAATTTTAAACATTATGTTAGAAAAATTACATTTTTATCAGCGAATTGAAACTGTATAGGTATCGTTACATTCCTAGTTACAACATGGTCACAACATTGTTATAACATTATCACAAAATTAAAATATTTTTTACAATGTAAACTAAAAATTTGCCTTAAAACAGTAATTCTTCAAGATCACATATCTTACATTCTGTGGGATGTCAATATCAACGTGTTCTCTTTTTTTATTTGCACGGGTAAATTGACCTAGAGGCGGCTCGTCTCCGATAGTCTGATGGCGCGCGCGTCCTCCAGGGCGAAGGCGGAGTTGTCGTGACCTCCCACTTCCGTCTTGTTGACCTTGTCCACCTGCGGCAGGGGGCCGTCCATCAGGAACATTGTGAACAGGAACATGATGGAACCTGGAAAGAACGGAAAAGTTGAATTAAAAAAATAGAAATGTATTTCTATTTGTTTTTTTTTTAAAGAAATACAAATATTCCCAGGTTACGAATAACCTGACAATATTTGAAAAACTACCACTGCCATCATAATAAGTGGAAGATGTTGCTTGTGCTGGAAGACTTAGCTAGCGGAGGAATTGAACCCACGATGCCTGGGTTGGAATCCAACGCGTTTGTCCACTGGGCTACTAACCAGTCATTTTTTATTGTTTTTTTACATTGAACAGAAAATCCCTAGAAGTGTGATCTATATCTATTTGAAAGAAAGCTGATGTAACCAGAGTGGTAGATACTCTAAGTATCGCCCTGGTGAAAAGACCACCATTCAGAATCGAAACACTTAAAATGGCTTTAGCCGTATTTGATGACCAAATCTGAATAACCAGGTACTTCCCAATCTTCCTCTTCCCCATCTCCTTTCACTCCCCACTACCTTCAGCCTCAAAACATACCCCCGATTAGGGATACCACAGTCTCACTGGCTCTAGACGGTTGGGAGCAGTTTGGGACTCTTGTGCCGGTATTTACCATTAAAAAAAAACAATCTATAAATTCAAGTCTCTTTTGACTCCTAGGCCCCAGACAGACCAATGAAATTGATTATCTGTTCGAGAAATAATTTCGACATTTGGAAAACTGATATGGCGAACGAAACAAATGTGGTAACTTACTGATGCCGTAGAAGCCGGCGTAGAATATCATCAGCGACTCTCTGTAGCCGATGGCCTTGGACACGGGCTCCACCACGATGGGCAGGTTGCCGCCGATGTTGTTCATCACGAACAGGAAGATGCCCACCGTTGTGGAGCGCACCTTCAACGGCACGATCTCCACCAAGATGGCAAACACGATGCCAAACCACATCTCAGCTGGAAAACAAACAGAAATTTTCATTTTATTTTGATCAACATTTTTATACAACTCTTTAGTGATTTAATCACTTCAAGGAGACTTTTATGGTAAATTGAAGCTTTTTCTAATGTTCCATCATATTTGATAACCGTCAAATCGACGATCCCCGCCATTTTGTTTTTTTTTGACATTTCAACATTCCCTGTTAAATGTTGATTTTCGGTCCGTTTCATGACCCGTTTTAGCTTTCATGACCCGTAACAGCATGGCCACTAAGTGAAAGATTTGCTGGACCACTTTTTTTGTTCGGAAGCTCTTCTGTAATACTTACGTGAAGGGTCCAAGTGTAAAATCACATTACAGCAATTTTTAGTGCCATCTTGTAGCTTTCAAAAAGTGTTATAGCTGTGCATTCATTTTTGAAAAAACCGCTTTACTGAAGAATAACTTCACAGCCTGCCTGCATGGTCGAGTGGTAAGACGCTCAACTACGAATCCAGTGGTCGCGGGTTCGAACGAGGCGTGCGCCAATAAATTTTATTTCATTAATTTGTGTCATAACACATTTAACTGATATAACATATCACATAGTATATTTGTGGCACGTTCCAGAGTGGTAGATACTCTAAGTATCGCCCTGGTGAAAGACCACCATTCAGAATTGAAATGTTGCTTGAAATGGCTTTAGCCGTGTTTGGTGACCAGATCTGAATAGCCAAGTACTTCCCAACCTTCCCCTTCCTCATCTCCTTCCCCTCCCCACTACCGTCAGCTTCACAACATACCCCTATTCAGGATGCCATAGTCTCACTGGCTCTAGACGGTTGGGAGCAGTTGAGACTCTTGTGCGGTATTCACGTAAAAAAAAAAAAAAAAACAGCAATTATTTTTTAAAATTCAAAATTTGAAAAAAAAAAACATTTTAATACTTAGAATTTTTTTGAGCTTTTGCCACATAAATAAAAAATTGTCTGAAGTATTTTGATTAAACTCATACATACTTTTACATGTGGAAAAACTTTTGAATTCGTTTTCTTAAAATTTTATTTTGTGTTGTAAAGTGGTGTAACCCTGGACTCTTCATGTCTTAAATAATAATAAAATTAAAATAAGGAAGACAAAAAAGAGTATTTCTATTGGTAAAAAAAAATAGCTTACCAAAGAAGTACGAGATAGCCAGTGTGATCATTGCCCAAAGGGGTCCAAATGCCACTGATCCGAAAGCAGGAAGGGTCGAGATCAGCTGAGATATAGCCAGCACTGCAACTCTTGATCGAACACCCATCTTGGCAACGAACCTGGTAGAAAATTAAAAGTAAATTAAAACTAATCGTTATGTAACGGACAAATTTTTACTTTGAAACTCTCAATTTACGATAAATCATTTTCTCGGAAATTTTACTTCGTATACCGTGAGAAAGAGAGAGACAAAACTAAATGTCACATAATATTGTACCACTTCGACGCGTGTAACCTTAGAGTACATAGAGTGGTATCTATCCAAGGCAGTGTAGTCAGTTTTTGATGATTTTTACCGGACTCGGCGGACCTGGGTGTGGCTAAGACTAAGGCTAGGTTATTTATACATTCATAGCACATATCAACATAATGATTTTGTTTATTCGTATAACCACTTTTCACAGTATTGTTATCAACAAAAATATAGCATACAACCCAAAAAACCGTTTAGTTGTGTCAAGTTTAGTGGCATAATAAAAAATGCGGGCGGAGTCCCGCGGTGACCCAGGAGACCAAGATCATCGCTACAGTACATAAAAGTGGTGTATTATATTTGTTGTCTATTTTCTCACGTAGTGTACGACGTAGAAACCTGGAGAAAGTGATTTATCCCAAGTTTGTATAGGTTGGGTAAAAATAATTAGCTCTCCCTCCATATATTGTTACTTCAAGCGTATAACCATGTCCGGCATATCTTTGAACTTCACATCGCTCATCGGAACAATTAATGTCAGACAGTTTTTGAGGTTATTCCATATATTTTCGTTTATTGGAATATTTGCGGTGGCTTTATACAAAAAAAGCATAATGACGATATTTAATATAAACTATTAGGACCCAAAAAGCAGTAAAAATGACCACTTTTCACCAGTATTTCAACAGTTTTTAATATTTTAGGTAGTACGTTTGACAATTTGTATTTTTTAAGGATACAAAGGCATGATGTCAACAAGAAGCATCCGTATCATAAGCATTAAAAGAAAATCTCATGCTATTAGCACATGTGTGATATTCTGACTTAATTATTGTTTTGTTTTGTTATGATAAAAACATGTTTGTGTCGGAAAGAAACGTGGAGTATTGCATCTCAACCTGAAATTCTAGTTTAGACTCAGACCAAAGTCAACGAATCGAATCCCAAATCTATACCTCCCTAGGAGTAAGAAAATATATGGAGACAGAGCTAAATATTTTTACCCAACCCATACAAATTTACGATAAATCACATTCTTCGGTTTTTTACGTTGTAAACCGTGAGAGAAAAAGAGACAAGATAAGTTTTCACATAATATCGTACTACATTTTGGTGTGTAACCATGTTTTTTATCTCCGGCGACTCCACCCACTACGTTTTGTTTTGTTATGCGACAGAACTCGACAGTTTTTGAGGTTATATCCTATATTTTTGTTGATAACAATACTGTGAAAAAGTGGTTACATAAATAAATAAAACATTATGTCGACATGTGCCATGAATGGATGTAAAAAGGTGTGTCCATGAAAACCCAAGCCACCCCCGATTTAGGAAAAAATCAACAATTCTTACCACACTGTTTCGCAAAGCTATCTGAGATACCTCCATATATTGTTCCTCCAAGCTCAATATGTATATTTTTTATGTGTTCTTGGAAGTCGTCATATGAATGTTCTATAGATTACTTAACTTAAGATTTGTTGATTATTCAAGGCCTTAATTATTCCCAAACTGCTCAATGGGTTAAGAGTTGGAATTTTAATCAATTTTATTATTTGCAGCCTTTAAATATCTACGTATCTAAACATCTATTGTGTTAAACGTGTTTTTTGTGTTGGGAATAACAGCCTTTATGACCAATTCCTTTTCTTCTCTTTATGTTATTGTTTTGCTTGAAAAATAATTAATTTTATATTCGTCCAGTCATTTTTTTGCACAAAAGATTTAAGCATGAACTGTTTATTGTGTGTAAACCAGATTAAATCTATTCCGTCTCGGCTTTCAAGAGCAGGTCTTTGGGTGTTTTTTTTTTGCTTCAGAAACCCAAATATTATGTTTCTCTCAATATGCATTGTGAATTGTTTTTCATTCTGCATTTATGAATACATTTAATAGTAATAACTGTTGGTTAAATAGAAAATATTTTTACATTCATGTAGTACATTTTTTTACTCTTTTACAGTTTTTTTTAAATCTAAAACTTAACACCAACTAACCAAGACAAAAATATTAAAACGCCACACTCTATCTTGGCAAATTTACATTTACCTACATACTGTTCTGTTATATCGACTCTTTACATGACCGGTCGGTAGCTGAGTGGACAAACGCATCGGATTCCCACCCGGGCGTCGTGCGTTCAATTCTTCTGCTGGCTAAGTCCTCGATCATTGCACAAGCAACATCTTCGGCTTCGTATGATGGCAGTAGGAGTTTTTCAAATATTGTCAGGTTATTCGTAACCCGGGAATGTTTGTTTTCTTTTTTAAAAAAAAATGTCTTCCTGGGGTGACTCAGATATCTTTTTCCGTTCACTTGTGTGTCATTTATATTCTCGTGACTCTCCTTTCACCATCCAAGCATCCCTATCTTAAACTTGCTCATTAAGCTTAAATCGGCTTTCCATACTTTTTTGATTTACCAGTTTTTAATACGGAATTTAACATTATTACAGGGATATCGACGCGATAACTAGTACGGATATTATCATGATCACGTTAGGTTAGGTTAGGTTAGGTTAGTTAAGGTTAGGTTAGGTTAGGTTAGGTTAGCTTAGCTTAGCTTAAATCGGCTTTGCATACTTTTTTGATTTACCAGTTTTTAATACGGAATTTAACATTATTACAGGGATATCGACACGATAACTAGTACGGATATTATCATGATCACGTTAGGTTTCACAAAAATAGTCCAATCAGAATTTGTGTCTGAGGAAATATATACTTTGTTACAAAGTGAACGATACATTATGTAGTCACTTGGTATTTTTACAAGTATGCAAAATGTTCCTGGTCTAATGACAACTTATCATGGCAATTCTAAATTTCCACACTTCATTACTGCATTAAACAGGCATTTGAGCTGTCTCTTTGTTGTAAGAACCATTCTACTCATATTGTTACTATACATAATTAACTAACCATCACGCCGTTTCTCCGCAGGGGTAAGCAGAGAGAATGGGCCGCCATACAACTCTGTCTCGGCACATACTCCTTGCTCCGTTCACATTCATACATACTCTTCTTTTATTCTGACTCTTCACGTGGCCCGATTCAAGTATTTGATTCAGTCAAATGGTACATGGTCTTACCGCACATACGTCTCAGGGATCTCATTTCTACAGCATTCAGTCTACTTTAATCCTTCCTCTGCCATACATCAGCGTTGGTATAAGCGCTCCATTGTGAACTGCTAGCTTCGCTTCTGTGGACAATTTATTATTAGCGCCAACAGTGTTCAGTCCTCCATTAATGGAGTTTCCTGCATTCACCCTTCTTTCAATATCCCATACATATTCGGTAAATCCAAGCAAAACTTGACTATACAAAAGTTTTCATTTTCAAAAACTCACAGACTCCACGAGAATACACATATATCACAGATGCTATAGCTCAAAACTGATTGAATACTAGTATGGTCGTGTCTTTCTTTCATTTACGTGTGTTACAATAAAGCTATTAGCGCTATGTCTTTAGTCAAGGTTCGGCAGCGCCACTTACTTGTCAGACACGATTCCTCCGACCACCACTCCTACGGAGCCGATGCCCACAGTGACGGCAAACAGCCACCAACCTAGATCCACGTCGGGGAAATAGTCTCGGTAGTACAGATCCGAGTTGTACGCAAAGCACATGCCACCTGGAACATAAGAAGAACAATTGGGAACATGCCAGAACATTAATAGAGAAAGGTGTACTGGAGATCTACTTCTAGTGTCTGTTAGGTTACTTCGCGGTGGAATCAAGTCAAGCCACCATGCATGGGAAGGAGAAAAAGGGAATGAAGACTTGACTTTGCTAGAATGTTGCTATAAACTGTCTGGTTTAATTGTAAAAAACAAAAATTTACAGTTTCAGAAATCATAGTTTTTAAACGATGACTAATTCTTAATTTAATCTTTATGATTTTAGATTCTAAATGATCTTTATGTTCTGACTTTGAGGCAAGAGTTTTAGATCGAATCTCATCATGGCGTGGAAATATATGTTCAAATTATGTTAAGTTCATACGTTATTAAATTTGTCAAGTGAAAATACATTTCAATATTTGCGTCTATGACTCATGTTTCATTGGTTTGTTCATTTTGGTGGAAGAGTTCTCGTAGTTATATCCAACGAAAAAGGACACAATTTAAAATATTTTTTTAGCCGAGCTGTAAGATGTAAGAACGAGTTGTAAAGGCGACCCATTCTCATGAATCGAATGTAAATGAAATGACATTAACCATAACGACCGGTCGGTAGCTGAGTAGACAAACGCGTCGGATTCCCACCCGGGCGTCGCGCGCTCAATTCCTCTGCTGGCTAAGTCCTCCATCATTCCACAAGCAACATCGTCTGATTCTTATGTTGGCAGTAGGAGTTTTTCAAACATTGTCAGGTCATTCGTAATCCGGTAATGTTTATCTTTATTTAAAATATATATTATATATATATATTATATATATATATATATATATATATTTTAAATAACATTGTGATAACGATTTTGGTACCTACCCAACATATTGAGCTAATATCGCTATCTGAATACTAGCGTTGGGAAAAACTTTTATGTTTTGTGAATGCTTCACGAACTGTTAGTTCTTTAAAATGAACCCTTTGCAGTGAACACTTCAATTGAAGTCGAACTCGCCAAAGAGAGATTTGAAATTAGAGATGGTCGATATCAGAAATGGGTGTGTTGTGGTTCCAGTTACCGGTGACCGGCGAGGAACTGATTATTTATTCAGTTCTTTTTGAAACTGGTTCCTGGTGTTTTTTTTAATCCAAAAAATGAGATGTGGTCGACCTTCAATTGAAGTGTGCGCTACCGCAAAATGAAATAGTTCTTTGAAGTCGAACTTCAATTGAAGTACTTGAAATGAAGTACTTCTTTGTAGGCTTTGAAGTTCAACTTCGCAACTGAACTGCCGCAAAATAAAGTAGTTCTATGTAGCTTTGTAGTCTAACTTTAATTGAAGTAATTGTCCAATGAAAAATGAATGAAGTTTGAACTGCCGCGAAATGAAGTAGTTCACACGGAGCGGTCACAAAACAAAATGATCATATGAGCGGAACTACCAACTTAAATTGAAGTATTTGTTCGATGAAAAATGAAGAAAGTGGGAACTGCCGCCAAAAGAAGTAGTTCTTACGGAGCGGTCACAACGCTACTGAATACGATGAATAACAAATTCGACGTACTCCCCGAGCCCAATGTGTTCGCAAAGTTTTTGGCACTGCATTATAAAATGTAACACTCACCACAATGTCTGATAGATGCCGCGAGACACAGCAAGATGATCCTGGGCTGCTTCAGCACCATCCAGATGGTGATCTCTTCCTTGATGTCCTGCACCGGGTTCTGCAGCGCCGGCACTCCCGGGGCCGCCACGGCGTGGGCTCCGCCGCGTCCTCGCCGATCTCCTGGCGGGAGGGCTCGCGCAGGGTGAACGCCGTCAGGGCGGTGAATATCAGGCCGATGATGCCTGCGCCAAAGTATGACACTCTCCAGCTCTGTTGCGGAGATAAAATATTGAAACAATATGAGAAATGCAATTTTTTTGGAAAAGCCCACAAGAAAAGGTTATTTGTGCAACTGAGATCAGTTTGATGCCATCAGCATTGGGAAAAACAGTTTTGTGAATGCTTCACGAACTGCTAGTTCTTTAAAATGAACCCTTCACGGTGGACGCTTCAATTGAAGTCGAACTGAAGTTTTCGCGCCGAAAGATAAAATTTCATGAGTAGGAGGGGGTGGCCACCGATCTGAAACCGAAAAGCACTGGAACCGGTTCCTCGCCAATAATTTTTTTTTCATGGGGGGGAGGGTGACTAGTGATCTGGAATCGAAAAGAACTGGAACTGGAGAACCGGTTCCTCATAAAAAAAAAAATACGTGAATAGGGGGGGGGTGACGATGGCTAGGGACCGTACCGTTCCAGTTCTGGAACCGGCAAAATAACTAAAACTACAATTGAAGTGTGTGCTGCCGCTAAATGAAGCAGTTCTTTATAGTCTATGAAGTCGAACTACCATTGAAATGAACTGCCACAAAATGAATAAGTTCTTTGTAGCAGTTCACACAGAGCGGTTACAACGCCAGTTCCCATCTTTTAGTTTTTTTCTTTCACACAACCTCAACACTCCCAAACGAGGTTCCCTATGTAAAAGCCGATACCTATTTCAGTTCAAAATAAAAAGGATTTATTAATAAAATGCTGTTGTTAAAAATAATTAGTGGGAAATGTCAATTACTGACAAGTTACTTGCCATTATTCGTTGTGAGAACAATCTTTGAAAACTTTTCAAATAAGTGTGGATAATATTGAGGAGAAAGTGATATTTGGATACAATATTTTTCAAAAAAATATTAATAAAACCGAGTATTCGAAAAGCGAGTTGAACACAGAACCAGGTATATTAAAATTGATTAATTTATTAATATATTTGAGGGGCTTACAAGCAAAAGCAGCAATCTCCAAAAACGGTTCTGTAGCATTGTCAACTTTTGAATGATTATTATAAAGAAATGGAGAATGAAGTGTACAAAAATGTTAGTGCACATTAAACTAGGAACAATTTGAAACAATTATCTCTAAATTTATCAACATATTGACAAAAGAAAAGTGCATTAAACATTAAATCAACTTTGGTAGAAATAATTTAAAATAGAGGAGATTGCTGCCTTTGCTTCTAAGCCCCTCATTTTATATATTCGTATAAATATTAACTGAACATACCAGTCCCCAAGCATTAATATCGGGCACATATCTGCCCACAGGGAAAGCTATTCCGTAGCCCCCGTAGATGCCCCAGTTGAAAATGGATAGGACCAGCGCCCTCTTCTCGGCCGGGAAGATGTCGGACAGGATTCCGGTGGCCAGGGGATTGCAACCAGCCTCACTGTTAAATGAAAAAAAAACATTTATACTAAAAAACTTCCTCTAGTTGGACTTAAGCTTAATTCACATAAAACCTCAGGGCAAAAATATTTATGGAGAGAGAGCTAAATATTTTCACCCAACCTATTCAAATTTACGATGAATCACTTTCTCCGGACTTTCACGTCGTAAACCGTGAGAGAGAAAGAGACAAGACAAGTCGTCACATAATAGTGCACCACTTTTAGGTATGCAAGCATGCTTTCCGTCTCCCGCGTCTCTGACGACTCCGCCCACTACGTTTTGTTTTGCGACATAACAGGATATGACTCAACGGTTTTTGAGGTTATATCCTATATTTTTGCTGACAACAATACTGTGAAATAGTGGTTATACAAATAAACATTATGTCGACATATGCCATGAATGGATGTATAAATACCCTAGCCCTAGCCAAGAGTCAGGAAAAAATCAACAATCCTGACGACACAAGCTATCTCTTTTCTAATTGAATTTTTAAAATTCAATATTCATTTATACTTGTATGTTGCCCGTTGCAATATACTTACAAAAATATAGGATATAATCTCAAAAACCGTTGAGTTATGTCGCATAACAAAACGTAGTGAGCTGAGTCACTTAAAATTGGTGCGTTATTATGTGACAACTTGTCTTGTCTCCTTCTCTCTCACGGTTTACGACGTAAAAATGCGGAGGAAGTGATTTATCGCAAATTTGTATAGGTTATATACTCTTATTCCAAGCCTGCACACGATATCTTCACAACAGGTAATGGAATATTAGATTAGAAACAGGTATTTGAAAAATGCTATATCGCCTTACCTAAAAATATGCAGGTCTAATTACTACAGGAGCGATTACAATAATTATGTGTTTAATATTATACTGTCACGCAAACCATATGATTATAATACATTTATTGAGCATGACAATGTGTAAGTTTAATTCAAAATTATATGCCAACTTTATTTTGTGTTTTTTTTTAAAACCTCGTCACTTCCAAACGAGGTCTCAAAGAAGAAGCCGACCTATATCTCGTGTAACTAGAATTATCAAATAACATTCATGATTTATCAATGCCGTGTAAAATTCAATTAATATGGTCTGTTTTTCATATTGGCACTAGTACAAGGCTTTGGCGATAATTCGAAACATCGCCACTACCTTAATCGTTGGCGATTGTCAACTGTTGAATGTAACATATATTTATAAGTTATCCTTAAAGTTCCTTTAAGGACGAGCACTGAATTTGTTTTTAAGGAGCTAGACGTCCTAAACTTGAAACAACTATTCAAAAAAATATCCTATTGAACCAATTTAATAATGTCCATATGTTTGAAGAAAGGAAAATTTCTAGAACCATAAGGCAGTCACACATAAAATCCGCTTACGGACAAAAGGGATTTGAGTACAACGCCACTATGCAATTCAATTCTCTGCCCAGCACCATCAGAAACATACAAACCAAAAGCTCATTTAAAAGCAATATCATTACTAACCTTAAAACCAAGTTTAATTTAGTTCTTAATATTTAGATTCTATATCTTCAAATTTGTCATTTACCTATATTATTTTTATTTTTATTATGTATGTACTATATTTTCGATTTTAACATATTAATATGTAGCTAGAAAACAACTTTTGCAAATTGCCATCCCAACACAGGCTAATGCCTAGTGGGATGGACAATTATACCAACCAACAAAAAAAAGTATTGTCAAGTAAAATAATAAATAAATAACCGTTGGAAATAACACCGACGTTGACGCAACGATAATTGATTTGAAAACAGTTGGATCGTTGGTGCCATTGGGGGTGTTATTTTATAACAGCTATATATTATTGGCTATCGGTAGACTCACTTGATGCTAGGCGCTAAGTACTTAGGAAAATCCACAAAGATATCTTTTTTCAAAATTTCATTTTGTATTAAGATTTTCATAATATAGTTCACCACCAAAAACTGAAAACCTGAAAATCTTATACCTTTAAAAAAAAAACATTTTCGGCGCTAAAGCTAAAACAATAGATACATAATCAGTGAGTGTTGAGACTGCGTTGCGTTGAATAATATTCGTATTTAGAAATTTTTATCAATAGTTTTCGACGTTGATGGTATCTAACTGTTATTTTCAACGGCTAGTTATATTTTAATACAGTACTAATTGGTACCAGAAGGACATAATTTACAGAAAAAATAAAATTTCATATGAAGAAGAATCGTGAATAACTTTACCCAACGGCTAGTTATGATCATGCGAATTGGACCAGAAGGACATAATTTACAGTCTCTGGCGGCCATGATCATGAGGATGATAGCGACGGAGAACACCAGGGTGCATAGAACTGCGAGGATCTTTACTCTGTTGTATCTGTAAACAATTTATTAAATATGATTTAAAATAAAAACAGCATTGCGCTCTTCTGATACTTCAAAGCCCCTGACACGATAAAAATACTAGAGGATTCACATAGTGACAGTCTTAGAGCAGATCCAGTCTTATACAGACGCAATCGGAGCTGGCTGGTGCATTGCTGATGCGCCGTATTTAGCTAACTAAAGTGCTCGCCTGCCTTAGGTCCCGTTCACACATAAGTCGTCCAAATATTGAAAGAAGAATTTATTTGAACACGTTTTTGCGCTGTGCTGGAATCGAACCCGAAACCCGCTGACTCAAAGTCAAAAGCGTAGACAGTGAATTTACGCTATGGATGACTAAACAGGCGGCGGCACTAGAGAGCGCCTCAGCGCGTCTTGTAATTTAAAAAAAAAATCTGAAAAGAAAGACAAACATTCCCAGTTTGACAATATTTGAAAAACTCCTCTTGGCATCATAATAAAAGGAAGATTTTGCTTGTGCAATGAATCCTCGACGCCCGGGTGGGAATCCGACGCGTTTGTCCACTTAGCTACTAACCAGACTATTTATTTATAATAATAATATTTATGGATAATTTGTATAGCGCCGTTTTTGTGAAAAAATCACCTCAAGGGCGCTGTATACCTATTGCACACATAGAACAGCAAAATAAATTCTGTTGAGAAGAAAATCTACATCAATTAGCAAATTGTTATTGATTTTGTTTTGCCACTCTAGGCGCCGTTTGATTTAGGGCCAGGGCTACTCGGGATTTTCCTCCGAGACACTTAGACTGCGTCAGGTAGCTTTGAGTAAACCTCATTCTCAAACAAATTATTCATTTTTTTGGTCTCTCTTTTTTATTTTTTACTGTAATAAAGTACTTGTCAGCAGCGATTCCAAGGATGACTCCGGCGACCGTGAAGACGGCCATGTAGGCGGGCCCGGCGAGGATCTGGTAATCCAGACCCAGTCCATTGTAGTTCCACTCGCAGTAGTTGGTGCCGTTGAACTCGAAGCTGCCGCAACTGCGAATTTAAAAATTGATTAAAATAGTAGCACATCTAAAAAGCTTATTTGTTCAGGTGACAAAAAAGGGAACTAACGAACCGAACATGTTTTTTTTTACCCTGTCAGCTTAAATATGTACAATAGAGACTCGGATATGTTTGTAATTCTGTATTATCATGAAGGTTCATGTTTCAAAGGGAACAGTGCATCATAAAGTTTTTAAAAACTCAATTCAATGTCATTAGGTCACATAATTGTTTTATTGAATTCCTCTCCCCTGGTCGAGTGGTAAGACGCTTGATTACGAATCCAGAGGTCACGGGTTCAAACCCGGCGTGCAAAAATGAATTTCATTTAATTAATATGTGTCGTAACACATGTAATGCATATAATACTCTTAGATATCGTCCTGGTGAAAGACCACTATTCAGAATTGAAACGTTGCTTGAAATGGCTTTAGCCTTAGAGTATATAGAGTGCAGTGGCGGCCGCCCCTTAGGGTCATTTGGACATTGACCCCCCAAAAATATGCAACGACAATTATCAATAAAAAATCTGATTTAAAACAAACCAACTGATGGTTGATCATTATTATAAGTCGAAAATTTTGAAAATCGCGGGTATTAGCACCATCTAGCGTTCGCTTGTTCATTATTATCATTGTAAATAATCGCGAGTATCACCATCTAGCGTTCAAAAATCAAATTTATCTGCTTATGTGTCGTGGCCAAAACAAGAATTGACCCAAGAGTAATCTTTTTTCTCTTTCTATTCGATATAATACATAGAATAAACACTAACATGTCTCATGTATGCAAAATTTCATAATCCGCTGCTATCTGATGAGAAACGCGGGCCATGACCCAGCAGAGATGGACATACAATTATTATTTTTTTTTTTTTAATAGTTTATTCCAGATCTCAGGGAGGGTGGTGCAATCCCATGAGTTCCATATAATACATAGAAAGATAAGGAAAAAAAAAATACAAAGATAATAAATAAAAATAGAAAACATGATTATGAAAGATGCTTGAAAGAGATGTCGATAAAATTTTAATACGGTTGAAAGTTGAAACAATGGCCATTTTGAACATGTGTATATTGTGGCAGTTGGCAGTTGGGTTTTGTTTACCTTTGCTGATGTACGCAATTTGCATTTTAATAATTAAATATGTGTAATTCAGTTGATTTCATATTAAAAGCAGTCGCGAGAAGTTCATTGAACCACGAAAAGCGTGTTGAAATCAAGTGTATTGGCCGGCCAAAGCCACAAATGCAAATAATAATAATAATCTCTATGTCTAACCACCATGTGATTGTTTCTTACGAAAAAATTTATGATTTTCTTTCAATTGACCTTCCACTTCTGAACCCCCAGAGCCGCCTCTGATAGAGTGGTATCAATCCAAGGCAGTGTAGTCAGTTTTTGATGATTTTTACCTGACTTGACGGATCTGGGCTTGGCCAAGACTAAGGCCAGGGTATTTATACATCCATTCATATCACATATCGACATAATGTTTTTGTTTATTCGTATAACCACTTTTTCACAGTATTGATATCAACAAAAATATAGCATCTAACCTAAAAAACCGTTTAATTGTGTCAAGTTTAGTGGCATAATAAAAAATGTGGGCTGGAGTCCCGCGGTGACCCAGGAGCCCAAGAGCATTGTGACAGTACGTAGAAGCGGAGTATAATGTTTGTTGTCTCTTTCTCTCTCATGGTGTACGACGTAAAAACCCGGAGAAAGTGATTTATCGCAAGTTTGTATAGGTTGGGTAAAAATAATTAGCTCTCTCTCCATACATTGTTTCTCCAAGGCTTTAGCCGTGTTTGGTGACCAGCTCTGAAAAGCAGGGCACTTTCCAATCTTCCTCTTTTCAACTTCCTTCCCTCCCCACTACTTTTAGCCTCACAACATACCCCAATTGGAGATGCCATAGACTCACTGGCTCTAGACGGATGGGAGCAGTTGGTTGGGACTTTAGTGCGGTACTCACTATAAAAAAGGCCTTCAATCTGTAAAAAGTTTGTGTTATTTGCTGACTAAAGAAATTCAGTGTCAAGTACGAAACATTGGACAATTCTGCCATGTCATTTATCTTAAGTTTAACTGAGAAGGAGTCAGAAGTCGCTAGAACCATTCGCGCCATTTACAGGGAGAATACCATTGAACTTCTTATGTAAAAACGCGAGAATTCAAGATCTCGGATGGAAGGTTATTTCCTCAGAGCAATAATATACAAGAGAGAGCGCGGCTGTAGTCCGTTTTTATGAGTTTTGCCGGACTCGGCTAGACCTGGGCGTGGCTAGGACTAGGGCTAGGATATTTATACATCCATTCGTATAGGCGATATGATTCTCACGGCTAAAGTATTACGCATATCATTTTTTGAGGTTATCCCGCCTCCCCGAGCCAACGTTTTGGACAACTTGCAGTGTCCATCAACAGGGTAAATGTTAAATGAAGCAAGTGTAGGCAGGAGGGATGGTTGATGATGGAAATTGGGTGTACCTGCGGTTCCAACTACCAGTGACTGGCGAGGAACCGGGTTTTTATCCAGCTATTTTTGGAACCAGTTCCTGGTGTCATAAAAGTTCAACGAAGAAGATTTTTTCGTTTATAAAGAACGGATTCCTCGCCGCAAATTTCATAACCGGTTCTTCGAAAAATAATATCGACGGTTCCAGTGACTGGCTCGGAACCGGTTCCTTGCGTAACCGTCTCTAGTAGCCAGTTAATCAATTGAATAGGATTTGTTTGAGATGAGTGTTTGCTTACATGTCGCTGTTGTTGGCTTTTTCGCATTGAATGGGAACGTCGGTGGTGAAGAAGATGTCGGTGGCGTTGAACTGACAGGAGATGTCTCCGTAATGCAAGTCTATCGCTGTCACTTTAGATGTGGTTCCTGAAACAGAATTATTACAACATTAATATTATAAATAGTTGACTTGTTATGAAGTTCGGATTACAATTCAAATCAGGCCTTCCACTAACAATGGGATGCCAACATTAAACAGATTAAAAAAAAAAAAAAAAACGCTTGTGGTTTATTCCAAGTTCAAGAAAGAATTTCGATGTTTGAAAGCGTTTGATCACCTTCGCCAGAAGTAAGGAATAATAATTAAGGTTACTTAAGGCACAATGACACGCCCAAAACAAACTTATTTCGGTGTATCCTCAGGGCAATAATATACAAGAGAGAGCGCTGTAGAAAGAGCTGTAGTCAGTTTTTACGAGGTTTGCCGGACTCGGTTAGACCTGGACGTGGCTAAGACTAGGCTAAAGTATTTATACAGCCATTCATAGCACATGCCGACATAATGTTTTTGTTTATTCGTATTACCACTTTTTCACAGGATTGTTCTGATAAATATATAAATGTAACCTAATAAACCGTTGAGTTATGTCATTTTATTTCGCGTAACAAAACGTATGGCCGGAGTCAACGTAGACGCGGGACATGAAGAACATTCTAACAATACCTTAAAGCGGTGTGATAATTCGGGGAAATTTGTTGTATCTTTCTTTCGGTGTACGACGTAAAAACCTTTACTAGTTTCCTTTTATAAAAGGAAACTAATAAAACAATGACTGCTAGATACATTCGTGAAATACACAGAAGAAAATAGCAGATAAAATAGCAGTGGCATATGTTTTCTCTCAAAGACGATCGTTGTAGGAGGGTAGCTATGCGACTGTACACCAACTGATACTGGAGACAATATTTTGGTTTTTCTATGTGTAACGTCTTTAAAATCTATTTCAAGTGTGGAGAGACAATTGCGCCTATATGAGCGACAGTTTCTGTCAAAGTTATTTCAAACTTCAATAACTCGGCTAAAAATAGACATAGTGCCGCCATCTTAGTCTCGTTTCAAAGAAGATATAATAAAACTTGTACCAGTACTGTGTCGGACGTACATGGTCCACGATAAATGTGTAGCATTAAGATTATTGTATATTATTTAGAAATGTTAATCATTGTAATGTATATTTCTCCCGGCTTGATAAGCCCGAATGACGTGAAGGAATCAGCCCTTTGGGCTCGGTCGGCCAGACTGAGGCAGCAACCAGCGGGATGACGGGCGCGTAGCGCGCCCGATCCCGGCCGACCTAACGATTCTTGCGCGAGCGGGTCCCGGAGAAAAATTGATTTGTTTAATTTTTTCACGGGGCCAGGTTAATCACCCGGCCAAATAAAATATACCGGGGTGATAACTCGGCCCCCAGCTACACAATTGTCATGTTATTATGTATGTAAATGTTAGTATAAGTTAGTTATTAAGAGTTTTAGCCCCAAAAACCGGGCATTATTTGTGAATTGTATTTTTAATCTGTATTTCTGAACTTAATAAAAATGATGGAAGAGTGTGGAGAAGTTGAGGTTAAAGGTGATGCTTAGGAGAAGGGGATAGATTATTTAAATCTATCCCACAAAATTGCCAGCGACCCGGAAAGAGCGAGAAAGGGGGAGACAAAATTCCCCCATACAAATCTCCCAAATCTGTGGTCGCGCTCTGGAGCGCAATATAAATTGCGCAAAAACCAGAGTAAGGGAGATCACCAGCATCCTCCGCCAGCATCATCTACCTACCTTGACTTCTCTCCGCTTGACATCGCCTACAACTTGACTCCTGCCTTTTCTTCTGACCATCGCCTGCCCCCCCTGGACCGCCTGACTACACCTCTCTCTGGACCAGACCCGCAGCATCTTCACTTGGAAGCCGAGGCCCTACAAGCTGAACCCGTCGTCTCCCTTACAACGAGACGACCCCTTGGAGCACCTCACAGATTGGGACCGCCCCCTATACAGTTTATTTGTGTACCTGATTACGTCGGGTACAAGTACGGTTTCAAGATTCGTGGGGATGTCGTGAACTGCTCACATGCAAAGTGAACCTACGATTTTCGACTTTCCGGTTTTGACACGTGTCTATAATCGGGATCAGAGGTGTATATGTTATAATTGATCACTAGTTGAAAGTGTGTATCGTAAAAACTATCGAAAAAAGATACGAGGCTATGCCATACACGAGAGCAAAGTAGAAATAGAATCATAAAAAAATCGGGCACAAATTTCCAAAGAGAATGACACCAAAAATGCCGGGCCGAAACCCTAAACCAACGCGCAGTACTGCCGCGAATATAGGCAACGTAAGCGCGCTCTGGCAACCAGGCGACATCTGGCGAGCCTGGATCAAGCATAGATGAGGATTTAATTTGGATTTTTTTCTAAATTCTATGTTAAGTGTGCCCGCTTTTTGAAAACGGGACATTTTTGCAACCCGAAGCTTTCCGCCGGGACAGAGTACCAAAAAACGGAACGGTCCGTTAAAAACGAGTTGTATGGTCACGTTATATATGATGGAACATACAATGACGTTACATATATAGACACGTCATAGGCTTAGAATATTAACACAAAATGTGGCAAGCAAAACACACACGTTACCAGTGAATTCATCATTCAAATATCGGTCATGTATGACAAAGGTAGACATTCATAGAATATATGTGTATGAACGAAACAGATCCGAAGTTCGGACCGCGTTCCATACTTGCTTGAAACGACTTCAAGCGACGCGTCCCGTTTAGTACTAAAGCGGCTCAACTAGAGTGATTATTGCTTGCCACTTTGAGAGCGCTACAACGTGTCTATATATATGTAACGTCATTGGGAAAATATGGATTTTTGCGATCCACTTCCATATTCTTCCCTATCTATCAAAGAGAATAGTTGGTAGAACAAGTAATAGAAGAAGATAGTGCATATCATGGATTTAAAAGTACGCGACGATACCATTGCAGGTCCAATAGGTTATTAGGTGTACAACATTGCTTCCGCCGTTTTTTCCGAAATTCGAGGTTTATTGTAAAAAACTGGTTACACATTAATGATTCAAAGTATTGTCCATCGCTGGCCATTACTTTCTGCCTTTTTCTGTCGTTCGGGCAGCGTACAAACCCTGCTTTGAAAAAACTGGTCATCTTTTTAAGCGATCCACGAATCGATCCAATTTTTCACTTCTTCATAGACCGAAAGTGCTGGTCAGCCAGGTCGTGTGCCATTGATCGAAACAAAGAAAAACGTCTGTAAAATGCGGCGGGCGGGGAAGGTTTTCCCACTTCAACGTGTCCAAGTATGTCTTGACCACTTCCGCAACGTGGGGTCGAGCATTGTCATGCTGCACCTCTCGCAAATGACGAGAACTCAATCGAGAATAACTTTATGATGCAGACACAAATCGGCTAATGATTTTATGGGGTTATATTGATAGATCTCTAAGTTTATTGCATGACGTCTGTTGCATTCGAAGCTGCGATTAACACCGAATGTGTTTTCAGCTTCAGATGAATTAATAATAATGGACTGTAAAAACGATAGACTAAAATACTGCTTGATGGAAGTGTGATTATATACGTGGGTAGATTAAGAATTCACTAAGCCAATTCACTCACCGATGAAGTTACGGTTAGAATTCTTGAAATCTTCTTGAAACTCTTCTATTAATATATTATATTCTTAATTTACGAAACCAAATTTATTTTTTACTTGTTATTGATGAAGCGACACGTTGTTCACCAAAACTTTTTCTTCTTCTTTTTTTTATATTACAGTGTTGTTAAATAAGAAACCGAATGGCAAATTGGCGGGATAGGTAGGGATTGGATGAAAAACAAAAAGGTAAGAACCTAAAGAATTGTCTATTGGAAATCCAATAACGTCTATGATCTATTTATTTCGATCACTGCTTACCGCCAACGCCATCTATGGTAAAACGGCGGAAGCAAAGCTGTACACCTACCCCCTTACTTATAAACGAGGTGTAAATGTTACGCGTGTTATAAGGTCGGAATAGCGATAAACTTGCCTTAAAACCACGGCTTATCTGTCTAATTTAATGGCCTACGTCAGGTGTAACTAAACCAACGCTACGTAGACGCGTAAAAATCTAATAAGTAAGACGGCTAATATATAGTCACACAGTAAAATAAACCTTAAACGTCTTCTAAGAAAATATCAATAAACAAATAAATTCGACGAAACTGTTAGCGGTATCGTAGAACATCTCTTACTATAAAAAGCGTATCTTAATTCGACATGAACGGGGCAAACGTACGGTACAATCAAATACCTAATTAACGCAAAGCGTGAACAGAATGCCAACCGGAAAGGCGCAACTAAAAACAAGCGATCAATTCGGCCAATTAAAAAAATGGCGCCGGCTTTATTAAGATAAATAATAAAATAATAGTTTAGGTATTCATTGGCTGAGTCGACCTTGCCCGTGATCTTGAAAACGTCAAAGTGGCAAGTCATGCTTTGGAAATACTCATGTTCCAGATGAATCAACAGATTTGTTCATTCAAACGACCCGACAATAATGATTGTCATATTTAAATTACAATTAACAGTTTTGCGCTTTTCATTTTATCAATAACTTTCAATAAAAATAAACACAGAAAATAAATTAAAAAAAGACGCGACCGAGACTCAAACTCGAAACCTCTACTGTATCCAGGAGTAACGCCATATATTTTTAATTGCTTTCTTATTGCCTTTGCCCCCCCTTACCGCCCTTAATTGGCCCGCTATCGCCACCCCCTAGATCTCGCCCATTTTGGGAATCACCGGCCAAACTTGTTTCCGCATTGTATTTTTATTTATAGTTTTTGTGTTAGATTTGTAGAACTTTATTTTTTTAATAATTCTATTGAATCAAGTTTAATATAATTGGTTCTGATATTTTTAGTGAAAGCTGTTTCGGCGTTTAAAGACATTATCAAACTGAGGCTAGGTCACATACAAACTAAAAATTATTATTAAGTAGAAATTAAGATTTGTACAGCGCCCTTGAGGTGATTTTTTACAAAAACGGCGCTATAAAAATTATCCAAATATTATTATTATTATGGAAACGACTTATTTATATGATTATGGTTTCTTGTCTGATAGTATTAATACCTTAAAGAATCTTCTGCCACGTCCGATAAAATATTGCTGATACATACAAAAGTTTGAAATTTTCTTCCGATTACGTTCGCTCACGATATATTCACTATGTTCCTTTTGATGAGTGTCGCTACTAAACCAGCAACTAGTTACTAATAATTACGGTAAAAACCAAATTATCTTGAATTCTGTGAGTACTTAACTTTGAATCAATCAATAATGTTATGTG
This sequence comes from Drusus annulatus, assembly GCA_022651775.1. NCBI lineage: Eukaryota > Metazoa > Arthropoda > Insecta > Trichoptera > Limnephilidae > Drusus > Drusus annulatus. The sequence goes on along the minus strand of JAGWCC010000497.1, from coordinate 129,879 downwards.
TCATTAGTTTTTCCCCCCGTTTATGAAATGAATTATGTGAACCTATTTGTTGAGTACCTTTCTTGATTATTTATTGAATCATTTAACGACATTATATTATTTAGCGTTTTATTATTATTAGGCATTTTATAAATTTATTTTCTGGAATCCATAAAGGGTCAGCACCCAAAAATACAACCTTTCTGGCTTTCTAATACAAGGAATATTACAATTGATTTATCTGTTAATTACATGCGGTTAGTTAGGAAAATGCCTTAGGTTTCCTGCGAATACAATTCTTAAACAGTAATCTTTTAAATTCTTTATGAAATGCATACTGAAATTTTAGGCAAAACCTTCAAAACTGCCTTGCTGGTTTTCCCAACTGCATCTTTTACTGACATTTTTGTATATTTTAAAAATAATTTAAAGGGTTTCAGTTAAAAAAATGTGTTAACTGGAAACCTTAAACATTTTACTAACATTTAACTACCCATAAAACATTTACAAATAAATTATTTATAGTATTGCTTGTATTAAAATGCTACAAAGCGACGATTAACGCCATTTTTTGGGTGCTGAGGCGGAGTGGAGATGAACTTATTTTTGTTTGATTATTGATTAACATTATATTTGGACAATTTATTATTTTGTTTATTTCTAATTGCTCAAGTAAATTTAATCTAAAATCTTCAATGTGTAAGGGCGTTGGCTCGTTATTAGGTATCACTCTAGACTATAATCTTAATTTTCGTGACCACATTAATAATGTAGCTAATAAATCACTAAAACTTATTGGCTTCATCAATAGAATTGCACGTGACTTTAAGAATATAAAGACCCCAAAACCCTTTACTGCTCATTAGTTCGCCCTCATCTAGAATATGCTAGTGTAATTTGGTCCCCTTTCCATACCGTTCATATTTATCACATTGAATCCGTACAACATCGCTTCTTACGCGGTATTGCATGGAGATTAGGGCGAGAAAAAGGCGATTATTCATATGATGAAATTGAACAGTTATTGAAAATGTCTTCATTAGAAAAGTGCAGGAAAGACTTGGATTTAATTTTCATTTACAAAATTATTATTTGTTTTATTGACTCACCTACTCTGTTGCAACACATGCATTGCTGATCCTCAATCATCGCTATTCTAATAATGGGTATAATTCTCCAATGTCCAGAATGTCAAGACTTGTTAACTCAAGCCATGGTCTTGAAATTTATGGTAGCAGTCTAAATGATTTTTGTCATTCTTTACGACTCTACCCAAACTTTAACTAGACCATGGCTTGAATGTTCTCTCTTATATTTATTTTGTCCTATTTTTGTCATCCCTTTATTTATTATTAAGTATATGCTATTCCATCTCTGTTGTTCTTTTTTCCATTCCGTGTTTTATATGTCTTTTTTGTAATTGGACTTTAGTCCGTTAATTTATAAATAAATAAATGAGTAAGTGGGACGTAGTTTTTCTCTAAGAGACGGGCGGCAAATTTAAAATCTAAATGATTATTTTTATAGGTACAGCAAACAGCTTTCACTAAAAATAAAAAAGTTAAAATAGCAGAACCATAATAATAATATTAAATTTAATTGAATTGAATTATAAAAATATCTTATCGCATTTGTTTATTGTTCACTTTGAGAAATATTAATCAAGTAGTTTCTTGTTGTTTACAAGATAACAAAAAAAACATTGAAAAAAAAACAAAACAAAAACCATGAGGATGTTGCAAAAAGTGAAGGATGTAGACGGTTAAGGCTTCGCTGAACGTTAGGAAGTGTGAACTGTCTATTTCGGTGTCAATTCTTGGTCACGGTCAAAACAGAGCCTCGATTGACACAATGAGAGAACCGCTTGCAAATATTGTCAAAAACTGATGATTTTCAATGTAAACGGTTGATTGGTTTTTATATTGATGGTTGGATTAGTGACGTTATTTTTTTACCGTGTTTAGTGAATTCTGCTAGTCACGATTTGATAATGTTAACAGTGATTTGACGGCCTCCGTATTTGAGTGGTAAGACGGCCGATTAATTAGTATAAAATAATATATACTACATTTGCGGCAGGTTCCAGAGTGGTAGAAAGACCATGATTCAGAATCGAAACGTTGCTTGAAATGGCTTTAGCCGTGTTTGGTGACCATATCTGAATAGCCAGGTACTTTCCAACCTTCCTCTTACCCATATCCTCCCCCTCCCCACTACCTTCAGCCTCACAACATACCCCGGTTGGGGATGCCATAGTCTCACTGGCTCTAGACGGTTGGAAGCAGTTGGAATATGTAAAGTGCCAAATTGTTTGGTCCTATTTTTTCTTGATAGCCAAAAAAGCGGAAAATGTTCCGTGTGCTGAAAAGCAAAAGCTTTCGAATATTAAACTCTTGCGAAGGGAAATTTGTTTTGCCTTTTCGAGCGAAATTTGTAGGTTAGCTTAAATATTTCAGCTCGCAGTGTAATTTCTATCATTAGCAATGAAGCTTTGATCGCTCTTTCCCATCTCCTTCCTCTCCCCACTATCTTCAGCCTCACAACATATCCGATTGGGGATTTTTAATATATTTTTTTAATATGAATACCGCACAAGAGTCTCAGCTGCTCCCAACCGTCTAGAGCCAGTGAGACTATGGCAACCCCAAATAGGGTATGTTGTGAGGCTGAATGTAGTGGGGAGGGGAAGGAGATTGGGAAGAGGCAGGTTGGGAAGTATCTGGCTATTCAGATCTGGTCACCAAACACGGCTAAAGCCGTTTCAAGCAACGTTTCGATTCTGAATGGTGGTCTTTCACCAGGGCGATACTTAGGGTATCTATCACTCATGGGAATGCTATAGTCTCACTGGATCTAGAGAGTCAGGGGCAGTTGGGACTCTTGTGCGGTTTTAAAAAAAATTTAAAGTGATCATTGTCAAGTTTGTATTTCTAAGGAGAGTTCAAACTTCTTTCTGCCATCATTGTCTTCCTCTTGTTTCTTATAGCCTAACGGTTCTATGTTCATCTCTACACCGTTCATTCACTTAAGTTTAGGCCTTCCGAGGCTCCTTTAATCTGAAGGCTTATCATAAAAAAACCTTTTTAGTGGTCGATTATCTTCCACCAATGTTGCATGTCCTACCCAGAAGAGCAGAGCCAGTTTTACAAATTTAATCTGGCACTCTTGGTTATTCTTCAACTGCGAGACATAGTTTTCTTTAATTTAAATATTTGTAAAGAAATGAAAAAAATAACTTTGTAAAAGACCACGGATATTATATTTTTTTTAATGTTTTCGCTTAGCCTAAGCATTATCAGGGTTCAAAATTAAACTAAACAAATAACACAAAGTGTGCGGTTATAAATACATACAGAGGGAGAACAAAATATAAAATAAAATAACCGAACAATGAGAAAACAATAGAATAACATTTAAATTATCACAAAGGGACAAAGAGGAAGAGACAGATAATATGAAGTAATATAAAAGAGACAAAACGTCAACTGAGGAGGTGATTAAAGAATAATGATACATATTATGAGTTGCAGGAAATGTACCTAATATTGTATTTCTGGACATTTTTTTTTCTTTAGTTTAATTTTGAGCCATGATGATTGTTTTGGGTAAGCGAAACTGGTCGGTCATACAAATTAAAATAATGTCCGTGGTCTAATAGAAAGTTATTTTTTAATTTTTTTAAATATATCAAACCACAAAGTACGAAAATATTGAATATTTGTATTATGATCTTGTTTTCAAAACTATTAAATGTCCTTTGGCTATTTTTTGTGCAAGATTTTTCCACTCTGAGAAATAGTTTAACACTGGTCTGATGAGCGACCTTGAGGGTATCTCCAACTCGATGGAAGTTCTGGGTTTTTACAATCATTCTAGACGTGTTTGTACTAATTGAGACTTAGTAAAGTGCATCGACCTCAATGCATTTCACAGAAATAGTACTGGTGCAGCATATCTGATGTTTATACTCATTACTGCGTTCAATTAATGTACGACTATTAGCTGATGAGACACTCATATACATAATTGGAGATAATTACGAAGAGTTAATAAATATTTTGAATAATGAACTAGATAATGTATCAAGATGGCTTAAAATGAATAAACTAAAACTAAATACAAAAAAGACAAAATGTATGATAATTGGATTAAAGAAAACATGCAGTAAAAGCAACATTAAAATTGATGGTGACATTATTGAAAATGTAAGTGATATGAAATACTTAGGATTTATTATAGATGCAAAGCTAACCTTTAACAAGCATGCTGAGTATACATAAAATTGGGAAGAAGATCTGTTTTTTGGGAAGAATTCATCAAAAAATTTCCAGAAAAACCGCAATTACAATATACAACTCCATTATTGCTCCACATTTTTACTACTGTTCAACGATTCTTTTCTTGTGTAACGACAAAGAACAAAACAGGTTTCAAATTCTCCAAAATAGAGCAATGAGAATTATACTTAGGCGAAATAGATACTCAAAAGTAACTAAAATGTCAGAGAAACTAAATCGACTAACAGTAAAACAGATGCTAACATTAAACACATTGACATAAAATGAAGAACAACTTGTCACCAAAATATTTTTCTGACATAATTATCTACAATTTTGAAATTCACAAATATAATACAAGGGCATGCAAAGAAATTAGACTACTAGAAAAAAATAAAGCAAACACAAAAAATAGCTTACTAAAGGGATGAAATCTTATAAAGCTCTGCCGAAACCATCAAAATTATGCCCATCAATAAATTCAAAATAGCCTGTAAAAATTATTAAAAATGCATATAAAATCAAAATAATAAGTAGTATATAAGTTAAAATATTATAAAGTTAAAAAAGAATGAAATAATTAGCTACTTGTAAACATGAATGTACAAAGTAACTAATATTAAAAAAAATAAATATGTTTTCATAAAATTTAAAATGTTCTCGAATATTTTTTCTGTTTCAATTTACGTACAGGATTATAAATTTTATTATTTTAATAATTAATATAAAAATAAAAAAACATAAAAGCTTTAAAGCTTATTCTAATTAAATATCAATTCTCGACTTTGCAAGAAGTCAAAGATCTTTCATAAATAAAAATGAATGTTTATTCAAAACACCATCTAGGTATATAATATGAGCTCGGGTAGAGCTTTGTATACCACACAAAGATGGCAGCCATATCGGATAAAAATTGAAAAAAATATACTAATAGTTTTCAAATGAAGAATGGGATCGATTAAAAATGCTGGTATCTTAAAAGGTCTCGATGGCTCAATTGGCAGAAGCGTTACTCCCGGATTGAGTTGAGGTTCCGAGTTCGAGTCTCGTTCGCGGCCGTTATTTTTCATATTTATATTGATTTTATTTCAATAATAATTATTATAAAAATAATAAGCTTTAAAATTAATTCTGATTTAATATTGAAAATGGTTTTCCTTATCTCTTTATCAGTAAATTATGCGGAAAAAAGATTTTTACATAAAATTTTTGGCTGAAATCAATAAGTATTAACTGATTAACTATCACGCCGTTTCCCCGCAGGGATAAGCAGGGGAGACGGACCGCCATATAACTGTGTTTTGGCACACACTCCTTGCTTCATTCACATTCATACATCGTCGCATACATAGGTACTCTTCTGTTATTCTGACGCTTCACATGGCCCGACTTCCTCGACCATCCCCGACTTCTTCTTCCATTCACTTTCCCATCATGTATTCTTTTCACACTCCTTTCTTCGTTCATTCGCTCTACATGCCCAAACTATCTAAGCGTCCCTTTCTTGATCCTATTCATTACGCTTACATCAGCCTTAATTTTTTTCCGGATATTCACATTTTTAACACGGTCATACATGCTTTTATCACACATTCGCCTCAGGGATCTCATTTCCACAGCATTTAGTCGAATGGAATACATAAGCTAGCAGGATGTAAAATGTCTACGAAATTCGATGAAAAATATATTTTTCATTATTTATAGATTTACTGTCTCTTTTTAATAACATAGCAGTAATCTTATTGTATGCTTAGAGTAGGTGGGATTCTATTGTGGAAACAGAATGCTAAGTCTTCTACCATAAATCTAACACCATGACTAGCCAGCCGCAAAAATATTCAACCCACAGACGGTGTGAAACTGAAATAGAGACATATTTTACACTTTGGGCTGATGTAATCTTGCGATATTTTATAAACCTATGTATGAGGTAGTGTAATATTGAATTCTCTCTAAATTGCGGCAATAAAACCATATTATGTTTTGTTGAATTGTATCGCTTGAGTCGAACCTTCTCCCAAATGGTAAATATATTTTAGATGGCTGAATGGTCACAAAAGTCTCTAGAATCAAACGAGAGTCAGAGCTTTCGATGCAGAAAAAAGAACTGATCAAAACTGTATATTACCTCATTTTTTACTAAAGTGTCGCTTAAGCCCTTTTTCCTTTCCAGCGACGATAAGATATTATACAGAATCTGAGCCGATGACGTTATCTGACCATTAGATATCTACGTACTTATGAGACAGTGCAATCATTAATGTCCTAGGGACCAGAGACGTGAACTCTATATAGGCACATAGCACTGCCTACCCTGCTGTACTCGCATAAAAAACGGAATAATATTGAATTTTAAAAAAATCAACACATTCAAAAAGATAAGTTCAGCTAATCGCGCGGCCGCGAGCGCCCCACCGACAGTCATATTGCTATAACGTGTCAAAAGCAGTAACTGCATATGGCCAAATGCCGCCAACACCAGAGTACGAGTATATTATTCTATGTTCACTAGACTACACAAAATATGTATGCATGCACGCTTTGAGCTGTATGCCCGTTCAAGTGGATCGTTTGTGTTAGTATCTTTGCCAGTGTCTAGGTAGTGACATGTGATATCTATCTCTATTAGCAATTGATCTGTTGTTTTACTCACTGTTCAAGAACTCTGTGCACGCCCCTACTAGAGACATATGAGTTAGTGTTTGTGGTTCCTGTGAGTCCCACAGATATGGCGGTATGATCGTACGGTGTTTGTTTCACAGACCTATGATTCAATGTCCCATCTTCTCCAGGATATCCTCGATAGACACTTTGACAAGGACGTATGCTGAGTTGAAGGAACTAGTACTGTATTAAAATATAACTAGCCGTTGGAAATAACAGCTAGATGCCGTCAACTTCTTATTGACGTTATTGACGAAAATCTGCGTCAACAGTCGGATATCAATAGCCACATGCGAATATTATTCAACGCAATGCAGTCTCAATACTCACTGAGTATGTACATATTTTTTTAGCTTTAGCGCCAAATAAAAAAAGATGTAAGAGTGTATACTTCGCGAACGATATTATGCGTAATTTGGAATGATATTTTGGTTGTATACCTCCCTACTAGACGTCTTTGTGAATTTTCCTATCTAAAACGGCCGATACGTAGCGCCTAGCGTCAAGTGAATCTACCGATGCCAAGTAATATACAGCTGTTATAAAATAACACCCCCAATGGCACCAACGATCCAATTGTTTTAAAATCAATTTCGTCGCGTCAACGTCGGTGTTATTTCCAACGGTTATATTTAACAGTTGATAATGCGGTGGCTTTGTTTAGAATTCTCGGCAATCCCCAGTATTAGAAAGAATACAGATTCTCCTGTAGTTTGATTGTCAGTCCAACAGACATGGTAGTTATTGCTGAAATAATCAGGTTTTTGTTCTGCAGACCTGTGTAATACAATGAGGCATTTGTTTTACAGACCTATGAGGTAATGTCCCAGCTCTCCCAGGATGTACCCGATGGACACAATGGCGAGGACATACGCGGAGTAGAAGGAGCGCAGCTTCTCCTTCAGTTTACTCGTGAGTCCCACAGACATGGCGGCGACAGGAGACGTCACAGACTAGCCAAACCTGGAAACAAAGTAAAAACTACGTCATGAAAGAGCAAAAACAACACATCACTTTGATTGATTTAAAAAAAGCACAATGCAAAAAAATATATTATATTTGTAGTAAAAACAGTTTTAAACAGTGTGTGTCACGGTTTGTGTTCGACAAAGGTATCTTTTTTTTGCGGTTGGGTTGAGATTCTATTGAAACCAAGTCTGGGAGCAGTCTAGACGCTTTTTTTGTAGGTACCCTTTTCATGCAACAAATACAAATAAAACAAGAGTTTCTAGATGAACACATCTCTTTGGTGTTTAGTCACGGTGTTTGAAAGAGAGAGTACGAGAACAGCGTTCAATATATTTCAAATTTATTTTTTTAAAAGAAAGACAAACATTCCTGGGTTGCGAACAACCTGACAATATTCGAAAAACTGCTAGTGCCATCATAGTAAGCGGAAGATATTGCTTGTGCAATGATGGAGTACTTATCTAGCAGAGGAATTGATCCCACGACGCCCGGGTGGGTATCCGACGCGTTTGTCCACTCAGCTACCGACCGTTGATAATAATAAATATGAAGATATAATTGTGAATGATGAATACTGGAGCAAGTGTTAGCTTTGCTAAAATATATGTAATCATAAAAAAGAAGTATATCACCCCAGGAAAGGCAAAAGAGCTTCAGCGACACTTTGGTAAAAAATGAGTTAAATATGCATTTTTGATCAGATTTTTTCCGCATCGAAAGCTCTGACTCTCGTTTGATTCTAAAAACTTTTGTGGCCCTTCAGCCATCTAAAATATATTTACCATTTGGGAGAAGGCTTGACTCAAGCGACACAGGTTTGGGACTTTTTAAAACTTTTTGTCATTTCAGGTAGCATTGAGTTACCAGAGTTAATGTTTTTTTCAAAATCCAACCAGGTACTGAGGACTTACACATTTTAATGTAAAACAAAAAAAAAGTGCCCTTTTGTAAACTTCCCAAAATGGCGCTTCAGCTCTTTTGCCTTCTATTATTTTTGATTTTTCACTATTTTATTTTATTTTTATAATAATATGGATGGTGTGTAATAACTATTCAATTTATGCATGTGGTTTTTTATTTTATCTTAATGTTTTCACTACAATTTTTATTTTAAATCTAACTGGTCACGGCCCGCATGGTCGAGTGGTAAGATGCTCAACTACGAATCCAGAGGTCGCGGGTTTGAACCCGGCGTGCGCAAATAAATTTTATTTAATTAATATGTGTCATAACTCATAACACACTTAATTGACACAAAATAAAAATATAATATATTTGCGGCACGTTCCAGAGTGGTAGATACTCTCAGTATCGCCCTGGTGAAAGACCACCATTCAGAATTGAAACGTTGCTTGAAATGGCCTCAACCGTGTTTGGCGACCAGATCTGAATAGCCAGGTACTTCCTAACCCTTCCTTTTCTCATCTCCTTCCCCTCCCACTACCTTCAGCCTCACAACATACCCCACAATTGGGGATGCCATAGTCTCACTGGCTTTATACGGTTGGGAGCAGTTGAGATTCTTGTGCGGTATTCACGTAAAAAAAAAAAAACTAAATCAGATTACTCAGATGAATACTCGATGTAATTGAATTACATAACGTCTATATCTAGGGATTAATTTCACATTGATATTCCCAATATCTATTGTGAAGTACCACTGACTGCAAAAAAAATCTTATTAAGTTGTAATTTGTTTATTTTGCAGTCGTATCTACGCTTTTGTGAATTCAGAGCAAGATCCTTCAAACGCGGATTCAAATAATTCAATTTGTTCTCCATGATTGAATTAGCATTTTCCTTGTCGATGCCAATAAATTGTCGCATTGATTTCTCGGTAACGTCAAATATATTGCCAGGATCGAAAAATTATTTTGCAGAGATAAACGAGTTGAAGGAATTTGAAATACCCAATACTTTCCTGGAAAATAACGAGGAAAAGTCTCGTGAATTAATAAAACCTGGTTTAAAATATATATCTTTATATTCACGTGATAAGTTGTTTCTTGAAGGGCCGGTTTTAAAGTCAAGGTGATAACAGTTGGGTTTTTCCCTTCATCCAGTGTTAAGTGGGTTTATTCCGAAATCAATAATAAATTAGATTTTGCAAATTATCACCGTTTGAAAATACTTAACGTGAGTTCAGTGGCGGCTCGTGACTTTTTAGTGTGCTAGAGTGTAATATTGAAAAATACGACGTTATTGATGTTATTGCAGTCGAAAATGATTTTTATTAAAAATATTTCACTAATGCGCGGCTTGCAGAAAAATCTTCAAAAAATTTAAATTAAAAAAAATAGTTTACTGCTACAACAACATCAATAATGAAGTTTTTTTCAATCTCTAAAAAATCGCGAGCCGCCACTGGGTGAGTCATAATTTCCTTGAGGTTTATATTTTTCTCTTGTAATATTAGAATACATAAATAAAGAGAGCACTTTAAAGTTTTGCTTGTTTTACAAAAAAATTCATCATCAGTTTTCAGTACCTGGTTGGATTTAAAAAAAAATAATTAACTCAGCTAACTCAATGCTCTCACTGAGTTACCCGAAGCTAAAAAAAGTCCCAAACTTGTGTCAAGCCTTCTCCCAAATGGTAAATATATTTTGTATGGCTGAAGGGCCACAAAAGTCTTCAGAATCAAACGAGTCAGAACGTTCGACGCAGAAAAAAAAAACTGATCAAAACTGCATAATATTATTCAACTCGTTTTAACATAAGTGTCGCTTAAGCCCTTTTGCCTTTCCAGCGACGATAAAACCGAAAGTTAACAAATTAATCATCAACTTGCAAGGATTCCCTATTCACAACAAAAAATAAAAATAAATTAATTAAATGAGAGTTTTGGTGATAATTAAATGTTTAAAAAATTCGACTTTGATTCAAAAAGTTTTTTTCATCTTCATGGATAAATTCCTATTTGTGTTGGTTGTTTAAATTTTTCAAAAATATTATGTAGGCTCAACAAGCCCCTTGGGGAGGTTCAACTAGCCCCGTAAACGAGGCAAGTTGAGCCATTTCCCTGTCTTTCTAAAAATAAACACATTATATTGCATAAAGTCAACGTATTATTTCATTTTACGGATATCACTATAAAGCCAGATAATGAAACTATCTCAGTAAGTTAAAAAAACAAAAATATCAATAAGGGTTTCGAGTCAAGGCTCAAATTAACAAAGTCATGTTAAACTAGCCCAGCCCTACCCTACGCATGGATTATAAAATATCCCCAATTTTATATTACTGCACGCTTAGATTAATCAAATAATGTAGATACGTTACTGAGACAACGCGCGTGGATGCACTAAACCGAGACCGCGAGATATGCCTGAGATTTACTACGTTTAGTATCACACAAACAATCGTTCGACAAACAAGCTGTCACCAGCTGCCACAAACGCGTCGCTGTAGGCTCTTTTCTGAGAAAAAAATGCCCTGAGAGGTGTAAAAATCATTCGGGAGCAAAAAACATACCTCACGGAATTTCTTTCCATTCACAATTACCCACAAATCACTTATTAATTCAATTCAATAAATACAATTATCGACAGGGTTTGAAGGTTCGTGAAAAACAGTGTGAGATAGCGAATGCAGAAATACATAAGTGTGTGAAAGACAACCAGAGCTAGTAGCGCAATACCCGATTATAACAGTAGCGTGGGACGTTCATATAGCTATCTCATCCGTACTCACATATGCTTTGAATGGCTATCCTTTTCATACGCGGGTGAAACGGAATACAAGACGTTACTAGTGCTACTACATTTTTCGTAAGATTTTTATTAATATGACGTGTCTTGTATTTTATGTCTATGACTGCGCATGAAGGTTTGAACTATCAAACATGTAAGCACTTATAAGTGATTGTGGTAAGAATATGATATTGGGTTTCGATCGTTCTTATACATCTCTCGGAATGTGTTATATAAAGTGTTACCTCGCCAACCTTGAACAGCCAATGCCAGCACTTAGGAAATACCACATTTCAAATTAACAAAAATCAATCCTTTAAACGTTTTTATATGCAAATTTCATGTTTTCATTATATTATACCACGCAAAGCAATTGAAAAAAACTTTATTTGTTGAATAACTATCGAATCTTAAAAAGTGTTTCATTTTTGCGGTGGTTTTGAATATTCAATGAGTTTTTTTTCCACCAAACGCGATTCATATTAAAAATTATTTGCGATTTAAATGTTATGTATTACTAGTAGTTGCCCGTGAAAAATTACGGGATGTATTTTGACTTGCCAAGAAAGATTATTAGTTGCTTTAATCCACTTTTTTATAAAGTGAATACCGCACATGAGACTCAACTGCTCCCAACCGTCTGGAGCCAGTGAGACTATGGCATCCCCGATCGGGGTATGTCGTGAGGCTGAAGGTTGTGAGGAGGGGAAGGAGATGGAGAAGAGGAAGTTTGAGAAATACCTGGATATTCAGATATTTTCACCAAACACGGCTGAAGCCATTTCAAGCAACGTTTCGATTCTGAATGGTGGTCTTTCACCAGGGCGATACTTAGAGTATCTACCGCTTTGTAAGGTTCACAAAGCTGTATGTGCCTCGTGATACGAATGGGACTTGTTCACAATGATGTGTGTACCACGTGATACAAATAGGACTTGTTCACAATGATGTGTGTACCACGTGATACAAATGGGACTTGTTCACAATGATGTGTGTACCACGTGGTATAAATGGGACTTGCACCACGTGGTACACTCAGCATTGAGCATTTAAAAGTTCCACAACAAACTTAATTAAAACTGAAACAATAATCAATGCATACTCGTTTGTATTGACATACTCATACAACGGGCAGTTGTAAGCACTTGATATTTATGTTCCGTCACATTCTGCATTAATCCACATTAAAATATCTGACCGGTTGCATTATGCACAAGGGCCAGGCAAGGACCCGTCAACCTTGAAGGCTCGCATGGGCTTACATCCGCCATTGTTGCCAACCTGCCCACGTCACGGATGAATGCTGCTCCGAAAACCCTTTCCATTAATACTTGATTTTTTCGTTCCCAGGGCTATCAAATGTCCCTTTTGTGAGGCACGGTTTATAGAGGTAAACTTATTTTCTTCTGAAAATGGCAGAGAAGTTTTATTGTTCTAGTAAGAGCTGCTTGCAAATTTTATGAGACCTTTTATACCAGCTTACCTACAGGTACATTCTACGTATTAAATCACCCGGCTATAATATAGCTCAGTAAAGTTGATATGATTTTAACGACCGTACTAAATAGCGCATTGCCCACTCACTCTAATAATCGCGTTAACTCTACATAAATAGATGAAGGGTTAAATAACTTTACAATGTTAAAGGAGACCAAATCAGCATTCTACATAAGATAATAAAAGTACATAAATCAGCTATCAAATGTCCACTAAATTAATTTCAACTCGTTTTGCATTTGACGGTAACACACGTGGAACCTTGTGTGGAACCTCGTTGATTTTAGACGGCCTCCGTGGTAAGACGCTCGGCTACGAAACCAAAGGTCGAGGGTTCAGAATCGAAGCGTTGCTTAAAAATGGCTTCATTTTTTTAATATTTGTTATGTTCTTACCTTCATGTTTTTCATCCAAGTTTCTACCTATACAACCATTTAGCAATATCGAATTTCATATTCAACAACACCGTGTTCGAAACAATTTAAACAATCAAACAGAAGAGTTTTTAGTGTTTAAAAACGTGTTGCTCGTCCGATTCGCTTGTTCGTTATAAAATAAATGTGGTGTTTTGTGAATTAAGAAGACTAAAATAAGTTTGATTTTTTCATGAATGGTTTCGGAAATAAATTTGGGTAAGAATAATTCAAGAACTTCAACTTCATCGGTGAGTGAATGGTTTCCCATTTTTTCCTTCATTCCATAATTAGACACTTCCATCAAGTAGTAAAGTGTATCGTTTACAGTCAACGATTTTCCAAATTAATCTTAGGTTGGAAACACGTTCAACGTGTGTCATCGCAGCTTCGGATCCAACATTTGGAGCTATAATTGTCTATGTTAGCCATTTTGCACCCCTGCAAATCGACACGCAAAAGTATTTTCTGAATAATTCAAATATTTGACAAAAGCACTTTTCACTAACCCCCAGATTTATAAGAAATCTATGTTTGTGAAATGATTTATTCGTAAGCAAATTGAAAGTGAACTCACATTGTATTGAAATGAACAGTCTAGTTATATTTTATTAAATTATTTTGTACCTACCATGTGATATAACCACTAATCACAATATGATTCTGTAAACGTCTGAAGACGAGCTAAACGCTTATATAATAACAGATAATAGATCCTCAGACCGCCAATGACAGATTCGTCTAAAAAAATGCTCAATTTCATGTCCCCATTTTATTCCTTTGCAAAATATTCCCATACGTTCTTGCTTATGTCTCTCGAGAAACTCCATTACATAAGATGTTTTAATTGCTGGACACTGAACTATGAACTGTATTTTATTGAATTGTACTCGCATACAAATTGTTAGCTCGTGATAAGCGATTCGTTAATTATCTATGATGAAAATTGGCACAACATCTAAAAGTTATTCACTTGGTATTAGCAAATATAACACCTTCTTTTTTATATGGGTTTGTATCCGAAGCTGCGATAAAACATCGAATGTGTTTTCAGCTTCAGATGAATTTTGAAAAAAGTGGACTGGAAAACGATAAAACCATACTACTTCATTGAAGTGTCTAATTATGGATGTGGACAGATGAAGGAGTGAAGGAAGTAGGGAAAACCAATTCACTCACCGATGAAGTTTATGTTTAAGCTCTCGATTCTTCTTACACAACGAATCACAGTACTGAAACTCAGTTTTGCATAAAGATAACAACTGAACGACGACCAAACGAGACATCAACGAACAAACAACTTAATTTTATATTAATTGAAGATCAAAACAACAAGCTAACGTACAAGCGAAAAACCAACGACCGAACACATTTTTCACCAAACTCTTCTTAACTTGATTGACAATTGTTTTTTTTAACACAGTAAGAAATCGAATGGCGAAATGGCGGGATAGGTAGGAACTGGATGAGAAACAAGAAGGTAAGAACCAAACAAATTGTCTCTTTAAAATCCAACATTATGTATAGCGTCTTTACTCTTTTTTAAATGTAGGGAATAATTGAATATTGGCGAGCGCCTTAGTTATATTGCGTCTTACAAAAACAGCTTAAAATATATCATAAGTTTGATTGCACGTCTAGGTATGTAAACCTTTTAATTATAATACTTAAATAGGATTCAAGGTTAAATAAACAATTAGGAGGGTTTTTCAAAGTAAAACAAAAACATAATCGAAGCGAGGTATTATTAACGTGGTACGATAAAATGTATAGTACCGTGCCTTTTTGATCGCATTGTAAGTGTTAGGTAAACAGGTAATATTAGGAGTTAAACCGGTTAGTAGCCGAGTGGACAAATGCGTTGTGCTCTCACCCAGGCGTCGTGGGTTCAATTATTTTGTTAGGTAAGTCTTGCATCATTGCACAAGAAACATTTTCCGCTTATTGTGATGGTAGTAGAAGTTTTTCGAATATTTTCAGGTTATTTGTAACCCGGAAAATTGTCTTTTGATTTTTTTGAAATAACATTTTTTTAAGTAACAGCATGCAAAATTTTCAAATGTTTTTTTAAATTTTTATGTGAGTCCAACTGCTCCCGTCTGTTCAAAACTAGTTGGATTATGGCATCTCGAATTGGGGTACTTTATGAGGTTTAATGAAGTGGGGAGGGGAATGAGTCAGAATAGGTAGGTGGGGAAGTACCTGGCTATTCAGATCTGGTCACCAAACACGGCTAAAGCTATTTAAAGCAACGCTTAGATTCTGAATGGTGGTATTTCACCGGGGCGATACTGGGATTATCTACCAATGTGGAACGTGCCGCAAATACACTAAATTAAAAATATATATACATTGATTAAATAAAATGTATTTGTGTACGCCGGGATATGAACCCGCAAACTCTGCATTCGTAGTCGATGATCATATTATAAAAGTAGGTAATTAATTATTAGGATCATACGTTGACACGTGTAAGATAAAGTCTAGTAAATACGTATTATTTAATTGAAATGTAATGACACAATATCTCGTTAGTTTAAATGTATTCGCGAGCATTCATCATGGTCAATTATATTTTGTTACGTCATTTGGAATGCAGTTTGCTAATAATAGGTATTAACTTCAAAGTAAAACCAATAAAGAGTGGAATAATATATGCGAGTATCAATTTATAATCACTGATAGATTATAAATTGAATACATCGTTTATTGCTGTCGACATCTGTTAGCCTACTGTAAAAACTTTCAATGCATCTAAAAAACAATTACATAATTAATGTACGAGTATCAAACGGTAATGGGCATAGTATGCAATAAAAAAGCTTTATCACAAACAATTTTATTTATTGAAAGAAAAGTGAATGCAGGAAACTCCATTAGTGGAGGACTGAACGCTGTTGGCGCAAATAATAAATTGTCCAAAGAAGTCATGCTAGCAGTCCACAATGGAATGCTTATACCAACCCTGGTGTATGGCAGTGAGGCATGGAACTGGCAGATGAAGGATGAAAGTAGACTGAATGCTGAATACACTATTAAAATGAATTATAATTTCAAAATTTCACACAAACGCTAATAACAGAAGGTTTGCCTAAATAATGATGGAAGCTTTTTGTTGATTTTACGTCTTTATATCATTAAAAATGTAAAAACTCTAAAGTTCAGTCAAAAATATTTAAAACTGTTGAAATACCTCTGAAAAGTAATGCTTTATAATCTTTGTTTGGTCTTATTTGAACATTTACGCATAGCACATATCACCATCATGTTTGATTTATTTGTATAACCACTGAAAGTATTTTAATCAACATAAATACAGGAAATAACCTCAAAATCCACTGACGTAAGTTGTGCGACTTGATGATGTAAAGTTAGCGCGGACGGAGAACATTCTTACATACATAGAAGTGCTGGGTTATTATGTGAAGAATTTTCTTGTCTCTTTCTCTCTCATGGTGTACGACGTGAAAAACCGGAGAAAGTGATTTATCGCAAGTTCGTATAGGTTGGGTAAAAATATTTAGCTCTCTCTCCATATATATTCTTACTCCAAAGTTGTACCCATTTGACCTCAACTGATTAGCGAAATGTACAAAGGGGATTAATTAATTTTCACTAATCTTACAGGAAATTAAAAAAAAACCATTTAACCAACATCTAAGCGTACTTAAAAAGGTAGTAATTAATTTATGCATCAACCTAATTAAATTCAGACACCGCGGCGTAAACATTAAAAGCCATTAGTGTGACTCGTTGTCTGTTGCCTTCGGGGTCGAGCGATTAAGACGCTCAAATACGAGTCCAGAGGTCAGGGGTTCAAAAATCTGGCGTGCGCAAATAAATTTCACATTTAATAAAAAAAATATATATTTATAGTATTTTTGTGGCACGTTCCAGAGGGGTCGATACTCTAAGTATTGCCCTGGTGAAAGACCACCACTCAGAATGTGTTTGGTGATCAGATTTGAATAGCCAGGTAGTTCTCAAGCTTCCTCTTTCCAATCTCATTCCCCTCCCCACTACTTTCAACCTCACAACATACCCCGATTGGGGATGCCATAGTCTCACTGGCTCTAGACGGTTGGGAGCAGTTGGTACTCTTGTGTCGTATTCACTATTTAAAAAGGTGGGGAGAGGGAGAAGATGATGGATAGTAAGCAGTTGGTACTTGGCTATTTAGATATGATTAATAAATACGGTAAATTATCTTCCAAACAACGCAAATTTTCGATTCAAAATTGTAATTTTTCACCATGCTAATATTGAGATCATCTACCACTCTGAAACATGATACGAATGTGCCATATTATATTTATGAACTAGGTATATTTGAATCAAACATTTGATTTAAATTTCAAAGTTTCAAATGTTAAATAAACATAATTGAATTGGTTATTTGTTTTAATAAAATATTTTCACCGGAAAGGCAAAAGGGCTGAAGTGACACTTTTGTCAAAAATGAGTTAAATAAGCAGTTTTGATCAATGACGTTACATATATAGACACCTTGTAGCGCTCTCATAAGATATTGAAGGAAGGGTGAATGCAGGAAACTCCATTAATGGAGGACTGAACGCTGTTGGGGCAAATAAGAAATTGTCCAAAGAAGCGAAGCTAGCAGTCCACAATGGAGTGCTTATACCGACCCTGATGTATGGCAGTGAGGCATGGAACTGGCAGAGGAAGGATGAAAGTAGACTGAATGCTGTGGAAATGAGATCTTTGAGACGGATGTGCGGTAAAACCATGTATGACCGTATTAAAAATGTGGATATCCGGAAAGAATGCAAGGCTGATATGAGCGTAATGGATAGGATCAAGAAAGGGACGCTTAGATGGTTTGGGCATGTAGAGCGAATGAACGAAGAAAGGAGTGTGAAAAGAATATATGATGCGAAAGTGAATGGAAGAAGAAGTCGAGGACGCCCGAGAAAGACATGGCACGATCAAATAAATCAAATACTTGAATCGGGTCATGTGAAGAGTCAGAATAACAGAAGAGTATGTATGAGACGATGTATGAATGTAAATGAAGCAAGAAGTGTGTGCCAAGACAGAGTTGTATGGCGGTCCGTTCTCTTTGCCTACCCCTGCGGGGAAACAGCGTGATGGTTAGTTAGTTTTTTTTTTGTAGCGCTCTCAAAGTGGCAAGTAATAATCCCGCTAGTTGGTGTGATCGGTGTTTGAGCCGATTTAGTACTAAACGGTCGCGCGTCGCTTGAGGTCGTTTCAAGCAAGTATGGAACGCGGTCCGAGCTTCGGATCTGTTTCGTTCATACACATATATTCTATGAATGTCTATCTTTGTCATACATGACCGATATTTGAATGATGAATTCACTGGTAACGTGTGTGTTTTGCTTGCCAGTTTTTGTGTTTATATTCTAAGGCCATAACGTGTCTATATATGTAACGTCATTGGTTTTGATCAGATTTTTTCCTGCATCGAATGCTCTGACTCTCGTTTGATTCTGAAGACTTTTGTGGCCCTTCAGCCATCTAAAATATATTTACCATTTGGGAGAAGGCTGGACTCAAGCGACACAAGTTCGGGACTTATTTTAGCGTGTTGTCGCTTCAGGTAACTCAGTAAGAGCATTGATTTAACTTCTTTTTTTTTTAATTCGTAAGTATGAAGAAAAAAAAAACTTTAAGGTGCTCTTGTGTAAACTTCCCAAAAGGGCGCTACAGCCCTTTTGCCTTTCTGGGGACGATATAGTGATCAAATTGTCACCACAATAAGTATAAAAATGCGTGTTAATTCCGATGTTAATTTCGAAGGCCTTCTTGTTTAAATAAACACTATTATAATTCAGTATAATTTATGGTTCCGCTAAAAGAAGGTAACCCACTTGTTGATAATATATGTATCTAAGGTAATCTACTTAAATTACGTTAATAAACATAAATTTTCATTGAATAATTTTAAAAGTTAATGCTTTTTGTAGTTTAATGTGGGCACTTTGAAATACAGGTCAGCACGACACGAAATCAAACCTTCACAATAACATACTTATCTGTTTACCAGGTGCTACGACAGTCGTGAGGTCATTTATTCGGAGCATAGTCTAACAATAACATAAAAATAAAATTATTTACCTTGTAATTAAATTTAAAATTATCATAAAATTTCTCTAAAAATATATTCATCAATTCATAATATATAAAAAATGTAGCTGAGTGGATAAACGCGCCGGATTCCCACCCGGGCGTCGTGCGTTCATTTCTCTGCTGGCTCCTCCATCATTGCACAAAGCAACATCTTCCGCTTCTTACGATGGAAGTAGGAGACAATGTCTACTACTTAGAAGCTTGTGAAAAGAATGCAAGGCTGATGTAAGCGTAATGAATAGGATCAAGAGAGAGACGCTTTAATGGTTTGGGGATGTAGAGCGAATGAACGAAGAAAGGAGTGTGAAAAGAATATATGACGCGAAAGCGAAATGGAAGAAGAAGTCGGGGCACTTGAGGAAGACATGAGAGAATCAAATACTTGAATCGGGCTATTTGAAGAGTTAGAATAACAGAAGACCATGTGCGAGACGATGTATGAATGTGAACGAAGCAAGGAGTGTGTGCTAAGGTAGAGTTGTATGGCGGTCCGTCCTCTCTGCCTACCCCTGCAGAGAAACGGCCTGATGGTTAGTTAGTTAGTTTTTTATGTCAACTTCTCTATTTGCTTTTTAATAAAAGAAAGACAAACATTCCCGGGTTACGAATGGCCTGACAATATTTGAAAAACTCCTACTGCCATCATAAGAAGCGAAAGACTTTGCTTGTGCAATGATGGAGGACTTAACCATCAGAGGGATTGAACGCGCGACGCCCGGGTGGGAATCCGACGCGTTTGTTCACTCAGCTACCGACCGGTGAAATTAATGAAATGTGAAATAAATTGGCTTTTGAAATTGCAGTCGAGTGCCTTAACCACTTGACCACGGAGGCCATCAATTGTGATTAACCGTAAGTTTTTTAATTTAATTTGTACCATAAAAAATGTAATTTATTTAAATAATTCACTTAGTAGTCAAGAAAGGTACTGCACATTATTAAAAAAAAAAACCTGCCTTTAATTAGCACTAGTTTTTTAATCACTAAAGAGGGGAAATAGATTTTTTAAAGCTTAGTACTTACCTCACAGAATAAGAATTTTAATATAAATCGTTTTTTTTATCGTAATTAGTAGTTAGAAAGTTTTTTCCATGTGACCTAACCGCAGTTTAATAATGACATTGAACGCCGAAACAGCTGTTACATAAAATGAAAACTCAGAACTAATATAACTAAATAATACCATTATTAAATTAGATCCTTGAGTATACAGAGTGGTATCAATCCAAGGCAGTGTAGTCAGTTTTCGATGATTTTTACCTGACTCGGCGGACCTGGGCGTGGCAAGACCAAGGCTAGGGTATTTATACATCCATTCATAGCACATATCGACATAATGTTTTTGTTTATTCGTATGACCACTTTTTCACAGTGTTGATATCAACAAAAATATAGCATCTAACCTAAAAAACTGTTTAGTTGTGTCAAGTTTAGTGGCATAATAAAAAATGTGGGCAGAGTCCCGCGGTGACCCAGGAGCCCAAGATCATTGTGACAGTACGTAGAAGCGGAGTATTATATTTGTTGTCTCTTTCTCTCTCATGGTGTATGACGTAAAAACCCGGAGAAAGTGATTTATCGCAAGCTTGTATCGGTTGGGTAAAAATAATTAGCTCTCTCTCCATACATTGTTTCTCAAAGATTAGATCAAATAAAAATTATGACAAAAAATACAATTGACTTCCACAATTTAAACACAAACCGTCTTAAGGCTGATTCACATCAACGTCCGGTTCCGCTCAGTGCCGATATTGTTCCGCAAGAGAGCTTATTGATATGGTATGAATATCAATCAAGGAGTATGTGCCAAGACAAAGTTGTATGGCAGTATATCCTTCTGCCCACCCTTGTAATATTTGACTACTTATTTAGTTAAATAATTATTTTGAAGTGTAAAAATACTTACAACGCAGATTTTTTTTTTTTAAACCATTTTTTTATCACTAAATAATAATTTTAATAATTAATAATAATATTATTTAGTGATAAAAAAATGGTTTTTGACAAAAAAAAATCTGCCATGTTAGTATTTTTACAATTCAAAATAATTATTTGACTAACTAAGTAGTTAAAATTTGTCTTGGCACATACTCCTTGATCGATATTCATACCATATCAATAAGCTCTCTTGCGGAAAAATATCGGCACTGAGCGGAACCGGACGTTGGTGTGAATCAGCCTTTACGCATTAGATTTTTACGCGCCGACTTAGCGTTGGTTTAGTTGCACCGGACACAGGCCATTAAATTAGACAGATAAGCCGTGGTTTTAAAGCATGTTTATCGCTATTCCGAACTTATAACACGCGTAACATTTACACCTCGTTTATAAGTAAGGGGGAAATAATATAAATAAATTTAATACCTCAAACTTCAAGGAGATAAATGTTTGCTCCACTGTCTCATAATTATAAACAGAGATAAAGATAAATTAATTAAAACACGTCTTAATGCAAATCCATTGAAGCAATGAGAGACAATATTAAATAATTACAATATTACAATAGTATGCAAGCACCTCCTTGATTAAATCGTTAAATCATTCAGGAAATACCAAGTTGAATCATATTTCTGAATTGTACTGCGAATGCAATAAAAAAATGCATTAACGTATAAAATAATTGAGAAAAAATATTTGAAGTTTTTAAAGTATAAAAATACTGAGAAAAGTCTACTATTTTGTTACCGAAATAATTATTTTCACTAAACTTTTTCCATGTTTTTAATAACAGATCATGAAAATCTGAACTTACTGTTTGCAGATTTGTTTATTATTTACAATGAATTACAACAATGGTGAAAAGAATTAAATTTAATATTATTAAAATTGAGTTCTGCTATTTTAAGTTTTTATTTTTGTTTTTAGTGACAGCTGTTTCGGCGTTTAAGGCCATTGTCAAACTTAAGCGCCGAAACAGCTGTCACTAAAAACAAAAACAAAAAAAAACTTAAAATAGCAGAACTCAATAATAATAATATTAAATTTAATTCAATTGAATTTTATAAAAAAAATTTAAATGGAGTTCTACAAATTGAACACAAAAACTATAATGGTGAAAAGACATAGCGTAAATGAAATAATCCAATCTTTATTTTTTTTTTCTTTTTAAAGAAAGACAAACATTCCCGGGTTACGAATAACCTGACAATATTTGAAAAACTCCTACTGCCATCATAAGAAGCGGAAGATGTTGCTTGTGCAATGATGGAGGACTTATATTACTCATCTAGGTTCTCTGAGGCCACGATATATATTTTATCGACAGTGTCGGTAATTGGTAATCGTTCTTGAGTCCGACTGCAAATCGCCAACGAAAAAACGACAGTTTATCAGAGTTGTAGATACTCTTAAGTATCGCCCTGATGAAAGACCACCATTTAGAATTGAAACTTTGCTTGAAATGGCTTTAGTCGTGTTTGGAGACCAGATCTGAATAGCCACGTACTTCCCAACTTTCCTCTTCCCCATCTCCTTCCCCTCCCCACTACCTTCAACCTCACAACATACCCCATTAGGGATGCCATAGTCTCACTGGATCTAGACTGTTATGAGTAGTTGGGACTCTTGTGCGGTTATTACTATAAAAGTTCTTGCTAAGAGTTGAAATAACAGAAGAATAGTGAATTAATGTAGATGTGGAATATAGTACATAATAAGACATAATCGTGTGGTGTTCTATCAACTCTGCCTACCTCTGCAGTAAAATTGTGCGATGGTGACATTGTTAATAAAATATAATAAATTTAGGCCTATTGGTTTGAACCACTGTCGCATTTTACACTGTCGCAAATCTTTTAGCGTTACCTTATCAAATAATCGCTAATAATCCCGTTAACCACCGACTCGTGACCTGTTTCAGTATTTAATCAAATTGTGATCAAGTGTCAAACTAACATGGTTTAAATATTTATGTTTTAATGAAACATAATACCCGTTTTCCTGCCATAGGAATTGTTAACCTAGCAATTGTTGATGAAACTTTTTGAAAAGTCTTTGAGAGATTTAAACATACCCTATTGAAATAATTTTACTGTTTTTTTTCCCTTTAGGGTATACAGAGTAGACGGTGGGTGCCAACCACTCTCTCTCTAAATCTCTCCCAAATTAATGCATTTTTAACATGTCTCTATTTAATATGTGACAAAAGTTGAATACAATACGATTTATCGTAAAATAAAACATTTCTTGATCCGAGCACTTGTTACTAAAATATGTTTATTACCTTTGTTATGTTACACTTGTTTTGCTATACTATGTACTCTTAATGTAAAAACCCAATGGGCACTAAGGCTTAAAAAGAGATTAGTTTTCTTGAGTATTTTTTCAGAATTCAGCTCTTTAATATTTTTCATATGGCTAAATATGCATCACGGAGAAAAAAGATACACAAACCGATTGAATGAACACTTAATTAAATACTATTTGCTCTAGTGGGTAATATGAGTTGAACTGAAGATTGAAAGTAATAAAGTTTTCACCTTGGATTAAGTCAATTACCATTCAGCGCAATAATAACAGCAATAAAAACGTTATTGGCTCGATAGCAGCTAAATTAAACATCACTTCCATTAGTAAGTTATGCACAAATCTTTTTTGCACTGGAGATAATTAGCAATAATAGACTTGCGGTTGTGTATGCAAATACGTCGAATTTAATTAGTTAAACGATATTTTTTTAATGGGCGAATGGTCCACTGTGAGATGTGGAATTAATATGCTTCACCTAAATAAATAAGAAAATAAAAAAAAACAATTTTACAATTATATTTAGTTAATTACAGTGGGTGTCACCATTACCTACATCTGATAGTATTAATACGCTAAGCCGTCTTCTAAACATTATTCGTTCGAACGCCGCGTGGGGCGCTAATGTCTGCAAAAACATGAAGCCTGATACGATACACGTAATATATAACCCTTGACTCTGTGCAGAAACGGGCGGCCCGTTTGATAGATTCTCCTATCTTAACAAACGGATTGCAAACTTTGGGGCACAGACGTCAGGTGGGAATGCTGTCTTTGTTCTACAGGTATTTCAATGGAAGATGCTCCGAGGAACTTGCGTCATTGATCCCTTCGGCACCGGTGCATAGTCGGGAAACTCGCCAAACGCGCGCCCAACATTTGTACACGGTTGACATTCAATACATGAGAACGGGTCGCTTTTACGACTCGTTCTTATGTTCAACAGCTCGGCTATGGAACGATTTGCCGGCCTCTGTATTTCCTCCCTCCTTCAACATGGGCCTCTTCAAGACCCAAGTTCACTCCTTACTTTCCTCAAAAAAACCTTCCACACAGCATCCCCAAAGATGACATAGGCCCTGAGGGAAATTGTTTTCCTCAAGGCCTCCTGTGTGGAGTTATTGTAAAAAAAAAAAAACGGGAAAAATTATAAATAGTAAATTTCGCTCGTATGTAAAAAAGTCTGATATTTCATTCTGATTATGCTACTTCTCGATTTACTCACTATGTCTCTTTCGAACTGTGTGTCCAGACTAGTCTGATAGTATTAATACGCTAAGTCGTCTTCTGTACGTGATTCGGTCGATCGCCGCGTGGGGCGCTAATTTCAAAAACATGAAGCCTGATACGATACACGGGAAAAATTATAAATAGTAAATTTCGCTCATACGTAAAAAGTCTGATATTTTATTCTGATTACGCCACTTCTCGATGTACTCACTATGTCCCTTTTGACGTGTGTCTTAAGACTAAACTTGTCATTATTAATACACCTTATAAATAATCTTTTCAAATCCCTACCTACCTAATAAAGCACCTATCTTTAATGTATTTTAACAGACGTTATTTAATATTTGAAATGGGTGGATAAAATCAAATAATATTTTTTCTTGGCAAGTCAAGTTACATCCCGTGATTTTTCACGCGTAACAACTAGTTATATATAATTATATTTTATTGTATGTATAGTCTAATCTAGTTCTCGTCTGATTAAGGTGGATTGAAAAAAAACCTAGCTTTGCACAACAGCAGTGGGTTGTATAGCGTATCAAAAGTTGTGATTTTGCTTCTCTAACAATTATTATGTAGACATCATCACATAACAATCAAATTATTTCTCGGATCTGTGTAAATTACTTTTTGTTTAGAATTTTTTATATCTACTTACAAATGACATGAAAAAATGCATTTTTTTAAGACAAGCGTAAAAAACAGCATATTAAAACAGTGATGTAAAACAAAGTGCATCATCGTAAAAAGCAATAATTTCAATTAAACACAAAGTTTATATTTGATATTTTTTTACAGCGCGCACCTTTTCACAAAAAATAACCTAAAATGAACATTCCTACATAGACATAAAATACAAGACACGTCATATTCATACAAATCTTACGAAACATGTAGCACCACTAGAACCGTCTTGTTTCCTGCGTCACCCGCTAGTGAAAAGGATAGCCTTTCAAAGCATATGTGTGTACAGATGAGGTAGCTATATGAACGTCCCACGCTACCGTTATAATCGGGTTAACGCCACTAGCAGTGGTTGTCTTCCTCACACTTGTGTATTTCTGCATTCGCTATCTCACACCGTTTTCCGCGAACCTTTAAATTTGTGGGTAATTATGAATGTAAAGAAATTCCGCGAGATATGTTTTTTGCTCCCGAATGATTTTTACACCTCTCAAGGCATTTTTTCTCAGTAAAGAGCCTACAGCGACGCGTTTGTGACAGCTGGTGACAGCTTGTCTGTCGAACAAATGTTTGTGTGAAACTAAACGCAGTTAATCTCAGGTATGTCTCGCGGACTGGATTTAGTGCATTCACGCGCGTTGTCTCAGTAACGTATCTAATTTTTTAAATTCATCTAAGCATTCCTGTGATTATTTTAAATATTAATTACTCTTTAAAGTTGACTCATACAAAATAACAAAATTGTATGACTATTTTGTTTTTTTGATTGTTTTTGTATTAAAAAAAAAATACAAATCACAATGGTAGAATAAAGCACATAAGGTAAACATAACGCATAAATATATAAGTAGATATAAATTAAAATCTTAGTATGTACAAAAATCATAGGTTTTTCTTTACATATTCAGCGAAAATCCTAGGAAAAGTGCCAAGACTTGAGGCTTCTCTTAGGGCTTTTGGAAGCCTATTAAAAAGTTTTTGACCTTTGTTAAAAAACTCTGTTTTGAGTACACGCAAGTTTAGTTTTGGGAAGTCTAAAATCATGTCAACTTTTCGGAGGATAATTGTGAACATTTTCACCATATATAATATTATTTAGCAGATGTTTAGGGAGCATGTTATTTTTAAGCTTGTAAATCATCGTTTTAGTATTGTATATTATATACTGTTTACTTGTCATCATATTTAAAATATAATATAATTTTAACTCTAGAAAAAGTATTGCATTTCAAAATCATCCTCATTCCCCTATTTTGTATATATATTTTTACTTGAATACCGCACAAGAGTCTCAACTGCTCCCAACCATCTAGAGCCAGTGAGGCTATGGCATCCCCGATGTGTACGTTGTGAGGCTGAAGGTAGTGGAGAGGGGAAGAAGATGAGGTAGGGGAAGGTTGGAAGTACCTGGCTATTCAGATCTGGTCACCAAACACGGCGTCTGAAATTATTTCAAGCAACGTTTCAATTCTGAATGGTGGTCTTTCACCAGGGCGATATTTAGAATATCTACCACTCTGAATATGTATTATATGGATACTACTGTAAACCCTGCAGTTTATTATTTTGGGCTTCGTTTATACAATAATGAAACACTAGAACAATAGTTTGAATTAACCATGAGATGATGGTTGAATGTGAATAAAGCAAAGAGCTTGTGCCAGGGTTGTGTGGCATTCCACCCCCTCTCTCAATCCTGGGGGGATTTTGCGTAATTGTAAGTTGGTTGTATGCTTTGTCTTTTTTAGGGTTTTCAAACCTAAGATGAAATACAAACTTGACTGGACTAACCTCTATGTACAGTGCTGATATTTGACTTCGTTTGAGAACTATGCACCATAACCACTTGACTACCAACACATTTATCCAGACAACATGAGTACACTTCACCATTGAATTTAGTCGGTGATAGTCCTTCGACCACTTAATGCGCACTTGAAACCACGACAATCTGAACCTGATAGCTTGTTTATTGGAGTGAATTTTTCACATGACTGGGGAATCGGAGTAATTATTATGCGATTTTCTGAACTAATTGTTGAAGTCAAATTATGTGTGCACGTTACAAATACTTATACCTTACGTGTATACCATAACACCTTTAAGTGTTTTAATATCTAAGTATGAAAATGCCTTTTTTTCTATCATTATAGTCACGCGATTCGTTTTTTTATTAATGCACGTGGGTACGGCTTACGTATGCATGCAGTCATTTGAACTCGATGCGTTTAAGGCATTTGGTCGGTGGTTTGGCAATGCATAGCCTTAAAATTCGGAAGTAGACACATACTTATTGCGCAGAGAAGGTCCGAATCGCTTTATCGCAGGCGGCCCGCTCGATATCCGTACGATGTAAACGTTGTGAGATATATTTTCATTAGATCTTATGAATTTCAGGTGCGGACAGGTTTGGTCATGTGGTAAGACGCTCGACTACGAATCCAGAGGTCGCAGGCTTAAACCCGGCGTGCGCAAATAAAATGTGTGTAATTAATATGTATCATAACACATTTAATTCATATAAAATAATATATGGCATATTTGCGGCACGTTCCAGAGTGTTAGATAATCTAAGTACCACCCTGGTGAAAGACCAGCATTCAGAATCGAGACGTTGCTTGAAAAGGTTTAAGCCGTGTTTGGTGACCAGATCTGAATAGCCAGGTACTTTCCAAACTTCCTTTTTTCTATCTCCTTCTACTTCTCACTATCTTCAGCCTCACAACATACTCCGATTGGGGAGCAGTTTGGACTCTTGTGCGGTATTTACAAAAAAAAAATACCTATATGTCTCACTTAATTGTTGACTTTAATTTGTATTGCATGTTATCTCAATCCATTGATGAATAATTATAAAAAAAATGGTGCTCTAACTTTGCAGCTTTTCTGATAAAGTTCACCCTAGCAGAGGAATTTCAAATATTGAAATCGATGAGGTTATCTAATATCTCACCCAAAGATGAAACTCTCTTGAGCTAACCATCCATGCTCTTCATCAAAGCCTACGAGCCATCGGAGTTTCTGTGTACTTTGGGGACTTATCAAACCAAAAGCTATCACAAATTGTACTATCATACGCGTAATATAGTATTGAAGCACATGTAAAATGGCCATTAATATGCAAAAAATAAAGTTGGAACTGGAACCGATCCCTGTGGGACGCATGGATTTATTAATATGAAGCAAACAAAATAGTTCCATTTCTGAATGGAGTCACTGACTTCAAGTAATTGGCGTTTCTCTGTACTTTGCGGGCTTGTAAAAAAAAAACTATCATGGATTGTATAATCATACGCGTAACAGAGTATTAGGCACACGAAAAAGGACCATTAATATGCAAGAAAAATAAAGTTGGGACTGGAACCGATCCCTGTGGTACGCCAAAATTCATTAAACGCGAGGATCAGGAACGAATCTTACTCAATATATCAAATTAAATGGTTCCATTTCTGAATGGAGCCATTGCTTTTAAGAAATTGGAGTTTATGTGTACTTTGCGGGCTTGTCAAACAAAAAACTATCATAGTTTGTACTATAATACGCGTAACAATGTATTGGTGCACACGACAAAGGACCATTAATATGTAAAAAAATAAAGTTGGGACTGGAACCAATCCCTGTGGGACGACAAAATACATTACATGCGAGGGACAGGAATGAGTCTTACTTAATGTGCCGAATGAAAGAGTTCGATTTTTAAATGGTCACTGTTAGGCATTGTTAAGACGATGCCCACGCGATAGCTTGCAGAGATCACCTATGAGTTTTACTACACCTTTACTAGTGTAAGTGAATCAATCGCCATTGGCTAGGCATACGCAATAGCCAATCGCCGAAAGCATTTAGCCTGGGCGCTGATACTTCCAAGGCCGACCGATAGGGACAGTGATATATAGCTGTAGTTTTTTACTCGCGTTTCCGCTGCGGGTTATCGAATTTGATTATGGAATGGAACACGTGATTTTATTTAAATGTGGGATTAGAGTTTAGAAACCGGTTGCCAAGGACGTTTAGATTAACGTCAATGTATTATTGTTGTATATTATGACAATAATTGTTTGTTGCTATGTCAACTTCGCTATTGATATCGAAAAAAAACACCTCGTATAAGCTCCCATAAAGACCTCAACTAAAATGTTTTGCAGTCCCAAACATGCAATATTTCCAAGCTAAGAATATTTTCCACATTCATACTAAATCTCATAAAAACCTTGAGTTATTTTAACTTCTTTTGACCGGTCGGTAGCTGAGTGGACAAACGCGTCGGATTCCTACCCGAGCATCGTGCGTTCAATTCCTCTGCTTGCCAAGTCCTCCATAATTGGTCAAACAACATTTTCCGCTTATTATGGTGGCAATAGGAGTTCTACAAATATTTTTAGGCTATTCGTAACCCGGGAATGTTTGACTTTCTTTAAAAAAAAAAGTGAATACCGCACGACTGCTCCCAACTGTCCGGAGTAAATAGGACTATGTCATAGGTAATGGGGAGAGGAAGGAGACAGGAAAGAGGAAGATTGACCAAAATGTGGGCAATTTTGTGTAATGTTGCCAACAAACTCAAAACAGCCTAAAATGTGCACAGTTTGATGTTATTTATTCATTGATGCCTCGAAGGCTTTTAAATGTAGATACATTTAAGTTTTGTAAAAAGTAACATATAATAACAAGAACATAAAGAAGTACGTAGGTACAATATAAGTGTGTAGTTACAGCGTAGGTTTTATGTTACATTTTCATAGTAGATTGCACAAAAGAGAATAACACGTGAATAATACATAGCATAATAACAAGAGTATAAAATAAGTAGGTACTTATAGCGCAATGAGTAGCAGTTTTATTTTATCATAGTTAATGTAACGATTAAAAGGTGCCCATGAAAAAACTTAATAAATCTATCCAAATATATTCAAATAAACTATTTTTTTTTAATTTGAACAGTGTTGTAACGACAAACACTATGAAAGCACACTCATTACCTAGTCTGTGCGGACTTTGAATGGGCGAATTTTCAAAAGAATTATTTATGGACGCAGGTAACAAGGCTCGTTAAATTAATGTTGCGTACTTTATTCAATACGGCCCAAAATGTGCCAAAATCTTAGAGCATATAGAGTGGTATCAATCCAAGGCAGTGTAGTCAGTTTTTGATGATTTTTACCTGACTCGGCGGACCTGGGCGTGGCTAAGACTAAGGCTAAGGTATTAATACATCCATTCATATCACATATCGACATAATGTTTTTGTTTATTCGTAAAACCACTTTTTTACAGTATTGATTTCGACAAAAATATAGCATCTAACCTAAAAAACCGTTTAGTTGTGTCAAGTTTAGTGGCATAATAAAAAATTGGGCGGAGTCCAGCGGCGACCCAGGAGCCCAAGATCATTGTGACGGTACGTAGAAGCGGAGTATTATATTTGTTGTCTCTTTCTCTCTCATGGTGTACGACGTAAAAACCCGGAGAAAGTGATTTATCGAAAGTTTGTATAGATTGGGTAAAAATAATTAGCTCTCTCTCCATACATTGTTTCTCCAAGGCCCAAATCGACGTAATGTTGCATACGGAACTCAAAAAACACAAAAAGTATGCAATTTGATGTAATGTTGCATACTCAGAGTAATAATATACCAGGAGGGATACATTGTGTAGTGATTTGTTCCTTACTCGGGCGTGGTTAGGGCTAGGGCTAGGGTATTTATACATCCATTCATAGCACATGTCGACATAATGTAGCGTTTATTTGTATAACCACTCTTTCACAATATTGTTATCAACAAAAATATAGGATATAACCTCAAAAACCGTTATGACGCATAACAAAACGTAGTGGGCGGAGTCTCCGGAGACGCGGGAGACGGAAAACATGCTTGCATCCCCAAAAGTGGCGCGATATTATGCGACAACGTGTCGTCGATTTATTTGTATAACCACTGCAAGTTTTTTAATCAACACAAATATAGGAAATAACCTCAAATTCCGTTGACGTAAGTTATGCGACTCGATGCTGTGACGTTAGCGCAGACGAAGAACCTCCTTACATACTTAGAAGTGCTGCATTATGATGTGACTACTTTTCTTGTCTCTTTCTCTCTCATGGTATACGACGAAAAAACCCGGAGAAAGTGACTTATCGCAATTTTTTTTTTCTTTTTTACAAAATATAATTAATAACAGCTGCATTTTTAATGATTGCCAATAAGACAACATTACGCGTTCGTAACGATTTTTTCTCTTTAATATGTGCAGAGATTGTAATGTCTGCTGTGACCCCAAACTACAGAGGCGAGACGCCATTGTACCCTCGGACGGGTGACGAACCAATTAGCGTTGGAGCTACCATTCCGCACTTGCAATATGTTAATATGGATGCCTTGTACCATAGGACGAATAATGCTATATCATGTCAACCGTGGACATTTTTGTGAGTGATGTGTGCATTGTATTACACCCTTACCCAATGACGTTACATATATAGACACGTTATAGCCTTAGAATATTGACACAAAATGTGGCAAGCAAAACACACACGTTACCAGCAAATTCATCATTCAAATATCGGTCATGTATGACAAAGATAGACATTCATAGAATATATGTGTATGAACGAAACAGATCCGAAGTTCGGACCGCGTTCCATACTTGCTTGAAACGACCTCAAGCGACGCGCGACCGTTTAGTACTAAATCGGCTCAAACACCGATCACACCAACTAGCGTGATTATTGCTTGCCACTTTGAGAGAGCTACAACGTGTCTATATATGTGTAACGTCATTGCCCTTTTAAAAAACGCGTTGAAATGTAAATTATTGTAATATTTTTTTTAAATAGTCAAAACCGCACAAGGGTCCCAAATGCTGCCAAACGCCTAGAGCTAGTGAGATTATGGCATCCCCAATTGGAGTATGTTGTGAGGCTGAAGGTAGTGCGGAGGGGAAGGAGATGGGGAAGACGAAGGATGGGAAATACATGACTATTGAGATCTGGTCACCAAACACGGCTACAGCCATTTCAATGATCTTTTTGATTTTGAATGGTGGTCTTTCACCAGGGCTATACTGCGAAGTACACTCTATGTTCGTCATACAAGCCATTTTTGAACGTTTTACCTAAAATTCCAGTTTTCATTTTTGATAACTGTTTAAGAAGGAAGAGAAAGGTTGGGGAGTACCTGTCTATTCAGATGTGATCACCAAACACGGCGAAAGCCATTTCAAGCAAAGTTTCGATTCTGAATGGTGGTCTTTCACCAGGGCGATACTTAGAGTATCTACCACTCTGAAATGGCTTTACGCACTCTGGCATGCAGAGCGGATGAACGAAGAAAGGAGTGTGAATAGAATATTCACCAGGCCAATACTTAAAGTATCTACCACTTTGAATTTGAACTATATTGAAAGAATTGCAGTAAAATGGCGTTATAAATAGTTTTATGTTCACTTGGGGTGATTTGAAAATGTTCAAAATTCAAAATATGTTTTCAAATGCTCATTTTAGTATGTTTTTCACAGAATTTTAAAGATTACAGTTTGAAAATTTTGTTCACTGGAAACCTTAGACATTGTCCTAACTACCCGTATAGAATTTACAGACAAATCTTTTGTAGTATTACTTGTATTAGAATGCTACAAAGTTTTGTTTAGACCCATTCTTGAGTGTCGAGGTTTACCACAGTTTGACTAATGCGTCAGTTTTTATTTACTTTTATCAAGCTACCGTCATAAAATTAACAACAAATTATAAACATCTAAAAAAGGATTGCCATTGAAAAAAATTAGCCTTCGGTTTCAATTAAGACACAAAATAGCTGCAGGAAAACAATGCTTCTAGTTTCCTCATTTTTTTTTAATGAGTGGCTTTATGTCCTGACAAATGTCACCTGTCACACTTCTTTTACCTTGCACCTTGCAGTCCTACTGCTTTTTTTTTAAATATCACTTATTGTAGGTACGTAATAAGGTTGTGTCAGTATCTGTTTGATTAGTTTTATTATATACTAACGGCAATGGCCCAATTACAAAAAAATACAAAACACGAAATAGGAAAAAAGAGTGACAGAGAAAAAACAGCACATACATAATATTTAAATGAAGAAGTGACAAAAATACATATTTGAAAGAACTTTCAAGTCAAAGTCTGAAAAATGTTTACGTAGGGTCGTAAAGAATGACAAAAACCATTTAGACTGGTACCAAAATTTCAAGACCGTGGCTTGAGTCAACAAGCCTTGAAATAATTAATTTAAAATAATTTTGAAAATTCAAATTAAATCAAAGTCTTTCTTACGCTTTTCTAATGAAGAAATTTGTAATGTTTTTTCAATTTCATCATATGAATAATTGCCTCTTTCTCGCCCTGATCTCCACGCAATTCCGCGTAAGAAGCGATGTTGTACGGATTCAATATGATGAATATGAACGGTATAAAAAGGGGACCAAATGACACTGTCATATTCTAGATGAGGGTGAACTAATGGCAGTAAAAAGTTTTTAGAATCTTTATATTCTTAAAGTCACAGGCAATTCTATTGATGAAATCAAGTAGTTTTAGTGATTTATTAACTACAGTTATTAAATAATGCTTTAAAAAAATCCACCGCAAAGTAACTGTTTTGCATAATATTATTATATTAATTATTACAAAGTTTACTGCTCACTTTACTTCATAATGCAAAAAAACTGTTTTAAATAATTCAATATTTATAAAACCATTTACGAATCTAATCATTTCAACATAGGAATATTATTATTTTTAAACATATTTATCATTATACCTAGATAAACAACTGGGTATCAAAAAACATCAATTCAATTTATTTCAAATTGTTTTCTTTATTTAAATAATGATTCGTCGCTCGGTTACGAAACATGAAATATTTCTATTCAAACAAAGATGGATATCACGCAGGAGATTTCCTCCCGACCCAAAACACATCTAAAGTTGTACATTAGTAGGTACCTACCCACATAATATATTATTACCTACCTACGTAATTTAATAGTTCCTATCGCTAGCTTTATAACGTACAAGCTAGAGGTGGAAGCTGTAGCTTTGAACTTTCCAAGGACAAACTGTGCGCTTCTCAGGTAAACCAACTCAAAGTGAACCGGTGGGGAGTCGGGGGGAGAGAATATCCCACTTCCACTGACGAGATAAACCAATAGAAGGGTGTTATGGGTGTATCCGCGTGCCCGAAGTCAGAAAATTTATTTATCTACTTATTTACAAACTAACGGACTAAAGTCGAATTACAAAAAAACACTAAACACGAAATGGGAAAAGAGAGCAACAGAGAAAGAACAGCACGTACATCATATTAAATGAAGCAATGACAAAAATAGGACAAAATATACATAGGAAAGAACATTCATATCAAAGCCAAGGTCAAGTCAAAGTTTTGGTAGAGTCGTAAAGAATGACAAAAATCATTTAGACTGCTACTAAAAATTTCAAGACCATGGCTTGAGTTAACAAGTCTCGACATTCTGGACAGTGGAGAATGATACCCATAATTAGTAGAGTGATGATTGAGGAACAGTAATTGATTGTTTCCGAGTCTGCGGCAAGGAATGTTGAACTGGATGTGTTGCGACAGAGAAAGTGAGTCAATGATACGATTAATATTTTGAAAATGCAACATTCCTTACTCATTTTGAAAACGCGAAATTGATCGAACGAAGAATTTTTTTCCTGATTGGATTGAGAACCGATTGCCTTGGTTCGTCTGGTCTTCTAGGAACTTTACGTTCAGTGTCTATTTTGCGAAGATTTTAACCGGCCGGTTACAGGGTACCGGTTTTAGGTTGATACATTCTAGTCTGTAGACTTCTAGGCCTACAGTAACGCCCGTCTTCCTGGATTGCGATTTAGCACAAGTTTTTTTTATGTTTAGCATTTTTTTTATAGTGAATACCGCACAAGAGTCCCAACTGCTCCCAACCGTCTAGAACCCGTGGCATCCCCGATTGGGGTGTGTTGTGAGGTTAAAGGTAGCGGGTAGGGGAAGGAGATGGTGAAGAAGAAGGTTGGGAAGTACCTGACTGTTTAGCTCTGGTCACCAAACACGGCTAAAGCCATTTCAAGCAACGTTTCGATTCTGAATAGTGGTCTTTTGCCAGGGCGATATTTAGAGTATCTACCACTCTGAAACGTGCCGCAAATATAATTGTATTGTACGAGGCCTGTTCAAAAGAAAAGGTGAATTTTGAATCCATTTTTTTCAAAAGTAAAAAATCGAAGAACACACAAAAACGTGACTAACCTTTCCAGTTGTCAAAAACAAACCACTTATTCAAAATGGCTGATAATGCTAACATATGATAAACATATGTGTACTTACAAAAAAAAATGATAATCGAATGTACACAGCCAGCGAAAATTCAAATTCACCTTTTCTTTTAAACAGGCAATGTATATACGTATTGTACTTTTTGTATTTTCTTAAAAGAAAGACAAACATTCTCGGGCTACAAACAATATGACAATATTTTTAGATCTCTTACTGACATTGTAATAAGCGGAAGATGTTGCTTGTGCAATAGTCATTTACTTTTGCATTTTTCATAAACTTTTACTTAATTACCTACTGTTGTTAAATATTCTAATTAAATAACCACTCATGTATATACGTTTTGGGCATCATGCCTGTTATATGTACTAAAATAATAAAAATATATTTATTAGACCTTTTCCCTAAGAAATCACTAATGTACTCTTAAATCCAGTCAATTAAATACAACCATCAGATGGTGATAGTAATAATGCCTAATGAGCCACAGTACTAGTTAGATAGACATTATGAGGGGTATTTGAATAAGCCTCAGATAGTTAGCAAAGGATTACAAAAGAATCCATAAAATTAAAAAAAATTAAAAATAGTGGCGGACTTAGCCAGCAGAGGAATTGAAACCACGACGCCCGGGTGATTCCGACGCCTTTGTCCACTTAGCTACTAACTGGTAGTTCTAATGAAAATTTCAAATATTCTCAGGTAATTCGTACCCCGGGAATATTTGTCTTAAAAAAAGTATTTTCTCAACGATTAAAAAGTAGTTAATTGACTTATAAATAATTTAAATATTTAAATAGTATCAATAATATATAACAAAAATATGAAACAGAAAAAGCAAGAAAATAAAAAGACAATGGTCACAACCGAGACTCGAACTCGGATCCTCTACTCTATCCGGTAGTAACGCCTTAACCAATTGGCCATTGGGACCTTATTAGAAAGTGTCATTTTAATTGATCTCATATTTTTATTGAATAATATTTGTAATTTCTTAATCTTTAATTTATTTATACAATTAACCCGGTTTTTGTGAAAATTCACGATATGGGATCTTTGGTAACAGTGTTCTTACTGTAGCTATCACGAGAATACAAAGGGTTCCACGTGTTGTCAGGGCCAGAACGAATTAATTTTGCGCGTATTCACATTACAGGTCTAAAAGCTTCCAGCGTCCGGTTTTGGCTTACGAAAGCTACAAAATAGCTTCAGATTTAATATTATGGTGTCTGTAGTTGTTTTTCATATGAAAAACGCCCGGAGCTTTTGGCAATAATCTTTTACCGTAATAATATCTTACCTCGTTTTAAAATGAGTCATTCAATGTCACGAGGAACAGACGATGTGAGGATGTCATCGACCAAGAATATTAATATATGTGTGTATCGACTTTGTTTAGGTCAAAGGCGTTATTCTACATTTTTTTCCAAGGAAATTTATTTAGTTAATTATATATGCCCTGATGGGCTTTTACATAACAGTGTAATATATAACATAAAATAATAGTGACATAAAAATAACATAGAGTAAATGATTAGCACCCAAAAACATAAGTAAGTTAACAGAAATATTATAATGCAATAAATTAACAGTAATATTTTTGAAAGAGGTATGCTATTATAGCCTTCTTGTAACTAGATTCAGCGCAGTTGAATATATCTACTATTTCAGCGAAAGAATTACCCACTGTATGCAATCTAGGTACAAGCGAGAAAATTTAGGCCTTAGTGATAAAATAACGTTGTTATGCTGTTATCACCTGATCATAATTTGATCAAATGCTGAAACGGGCCGATAATAGGTGGTTGACGGGGGCGATTATTAAATGGCTCATATATGGTTTATACCGCACAAGAGTCCCAACTACTTCCAACCGTCTAGAGCTAGTAGGACTATGGCATCCCCAATTGGGGTATGTTGTGAGGCTGAGGGTAGTGGGGAGGGGAAGAAGATGGTTAAGAGGAAGGTCGGGAAGAACTTGGTCAAATACTATTCAGATCTGGTCACCAAACACGGCTAAAGCCATTTCAAGCAACGTTTCGATTCTGAATTGTGGTTTTTCGCCAGGGCGATACTTAGAGTATCTACCACTCTGGAACGTATTATTTTATTTATTTTATATGAATTAAATGTATTACGACACGTGTTAATTAAATAAAAGTTGTTGGCGCACGCCGGGTTTGAACCCGCTACCTCTGGATTCGTAGTAGAGCGTCTTTGATTTAAACACAGTCGATAAATATATCGATGGTGGATATTTATTTATTTATTTGCGGTCAATGACCATTTGCAAACATGTATGTATTAATATATATATACAAGCCATTATTCTAGGAACACATTAAACACAGTGATAATTCTGCGAAAACCAACCTAAGAGAATGCAGATAGGAACTCGTTAGACAAAACATAGGAATAAACATTAAAATAAAGTTCTGCAAATATTCAACTTAATATGCTTCAATTGATTAGTTTTTTCTTGACCCAGGGACATACTAAAGTAGTTCATTACTTCACAGTACTTATTACCATGAACTAAAATTGTGTTTATGGCAGAAAATATTTGATTTTTAGGTTTTTTAATTTTATTTAAACAATAATAATTATTATTTTATATTTAAAAAAACAATTTTAGTTAAAAGCTCTGCGATGTAATTATTTTTTACGCGTGACAGCTGTTTCGCCTTCTGAGGGCATTATCAAACTGTTTGATAATGCCCTCAGAAGGCGAAACAGCTGTCACGCGTAAAAATAATTACATCGCAGAGCTTTTAACTAAAAATTGTTTTTTTTAATTTAAAATAATAATAATTATTGTTTAAATAAAATTTAAAAAACATAAAAATTAAAATGGAGTACTACAAAATAAACTTTAAAACCATAAGTAAAAATATTTGATAGTTTGTTTTTGTAACCGCAGTGTGAAAAAGGATTAACTGCCTAATGGTTCTATTAAATACATGACCTGTTTAAAAGAAAAGGTGAATTTTGAATTTTCACGGGCTGTGTACATTCGATTATCAATTTTTTTTTGTTATGTTGGTACACGTATGTTTATCATATGTTAGCATTATCAGCCATTTTAAATTAGCGGTTTGTTTTTGACAACTAGAAAGGTTAGTCACATATTGATTTGTTTTTTTTTTTAACTCCAGGACGCTCATCGTCATTAACATCTTCTCGGCCTTCTGTAAAGCGCTTGTACCACTTATAAAAACTTTTTTGAGACAAAGTAGACTCGCCGAATGCCACAGTCAACATTTTAAGTGCGTTGGAGCACTTTATTCCATTTTTAACGCAAAATTTAATACCAATTCTTTGATCCATTTTTTTTCAAAAGTAAAAAATCGAAGAACACACAAAAACGTACTAACCTTTCCAGTTGTCAAAAACAAACCATTAATCCAAAATGGCTGATAATGATAACATATGATAAACATATGTTTACCAACATAACAAAAAAAAAAGATAATCGAATATACGAAGCCCGCGAAATTTCAAAATTCGCCTTTTCTTTTGAACAGGCCTCGTATATGAAAGTTTATCACGTTGAGTAGATGAATGAATCAAGCACGGAGTGAATGCTAGGCAGTGCTGTGCGGTTGTCTATCCTCTCTGCCTACCCCAGCGTGGAAACTGCATGTTTAATTACTTAAAATAAGTCATATTTCGTCGCCATCAAAATAACCAGAATACTTTTTTGTTGGCTTTTTTTTATTCTGCACAAGAGTATTAACTACCTTTATCCAGTAGAATTATAGCACGTTGTAAAGTTAGAGGAATGAACGTTATTTTAGTGTTTTTTTATCGCGTTTAACGGCCTCCGTGGTTGAGACGCTCGACTAATAA
The DNA here is from genome assembly GCA_022651775.1 of Drusus annulatus. Classification (NCBI taxonomy): domain Eukaryota; kingdom Metazoa; phylum Arthropoda; class Insecta; order Trichoptera; family Limnephilidae; genus Drusus; species Drusus annulatus. The sequence goes on along the minus strand of JAGWCC010000497.1, from coordinate 89,977 downwards.
TCCAGAGGTCAAGGGATCAAATCCCAGCGCGCGCAATTTTTTTAAATTTAATAAATAGAAAACAAGTCTTGACATTCTAGACATTGGAGATTTATACCCATAATTAGTATAGTGATGATCGAGGAAATATTATGTATGTGCTGTTCTATCTGTTTTCTTTTTTTTTCTCTTTTTTCTCATTTCGTGTTTTGTATTTTTTTTTCTAATTGGACAGTAGTCCGTTAGTTTATAAAAAAATACATAAATAATAAATAAATATTTACTCAAAAAAAGAAAGAAAATTTTCTACGCTGGCACGCTGAAGATATAAGCGCCCGCGGGCTTTTGACCCAAATTCCCGGCCCTGGAACCGACTCTGGAGGAATCGATTAAAGTAGAGCCACTGTGGTGGTGAAGACAAGCCACGATGAATACGCTGAGAGATGGAAAATATATACGGAGACTGTAGGAATAATTCATAGACGGAGAAGAGGAGAAGAGGAGGAGTTGGTCGGGTCATTCCACCTCGTCGAGGGGTAAGGCGAGGCGATGGAGCGCAGGTGTTTTCTAGAGATCACAGCCACGTTTGTCAGAATATGCTGTGAAGTACTTGGTATGAGGAAAATGAACTTTAACAGTGGGAAAAACCACATTTCGTCTGGCAATGCCGCCAACATGCAACTTCTCTGACGGGCTAGGATTGAACGCCACTCAAATAAATCTTGACACACACTCCTTGCTTCATTCACATTCATGCATTATCACATTTTTTATTTTTTTTTATTTTAACAATTTTTATTTATATAAAATAAACAGTATATAAAGTTCTTTAAGCTATTACATGAATATTAATTTTTTTTTTTAAAAGAGAGCCCAGCACAGGAGAGAAATCAATTCTCGTGTTCTCACATAATGTGTTATATTGTCATATTTTTGCGATCGATTTTTGGTCTCTTTATTTTTTGTTAATATTTTTTTTATAGTGAATGCGGCACAATGATAGAGATTACACTGCGAGCTGAAATATTTCAGCTAACCTACAAATTTCGATCAGAAAAGGTCGCCCAAATTTCCACTCGCAAGAGCTCAACGTTCGAAAGCTTTTGTTTTTCAGCACACAAAAAATGTTTTGCTTTACAGCTATCGTGAAAAATAAGGGACAAACAATTCGGCACCATTTCACATGTTTGACGGTGCGGGAATTTTAAAGCTCCACAGCTCGTGATGTAAATAATGAGGCAACTTGAAAACAGCTGCTTTTTATTTTATTTTTATAGTGAATAACGCACAACAGTCCCAACTGACCCCAACTGTCTAGAGCCAGTGAGATTATGGCATCCTGAATTGGGGTATCTTGCGAGGCTAAATGTAGTAGGTAGGGGAAGGAGATGGGGAAGAGGAAGGTTTGGAAGTACCTACCCATTCAGATCTGGTCACCAAACATGGCTCAAGCCATTTTAAGCAGCGCTTCGATTCTGAATGGTGCTCTTACACCAGGGCGATACTTAGAGTATTTACCATGTATTCTACTGACTAAGTATCTCTTTCAGTATCTTGTTCACAACGCTCTCATCGAACTTGCAATATTTTACAATCTCTCAATCTTTTAATCCATTCGAATTGTACCCTTAGATAAATTAAATAATGTAGATACGTTACTGAGACAACCGGCCTGGTTGCACTAAACCAAGTCAACGAGACATACCTTCGAAACACGCTTCATAAAGCTATCTCTTCCGTACACACATATTCTTTGAATGGCTATCCTTTTCATACGCGGGTGAAACATTTAGTGGTGCAACATTAGTGGTGCTACAGTTTTCGAAAGATTTGTATGAATATACGAGTCTTGTATTTTATATCTATGATTTTACCTAATAGGTTATACATTGTTTAAAAAACTGTTTAAATTTTAACTAATACCTTAAATGGCCTACAAAATTTCCATTGTCGTTCAAATAAAATATATCATTTATTTATAAACCAATATTATTATAAATATTAAAACTTTGCAGTGTGCATATATCCACACTGAGCAAAGCCTATGTGAATGGCTTCGCAATTCCCAACAATATACTAATCTGAGCGTAAAAAATGGTCAATTCAAGTGCGAAGTTGGGCGAATTCCTGGCAGATCAAAGCGACAAGTGCGGCCGACATAACCCGCTATTAGTCGGGGCAAAAAAGGCGCTATTTATATTTTTCGATAAAAACGCAATCATAAAAAACACGCCGCAAGAAATCATTTCCGACATTGGCCTTGAAGCGGTCGCCGGTCAGCCATAGTTACCGGCTCTCTAGTTGAATTTTCCATTCCATTGATTTCATATTTTATAAGCCGCATAGCCTATTCTCGAAACGATCATTATTCCTCGCCGGAGAGGCTAAAGGGCTTAAGCGACACTTTAGCCAAAAATGAGTTTTGATCAGCTTTGGATTTTCGGCAGTTTTGATCAGTTCTTTTTTCTGCATCGAATAATAATATAATAATAATAATAATAATAATAATCTTTATTTAATTATAGTTTACAGTAATAACGATAAAAAAGGATAAACATAATATAAGGTTGTGTAAAGGTGTATGTACAATGATGAATATATTTGAACTAGAGATCGATACATTGGAAACATAATATATATAATAAACACAGTGATCAAAAAGAAGTATAGACTAGTCTGCGTATTCGCCTTAGAGTAGATCATTATCATTATTCGTATTTGCTTAAATACATATTTATATTTTATTTATATTTTTTTATATTTATATTTATTTATTTATAATAGGTTTTAACCGATGTTCTCACTTACGTGACAAACACTCAGTTAGTGTACAATTGCAAAAACAAAATTACATATATAAGACATATAAATAATGAATTAAAACTAAGAATTACGACTGTTGACTTGCATCTAAGACTTAAGAACTAGGAATCTATAACTAACATTACATTTATAAAATACCCATATGTGTTTATTATTGCTCATGCTATCAATAATAAAGTTTAAATACATATAAATGAATGCTCTGACTCTCGTTTGATTCTAAAGACTTTTGTGGCCCTTCAGCCATCTTAAATATATTTACCATTTGGGAGAAGGCTTGACTCAAGCGACACAAGTTTGGGACTTTTTAAAAGCTGTTTGTCGCTTCAGGTAACTCTTAGTGCGAGAGCATTAAGTTAACTTTTGTTTAAAATCCAACCAGGTACCGAAGACTTATGAATTTTATTGTAAAACAATAAAAAAAGCTTTAAGTGCTCTGGTGTACACCTCTCGAAATGGCGCTTCAGGCTTTTTACCTTTCCCCAATTGATACCAGAGACAATATTTTGATTTTTAGATGAAAACGTTTTTTTTTAATCTATGTCGAGTATGGAGAGGCAATCGCGCCCAAATAAGCGACAGTTTCTGTCGAAGTAATTTTAAACTTCAATAACTCAAATAAAAAAAAATAGCTAATATCTAGTTTCTAATACAGGCAATACTACAAATGATTTCTCTGGAACTGCATTTTGAACACTATGAAAAAATAATTTTTAGACTATTTTTTTATGTGAATACCGCACAAGAGTCTCAACTGCTCTCAACCGTCTAGAGCCAGTGTGACTATGGCATCCCCAAATAGGGTATTTTGTGAGGCTGAAGGTAGTGCGGAGGGGAAGGAGATTGGAAAGTACCTAGCTATTCAGATTTGGTCACCAAACACGGCTAAAGCCATTTCAAGCAACGTTTCGATTCTGAATGGTGGTCTTTCACCAGGGCGATACTTAGAGTATCTACCACTCTGGAACGTGTCGCAAGTACACTTTTATTATTTTTACATGAATTTAATGTGTTATGACACATATTAATAAAATAAAATTTTAACGCACGCCGGGTTCGAACCCGCGACCTTTGGATAAAAGACTAGGCAATAAAATAATTTGCAGACTAGACAATATCTAAGGAAGTGTTTTTAAAAAGCAAACTAAAAAAATATCCGCGTGAAGCTTAAAGTTTTACGAAATCTTATTAAATAATGCAACCTTCACCTTGACCTTCTCCCCTTACCGCATGCCCGCTACAAGCAGAGCTGGTTAGAATGTATACTCGACGTGCAGTATCACGTAACAACCCGTTTTTGTAGGAGCTCAATTTCAATTCGCGAGCATTTATAATATCTTGGGAAAATGGACCCCACACAGTGGATTTTTTCGTTTTTGTTATCTTTCGAGGTTTCATTTCTTAGATGTGACCTTAGAGTAAGAATATATTTGAAGAGTCATATTTTTTTACCCAACCTATACAAAATTGCGATAAATCACATTCTCCGGGTTTTTACGTCGTATACCATAAGAGAGAAAGAGACAAAAATGTCTTCACATAATATTTCAGCACTTCTAAGTATGTAAGAATTTTCTCCGTCCGCGCTAACTTCACATGATCGAGTCGCATAACTTACGTCAACGGATTTCGAGGCTATTTCCTATATTTGGATTTTAATTATACATTAAAAAAACGATATCAATACACAATTTCAATGTTTTATAAAGTCAAAATATCACACAAACATTAATAACAGAAGGTTTTTGTTGATTTCATTTTTTAATTAAAACTGTTGAAATACCTCTGAAAAGCGATGTTTTATAATCATTGTTTGGTCTTATTTGAACATTCACGCATAGCACATATCACCATCATGTTTTACAATTTATTTATTTGTATAACCACTGTAAGTTTTTTAACTAACACAAATATAGAAAATAACCTCAAAATCCGTTGACGTAAGTTACACGATTAGACGATGTGAAGTTAGCGCGGACGGAAAACATCCTTACATACTTAGAAGTGCTTCAATATTATGTGACGACTTTTCTTGTCTCTTTCTCTCTCATGGTATACGACGTAAAAATCAGGAGAAAATGATTTATCGCAAATTTGTAAAGGTTGGGTAAAATATTAGCTATACCTCCATCACCCCAAATAGGAACACATTTAAATCAATCTTCTGGAAAACATATTCTTCATTTAATTGATTGTCATCAATTACACAAGATTATTTACAATGTTACTTGTAATAGTTTGCCATCATATTTTTCTTCTTTACTTCTACTCAGTAGTACCTTGAATGTATTATTTTTTTTACATTTTCTTCTCTTGCGTACGTATGCACTTCTCACTAACTAATTGTATTGTGCTGCTTGATAACCTACGTATATGTCAAGGCACATGTTGTGTCGTATACATGTGCATAATAAATATCACTCAGCTTGTATTGTATAGCGTTGGGAAAAACTTCAATGTTTTGTGAACGCTTCACGACTTGCTAGTTCTTTAAAATGAACCCTTCACAGTGAACAGTTCAATTGAAGTCGAGCTCCCAAAAAAGCGGTTTGTTTGAATTTATCCGGTTATTTGTTCAGTTCTTTTTGGACCCGGTTACTCGCCGAAAACAACACGTACTAGTCTGTAGAGATTTCAAATTGAAGAGAACTGGAACCGGTTCCTCGCCAAAATAAAAAGTGCTAGTCGGTAGAAATTTAAACACGAAAAGAACTGGAACTGGTTCCTCGTCGAAAATAGCACGTACTAGTCGGAATAAATTAAAAGGAACTGGAACTGGGAACTCCCAAAAATCACGTTTAGATCGAAGTACTTCAAATTAAACTTAAATTGAAGTACTTGCAATGAAGAACTTCTTTATAGGCTTTGAAGTTCAACTTCACAACTGAACTGCTGCAAATTGAAGTAGTTCTTTGTAATAACTTCCATCGAACTGCTTGTTCAATGAAATGAAGGTAATGAAATGGATGAACGCTAAAATGAACTACCAACTTCAATTGAAGTATTTGTTCAATGGACAATGAATGAAGTAGGAACTGCTGCCAAAATAAATGGTTCTTTCGAAGCGGTCACAACGCTACTGTTGTAGTATAAAATTATAAGCAGCTTTAATGGCTTTACCCGTATCTTTATTGTTTCGTTTCGTGAGAGCGTTAGAGTGAGTTAATAAAGCAAAGTAATTCCTCGATTCTAAATAGTAAATTGTATAATTGAATTATTTATTGAAGCCGTGGATTTACAGATACACTGTGTTTTATTATTAATCATTGTGAAAACAGAAGGCTTCGCAAAACGAGGATCACCAAGTGGCCTCCTGGTCAACACTACAGTATTCGTAAAATAACCATCGCAAAACTGAAAGATTGATATTTTCAAAGTAAGTTAAACAAAAATTTTGTCAATTCTCAAGAAGTTTAAAAAACATATACATGGCCTGTTCAAAAGAAAAGGTGACTTTTTAATTTTCGCGGGCTGTGTACATTCGATTATCGATTTTTTGTTGTTGTTGTGTTGGAACACATATGTTTATCATTTATTAGCATTATCAGCCATTTTGGATTAGTGGTTATTTTGACAACTGGAAATGTTAGTCACGTTTTTGTGTGTTCTCCGATTTTTTTATTTTTGAAAAAAAAACGGATCAAAGAATAAAATCCATGATTTGTTTTTCCACTACTCCAAGACGCTCATCGTCATTAAAATCTTCTCGGCCTTCTGTAAAGCGCTTGTACCACTTATAAACACCTTTTTGAGACACAGTAGACTCGCCGAATGCCACACTCAACATTTAAGTGCGTTGGAGCACTTTATACCATTTTTAACGCAAAATGTAATACATATTCTTTGATCCATTTTTTTCAAAAGCAAAAAATCGAAGAACACACAAAAACGTAACTAACCTTTCCAGTTGTCAAAAACAAACCACTAATCCAAAATGGCTGATAATGCTAACAAATGATAAACATATGTGTACCAACATAACAAAAAAAAAATCGATAATCGAATGTACACAGCCCGCGAAAATTCAAAATTCACCTTTTCTTTTGAACAGGCCTCGTATGGTGAATACCGAATAATAGTACTAATAGCTTCTAACCGTATGGAGCCAGTGGGACTATCGCATCCCCAATCGGGGTATGTTGTGAGGCTGAAAGTAGCGGGGAGGGAAAATATATGGGGAAGAGGAAGGCAAGGAACTGCCTGTCTATTCAGATTTTTTTTTTATAAAAGAAAGACAAACATTCCCGGGCTACGAATAACCCGACAATATTTGAAAAACTCCTACAGCCATCATAAGAAGCGGAAGATGTTGCTTGTGAAATGATGGCGGACTTATCCAGCATAATAACTGAACGCACGACGCCTGGGTGGCAATCCGATGCGTTTGTCCACTCAGCTACCGACCAATCACTAAATATGGCTAAAGCTATGTCAAGCAACGTTTCGATTCTGAACGGTGGTCTTTCACCAAGGGTATAACTGTCTGGAGCCAGTGAGACTGGCATCTCCGATTGAGGTATGCTGTGAGGTTGAAGGAAGTGGGGAGGGGAAGGAGATGGGGAATAGGAGGATTGGGAAGTACCCGGCTATTCTGATCTGGTCACCAAACACGGCTAAAGCCATTTCAAGCAACGTTTCGATTCTAAATGGTGGTCTTTCACCAGGGCGATACTTAGAGTATCTACTACTCTGGTGGGTATGAAAATGGTAAAAATGACAATCAGTGCATTGATTACGATGAGGTTCCGGGTTCGAGTCTCGGTGACAACCTAATTATCTATGTTTTTTTCCTATTTTTATATTTTTTGAAGATTTTTTATATTATTTCAGTAATCAAAAATGCAATGAAGCTAGCTTAAGTTTCAAAATGTATTTAAATTTCTAAAATTATTCAATTTCGTATTATGAAAAATTATTCTTGCTTTATTTTTCGTGCTGATTTCAAGCACCTTTGTGCACGTTTTCCAATGTCAACGCACATTTGCACGCGCGTAGGATTTTATATGCATATTATTTTCCGATTTATCGTCATTAATAGCAATAAATAATTTCCTTTGCGAGTACGTTCTTACGTACAGTACAAAGTTTTCAAATTTCGAACTGACGAACGAATTTTGAAATCATTATTTTTTGGTAATAATCTTTTAAAATCCATACCCACCTAATAAAGTATATTTAAACTACATAAAATATATTTTAGCAGGCATTATTCTATATTACTTTGATATATAATTGTTGTATTAAGTGTTAAACCTCACACAACTTGTTCTATACGGAATGGATGGGAAAATTTTAGGTTTCGGATTATTTTGATGGTCAGCTAGTTTTGTTGCTGACTGTACTAGATTCAAAGCCGTGACATTGCCTTCAAAATAAAATGTCATTACGTAGTGCAATTATTATTTATATAATCGATGCAGTTCATTAATGTTTAATTTATTCATTAACAAGTTTATGACCATATTATCACTGTAAATGATCTACACTATACAATTGATAATTATAAGTTAAATATACAATTGATAATTATAATTACAATCAAGAAATACTTAAAACCTTGGAGTAACAATGTATGGAGAGAGAGCTAATTCTTTTTACCCAACCTTTACAAATTTGGGATAAATCACTTTCTCCTGGTTCTTACGTCGTACACCATGAGAGAGAAAGAGACAAAAAAATTCACAAAATATCACACCGTTTTTAGGTATGTAACAATGTTCTCCGTCTCCCGCGGCTCCGGAGACTCCGCCCACACGTTTTGATATGCAACTAAACTGGACACAACTTAACGGTTTTTAGGTTATATGCTTTATTTTTGTTAATCACGATTCTGTCAAAAAGTGGTTATACAAATAAACAAAAACATTATGTCGACATGTGCTATGGCTGGATGTATAAATGCCCTAACCTTAGTCCTAGCCACGCCCAGGTCTAGTTGAGTCAGGCAAAAATCATCAATACTGACTACAGATAGTACAGAAGCGCTCCCTCCTGTATATTATTGCTCTGAGGTTAAAACTATGCTCGAACAATAATTTATTAAGCACAACAATTCTAATTACTAAAATACGGATGCTTTGAAATAAATTTACTTATTTTACTTACTTATATGCTTTATTTTTGTTGATTATAATACTGTGAAAAAGTGGTTATACGAATAAACCAAAACACTATGTCGATATGTGCTATGAATGGATGTAGAAATACCCTAACCTTAGTCTTAGCCACGCCCAGGTCCGCCGAGTCAGGTAAAAATCATCAAAAACTGACTATACTGCCTTGTATAGATTCCATTCTATATACTCTAAGGTCTCAAACGTCACATTCATGTCCGACCCAGTGTTGCTATACTAAAAAAATAATCAGTGTGGAGTTTTATAAAAATGAATAAATAGCAAAACAAAGCAGGTCACTTTGTGACGTCACAGAATATTAAAAAAATATTATGTGTCACGATTTTTACAAAATTTCCCAAATTCTTGAAACGTATTAAAATAATATTTAAAAAGGGTGTTTACGATTCTCAGTAAAACAAGGAAATTGTTATCGTTTCCAAGATCTTCCAATCGCGTTGTCCAAGTCTCATGGCCAAATTATCACGCACTTGAAAACGAATGTTCACAACCGGAATAGATTCAGCACCAACCTGTTATAATTTTGATAAAAAACCGGTACACATGCATACTTAATTGAACTATTAAATAAATCGGTTCTGTTAAAACCGCTCGCATTACGGAACAACAAAAAAAGGTTAAGTTATGTTTTTTTATACATTGGTTTACAGCCGAGAAAATTTAATATACTTATATTTGAAAAACTCCTACTGCAATGATGGAGGACTTAGCTAGCAGAATTTAACTCACGACGCCCGGGTGGGAATCCGACGCGTTTGTCCACTAAGCTACTAAACCGTCAATGAATGAGGCTTGGACTAAAAACTTGGAATTATATATATTTTTAATTATTTTGTTTTTGTACGGCACACTTCCTGAGCCAAGTTGACTATGGAATGCCGCCGCATTATTTGGGGAATGTTGTGAAGCTAAAAGAAGTTAGGAAGGGGTGGAGATGGGTATGAGATAGGTTGGGAAGTACCTGGAAAAGCACATCTAGTCAACAGTAGGACGTAATTTCTACGACCAATGCTTTGACTAAAAACGAGAATTCATATTTGAAAAAAAAAATTTTTTACCGCACAAGCATCCTACCTGCCGAAGCCAGTAGGACTATGGCGTGCTGCCGTATTATTTGGGGAATGTTGTGAAGCCGAAAAAGTAAGGAGGGGAGATGGGGAAGAGGTAGGTTGGAAAGTACTTGGATAATCACATCTAGTGTATGACGTCATTTCTACGACCAGGGTGAAACTGAGAGTATCTGAATCTCTGAAGTGAGGTGTAAAAATAGTACGAATTATTTTAATTCCCGATTGGGGATGCCATAGTCTCACTGGCTCTAGGTGGTTGGGAGCAGTTGGGACCCTTGTGCGGTATTCATCAGGTATAATTATTTTTTTTAATTCGAAAAAAATCCCTCGCCAGTTTGAAACTTGTCTTCAATCAATAACAACAATATATCATTTGTTATTTTTATTTCGTATTATGAGCACCTCGGGTAAAACCTGTTGACGCTTTAGGTACAAGTTAATAGACGAAAAAAAGGTTGTTTTGCATAAAACCGGCGCATTAAAAAAATGACTCACTTCTGGGCCGGTGGTAAGAAGACCTTTTGATATAAACAATGGCTGATTTATATAGCCCATTTTTGTGTAATATCATCTCAAGAGCGCTATTGGCCTCGAAATAATTTCAATTATGGGGGATCAAATAAAATACAATGTCATGTGAACATTTCTGAATATTTTTGGAGAAAAAAAAAAAATATATATATATACTGGTACTTAATATTTTTTATGACGCGGTTTTTGCGGAAAATCTACTCAAAGTCGATTGACTATGAATAAAATGAAACTGAGACCATCGACGATCAAATTAAACAAAAGCGTCACATGGATTTTTTAAATTTGATTTTGGGTCTTTTTCAGCGTTTATTCAATTTTTAATCCACCGTCAAGCACGACTGTTGAAAAGAAATAATTAATTGTATATTTAATCTTTCCTTACCTATTTGAAAATAATAAAAAAATCTAACGGACGATCCGAAGGGGGGGGGGGTGAGGTAGTTACCCCATTATACATTGCTTATTAAAGCGTTTTAATGACATAAACATGGGTATTTTTTGTAATACTTTGAGAGCAGTCTATTCATAATATTTCAGTAATATTTAAATAAAATATTGCACTACACTCTCGTTCGGGGTAACATTAGAACCCCGCTTCGCAACGGGAGTGTTAAAAGTTCAAAAGCGAATGATGTATATTAAACGTTGAAAGCTTTCTTTGCAAATTGCATGACGCCAGAACTCACTGTCGGAGAATTTTTTCCGCTAAAGCATTTTCAAGAAAACAGATTACTAACTTGTCTAAAAAAAAAAATAGTAGCAAAAAAGAAATTTTAAAAATATTACTGATTGTTTTATAAAAAGAAGCTTGTCTAATTTTTCTCGATTCTATATTAAATTAATATTATAAAATATATAAACCTGCTTAAAACTTTGCGTATTAGGTGTGACGTTGCTCCATGTAGATTTTCAGACCTTGACCTTATATATACGTAGCCTCAAACTGGCTTCATACGAGCTGCGTGTAATTGTTAGTAGCGATAAGTATCAAGCAGTACCTAAATAAGCTCTCCCAGGTGTAATCCTACCCACCTAGATCTAGTCACCAAGCGTGACCAAACAAGAAATACCTGGGATTTGTTATTTGGATAGGATACAGTACAGCGATGAACGTGGGCGATGCACGAAGTGTTTCAAGATGGCGGCAAGTAAAATTCTTTGTAATAAATGTGTTATTTGTAAATACTTATGGAGATACCAAACTTTTATTCAGAATTACTAGTGTTATTATTGATCGTTATAAATTAAACAGAGGAAAAAAAACATTGGCTTAATTTAATAATGATATTCCAGTAGAAATTATATAAAAATTATTTTTAAAAGGTAGAAGGATTGGAAATAATAAAATAAGCATTAACTAACGTAGTGTATGCACCTTGAAGTAATAATATATGGAGAGAGAGCAAATTCTTTTTCCCAACTCGGCGTACCTGGGCGTGGCTAAGACCAAGGCTAGGGTATTTATACATCCATTCATATCACATGTCGACATAATGTTTTTGTTTATTCGTATAAGTACTTTTTCACAGTATTGATATCAACAAAAATATAGCATTTAACCTAAAAAACCTTGTGTTAAGTTTAGTGACATAATAAAAAATGTGGGCGGAGTCCCGCGGTGACCCAGGAGCCCAAGATCATTGTGACAGTACGTAGAAGTGGAGTATTATATTGGTTATCTCTTTCTCTCTCATGGTGTATGACGTAAAAACCCGGAGAAAGTGATTTATCGCAAGTTCGTATCGGTTGGGTAAAAAAAATTAGCTCTCTCTCCATACACTGTTTCTCCAAGCTCCAGACAGTTGAAAGCAATTAAGTCTCTTTTCCCGCTATTAACTTTAAAATGTTATAATTGCAACATTTCAGTATGTAACAGCAATAATAGACAAGGAATGCTGTTTGTAATTACTGTTAATAATAAGCTAAGCGTTCTTTTACACTTATGCCCGGTTAGTAGCTAAGTGGACAAGCGCGTTGGATTCCCATCCGGGCGCCGTGAGTTGAATTTCTTTGCTAGCTAAGTCCTCCATCTTTCGTCTTTTGATGTATTGGCATACAGAGCTCCGGGCCAATATGGCCCCTTTCTCTTTCATAATGAGTTTAATTTTTGGTTGTTGAATTAGAATTTTTTGGTGTTTTGGTTAATCAATTAATTTTATGCTTAAAATGGTTGCATGGGCGGAAGGTTATCCTTCCGAAGAACTTGTTTGGGTCTTTTATGGGTTGCACAAACAATATATTCCGCTTATTACGATGGCTGTAGGAGTTTTTCAAATATTGTCAGGTTATTCGTAACCCGGGATTGTTCGTCTTGTGTTAAATGTGTCATGTGTAACAAGACGTCTACATTTAATTCATCATAAAACAAAACATTTCTCGCGCAGTGAAATAATGTTTTCCTGGTTATGTTAAAAAAATCGATACTTATCTCTGAGACAAGAATTTTTCGATAGTAATTACTGTAATTAACGACGTATGAAATTATAATGATTTTATTGAAGAATTATTGATCGCCCGAAGGCCATTTATTATAAATTCCTTGGGGCAGGATTTCTATCGATTTATATTCATCTGATTATTTCAATGTGGATTTGTTTAACTAACTAACGATCACGCTGTTTCCCGCAGGGATAGGCAGAGAGAATAGAACACCACACTAATTTGTCTTGGTACGTTCACCTTGGGTCATTAATATTCATACACTGTATATTTTGTTGTACCAACTCTAAATGTGAGTACTTTTTTAATTAATAATTTCTTTAAAGCTTATATGCTTATTATTTTTTTATTAATTATTGAAATACTACCAATAATCTACAAAAAAATAACATTGGCATTCCGAAAATTGAAAAAATGATATTAATAATGAAGTATGAGATCGATTAAAAATGCCGGTTTCTTAAAAGGTCTCGGTGGCTCAATTGGCAGAAACGTTACTCCCGGATAGAGTAGAAGTTCCGAGTTCGAGTCTCGGCAATTGGCATATTTTTTTACGATATAAAAGTTTTATTGGAGATATTTTTTGTAAGCAGTTGTTTGGCGAGCTTTTCTGTTTTTATAGGCGTTCATAATGTATAAATTGATTCTAAATTAATAAAACCAATTGCCGTTTACATTGAAATGCAGTGGCGTACTTACAAAACACCACGGGGTACGTATTTAAAAATAGTAAAAAAATTGCTACCCATCGGGTAAATATACTAAATTGTGATAATATTGTGATATGTGGGCATTTATATATATTATTACAATGCTCGACCCCACGTTGCGAATGTGGTCAAGACTTACTTGGAAACGTTGAAGTCCAAATTCTCCCGCCGTATTCTCCAGACGTTGCCCCCTCTGACTATCACTTGTTTCGACCGATGGCAAGCAACCTGGCTGACCAGCACTTTCGGTCTTATGAAGAAGTAAAAAATTGGATCGATTCGGGAATCGCTTCAAAAATTGCCATTTTCTTTAACGCGGGATTCGTACGCTGCCCGAAAGATGGGAGAAAGTAGTGGCCAGCGATGGACAGCACTTTGAATCATACATAAAAAAGCAGAAGCAATGTTGTACACCTAATTGTTTTCAATTTATATGTTTAATAACACCATATAAAATGAAGGCATGATCAAATTTTTACAACGAAATTGAATTTAAAATATATAAATAAATATATATATTTTTTTTTTTTAAGTGAATGCCATGCAAAATTACGTACCAACTGATACCAACTGTCTGGAGCCAGTGGGACTATGTCATCCCTAATCAGGGTATTATTAGAGCCTTGGAGAAACAATATTTGGAGAGAGAGCTAATTATTTTTACCCAACCTATACAAACTTACGATAAATAACTTTCTCCGGGTTTTTACGTCGTACGCCATGAGAGAGAAAGAGACAAAAAAAATTACACACCGCTTTAATGTACTGCAAGGATGATCTTGATCGTACTGAAACTCGACCCAACTAAACGGTTTTTTAGGTTATATGCTATATTTTTGTTGATAAAAATACTGTGAAAAAGTGACAATACGAATAAACAAAAACATTATGTAGATATATGATATGAATGGATGTATAAATACCCTAGCCTTGGTCTTAGCCACGCCCAAGTCTGTCGAGTCCGGTAAAAATCATAAAAAACTGACTACACTGCCTTGGATAGGTACCAATCTATGTACTCTAAGATTAGAGCATTGAGTTAACTTTTTTTCAAATCCAACCAGGTAGTGAAGACTTATAAATTTTATTGTAAGAAAAAACATTTTTAAAGTGCTCCGGTGTAGACTTCTCAAAATGAAAGTTCACCCCTTTTGCCTTTCCGGTGACGATATTCAATTAAATAAAGATTATTAAGGGGTGATAAAAATACACCTTCTCTGTTGCAACTTATCCAGTTCAACATTCCTTGCCGTAGACTCAGAAACAATGAATTGCTGTTCCTCAATCATCAAAATACTAATTATGGGTATAATTCTCCAATGTCCAGAATGTCAAGACTTGTTAACTCAAGCCATGGTCTTGAAATTTTTGGTAGCAGTCTAAATGATTTTTGTCATTCTTTACGACTCTACCAAAACTTTGACTAGGCCACGGCTTGAATGTTCTCTCTTATGTTTAATTTGCCTTATTTTTGTCATCGCTTCATTTATTTTAATGTATATGCTATTCCTTCTCTGTTACTCTTTTTTCTATTTCATGTTTTATATGTATTTTTGTAATTGGACTTTAGTCCGTTAATTTATAAATAAATAAATAAATACGTTTACACGCCACTGCACGAAGGTAATAAATAAGATATTAAATTTGCATATTAAACCTAAGTATAAAAGTAATATCGTGTTTTGTAGGACCTTGGCAACGATTATTTGCAACTTAGTGTAGGTTTTGTCTAACCATAGAGCGTACAGACGAGAGTTACAGCATCCACGTATTATAATTGTCTGTGATGATAATTTTTATTATAATACGTGACCTAACGCAAATGTTACATGATCAACGAAGATGATGCATCGAAATAATGATGGAACTGTTGACCTTATTCTCGTTATACAGCGTGGGTAGTTAGCTCGTCCTAAGACTTTGTCAAAAACCAACATCGGATCGATTTAGAAGGAACGCTTTTCGCGTATAGACTGCAGTTGTAAACGATTTATTTTTATTTGTTTTTTTTACGGCCTCCATGGTCGAGTGGTAAGACGCTCGACTACGAGTCCAAAAGTCGCGGGTTCAAACCCGGCGTGCGCCGATAGCTTTTATTTAATTAATACGCGTCACAACACATTTAGTTCATATGAAAATAATAAAAAGTATATTTGCGACACGTTCCAGAGTGGTAGATACTGTAAGTATCGCCCTAGTGAAAGACCACCATTCAGAATGGAAACGTTGCTTGAAATGGCTTTAGCCGTGTTTGGTGACCAGATTTAAATAGCCAGGTACTTCCCAACTTCCTCTTTTCCATCTCCTTCCCTTCACCACTACCTTCAGCCTCACGACATACCCCAATGGGATGCCATAGTCCAACTGACTCTCATAAAAAAGGACTAGCCCGTTATTAGTGGCGAGTATCCGCTCAATTGTTTCTAAATTTTTATCTCATCGATTTCATGTCTACCAAGTCCGACCACCACCATTCAGAATGGAAACGTTGCTTGAAATGGCTTTAGCCGTGTTTGGTGGCCAGATCTGAATAACCAGGTACTTCCCAACCTTCCTCTTTCCAATCTCCTTCCCCTCCCCACAACCTTCAGTCTCACAACATGCCCTATTTGGGGATGCCATAGTCTCACAGGCTCTAGACGGTTGGGAGCAGTTGAGACTCTTGTGCGGAATTCACGTAAAAAAAGTAAAAATAGTCGTGATTGGCGACCAGATCTGAATACTGAGGTACTTTCCAACTTTTCTCTTCCTCTTCCCCATCTCCTTTCCCTTCCTACTACCTTCAGCCTCACAACATACCCCAATTGGGGATGCCATAGTCTCACTAGCTCTAGACGGTTGGGATCAGTTGGAACTCTTGTGCGGTAAACATTTAACACCTATCAATTAATTAAAGGTAATTTTATTCCGAGTGGCCATCGTAAAAAACTCTTTTATTAACGCAAAGGTTCAAGGTTCCAGGTTCATAATTAATTCCGACCTTCACTTGATATCATACGATCGGATAAACCAGTCATTCCCAAAGTGGTCTATATCGACCCCCAGGGGTCGATTCCGACCTGCAAGGGGTCCACGTCAGTGGAAAAAAAAATGGGGGTGTATGAGACGTAAATGGGGGTCCACGAGAAAGGATTCCATTTAGGCAGGCCTTCACCAAAATGATGGCTTCCCGCACATGTAATAATTTACCTCACAGATACTACCTTTGTAGGTGCTTACGTAATACTCCATTATAATAGACATTAATTTCCTAAGTATACTATTTTTTTTGGGAGGATATTTTGTCGATTTGCTAGTACTTTTCGATTTCAAATCTCTACCGACTAGTGTTTTTTTTTCGGAGAGGAATTTTTGTTGATTTACTAAGCACTTTTCGATTTGAGATCTCTTCCAACTAGTACTATTTTTTGGCGAGTTCGACTTCAATTGAAGTGTTCATTTCAAAGAACTAGCAGTTCCTAAAGCGTTCACAAAACTTTGAAGTTTTTTCCGAACGCTAAAAAAAATCAATATGAGAAAACAGGGGGTCTATACAAAACAGAAAACGTCGGCAAGTGGTCTACGGGACAAAAAAGTTTGGGAACCTCTGGGATAAACCATAAATATTGTAATATTGGAAAATTTATTTATTAGTGTGTATATTTTTGTTAATTTTTGTTTTTATAGTTCTATTGTATTTAATTACGTCTAAAAAAAAAACTAACTAACCATCACGCCGTTTCCCCGCAAGGGTAGGCAGAGAGGACGGACCGCCATACAACTCTGTCTTGGCACACACTTCTTGCTTCATTTACATTCATACATCGTCTCATACATACTCTTCTGTTATTCTGACTCTTCACACGACCCGATTCAAGTATTTGATTTACTTGATCGTGCCATGTCTTTCTCGGGCGTCCTCGACTTCTTCTTCCATTCACTTTCGCATCATATATTCTTTCCACATTTAATTACGTCTTTTACATCAAATCAAGCACTAACAACAATAATATAAACATGTTGTGTTATTTTCACGTCTACCACTGTCGATCTGGCAATTAAAATGCTTCGAGATTAACGGTCATTTTAATAAATTTGGTTAGGTTAGGCTAGTTTGAAAATTCACTTTAAAAAAACATTATTTTGGCTGCCTCCTTATGAAAATTGAAACTCAGATCACCTGTTGGATAACTTTGCCTTTAACACTCGGGTCGGACTGGTAGACATGAAATCGATAAGATAAAAATTTAGACACAATTGAGCGGATACTCGCCACTAATAACGGGCTAGTCTTTTTAGTCTTTTGTCAATCGGATTATGGTATCTAAATTAGGATATGTTGAGAGCTTTGAGTATATAGAGTGGTATCTATCCAAGGCAGTGTAGTCAGTTTTTGATGATTTTTTCCTGACTCGGCGGACCTGGGCGTGGCTAAGACTAAGGCTAGGGTATTTATACATCTATTCATAGCACATATCGACATAATGTTTTTGTTTATTCATATAACCACTTTTTCACAGTATTGATATCAACAAAAATATAGCATCTAACCTAAAAAACTGTTTAGTTGTGTCTAGTTTAGTGGCATAGTAAAAAATGTGGGCGGAGTCCCGCCGTGACTCAGGAGCCCAAGATCAATTTGACAGTACGTAGAAGCGGAGTATTATATTTGTTGTCTCTTTCTCTCTCATGGAGTACGACGTAAAAACCCGAAGAAAGTGATTTATCGCAAGTTTGTATCGGTTGGGTAAAAATAATTAGCTCTCTCTCCATACATTGTTTCTCCAAGGTTGTGAGGCTGAAGGTAGTGGTGAAGGGAAGGAGATGGAAAAGAGGAAGGTTGGGAAGTACCTGGCTATTCAGACCTGGTCACCAACGGACGGTTAAATTCATCACAAGCAACGTTTAGATTCTAAATGGTAGTTGATTAATAAAATTTAGTACCCACAATCTCTGGATTCATAATCGAGCGTCTTGACCACTTGGCCACGGAGGCTGTCGAATCAATCATATGTTGGAAGATACTCTCAGTGTCGCCCTGGCGAGAGGACATCGTTGCTTTGAATAGCTTATTCTATAATTTTATTAAAATGAAATGATTCATTTGTATAAGACCATAGATTTTTAATTTTTTTTATGGCCGACTGGTTTCGCTTAGCCTAAGCATCATCAGGTCACAAAATTAAACTAGATAAAAAATAAAGTGTGCGGTTATATGTACATACAGAGGGAGAACACAATATAAAATAAAATAAGATAACAATGAGAAAACAATAAAATAACATTTAAATTATAACAAAGGAACGGGGTTAAAGAGACAAAAAATATGAAATTAAAGAGGCAAACCGTCAACTTAGAAGGCAATGAATTAAATAATAATGAGAAGTTTACTGGAAAATATAGATACCTAATATTGGACTACAATTAATTTTACTACTTATTAAGAATCTGACTATTATTTTCAATAGTTTTCTTCATTTCTATTTCTTCTAAATTATTCAATCTGTTGTCATTCGACGGCCTCCATGGTCGAGTGGTAAGACGCTCGACTATGAATCCAAAGGTCGCGGGTTCAAACCCGGCGTGCGCCAATAACTTTTATTAAATTAATATGTGTCATAACACATTTAATTCATGTAAAATAATAAAACAGTATATTTGCGGCAAGTTCCAGAGTGGTAGATACTCTAAGTACCGCCCTGGTGAAAGACCACCATTCAGAATCGAAACGTTGCTCGAAATTGAAAGTTGCTTTAGCCGTGTTTAGTGACCAGATCTGAATAGTCAGATACTTCCCAACCTTCCTCTTCCCAATCTCCTTCCCCTCTCCACTACCTTCAGCCTCACAACATACCCTATTTGGGGATGCCATGGTCTCACTGGCTCTAGATGGTTGGGAGCAGTTGAGACTCTTTTGCGGTATTCACGTAAAAAAAAAAACACAATTTTTAAGGAGAATATTCGCACCGGTGCTTTTATTGAAGGCTTGATTAATGACAAATTTTACGAGTTTACGGGAAACATATATAATGTTGTACTGCTGGACAAATTCACCTTTTTAATCTTATGTTTATTTATCTTGTGGGTGCATTCCAACCTTCATCTCACCCATCTACACTTCCATCCGTGTAAAAAAAATCCCGAAACGGTAGGCCATAGTTCCACCGGCTACCGAAGCAGCTATTAAATCTCGCGTGTCGTATAAAAAACCTGTTTGTATGCCCACATCACTAATGATATTCAAACCGTTAAGAAAAACTATTTTATTATAATAAAACACTAAAATTAATGCTTTCTAGCAATTTCTAAAACGAGTTTCTGTATTAGTAATATAGAGAAACAGCCGTTTGAAAAACCAAAGGTTTAACCCAAGTATTCGGGTCAGTCGACAGATGTAACTTTTGCATATTGTCACGAGACAAAACGAAGACGTATTTTTAATATATAATGTTGGCCTAACCTAAATGTATCTCATAATTTTTTTGTCTTTATGCCTTCTTCGTTCAATACTTAATATTCGTAAAGTGTTTTACAAAAGCGAGGAGACGAAAGTGTTTAGTTGTGTAGCCATTTTGTTGCTTGACTTGAGAATTCTAACCGACTTTTGTTTTCCTCTTGCACTAGCATTGTTCATTATTGAAAACTATTTGAATTTGTCACACGCTGCATAAATTAGGCACTCGACTAAAAATCTGTTATTTAATTATATCGTTGCCGGAAAGGCAAAAAGGCTGAAGCGCCATTTTGGGACGTTTCCACCAGAGCACTTTAAAGTTTTTTTTGTTTTACAATAAAATTCATAAGTCTTCAGTGTTTGGTTACCAGATCTGAACAGCCAGGTGTTTTCAAACCTTCATCTTCCCCATCCTTTTCTCATCCCCACTACCTTCAACCTCACAACATACTTTGATTGGGGATGCTATAGTTTCACTGGCTTTAGACGGTTGGGAGCAGTTGGTACTCACTAGTGGTCGTGTGGTATTCACTTTAAAAAATGCAGCTATTTTCAATCAGCCTCTTCATATCCATCATGATTTATGGAGCTTTGAAATTTACGCACTGTCGAAAATGTAAAAAAGTGCAAAATTGTTTGCTCATTATTTTTCATAATAAATGCTGAAAAACAAAAGCTTTCGAACGCTGAGCTCTTGTGAGGAGAAATGTGCGGCCTTCTCAAAGCGAAATTCATAGGTGAGCTAAAATATTTCAGCTGGCAGTGTAATTTCTATTATTATTTTAATTTTTTATTTTATATTAGTTACTTTGTACATTTAAGTTTACAAGTATCTAATTATTTCATTTTCTTTTTGACTAATAATATTTTAACTTAAACACTACTTATTATTTTGATTTACATGCATTTTAAATAATTTTTACGGGCTTTTTTAAATTTATTGATAGGCATAATTTTGATGGTTTCCGGCAGCGCATTATACGATTTCATTCCTTTATAAAGTAAGCTGTTTTGGGTGTTGGCTTTATTCTTTTCTGGTAGTCTAATTTCTTTGCATGCCCTTGTATTATACTTGTGAATATCAACATTGTAGATAATTTTGTCAGAAAAATACTCTGGTAACAAGTTGTTCTTCATTTTATGTATAAACATCAATGTGTTCAATGTCAGCATCTGTTTAACTGTCAGCCAATTTAGTTCCTCTGTCATTTTAGCTACTTTTGAGTATCTATTTCGCCCAAGTATAATTCTCATTGCTCTATTTTGGATATTTCTATCATTACCTGTGAAGCTTTTGTCTCTCCATTAAACTTGCTTGTAGAAGAGAAGGCGCCGTATTGTACACTATATATTTTAAAAAAATGTTCAAGTGTTACAACTCGGGCAAAGCCGGGTTTCAAAGCAAGTCAATCGCAAATAATAATAAAAAATGCAAGAGAACGTGATCAGCAATCAAACAGGAGAATAATACGGAGTCAGTAGAACGTAACGTTTATCAGTCATTAAAATTGTTAACATTAGTTTTTGAAAAACCGCGGGATGTAACTAGACTTGCCAAGAATAAATATCATTTGCTTTAATCCACCCATTTCAAATATAGAATAATGTCTGTCAAAATACATTATGGGTAGGTATTTATTTTAATTTTAAATATACATATTTTTTACTAGAGTCTCAACTGCTCCCAACCGTCTAAAGCCAGTGGGACTATGGCATCCAGTGGCGGCTCGTGAGTTTTTAGCGTGCTAGAGCGGTAAGATTGAAAAAAATCTTCATTATTGATGTTGTTGTGGCCGAAAACATTTTTTTTTTTCGAAATTTTAATTGAAGATTTTTCAGGAATCCGTGCAGTGCACCACTAAAACTGAAATATCCTGAAAATCTTCATACAAATTAAAAAAAATAAAAAAAAAAAATCATTTTCGGCAAGAATACTAAAAATGTCTTATTTTTCAATCTTCGCACTCTAGCACACCAAAAACTCACGAGCCGCCACTGATGGCATCCCCAATTGGGATATCTTGTGAGGCCGAAGGTAGTGGGAAGGGGAAGAAGATGAGAAAGGGAAAGATTGGGAAGTACCTGGCTATTTAAATCTGGTCACCAAACACGGCTAAAGCCATTTCAAGCAAGGTTTCAATTCTGAATGTTGGTCTTTCACCAAGGCGATACTTAGAGCATCTCTACTACTTTGCGACGTGTACCAATCTTGTTGTGAGGCTGAAGGTAGTAGGGAGGGGAAGGAGATGAGAAAGAGGGAGGTTGGAAAGTACCTGCCTATTCAGATCTGGTCATATTTCAAGCAACGTTTCGATTCTGAATGGTGGTCTTTCACCAGGGCGATACGCGATGCAAATATACTTTATATTATTTAATATCAATTAAATGTCTTATGACACATGTTAATTAAATAAAATTTATTTTCGCACGCCGGATTTGAACTCGCGACCTCTGGATTCGTAGTCGAGCGTCTTACCATTCGAACACGGAAGCCGTCAAATATCATAACTGTGATTAGGTCCTATCCTTAGACTAACAATATAGAGAGATCGTCCTGATTATGAGTCAAATCGTTCATACTCGCAAAATATAGCTCTCTTTTTAAGCTCGGTTCTAGACATATGAGAAAAATAGACAAACAATTGTTATTAAGAACATATGATTTGGGGCGTGCTAAAAGCCGTGTAGCCATTTTTCAATATATTACCAACTTCACACTAGTTTACTTCTGTCAGTCGAATTGACAGACAAAAAGCTTAAAATATATAATTACTTAAGTGAATTAAGTGCAATATTAAAAAAAAAACGATATGGCTATATGTGCAGTTGTTGGTTGTTTCAATTGAAGTAATAAAGGATAAAAAAAAAACAGTTTCCACATGTATTTATCCAAGAATTCGTATTTTTTAGTTTGACCTCAAAGATTTAACATGCTAACCTACAAAACAACTAGTTACCTACACCAATATTTAGTCAATCTTTGCATTATTTGTTTCGAAATAATAAAGTTCCGTTTAAAATGAGTTTTAATGCATTCTTAATATGTGTTACTTAGATAGATATACGGGATTCTCAGTTAAATTTGTTTAAATTTATATTCTCTGATTAGTCCAACACCTGAATGTATCCATGTCTCTTTCTTTCTCATAGTAGCAACGCAAAATTGTTCGCGAACAGATAAACACGGAATAATGTTTATCTTTATGGTTTTCTTCGCATCCCATTGGCTGGAAGCTTATACGCCATACCTCCTTCGGTCAAGCTTGGTCATAAACTCACTTCAATATTTCGCAAAATAGGTCTCTGGGTTACTTTAAGGTCCTATCAGCGCCTTGGCGGTCGCCGTCTGAAGCGGACTGCTCCAAGTGCGCCTGCAGAGAACTGTCCCTGTTAGTAGGCACTTTATTAGGTAGGTGGGGATTTAAAAAGACTGTTTTTTTTAAATTTGATAATTTCAATTAGCATTAGCTGCAAATTTAGAAAGTTCACACTCGCACGTGGTACGTTCCCATTTATAAAATTTCAATCTTATATAATACGAGTGTACCAACAGTTCTAGGAAGGAAATGTTTTCTGGGTAACATCTCGATGATGACTAATTCCTGATGTTGTGAAAACAAAAATAATATTTAGAAAGTATAATGACGAGTGTTTGTTGCGAATTCAATAAAGACTTTAATGTTTCTATTTGGAAATGAGTTATCTAACACGTACTTACGACAAAAATAAGTCAACACACTGATGCACTATGACTTATATAATAATGTGAACAAACCTGCAAACCTAATTAGTGTTTTTACGTAAACTACTATCAGTACCAGGGGTCAAATACTTCGAAATAATACCACTTTCTTATTGAAGTTTTTTTAATAATAATGTAATACTCGTACATTGCATTTAATGAAATGAAATGCATATGATGAAATTGAACAATTATTAAAAATGTGTTCATTAGAAAAGCGCAGGAAAGACTTTGATTTAATTTTCATTTCCAAAATTATTAATTGTTTAATTGACTCACCTTCTCTGTTGCAAGTTATCCACTTCAACAAAAGAAACAATGTATTGCTGTTCCTCAATCATCACTACTATGGGTATAATTCTCCAATGTCCAGAATGTCAAGACTTGTTAACTCAAGCCATGGTCTTGAAATTTTTGGTAGCAGTCTAAATGATTTTCATCATTCTTTACGACTCTACCAAAACTTTGACTAGACCATGGCTTGAATGTTCTCTCTTATGTTTATTTTGTCCTATTTTTGTCATCGCTTCATTTATTATTATGTATATGCTATTCCATCTCTGTTGTTCTTTTTTCCATTTCATGTTTATTGAGTCTTTTTTGTAATTGGACTTTAGTCCGTTAATTTATAAATAAATAAATATAGCGCAGTTTTGCGATCAACATCAACGGCTGATTTCACCAATTAAAACTGAGCGAACGCAAAGTGTTCATTCAAATTTACCCTTAGCGAAAGTCTTAATTGTCCGGAGACAGTGGGACTACGTCGTCCACGATTAGGGTATGTTGTGAGGCAAGACAAGGAGATGGAGAAGGAGAAGGTTGGTACTGGCTATTCAGATCTCGTCACCAAAAACGGCTAAAGCCATTTTGAGTTACGTACTGATTTTTAATGGTGGTATTTTACCAGGGCGATACTGAGAGTACGAAACGCCGAGACAGAGAAGATGGACCGCCATACGCATTACACGATGGATCGCCCTGGTGAAAGACAACCATTCAGAATCGAAACGTTGCTTAGCATGACTTTAGCGGTATTTAGTGATCAGATGTGAATAGCCGGGTACTTCGTAACCTTCTTTTGCCCATCTCCTTACACTCTCCATTATCTTCAGCCTCACAACATATCCTGATTGGGGGTGCCATAGTCTCACTGGCTCCAGACGGTTGGGAGCAGTTGAGACTCTTGTGCGGAATTTGCTGCAAAAACTTTTAGCAATATTTTTTTTATATGAATATCGCACAAGAGTCTCAACTGCTCCCAACCGTCTTGACCCAGCGAGACTATGGCATCCCCAATAGGGGTATGTTGTGAGGATGAAGGTAGTGGGGAGGGGAAGGAGATTGGGAAGAGGAAGGTTGGGAAGTATCTGGTCACCAAACACGGCTAAAGCCATTTCAAGCAACGTTTCGATTCTGATTAGTGGTCTTTCACCAGGACTACATTTAGAGTATCTACCACCCTGGAACGTGCCGCAAATATACTTTTTTTTGTTATTTTTATATGAATTAAATGTGTTATGACACATGTTCATCAAATAAAATTATTGGCGCACGCCAGGTTTGAACCCGCGAACTTTGAATTCGTCGTCGAGCGTCTTACCACTCGACCATGGAGGCTGTCGAATAAGTCAAAATATGATTTTTATTTAATTTTCGACTGAATTGTAATCCTGAAATACAGTTTAACCAATTAGATAATATATTAATGCAGGAATGGGAAAAATTTTAACTCGTTTCTTAATTTTATACCGTAACTCAATCAGGAAGCATTTTGTGTTATCGGATATTAAATATATCATTACGTCACCATTAGACTAGATTCTAATATGTATGGAACAATTCCCAACCGCTAACCATTCAGTAAAACCATTTAATCAGTCGATTCATAAATTAATGTATCAGTGCACATGACATCGTTAGTCATGGCAAGCCGTCCGCGATTAATGCGGATGACATGGTATATCGTCGCCGGAAAGGCAAAAGGGCTGAAGCGCCACTAGGGAAGTTTACACCAGAGCACTTTCAAGTTTTTAAAATTTAACATAAAATTCAAAGTCTTCAGTACCCTGTTGGACATTGCCAAAAAAAAGTTAACCCAATTTTATTTTTATTTTTACGTTGAATATTGTACAAGAGTCTCAACTGCTCCCAACCGTCTAGAGCCAGTGAGACTATGGCATCCCCAAACAGGGTATAATAATAATAATAATAATAATATTTGGACGATTTGTGTAGCGCCGTTTTTGTGAAAAATCACCTCAAGGGCGCTGTACAGATTTTACTTTCTATCGTTACATATTAATTCCTAGTTTTAATAAGAAAATATACAGGAACATACTTACCTGACAGGTCCCATCAGATAGACACACTTATTAACTTAAAATTATAATTATTATTTTAATTTTTTATTTAATTTTTTTTAATTTTTATATATTTTTTATTTTTTTTAAATTTTTTTAAAATTTTTTTAATTTTATTTTTATTTTTTCCGACTTAGGGCATGAGAGCGAAATTAAAAGGTTGAAAATTTAAAAGGAATTTAAAAGGTTAAAAAATTGAAGGTAGTGGGGAGGGGAAGGAGATTGGAAAGTACCTGGCTATTCAGAACTGGTCACCAAACACGGTTCAAGCCATTTCAAGCGACGTTTCGATTCTGAATAGTGGTCTTTCACCAGGGCGATACTAAGAGTATCTACCACTCTGGAACGTTCCGCAAATATTCTATATTTTATTTTATATCAGTAAAATGTGTTATGACACATATTAATTAAATAAAATTTATTTGCGCACGCTGGGTTCAAACCCGCGACCTCTGGATTCGTAGTCGAGCGTCTTACCACTCGACCATGCAGGCCGTCAAACACATGCGCTTTTTATGACGATCATCATTTTAGATAGTTTTAATTTGTATACATATATTATATATTATTTTCTCCTTGTTAATTAGTCTTATTATCTCAATTAATTTAGTATGAAGCACCCTTGAGGTGAAATTTCACAAAACTACGCTATATAAGTTCATTGATATTATTATTATAAAAAAAGAGAACAGTAATAAAACAATAATAACATTTAAATTAAAACAAAACAACAGAGAGAAAGAGACATATGAAATGAAACTAAAGAGGAAAAACGTCATAAGAGAAATTAAATATGTCAAACCACAAATTGATTGCTTTCTACGATTTTTATTATTGATATTTAAAAAAAGGTAATATATTTTTTATAAAGGTTTTCGACCCCTTCCGTCGCGGGCGTGGCCAAGTTCCGCTTTGAGTTGCTGGACCTGTTTTTTTTAATTAATGCCTTTAATGTAAGTCACAATATTTATTAGTAAGGTCAACAATTATTATTTTGCATTGTGTTGAGATCGGCGAAAACTCAGATTTTCTATCGCAGTTTAGTACCTACCTATGCTTGGAGTAACAATGTATGGAGAGAGAGCTAATTATTTTTACCCAACCTATACAAACTTGCGATAAATCACTTTCTCCGGGTTTGTACGTCGTACACCACGAGAGAGAAAGAGACAGCAAATATAATACCCCGCTTCTATGCACTGTCGCAATGATCTTGGGCTCCTAGGTCACCGCGGGACTCCGCCCACATTTTTTACTATGCCATTAAACTTGATACAACTAATTGGTTTTTTATGTTATTTGCTATATTTTTGTTGATAAAAATACTGTGAAAAAGTGGTTATACGAATAAACAAAAACATTATGTCGATGTGTGATATGAATGGATGTATAAATACCCTAACCTTAGTCTTAGCCACGCCCAGGTCCGCCGAGTCAGGTAAAAATCACCAAAAACTGACTACACTGCCTTAGATGGGTACCACTCTATATACTCTAAGTACCTATGTAATATTTTTGACTAAATGAAAACGCTTTTTAATATTAAAAAAATGTCGAAAGCTCAAAGATAAATAACTCGTTAATATGTGTTACTTTACATTTGATTAATCAAAAAACAGTAAGATAATATATGAAAATGAAATAATAACTTTGTATAATTTTTCACTGCTTTAAATTAATTCATTGATTTATCATTGTTTGCACTTGATTTTCGTCGCGAGCTACTAAAAGCGAACTAAAACGTTAAACATGAAAGGCAAAAGGGCAGAAGCGCCATTTTGGGAAGTTTACACCAGAGCACTTTAAAGTTGTTCAAATTTAACAATAAAATTCCAAGTTTCCAGTACCTGGTTGGATTTTGAAAACAAAAGTTGACTCAATGCTCTCACTGAGTTAATTGAAGCGACAAAAAGCTAAAAAAGTCCCAAACTTGTGCCGCTTGAGTCGAGCCTTCTACC
The DNA here is from genome assembly GCA_022651775.1 of Drusus annulatus. Lineage (NCBI taxonomy): Eukaryota > Metazoa > Arthropoda > Insecta > Trichoptera > Limnephilidae > Drusus > Drusus annulatus. The sequence continues at coordinate 61,792 of JAGWCC010000497.1, read as the reverse complement.
AAACAATAAATATATTTTGTATGGCTGAAGGGCCACAAAAGTCTTCAGAATCAAACGAAAGTCAGAGCATTCAATGCAGGAAATATAAGTGATAAAAACTGGGCATTTAACTAATTTTTGACAAAAGTTTCGCTTAAGCCCTTTTGCCTTTCCAGTGAAGATATTTAATATTCTAATACTGATAAGATAAACCGACACTAGTGTCCTGTGGGCGTGTCTGTAGGCCTGAAGTAAGCTCAAATTGATCTTACTCTTAGAGCAATAATATACAAGAGGTAACGCTGTAGATCGATCTGTAGTCAGTTTTTACTAGGTTTTACTGACTCGGTTTGTCCTGGGCGTGGCTAAGACTAGAGTTACAGTATTTATGCATGCATTCGTATAAACACTTTTTCACAGTATTCTTATAAAAATAAATATACCATATAACCTAAAAAACGGTTGGGTTATGTTCAGTTTAGTTGCACATCAAAGCGTGTGGGCGGAGTCCCGTGAGACGCACGAGTCAAAGAACATGGTTACAATACTTTGAAGCGGTGTGAAATTTCGCCAAAATTTTGATCTCTCTTTCTCTCTCACGGTATACGACGTAAAAACCCGAAGAAAGTAATTTATCGCAAATTTGTTTAGGTTGGGTTAAGCAAATAAGCTCTCTCTCCATAGATATTCTTACTCCGAGATTTTACTGGTCCAAAATTGATAAGAAATTTTAAAATAACGAAATAAATTTCCCCAGCCCGTTTGTGATCAAAACTTCACATTTAACTAATTCTTTGTCTTTTTAAGCGTCGCTTAAACCTTTTTGTATTTCCAGCGACGATATGTATTTTTTTGTGACTAACAAAATAATTTTATTAAAATTTAAAGCAACAGTGAAAAACTAACCCCATATCAGATATCCGCCTTGCTCTGATAAATTATTTACGTGGTTCGGTTTTCAACCTGAGGTTACTTCTAACCGCAGTTCACGTTGCTGAAATACCTTGGCTGGACGGCCGGTTCAAGTTTAAACGATATGGCGCAAGCAAGGCCTCGACAATGCTAATTTATTTCGTATCCACGGTAAAAATGTCTACTAGAACATTACCTCCTTTATCCGTCTATTATTATAATAGTTAATTAAAACGGACAAAGAATAATTTAAAGTTTATATAAACGTGTGACCTATTTTCATCTGAATTATATTATGCATGTAGGTAGTTGACTGTGAATTTCCAGACAGAAATAAATTACAATTTTCTAGACGCCAGAGCTCACAGTTGAAGAGGTTGTTTTTGCCGAATAAGACAAATATTCTGCTTCGTAGTTAAGATTGGTACACGTTGCGAAGTAGTAGAGATGCTCTAAGTATCGCCCTGGTGAAATACCACCATTCAGAATCGAAACGTTGCTTGAAATGGCTTCAAACGTGTTTGGTGAACAGATCTGAATAACCAGGTACTTCCCGAATTTCTTCTTTCTCATCTCCTTCCCCTCCCCACTACCTTCAGCCTCACAACATACCCTGATCGGGGATGCCATAATAATAATAATACTTGGATGATTTTTATAGCGCCGTTTTTGTGAAAAATCACCTCAAGGGCGCTGTACAGATCTTGTTAAATTGTAATGTTTATTTAAGATGGAATGCGGCCGCCTTAACAGATTTAGATCAACGTGGGGAAATGTCATCTGGCTGTCATCTGTAAGGGTATCACTTGGGTGATTTGTTGGGTGCCTGGTTCGTTCACGTTCGGGAACAGTCGGTCGAGATCGGTACTCCCCCGCCCCCCTGCTGGTTTCCGGGCGGTCGAAAGGACACATCTGGACAAGGGTCAAAGCAAGCCATTCTCGGGCTATTGCACTGCATTTAAAACACTGATATTTAAAGATTAAAATATTTTCTCAAAAATCGAAATTACGTCGAAACTAGACACTTTAAAATTATTTAGAGTCCCACTGGCTTCAGACGGTTGGACGCAGTTAGGACTCTTGTGCGGTATTCACTATGAAAATAACCGACCAGATCTGAATAGCCAGGTACTACCCGACCTTCCACACCCCTATTTCCTTCCCCTCCCCACTACTTTCCGCCTCACAACATACCTCAATCGGGGATGTCATAGTGTCACTGGCTACAGACGGTTGGAAGCAGATAGGACTCTTGTGCGGTATTCACTGTGACCAGACGACAAGATCTGAATAACCAGGTACTTCCCGACCTTCCTCTTTCCCCTCCCCTCTACCTTCAGCCTCACAACACACCCCTATCAGGTATATCGGGCTGTAGTCTCAGTGGCTCCAGACGGGTGGGAACAGTTGAAACTCTTGTGCGGTATTCACATTAACTAACTATCTTACTAACTAACCATCAGGCCGTTTCCCCGAAGGGGTGGCAGAGAGGACGGACCGCCATGCAACCCTGTCTTGGCACACACTCCTTGCTTCGTTCACATGCATACATCGTCTCATACATACTCTTCTGTTATTCACATTATTCACATTGAAAGATTAAAAAAACACATATCAACTATAAAAAGACAAGTGTTATAATTATTGATTGAAGGTATTATACATAATTATCGTCTAACTTAAATTATACTTCTTTATTAGTTCGATTATATTTTATAGTAAGACCTGACGTATATCTAGTTAAAGACTCGTTTAACAGGATGAGAAAATAATTTTAATCAATAACTTTATATTGGAATTAATTACACGTACCAATAGTGTTTAACGTGGCAGTACCAGTAACTAATTGTAAATCATGTATGCAGTTTGCAGATGGCATTTATTCAATAACGCAATTAATCATAATTGTTAACAATAATTTTCCACTTCTTTTAACGAACAACTATAATAATATAATACTAGAATACATTGCTATAACCTTGGAGAAACAATGTATGGAGAAAGAACTAATTATTTTTACCCAACTGATACAAACTTGCGTTAAATCACTTTCATCGGGTTTTTACGTCGTACACCATGAGAGAGAAAGAGACAACAAATATAATACTCCGCTTCTATTACTGTCACAATGATCTTGGGCTCCTGGGTCACCGCGGGACTTCGCCCACATTTTTTATTATGCCACTAAACTTGACACAACTAAACGGTTTTTTAGGTTGGATGGTATATTTTTGTTGATATCAATACTGTGAAAAGGTGGTTTTTGCGAATAAACAAAAACATCATGTCGATATGTGATTTGAATGGATGTATAAATACCCTAGCCTTGGTCTTAGCCACGCCCAGGTCCGCCGAGTCAGGTAAAAATCATCAAAAACTGACTATACTAGCCTATAACAACTAACTGCATACGATACATTGTATCAAGTGGCTTATTATAAAAAAAAAATATTGCTGTTTTGAAAAATGGTTGCTACCAAAAAAAACACGGGATGCAACTTTGTCTATGGATATTACTTGACTTGCTAAGAAAATATATCAGTTGCTTTAATCCACCGATTTCAAATATGGAATAATGTCTGCTGTAATACATTATATGTAGGCATTTTATTTTCGTAGAGAGCAATCACTTTGTGGTTTGTCATATTTAAAGAAATGAAAAAATAACTTTGTATAAGACCACGAATATTTTTTTAATTTTGCACCCTGATGATGCTTAGGCTAAGCGAGACCGGTCGGTCACAAAAATTGAAATAATACTCATGGTAATACAATTTTTATTTTATTAATTTGAGTATTTTTTAAATTTGATAATTTCAATTATCATTAGTTAAAAATTTGAAATATTCATTCTCGTACATACGTAAGTACTAACAAAGAAAATTATTCAAAGTCGATTATAGCAATTAATTTGATATCTTAATGAACATATGTTTCTTGAACCAGCAAACATTCTCGAACGGTGAGTTCTAGCTTAGTAAAATTTGCACTTCTTTGATTTTCGAGATCAACGTAATTTTCGGCTCGCACTGTTTTTTCCATCGTGATCTATGTAGCTTTGAAATATATATTTATCTTAAAGAAGAAAAGACGGAACGGGAAATGGTTTTTTATTTGTTTTTCAATTCTTGAGTAAGAAAAGTTTAAGGTAATTATGAATTGACGTATAATGTTTTTATTTACTATTTAAAACGAGTAGTTATGTCTTAAAATTGCGTATTTAAGATTTTGTTCTTAATTTGTACATTTTCATTGGCCGGTTAGTAGCCGAGTGGATAAATGCGTCGGGTTCCCACTCAGGCGTCGTGGAATCAATTATTTTGCTAGTAAAGTCCTTCATCATTGTATAAGCAACATTTTCGGCTTATAATGATGGTAGTAGGACCTTTTAAAATATTGTGAGGTTATTCCTAACCCGACAGTGTTTTTCTTTGTTTTAATAAAAAAAACATTTGAAAAATAAGTTTTTAATATAATATAATTTTACAAATTAATTCAGATTTCAATTTGCATAAAAAATATATTAACTGTTTATCTTACATTATGCATTTTAGGATACCCAGTTTATTAATGCTAATTAAAATTGTAAAATTATTAATTAATTTGAAAGAATTTTTAAAAAGAGGGTGTTTTATATTTATCATATCGAACTTAATGTATAAGTAGGTACTTGGAATTTCGAAACACGGTGCATATTAAAAATTGATTTTTAACACAATATTAACATTTTCTATCTTTGACTCAAACTTAAATATGAACAAAATCAAGTCACTTTCACGTCTTAAAAATACCTTATTGACTAGCTTAATAAAAATAAAAATATAACTCACCCTCAATACAGCAATGCAGTAACTCTCCACAGCACAAAAATGCAACCCCACACTACACCAAAAGCACCACAGATCACCGTTAAAAAAAAAACAATTCTATTACAAAATATCGATCAAATATCTGTACAGAAAAATTTGATCTTTCAGAGGGAAAGATTCAAGGCGTACAAGTTTGAATTTATCCCGTCAAGTTGGCGACGATGATAAATTATTTTTATTTTATTTTCTTGTTAGGAGGTTGGCCCCCCTGTCTGAGAGTTGACCGCGGTCACTGGTGGCTGTTTTGTGACTGAATTTCGCTAGAGCTTATTCCTGACAGCTTCGCGAAATTGTACTGCGCTCGGTCGGCTCTCGCAATCTTCCGTCCCCCACTAGAAGTGGTTTAAAGATGGCCGCCTCATGGGCGAAGGACCGATCTGTTTTATAGTCGTTGTTTGTTGTTTGTTATTTTATAACAGAGCAACTTCTCGTAACGAAAATAATTCGTTACAGAATCTTACTCGTCATGTGAAATATTCGTTAAGCGAAACAATTTTTCCCATATAAATCGACGTAAAATACGATAATGCGTTCCATACCGAAAAAAACCATTTAATTTTTTTTTTTTTAACGTTTTTTCAAATAAAAATTACATACTTATAAACTGTTGAGGAGCGTAACAACCTGGATTGAAAATGCGATTTCGATTTGCAAAAAACAATAAAAAATCGAAATAAACTAACTAAATAACCATCACGCCGTTTCCCCGCAGGGGAAGGTAGAGATGACGGACCGCCATATAACTCTGTCTTGGCACACACTCCTTGCTTTGTTCACATTCATACTTCCTTTGTTCACATTCAACAGACTCTTCCACATTACCCGATTCAAGTATTTGATTTACTAGATCTTCCCATGTATTTCTCGGGCGTCCTCGACTTCTTCTTCCATTCACTTTCGCTACATATTTATTATTTTCACACTCCTTTCTTCGTTCATTCGCTCTACATGCCCAAACCATCTAAGCGTCCCTTTCTTGATCCTATTCATTACGCTCACATCAGCCTTGCATTCCTTCCGGATATCCACATTTTTAACACGGTCATATATGGTTTTACCGCATGTTATTTCCACAGCATTCAGTCTACTTTCATCCTTCCTCTGCCAGTTCCATGCCTCACTGCCATACATCAGGCTTGGTATAAGCACTCCATTGTGGACTGCTAGCTTCGCTTCTTCGGACATTTTTTTATTTGCGCCAACAGCGTTCAGTCCTCCATCAATGGAGTTTCCTGCATTGAAATAAATAGTTTATTATTTATGAATTTATGACAAATAATTAACTTTTTTTACTAGAAAACTGTTTAGATACATTTGTTTTTGCCTACGCTTCAAAATTTGGTGAAAATGTGACGCAGCATTAAAATTGATCAAATTTGTGGAACGCATAGCCACCTCCTTATTAGGGTAATGCTTCTCAATGTACGATGCAACAGTTTCTAATGCTTTCAGCATTTCTCTTATTGTGCCAGAAGATTGTTGCTCTGCTACTTCCTCCTCCTCCACTAACAAACTCTCCTCCATAACTCATTTCTGTTAATCACAATGCAGCTCCATATGCTCTTCGGTGGTCAGCTCTTGACTGTCCTCTTCCACAAGCTACCCACCTCTAGTCCCATGGGATTGGCCAAAGACACACTCTCGTTGACTGTAGACTCCACAGGTACTGATATGCAAAATGTCGCTCGTTAAAGCCTGATTCACACCAACGTCCGGTTCCGCTCGGTGCCGATATTGTTCCGCAAGAAAACTTATTGATATGGTTTAAATATCAATCAAGGAGTATGTGCCAAGACAAATTTGTGTGGCAGTATATCCTTCACCCACCCTTGTGATATTTAACATATTTAGTTAAATAATTATTTTTGAAGTGTAAAAATACTTACAAAGCAGATTTTTTTTTTAAACCATTTTTTTATCACTAAATAATATTTTTAATAATTAATAATTAGTAAAAATATTATTTAGTGAAAAAAAAAGGTTTTTGATAAAAAAAAATCTGCGATGTTAGTATTTTTACACTTCAAAATAATTATTTAACTAAATAAGTAGTTAAATATCACAAGGGTGGGCAGAAGGATATACTGCCTCACAAATTTGTCTTGGCACATACTCCTTGATTGATATTTATACCATATCAATAAGTTTTCTTGCGGAGCAATATCGGCACTGAGCGGAACCGGACGTTGGTGTGAATCAGGTTAAAGGGAGCATTTTTTCACAATCTCTTTTTCTCGCTATGAGATGTTTCACTGTATTGTCTTTGGTCGCCCGCGGGAGGGAGCTTGCCCCCTGTTTGATAGCGGGAATTTCGCGATGACGCGACGCGTTTGATCCGGATTTTTATGACAATTTAGTGTTTCGTGGTATTTTATTGCGGCGAAAAACCACTAACCGGTATGCGGTAAATTTTATGACAATAATGAACATAATCGGTTCATCAAATTGAACACTTAACCGAAACTGAAAGTAAAAATCTAACGTATTTTTTATAGTAAATGGATATAAATAAATTCCAACCTTGGAGTAATAATGTATGGAGAGAGAGCTAATTATTTTTACCCAACCTATACAAACTTGCGATAAATCACTTTCTCCGGGTTTTTACGTCGTACACCATGGAAGAGAAAGAGACAACAAAAATAACACACCGATTTGGTGTACTGTGAGGATGATCTTAGTCTCTTACGTCTCCGGGGTATCCGCCCACATGTTTTTTTAAGCTGGACACAACTAGACGGTTTTTTAGGTTATGTGCTATCTTTTTGTTGATAACGATACTGTGAAAAAGTGGAAATACGAATAAACAAAAAGATTATGTCGATATGTGCTATGAATGGATGTATAAATACCCTAGCCCTAGTCTTAGCCACGCCCAGGTCTGCCGAGTCCGGCAAAAATCATAAAAAACTGACCACTGCCTTGGATAGGTAACACTCTATGTACTCTAAGCTCCCAACTGTCTAGAGCCAGTGCGACTGTAGCATGGGGAAGAAGGAAGGAAGGTTGGAAGGTTAGAAGCGTTGCTATTCAGATCTGGTCATCAAACACGGCTAAAGCCATTTCAAGCAACATTTCGATTCTGAATGGTGGTCTTTCACCAGGGCGATACTTGGAGTATCTACCACTGTGGAACGTACCATACATTATTATTATATGAATTAAATGTGTTATGACACACATCAATTTAATAAAAAAATATTTGCGAACGCCAGGTTTGAGCCCGCGACCTCTGGATTCGTGGTCGAGCTTCTTACCGCTCGACCACGGAGGCCATCAAATGGTCAGATTGGATGGTCATTAACAATAGTTTGAGATAACCCTACCTAATTTAAAACAATTGTTTTGAATTAATCATGTAATTAACAATGCATTATGTTGTTACAAAAAAAAGTAAATTGTGTTTTCATGCTCCCTTGTATGTAATCATTGCAAAAAAACAAAATACACAGATCAAGATTCGAGTCTAGACTGGTTCCAGACATAATTAAACAACACGAATTAGTTACAACCTACGCACATTTTCGACTCATGACCTTTGGGTAACTCAATGCTCTCACTGAGTTACCTGAAGCGACAAAAAGCTTTAAAAAAGTCCCAAACTTGTGTCGCTTGGGTCGAGCCTTCTCCCAAATGGTAAATAAATTTTGTTATTTCTAATTTTGTAACTGTTAATTCATGGTGGAATTCAATTTTAATGATTAAATAAAAACAATTTTTTAACTTTATTCCACTTTTTTATTTCAGCCTATAACGGCCATCTTCAGACTAGTACAGGTTGTTCTTATTCAAATATAAAATTTCATACCAGATAGATTTAATAAATAGTAAACTAAATGCAGCAATACTGATAAATATAATTAAAGTAAAATCATGGTTAACTACCCCTGACATCCCAAAAATAGTAAATAAGCCATAGAATAAGAACAACCTTTACTAGTCTGAAGATGGCCGTTATAGGCTGAAATCGGTTTAGTCAAAAAATTAAAAAAGTGGAATAAAGTTAAAAATTTGTTTTTATTTAATCATTAAATATATTTTAGATGGCTGAAGGGTCACAAAAGTCTTCAGAATCAAACGGGAGTCAGAGCATTCTACGCAGAAAAAAAACTGATCTTAACTGCACATTTTACTCATTTTTGACCAAAGTGTCGCTTAAGCCCCTTTGCCTTTCCAGCGACGATACGAAGAACTGAACTATCCAGAATACCCTTAGTAGAAAAACGTTTAAAAATACATCGGAAATTTTAAGTCTCTACTTAATAATAATAATATTTGGATAATTTGTAGAGCGCCGTTTTTGTTAAGAATCACCTCGAGGGTACTGTAAAAATATTATTTTCTACTTAATATTAATTCCTAGTTTATATACATGTACAGTAACATACTTACCTGGCAGGTCACTTCTAGCAGGACACAATCACTACATCATAATAACTTAAAATTTAGCTGATTTTTACATTTATATATATATATTTTTTTGTCTACAGATATTTTTTTTGTCCATAGTCAATATTTTTCAGTGAAGCAATATTATAAATAGTATTCTTATAAAAATATAGTACAATTTGACATACTTAAATGTCTTTAATATGCAGCTTTTCTATATTTAAATTTTACGGAAATCATTACTAAAAAAACTGCAATTAGTTTTCTGATTCACCAATATATCTTATAGTAAGTTCTAGTGATAAAAATCTGATAGCTTAAATTTAACTGCCAAAAATTTATAAATATGGGTAGAAAAAAAACCTTTGACCACCAAAAGTTATCAGCCATTAATATTCCCTTTTTTTCCTGGGGTGAATTTATGAAATGGCGGAAATTGAGGTAGAACCTTGGAGAAACAATGTATGGAGAGAGAGCTAATTATTTTTACCCAACCGATACAAACTTGCGATAAATCACTTTCTCCGGGTTTTTACGTCGTTCACCATGAGAGAGAAAGAGACAACAAATATAATACTCCGCTTCTACGTACTGTCACAATTATCTTGGGCTCCTGGGTCACCGCGGGACTCCGCCCACATTTTTTATTATGCCACTAAACTCGACACAACTACGGTAAACGGTTTTTTAGGTTAGATGCTATATTTTTGTTGATATCAATACTGTGAAAAAGTGGTTATACGAATAAACAAAAACATTGTGTCTATATGTGATATGAATGGATGTATAAATACCCTAGCCTTGGTCTTAGCCACGCCCAGGTCCGCCGAGTCGGGTAAAAATCATCAAAAACTGACTACACTACCTTGGATTGATACCACTCAATATACTCTAACTGCGGTGGCTTGCAGAGTGTGACAGCAAATTGTTTGATGCGTATTTTTTTAAGGTTTGGGTCTTCTCTCTGGATTCGGAAACCGTACACATTTTACTAACTACTCGTATAGAAATAATAGATACATTATAAGCCATAAAAAGGTGTATTTTTGGTGAAAATTAATCCCTGATTCTGTGCTTTCCGTGTGCTTTAGATAATCATATTTTTCTGCAGTACCATGGGTTTTCGGACACACTCCTTGTTTCATTCACATCAATGCATCGTCTCATACATACTCTTCTGTTATTCTGACTCTTCCCATGTCCCGACTCAAGTATTTGATCCACTTGATCGTGCCATCACTTCCTCAAGGGTCCAGGACTTTTTTTTTTAATTCACTTTCGCGTCATATATTCTATTCACACTGTTTCTTCGTTCATTTGCACGGCATGCCAGAATGCGTGAAGCCATTTCAGAGTGGTAACTAACAAACTAACTAACCATCACGCCGTTTCCCCGCAGGGGTAGGCAGAGAGGACGGACCGCCATACAACTCTGTCTTGGCACACACTTCTTGCTTCATTTACATTCATACATCGTCTCATACATACTCTTCTGTTATTCTGAATCTTCACATGACCCGATTCAAGTATTTGATTTACTTGATCGTGCCATGTCTTTCTCGGGCGTCCTCGACTTCTTCTTCCATTCACTTTCGCATCATATATTCTTTTCACACTCCTTTCTTCGTTAATTCGCTCTACATGCCCAAACCATCTATGCGTCCCTTTCTTGATCCTATCCATTTCGCTCATATCAGCCTTGCATTCTTTCCGGATATCCACATTTGTAATACGGTCATACATCAGAGTGGTAGATACTCTAAGTATCGCCCTGGTGAAAGACCACCATTCAGAATTGAAACGTTGCTCGAAATGGCTTTAGCCGTGTTTGGTGACCAGATCTGAATAGCCAGGTACTTCCCAAACTTCCCCTTTCTCATCTCCTTCCTCTCCCTACCACCTTCAGCTTCACAACATCCCTCTACTGGGGACGCCATAGTCTCACTGGCTCTAGACGGTTGGGAGCAGTTGAGGCTCTTGTGCGGTATTCATGTAAAAAACAAAATGCCCAAAACGTCTAAGCGCCTCTTTCTTGATTTAATTCATTACGATTACATCAGCCTTGCGTTCTTTACGGATATCCACATTTTCAACACGGTCATAGATAGTTTTGCCGCACATATGCCTCAAGGATCTCATTTATACAGCATTCAGTCTACTTTCATAGTTCGTCTGCCAGTTCCATGCCTCACTTCCATGCATCAAGGTTGGTGAAAACACTCCTTTGTAAATTGCTAGCTTCGCTTCTTTGAACATTTATTTTATTTGCACCAACAGTGTTCAGTCCTCTATTGATGGAGTTCCCTGCATTCACTTTTCTTACAATATTCTTATCAGCCCCTCCGTCTCTTTGGACTCCATTAGGTCACATATTAAGGATCAGCAAACAAAAATACATACATTTGGCTTCCTAACATAAGCAATACAACAAATGATTAATTTGTAAATTCTTTGTGTGTGGTTCGCGAAATGCCTAAGGTTTCCAGTAGCGTTGGGAAAAAGTTCAATGTTTTGTGAATGCTTCACGAACTTCTAGTTGTTTAAAATGAACCCTTCGCAGTGCACACTTCAATTGAAGTCGAACTCGCCAAAAAGGGATTTGAATTTGATTTGGCGAGGATCCGGTTATTTGTCCAGTTCTTTTTGGAACCGGTTCCTGGAGATTTTTCGAAAAGTACTAGCAAAAATGAATGATGTTGAAACTGCCGTAAAATGAAGTAGTTCTTACGGAGCGGTCACAACGTTAGATTCAAGTGAATACAACTATTTTATTGTTATCTATTAAGTTATATATGAAATGCATACTGGAACTTAAGGTAAAACGTTCAAAAAATGCCTTTACTGGTTTTTAAACTGCACCATCTACTGACATTTTGGTATGTTTTTCATACAGTTTAAAAATTTACAGCTTAAAAAAATTATTCACACGAAACCTTAGACATTTTTCTAACTGCCCACGTAGAATTTACAGATATAGAATGTCATACGCAGTATTGCCTGTATTAGAATGCTACAAAGAGACGTTTAGCGCGATTGCTGGGTGCTGAGCCTTAAGAAATTACGAACTTATCAATTTGACGGCCTCCACGGTCGAGTGGTAAGACGCTCAACTACGAATCCAAAGGTCGCGGGTTCAAACCCGGCGTGCGCCAATAACTTTTATTTAATTAATATGTGTCGTAACACATTTAATCCATATAAAAATGATAAAAAGTATATTTGCGGCACGTTCCAGAGTGGTAGATACTCCAAGTATTGCCCTGGTGAAAGACCACTATTCAGAATCGAAACGTTGCTTGAAATGGCTTTAGCCGTGTTTGGTGACCAGATCTGAATAGCCAGGTACTTTACAACCTTCCTCTTCCCAATCTCCTTCTCCTCCCCACTACCTGCAGCCTCACAACATACCCTACTTGGGGATGCCATAGTCTCACTGGCTCTAGACGGTTGGGAGCAGTTGAGACTCTTGTGCGGTATTCATATAAAAAAAACTTTATTTTCGAAATATAATAAAAAAATCTCCCATAGCGAGAGTGAAAATTCAAGAATAGGGTGACTATTGATTTATGAAGAATGACACGATAATCCTCGCCCAACGAATGCCCTTGACCCAATAATTCTTGAATCTTCGGTGTCAATCTGAGAATGAATACACATTACCATAAAGAAAACGCGATGCTGCGTGCTTCTTGTCTAATAGCTTCCATGGCTGAGGTAATTCTGGGGGGGTAATTGGATTCATGATTTATCAGACCGCGAGATTCGTCTCGGATCGCGTTTGAAGATAGTGTAATCACGAGTTGAAGGTCCTTGTTAACGGACAAAGTAAAACATTTTTTATTTGTTTACCTGATGATTAAATCAACTCGTTAACTAACCTTCACGCAGTTCGCAGCAGGGTTGGGCGGAGAGGATGGTCCGCCACACAGCTCTGTATCGACGAAAATTCCTTGCGTCATTTATATTCATACATACTTTGAATTTTTACATGACCCGACTCGGGTATTTGATTCACTTGATCGCGCTATGTCTTTTTCGGGCGTCCTCCGACTTATTCTAGTATTCACTTTCGCGTTATGTCTTATCCTTACATTCCTTTCTTCGTTTATCGGACGGCCTCCATGGTCGAGTGGTAAGACGCTCGACTACGAATCCAAAGGTCGCGGGTTTAAGCCCGGCGTGCGCCAATAACTTTTATTTAATTAACATGTGTCATAACACATTTAATTCATATAAAAATAATAACAAGTATATTTGCGGCACGTTCCAGAGTGGTAGATACTCTAAGTATCGCCCTGGTGAAAGACCACCATTCAGAATCGAAACGTTGCTTGAAATGGCTTAAGCCGTGTTTGGTGACCAGATCTGAATAGCCAAGTACTTCCCAACCTTCCTCTTCCCGATCTCCTTCTCCTCCCCACTACCTTCAGCCTCACAACATACCCAATTTGGGGATGCCATAGTCTCACTGGCTCTAGACAGTTGGGAGCAGTTGTGCGGTATTCATGTAAAAAAAAAAAAAAATCCGCTTCACGCGTCAAAATAATGTAAGCGTCCCTTCCTTAATTTTATTCGTGACGATTTATCTTACCGGTTACACCCTCCAGTCCCTCTTGATAAGGGGGTAAAAAAAGCCCCTTATCCCTGCCCGGCACAGGTGGTTCCTTAATTATTGTCAAAGCGCCCTTGAGGTGATTTTCCCACGAAAGAGGCGCTATAAAAGTTATCCATTTATTATTATTTATTGTAACTGCTTAACTACTAATGATAATACACAAACAGTTTGATAATGCCCTCAGAGGCGAAACAGCTGTCACGCGTAAAAATAATTACCTAGCAGAACTTTTAACTAAGAATTGTTTAAAAAAAATATTCAAATGATAATAATTATTGTTAACATAAAATTAAAAAAAAAAAAAAATTTTTTTTTTAAATAAAATAAAATTAACATAGCAAATCTGAGCCCAAAGGCCCGAGAGCAGGGCCTCCACTGCCTACACTTGCATTGCGCCAAAATAATTTATGAACGTTTCAAATTCACTCATACACAAAAAACCTATAAAACACATTCGACCGGAGTTTTTTTCCAACGTATTTGGCCGCAAGCCGTACGTATGTACCTACCTATAACTTATAATCCATACAATATCATGTCTGCATTAACATAACATCGTAAAATAATAGTTGTATGAATCTAATTAAAAATGATGTTATTCTCAGTAGGAACAGTTGTGAACAACTCAGAGAATAAATATCTACACTTGTACGTTACTACGTGCAACATTTTATATACGGCAACAAAGTATTTTTTTAAAAGATTTTCTTAGACAACTTCCCACGTTTCTCCGCAGAGGTAGGCAGAGAGGATGGACAGAGGAGGACCGCCATTCAACTCTTTCTTGGCACACACTCTTTGCTTCATTCACATTCATACATTGTCTCATACATACTCTTCTGTTATTCCGACTCTTCACATAGCCCGGTTCAAGGATTGTCTTCCTCGGGCGTCCCCGATTTCTTCTTCCATTCGCTTTCGCATCATATATGTTTTCACCATCCTTTCTTCGTTCATTTACTCTACATGCCATATTCATTACGCTTACATCAGCCTTGCATTCTTTCCGGATCTCCACATTTTTAACACGGTCATGCATGGTTTTACGCACATTCGCCTCAGGGATCTTATTTCCACAGCATTCAGTCTACTTTCATCCTTCCTCTGCCAGTTCCATGCCTCACTGCCATACATGTGGGTTGGTATAAGCATTCCATTTTGGACTGCTAGCTTCTCTTTGGACAATTTCTTATTAGCGCCAACAGCGTCCAGTCCTCCATTAATGGAGTTTCCCGTATTTGCCCTTCTTTCAATATCCTTATCAGCATTATATGCACCTATAAATTATATAAATAGCTCATCTGCACGTGACTTCTCGACAGTTTTACCAATGTCTTCAAAAGGCGAAACAGCTGTCACTCGTGAGGATAATAATATAACAGAACTTTTTTAATAATTATAAGTATTGTAGCGTTCTACAAAATACATTTTAACACGTGAGATAAATTGACATAACTCAACGGTTTACTAGGTTATATGTTATATACTGTGAAAAAGTGGTTATACGAATAAACAAAAACACCATGTCGACATGCGCTATATATATATATATATATATATATTTATATATATGTGTGTGTGGATGTACAAATACCCTAGTCCTATTCCTAGCCACGCCCAGGTCTAGCCGAGTCCGGCAAACCTCATAAAAACTGACTACATCAGCGCTCTCTCTTGCATATTATTACTCTGAGCATGTACATTAAATATCATATAACATTCGTATTATATTCGTATTAGATTCTAGACATTCTCCAACAAATATATCGTCGCCGGAAAGGCAAAAGGGCTGAATCACCATTTTGGGAAGTTGACGCCAGAGCACTTTAAGGTTTATTTTTGTTTTACAATAAAATTTTGTTTATAACAATACTGTGAAAAAGTGGTTTTACGAATAAACAAAAACATTATGTCGACATGTGCTATGAATGGATGTATAAATACCCTAGTCCTAGTCCTAGTCACGCCCAGATCTAGCCGAGTCCGGCAAACCTCATAAAAACTGACTACAGCAGCGCTCTCTCTTGCATATTGTTACTCTGAGCATGTACATTATTTATCATATAACATTCGTATTATATTCTAGACTTTCTCCAACATATATATCATCGCCGGAAAGGGCTGAAGCGCCATTTTGGGAAGTGTACACCAGAGCACTTTTTTGCAAGTTTTTTTTAAATTATACAATACAATTTAAAAGTCTTCAGTACCTGGTAGGATTTTGAAAAAAAAAGTTAAGGGCCAGCACCCAAGAATGACGCTTAACGTCACTTTGTAGCATTCTAATACAAGCAATTCTACAAATGATTAATATGCAAATTTTCTGTGGGTTGTTAGAAAAATGTCTGAGGTTTTCAGTGAATACTTTGTTTTTACTGTAATCCTTAAAATTCTATGAAAAACATACTGAAATATCAGAAAAGGATGCAGTTTTATATATAGCACAGGCATTTTTGAACGTTTTACTTAAATTTTCCGTATAAATTTAATAATGAATTTAAAAGATTGCTGTTTAAGAATTGTATTTACTGGAAACCTTAGACATTTTCCTAACTAACCTTATAGAATAGACAGATAAATAATTTGTAGTTTTGATTGTATTAGAAAACCGAAAAGTGTGTATTTTTGGGTTCTGACCCTTAACAACGCTCTCACTGAGTGACACCTAAAGTGACACAATGGTAAAAAAGTTTCAAACTTGTGCTTGAGTCAAGCCTTTTCTCCCAAACGGTAAATATATTTTAGATGTCTGAAGGGCCACAAAAGTCTTCAGAATCAAACGAGAGTCAGAGCATTCGATGCCAGGCAAAAAAACTGATCAAAACTGAATATTTAACTTATTTTTGAACAAAGTGTCACTTTAAGCCCCTTTGCCTTTTCAGCGACTATATAAGCGTGGGTGATTAATTGCTTTTGTTGGTAATGTTAAATTAATTAATTAACCAAAAGCTCCTTTAAAAGCAATATCATTACTGACATTTAAAGCCAAGTTTAATTTAGTTCTTAATATGTAGATTCTACGAGTATATCTTCAAATTTGTCATTTACTTATATTATTTTTATTTTTAATATGTACTATATTTTCGATATTAACATGTTACTATGTAGCTAAAAAAAAAACTTTGGCAAATTGCCATCCCAACACAGGCTTATGCCTAGTGGGATGGGCAATATACCAACTAATAAAAAATGTATGTTTAAAGAAATTAATTAAAATAAATAAAAAATAAATTTATTCCACAGGCATGTTTCTAACGTTATTTTGCCAGAAAAAAAACGTTTCCTAAAATGAACTCGTGTCAAAAAAAACAATCACACTTTAGAATTCGGGCCTGACTTAAATGGTTGCCATGGAGCCCTGGAGATGGTCGATACGCCACTGTCATGAGATGATCTCCGAAGCAGCACGTGGGAACATATTATACCATCCGCAGGTAGACATAACCAAAAAGAAAAAATGAATGCGAACAAAGTGATATCATGCAGGTAGTTCAAAATCACGTTCCTGAGCAAAAGCCAGTTCATTTAATATCCAAGGTTTTTGAAATTTTCGTTATTATTTTTTAGGTGAAGTAATTGTACTATCATATACAACGACGTTACATATATTATAGATACGTTGTAGCGCTCTCAAAGTGGCAAGCAATAATCACGCTAGTTGGTGTGATCGGTGTTTGAGCCGATTTAGTACTAAACGGTCACGGGTCGCTTGAGGTCTTTTCAAGCAAAGCTGCAAATACACATTTTTCAATATTTTATATGAACAAATCCAATAAAATGTGGTTAAAAAAGTGGTTATAAACAAAGTGTATGTGTTCTATTTATAAATATGGCAAGCCACAAAGTAAATGCTTTTTACGAATATCCAATAAAATCTGTTTACTAACAACGGGGACCTCTAGGTCCAGAATCAAGGAGATTACCACTTTGATAATATTCAAATATGCCACTTCAGAGAATTCATGATTGGAAAATCTCCAGTCCAAGGCAACAGTGAATCTATATGCCGCTTGTTCAAATCCGTCTCGAAGGACCAAAATTAAAGGAACTGCAGTAATGCCTAGTCTTTTCCCGACACGATATAAATATCAAGCATTTGTATACGCTTGCATTTTATATATTTGTAGAATCACTAACTAACCATCACGCCGTTTCTCCGCAGAGGTAGGCAGAGAGGACGGACCGCCATACAACTCTGTCTTGGCACACACCCCTAGTTTCATTCACATTCATACATCGTCTCATACATACTCTTCTGTTATTCTGACTCTTGACATGGCCCGACTCAAGTATTTGATTCACTTGATCATACCACGTCTCCCTCGAGCGCCCCTGACTTCTTCTTCCATTCAATTTCGCGTCATATATTCTTTTCACACTCCTTTCTTCGTTTGTTCACTCTACATGCCCAAATTTTCTTGTTTATTTTCACTACGCTTAAATCAGCCTTGCATTCTTTCCAAATATTCACATTTTTAACACGGTCATACATGGTTTTACCGCACATACGCCTCAAGGATTTCATTTCCACAGCATTCAGTCTACTTTCATTCTTTCTCTGCCAGATCAGTGCCCTACTGCCATACGTCAGGGTTGGTATAAGTACTTCATTGCGGACTGTTAGCTTCGCTTCTTCGGACAACTTTTAATTAGCGTCAACAGCGTTCAGTCATCCATTAATGGAGTTTCCTGCATTCACCCTTCTTTCAATATCTGGATAAAGATACTGTTGGATTTTTTTTCTTTGTGAACTCACCCATAGTACTGATGGGTGACAACACTTTTGGAACTTTAATTTAAAAAAAAACACATACTGAGATGGAGGAAAAGATAAAATAATTAACTTGTTTCAGGTGCCATAACGAGCCAGGAGTGCACGATACGCGAGAGTCATAATGACAATACGAAGGTCAAGAACTCAATAAGAGATTAATAAATACCAATAGCTGGTAATTAACGGAGGTATGTGGCTTGTAGTGTACTGGTATTCGCTCAAGCCAATCATTCTGATATCGCATTCCTAAACAAAGTAATCGGAGGTTTGATTGATTGGTTTAGGAGATGATTAATTACTAGTAGGTTATATATTACAGACGATGTAGAACAGGGGTGGTTCTAGCAATTTTCCCACATAGTGCAATATCTATAGATAGCGCTGCTTTGATGACTCTCGAATATAAAAGCCTCCGAAATCTGGACACACCCCACGTGAATACCGCACAAGAGTCTCAACTGCTCCCAACCGTCTAGAGCCAGACTATGGCATCCCCAATAGGGATAATTTGTGAGGCTGAAGGTAGTGGGTAGGGAAGGATATGAGGAAAGGGAATATTAAGAAGGATCTGGCTATTCAGATCTGGTCACCAAACACGGTTAAAGCCATTTCAAACAACGTTTCAATTCTAAATGGTGGTTTTTCACCAGGGCGATACTTAGAGTATCTACCATTCTGGAACCTGCCGCAAATATCAATAAAATGGGTTATGACTCATGTTAGTTAAATAATTTTTATTTGAGCACGCCGGGTTCGAACCCGCTACCTCAGGATTCGTAGTCGAGCGTCTTACCACTCGACCATGCAGGCAGTCGAACGATAACTAGTACGAAAACATTTTTACAATTATTTTTTTAAAACAATAATAATGGAATATAATCTAGTATGCTTTTTAAATATATATCATCGCTGGAAAGGCAAAATGGCTTAAGCGACACTTTGGTAAAAAAATAGTAAATATGCAGTTACGATCAGTTTTTTTTTTCTACATCGAATGCTCTGACTCTCGTTTGATTCTGAAGAATTTTTTGTAGCCCTTCAGCCAACTAAAATATGTGTTCCATTTGAGAGAAGGATTGACTTAAGTGACACAAGTTTGGAACTTTTTTAGCTTTTTGTCGCTTCAGGTAACTCAGTGAGAGCATCGATTTAATTTATTTTTCAAAATCCAACCAGGTACTGAAGACTTATGAATTGTATTTTAAAACGAAAATAACTCTAAAGTGCTCTGGCGGAAAAAATGGCGCTTCAGCCCTTTTGCCTTTCCGGCGACGGTATGTATATTAACGACAATTATTTGTGACAAAATAAAATTACAAAAAATATGTAATAAATATTAAACATTCTAAAAAAAGCGTCTTGTTGTCGTCTATGTCGAGATGTGCCATGAATGGATGTATAAATACCCTAGCCCTAGTACTAGCCACGCCCAGGTCTGCCGAGTCCGGCTAGTACTCTAAGCTAACAGCTAAACTAAAGCTAGTATCATATGGCCACTAATCATTTTTTTCTATACGGAAATAATGAAAGGCCTCTTGTCAATTCAACCATAAAAGACAATTCAAATAAACACAAACATAAAACTTGGTTTATTATGTCGTCGTCCGAAGGCTGGCTATATTTTGCAACAATGTCGCCCGACCAGCTGTCCGGTTAGCCTCACTACAGCTAATGGTCGAATTCCCTTGACTTTCCCATGTCCAATACAAAATGTTACTTGTCGTGGTAACCGCTGCGGTATTGTTGGTCTCTGACAAGAACTATTGTTTAAACAATTCAACAAAGAATTTGCGGATATTGTTGTTAACCTCAACTTCTGACCCTGTGCAAATCGTAAGTGCGCCCTACTATTGAATCTGGTAGCCAATCAAATATCCAATTTGATATTTTCCAATTGATAAAAATATCTTTTTTTAAATCTTTCTTTAAACGAATACGGATAATCTCATATCTTAACAAACGGATTGCATTCTTTGGAGCACAGACGTCGGGTGAGAATGCTGTCCTTGTTCTACCGGTATTTCAATGAAAGATGCTCCAATAAACTGGCGCCGTCTCTACGATTCGTTCTTATGTGCAACAGCTCGGCTGTGGAAAGATTTGCCAGCCTTTGTGTTTCCTCCCTCCTACAACATTGGCCTATTTAAGATCCAGGTTCACTCCTTTCCTTAATCAGAATCACCCTCAACACAGCATCCCCAAAGATGACATAGGCCCTGAGGAAAATAATTTCCCCAAAACGCCTCTTGTATGAAGTTACTATAAAAAAAGGTGGCGGGTTCAAATTACAGGGTATACAAATACATTAATTTGATTAAAAAGTGTTAGTACACATTTAATAAATATAATACAATGTACAGCATATTGCGGCACGTTCCAGAGTGGTAGTTACTCTAAGCATCGCCCAGCTGAAAGACCACCATTCAGAATCTGAAACGTTGTTTGAAATGGCTTTAGCCGTGTTTGATGACCAGATTTGAATGGCCAGGTACTTTTCAACCTTTCTCTTGTCCATCTCCTTTCTATCCTTTCTACTTATAGCCAAAGATGACCTGCTCCGGGAAGAATTGACGTGTGGAGTTAATAATAAAAAAAACTTTTATTACAGATTAATTTTACCATCGTTGGAAAGGCAAAAGGGCTCAAGCCGAAATTTTAGCAAAAAAATAGAAAAATATGCAGTTTTGATCAGTTTCTTTTTCTGCATCGAATGCTCTGACTCTCGTTTGATTCTGAAGACTTTTGTGGCCCTTCAGACATCTAAAATATATATTATGCAAGAAGGTTTGACTACAGCGCCACAAGCTTGGGACGTTTTATTAGCTTTTTGTCGCTTCAGGTAACTCAGTGAGAGCGTGAGTTAATTTTTTATTTCAATATCAACCATGAACTGAAGACTAGTGAATTTTATTGTAAAACAAAAAAAAATTAAAAGTGAATTAGTGCATACTTTTCAAAATGGCGCTTCAGCCCTTTTGCCTTTCCGGCGACGATATGATGAAACCTAAAAAAAAAACATAGAAATATAAAAATGAACCCAGAACAATAATAAAAAGCACTACCTACATGCATGTTCATTGTATGAACAGTGTATAGATATCCAAGTGTATTGATATCTCATCTATCAAAAGCGGATATCCTCCGGCAGCTGCCTCTGGCAGGAAACTAAGCGCACTTCCGGTTACACTAATTCAAACAGAACCTCCCCACAGCAAGCAACCCACAACCTACAACCTCCCCTCACTCCATAAAGCTTCCTGAATTCACAGTCAATTTGTAGAATATATTTACGATAGTAAAACATATTTAACAAAAACAAAAATGGCATTAAACGTCACTTTGTAGCAATCTAATATAAGTTTTTATCACATTTTTTATCTGTAAATTTTCTACGGGTAGTTAAAAAAATGTCTAAGGTTTCTAGCGAATATTTTTAAAAAATGTAATCTTTTATATTCTATGAAAAAACATACTAAAATGTCGGTAAAAGGTGCATTTTGAAAACCTGTGAAGACATTTTTAAACGTTTTACCTTAAGGGTCAGTACCCAAAAATATACACTTTATGGCTTTCTAGTACAAGCAATACTACGAATGATTTATCTGTTAATTCTATACGGGTAGTTAGAAAAATGCCTAAGGTTTCCAGTGAATACAATTCTTGAACAGTAATCTTTTAATTTATTTATGAAATGAATACTTGAATTTTAGGTAAATCGTTAAAAAATGCTATTGCTGGTTTTTAAAATGCACCTTTTACTGACACTTAAGTATGTTTTTCATAGAATTTAAAGGATTACGGTGAAAAAAATATATTTACTGAAGATCTCAAACATTTTTCTAACTACTCACAGAAAATTTACAGATAAATCATTTGTAGTATTGCTTGTATTAGAAAGCCAAGAAGTGATGTTTAGCGTCATTTTTGAGTGCTGAGGCTTAAGTTCTAGTATGCGTTTCATAAAGAATTTTAAGGATAACTATTTAAAATTAATTACAATTTTTTTTCTCTACGCCTTTACGGAAGCTATCTTTAAATCGAATAAAATGTAAAAACGTTTTTTTTAGTGGTGAATACCGCACAAGAGTGCCAACTGCTCCCAACCGTCTGGAGCCAGTGGGACTATGGTATCCTCAAAGTACCTGGCTATTCAGATCTTGTCACCAAACACGGCTAAATCTATTTCAAGCAACGTTTCGATTCTGAATGGTGGTCTTTCACCAGGGCGCTACTTAGAGTGTCTACCACTCTGGTACGTGCCGCAAATATGCCATATATTATTTTATAAATGAACTAAATGTGTTATGACATCAGAGCAAACTATACCAGGAGTGATAGCTTTGCGAAACTGTGTAGTTAGGATTGTTCATTTTTCCTGACTCAGGCGTGGCTAGAGTTTTCATGGACACACCTTTTTACGTCCATTCATAGCACATGTCGACATAACGTTTTGTTTATTTGTGTAACCACTTTTTCACAGTGTTGTTATCAACAAAAATATAGGATATAACCTTAAAAACCGTTGAGTTATGTTATTTTATGTCGCATAACTAAACGTTGTGGGCGGTGTCGCCGGAGACGCGGGAGACGGAAAACATTGTTATATACTGAAAAGTGGTGCGATATTATGCGACAACTTGTCTTGTCTCTTTCTCTCTCGCGGTTTACGACGTAAAAAACCCGGAGAAAGTGATTTATCGTAAATTTGTGTAGGTTGGGTAAAAATATTTAGCTCTATCTCCATGCATATTCTTGCTCTGAGGTTATGACACATATTCATTTAATTAAAATGATTTGCGCAGGCCGGGTCCGAGCCGGTACTGTTGGCGCAAATATAAAAATGTCTAAAGAAGCGAAGCTAGCAGTCCACAATGGAGTGCTTATACCAACCCTGATGTATGGCAGTGAGGCATGGAACTGGCAGAGGAAGGATGAAAGTAGACTGAATGTTGTGGAAATGAGATCCTCGAGACGTATGTGCGGTAAAACCATGTATGACCGTATTGAAAATGTGGATATCAGGAAATAATGCAAGGCTGATGTGAGCAAGAAGAGGCTGATGTGTAATGAATAGGATCAAGAAAGGGACGCTTAGATGGTTTGGGCATGTAGAGCGAATGAACGAAGAAAGGAGTGTGAAAAGAATATATGATGCGAAAGTCAATGGAAGAAGAAGTCGAGGACGCCCGAGAAAGACATGGCACGATCAAGTAAATGAAATACTAGAATTGGGTCATGTGAAGAGTCAGAATAACAGAAGGTATGAATGTGATTGAAGCAAGGAGTGTGTGCCCGGACAGAGTTATATGGCAGTCCGTCCTCTCTGCCTACCCCTGCGGGGAAACGGCGTGATGGTCAGTTAGTTATCAAATGGCAGCATACTAATTGGTGAAACGTTCACACCAGCCAGTTAACGAGTTCTGACCAACCTAGCGAAATGACATCCCGCCTCATTAACCTCGGTCCATGAATTAACCCTAGTGTGAATGAACACACGTCGATTGCACCCTATTTCTCTAGTGCATTGCGGCATTATATCCGCTAGCTTTGCGGTTCGTTATGTACACAAATACAGTAAACATATTAGGTTTAATCCTATGTTACTAATGATAGTGACTTATAATTGTTTTATTGACTCACCTTCTCTGTTGCAACTTATCCAGTTCAACATTCCTTGCCGTAGACTCAGAAACAATGAATTGCTGTTCCTCAATCATCTCTCTACTAATTATGGGTATAATTATTCTCTGTCCAGAATGACAAGACTTGTTAACTCAAGCCATGGTCTTGAGATTTTTGGTAGCAGTCTAAATGATTTTCTTCATTCTTTACGACTCTACCAAAACTTTGACTTGACCTTGGCTTTGATTTCAATATTCTTTCTTATGTATATTTTATCCTGTTTTTGTCATTGCTTCATTTAATATTATGTATATGCTGTTCTTTCTCTGTTGCTCTTTTTTCCATTTCGTGTTTTATATGTCTTTTTTGTAATTGGACTTTAGTCCGTTAATTTATAAATAAATAATTGACTAAAATACCCTTATATACTCGTATACAGCACAATGCTTTGGTTGATTTTCTATTCACCTTCTTCGTGATCCTTCTGACTTCCAGTTTTGAACATATCGTCACTGGGAAGGCAAAAGGGTTTAAGCACCGCTTTAGTAAAAATGAGTTAAATATGTAGTTTTGATCAGTTTTTTTTTCTGCATCGAATGCTCTGACTCTCGTTTGATTCTGAAGACTTTTGTGGCCCTTCAGCCATATAAAATATATTTATCATTTGGGAGAAGGCTTGACTCAAGCGACGCAAGTTTGGGACTTTTTTTATCGCTTCAGGTATCTCAGTGAGAGCATTGAGTTACTTGAATAATTTTTTTTTAAATCCAACCAGTTACTTAAGACCTTAGAATTTTAATGTGAACCAAAATAAAATTAAAGTGCTCTGGTGTCAACTTCCTAAAATGGCGCTTCAGCCCTTTTGGCGATGAAATATTTACAGTTTTTTTTTATTACACTATGCATCTACCTATACGTTATTTTAAACATCATACATCATCATTTGACGGCCTCCACGGTCGAGTGGTAAGACGCTCGACTACGATTCCAAAGGTCGCGGGTTTAACTAGGCGTGCGCCAATAACTTTTATTTAATTAATATGTGTCATAACACATTTAATTAATATAAAATAACATTTATATTAATTAAATATAAATTTATTAACACTTGCATGGAGATTGGGGCGAGAAAGAGGCGATTATTCATATGATGAAATTGAACAATTATTGAAAATGTCTTCATTAGAAAAGCGCAGGAAAGACTTCGATTTAATTTTCATTTACAAAATTATTAATTGTTTTATTGACTCACCTTCTCTGTTGTGACTTATCCAGTTCAATATTCCTTGCCGTAGACTCAGAAACAATGAATTGCTGTTCCTTAATCATCACAATACTAATTACGGGTATAATTCTCCAATGTCCAGAATGTCAAGACTTGTTAACTCAAGCCATGGTCTTGAAATTTTTGGTAGCAGTCTAAATGATTTTCGTTATGCTTTATGACTCTACAAAAACTTTGACTAGACCATGGCTTGAATGTTCTCTCTTATGTTTATTTTGCCTTATTTTTGCCATCGCTTCATTTATTTCAATTTATATGCTATTCCTTCTCTGTTACTCTTTTTTATATTTAGTGTTTTATATGTATTTTTGTAATTGGACTTTAGTCCGTTAATTTATAAATAAATAAATAAAGTATATTTGCGGCACGTTCCAGAGTGGTAGATACTCTAAGCATCGCCCTGGTGAAAGACCACCATTCAGAATCGAAACGTTGCTTGAAATGGTTTGAGCCGTGTTTGGTGACCAGATCTGAATTGCCAGGTACTTTCCAACCTTCCTCTTTCCAATCTCATTCCTCTCCCCACTACTTTCAGCCTCACAACATACCCTATTTGGTGATGCCATAGTCTCACTGGCTCTAGACGGTTGGGAGCAGTTGAGACTTTTGTGCGGTATTTAAATAAAATAAAAGAAAATCATCTCTCTAACTATTTACTTAATAACTGTTTTTTTTAGATCTCTGTTAAATGGTTAAATTAATATCTTTAATAACCTTATGACTAGAGTAAAGTTATATTTTCATAGAAAGCAATCACTTTGTGGTTTGACATATATAATGAAAATGAAATAATAGCTTTGTATAAGACCACAGATTTAATTTTAATTTTTACGACCGATTGGTTTCGCTAAGCCTAAGCATCATAAGGGTACTAAATTAAATTAAACAAACAGTACATTATTTATGGTTATATATACTCGTACATACATACAATGACGTTACATATATATAGACAAGTTGGAACTCTCTTAAAGTGGCAAGCAATAATCACGCTAGTTGGTGTGATCGGTGTTTAAGACGATTCAGTACTAAACGGTCTCGCGTCGCTTGAGGTCGTTTCAAGCAAGCATGGAACGCGGTCCGAACTTCGGATCTGTTTCGTTCATACACATATATTCTATGAATGTCTACCTTTGTCATACATGACCGATATTAGAATGATGTATTTACTGGTAACGTGTGTGTTTTGCTTGCCACATTTTGTGTTAATATTCTAAGGCTATAACGTGTCTATATATGTAACGTCATTACATACATATCACCTTCGCTGTTGACATTTTGCCTTTTTCATTTCATATCATCTGTCTCTTTCTCTCTGTTCCTTTGTTATAATTGGAATATCTTTTTTTTTCTTACTGTTTTCTTATTTTATTTTATATCGTGTTCTCCCTCTGTACGTATGAGTATATATAACGACACACTATGCATTTTTTATTGTGTTTGATTTTGTACCCTTATGATGCTTAAGCTAAGCGAAACCGGTCGTTTTAAAAAAAACTGTGGTCTTATACAAAGTTACTATTTTATTTTCTAATGAGAATAAAACATGTATGTTGGCTATTTATATTTTCTGTGTATTTTTCTATTTTCATATTCTTTGATTTTTGTTGATATTTTTTCAGTATGTGATTAATAAAAACGATGCCTAACTACAGCAAAGTAGAATTATAGACCTTGACAGCTCCAAGTATTAAACAGCCCTGAGCAGAACATTAGATTATAAGCTCTTATACGAGTAAATAACTAATCTCCATAGTGACTACCTTGTTATTTAATTGGATAATCATTGCCCTGCTTAATTAGGTACACTTAGTTGTTTACATATTATCTTCGACACAGTTCCAAAAGAATAAACACTAGTACTTGTACAGCGTCTGTTAATTGTGATCTTTATTGCCACTGCTTTAATTGCAATTAAAATAATAATATACAGTTGTCAAGCATTTTCGCAGTGTGAAGGAATGCCACAAAAGATTGAACGAAAGTAGAGATGGTCGATATTCCTGTCCCTGTTGAAAGGAACCGGTTCCAAGCCGGTCACCGGTAACTGGAACCGCAGGCACACCCAATTCTGATATCGACCATCTCTAAACCAAAGTTATATAATTAATATTTTTGTAGAACACAATCACTTTGTAGTTTGACATATTTAAAGAAATGAAAAAAATACTTTGTATTAGCGTTGTGACCGCTCTGAAAGAACTACTTCTTTTGGCAGCAGTTCCTACTTCATTCATTGTTCATTGAACAAATACTTCAATTGAAGTTGGTAGTTCATTTTAGCGTTCATTCATTTCCTTCAATTACATTGTTCATTGAACAAATACTCCAACGGAAGTTAGATTACAAAGAACTACTTCAATTTGCAGCAGTTCAAAGTACTAGATATAAAGAAAGCCATAAAAAAATAATAGTCATTCTCTTAATAATCAGGTAAATTTGTCCAGTAGTCCAATATTAGCTATATTTCCCGTAAACTCATAAAATTAATCATTATTCTTTTATCACCTTCTCATTGACGTTTTGTCTCTTTCTATTCATTTTATCTGCATCTTTCTCTCTGTTCCTTTGTTATAATTTAAATGTATTTTGTGGTTTTCTCATCGTTCTGTTATTTTATTTTATATTTTGTTCTCCCTCTGTATTACCGCACACTTTGTATTTTGTTGTTTAGTTTAATTTTGTATTCTGATGATGCTTAGGCTAAGCGAAACCGTTCAGTCATAAAAATTAAAATTATATATGTGTTCCTATACAAAGTTATTACTTAATTTTCATCAAATAATTAAATTTTATTGTTAAGGTCTGCCCGTTTTATTTTATATTTTTAGTGACAGCTGTTTCGGTAAAACTAACTCAACTAACCATCACGCCGTTTCCTCGCAGAGGTAGGCAGAGAGGACGTACTGCCATACAACTCTGTCTTGAACCACACTTCTTGCTTCATTCATATTTATACATCGTCTCATACATACTTTTCTGTTATTCTGACTCTTGACATGGCCCGACTCAAGTATTTGATTCAATCGATCGTGCCATGTCTTCCTCGGGCGTCCCCGACTTCTTCTTCCATTCACTTTCGCATCATATATTCTTTTCACAATCCTGTTTTCGTTAATTCGCTCTACATGCCCAAACCATCTAAGCGTCCCTTTCTTGATCCTATCCATTACGCTCATATCAGCCTTGCATTCTTTCCGGATATCCACATTTGTAATACGGTCATTCATAGTTTTACCGAACATACGTCTCAGAGATCTCATTTCCACAGCATTCAGTCTACTTTCATCCTACCTCTGCCAGTTCCATGCCTAACTGCCATACATTAGGGTTGGTATAAGCACTTTATTGTGGACTGCTAGCTTCGCTTCTTTGGACAGTTTCTTATTAGCGCCGACAACGTTCAGTCCTCCATCAATGGAATTTTCTGCATTCACCCTTCCAGTATCCTTATCAGCCTTTCTGTCTCTCGTAAACATACTTCCTTAATACACAAACTCACTAACTTGCTCCAAGTATTCATCATTCACAACTTTGTGTTGGTATAAGCATTCTATTGTGGACACTTGTGCTTCGTTTCTTTGGACAAATTCTTATTTGCGCCAACATCGTTTAGTCCTCTATTAATGGAGTTTCCTGCATTCACCCTT
Organism: Drusus annulatus; assembly: GCA_022651775.1. Lineage (NCBI taxonomy): Eukaryota > Metazoa > Arthropoda > Insecta > Trichoptera > Limnephilidae > Drusus > Drusus annulatus. The sequence continues at coordinate 32,697 of JAGWCC010000497.1, read as the reverse complement.
CTTTCAATATCCTCATCAGCCTTTCCTACTCTCTAGAACACACTTTCTAAATACACAAACTCATCCACTTGCTCCAAGTATTCATCATTTACAACTGTATTGCACACTGTTGTCGTACTCTCTCTTTGAACACCATTCACACTAAATAAAATATAGATTCCAGTAGAAAAAGACAGCGTGTAAGTAATCAATATACCGAGGTATTAGAACGCCAAAAGCCTGCCTAAATCGATCACCAACTTTATAAATTAAAACGTTTCGAACTGTCTAAGCGCCCCTTTCAGAATTTTATTAGTTTGCTAATGTTTTATTCAATAAGGCACATGCGAGTTTGTACTCCGTTTCACGGGCAATACATTTTATCTTAGCAAGTTCGTAAATAGTTGAGTTTCACCCCGTACCTGTTTAAAAGGTAAACGTTTAAAGTGCGCAATAAAAAGGGGGTAGTTTTCTTGAGATTCTCCTGTCGCCCGGGTAAAGGGTTAACAACCTGCTCCAGGGGTGGATTGGCTCGGTGATCTGATACTGCATATTATATTACATATGTCCGGTTAGTAGCTGAGTGGACAAACGCGTTGGACTCCCACCCGGGGGTCGTGAGTTAAATTCCTCTGCTAGCTAGTAATAATATTTGGATGAGTTTTTGTGAAAAATCACCTCAAGAGAGCTGTACAGATCTTATTTTCTATCATTACATATTAATTCCTAGTTTAAATAAGAAAATATACAGGAACATAGTTACCTGGCAGGTCCCATCAGATAGACACACTTATTGACTTAAAATTAAAATTATGTTTTTTTTTCTGATTTATGCTATAGGAGCGAAATTAAAAAATGGACACTATGAATTTGTCGTAAAGTACAGGGTTTGGTTAAAATTTGTATACCTAAAGGTGATTAGAGACAGATTATGTTGAGATTCTTTTAATGAATTTAAAGATATGAGAGTCTGGCGATGCCCCTGGGAAGACTAACAAGGTTAGTTAATTGCCTCGGTATTCCATCAGGGCCAAGCAACATCTTCCGCTTCTTATGATGGCGGTAGGAGTTTTTCAAATTCTGTCAGGTTATTCGTAGCCCGGGAATGTGAGTCTTTCTTTGAAATATATTAAATATACAAGTATCCCATCTGACCGAAGCCAGTGGGACTATGGCATCCCCAACTGGGGTAATTTGTGAGGCAGAAGAGAGTGGGAAGCTAAAGAGATGGGGTAAAGTAAGGTTAGAAAGTAGGTAGAGTCTGACAAACGAAAGAATGCGGCTGACGGCAGATGTTCGCTCTCTGATACAGTCTTCGTGGTCGAGTGGTAAGACGCTCGATCACAAATCTAGAGGTAGCGGGTTCAAATCAATTTTATTCAATTAAAATGTAGTATTTCACATTTAATTCACACAGAATAATTAATTTGTGGCACGTTGTGGTAGATACTCTAAGTATTGCCCTGGTGAAAGTCCACCATTTAGAATCTAAACGTTGCTTTAAATGGATTTTTGACATATGTAGTGACCAGATCTGAAAAGCCAGGTACTTTGTTACCTTCCTCTTCCCCATCTCCTTTCCCTCTCCACTACCTTCAGCCTCACAACATACCCCAATCGGGGATGCCATAGTTTCACTGGTTTCAGACGGTTGGGATCAGTTTGAACTATTGTGCGGTTATTTTCATATTGAATATGTTCCCGAACCGTCTGGAGCCAGTAGGACTATGGCATCCCCTGTTGGGGTATGTTGTGAGGCTGAATATGGCGGGAGGGAAATGAGACAGGAAAGAAGAAGGAGTGGGGCCCTTGCAGTAACAGCGTACAAATTATTAAATAATTTGATTGACAATCCACACCTCCTGGAATGTTATAAGTTGTTTGTGCCAAACAACTACTGCCGGGGGCGACATCACGATCTGCTGTGCATTCCACATGGCAGAACAGACGTGTTGGTTCAGCACAGCATGACACGGGGTATGGTACTACTAAATAACACGTCTCTTGATATCTTCAACGTAAACCTTGAAGATTTCAAGAGACATGTTATAAATATCTCTTAATTTACTTTTGTTACTCTCTTGTGTTTTGTAAACATATAGAGTCTGTAATACACGAAAAAAAATAAAATCCGGGAAGTACCTGGCTGTTCAGATCTAGTCACCAAACACGGATTAAGTCATTTCAAGCAAAGTTCCAATTCTGAATGGTTATCGTTCACCGGGGTGATACTTGGAGTATCTACCACTCTGCCCTAAGATTTTAAAGGGTAGCTTTGTCGTGAAAAGGTAATTTAATCGATTTTTTTCGATAAGCCTGTGTGAACACTTATAGTCAAGAACGTAACAAGACGGCCTGCATGGTCGAGTGGTAAGACGCTCGACTACGAATCCAGAGGTCACGGGTTCGAACCCGGCGTGCGCAAATAAATTTTATTTTATTAATATGTGCCATAACACATTTAATTGATATAAAATAAAATATAGCATATTTGCGGGACGTTCCAGAGTGGTAGATACTCTAAGTATCGCCCTGGTGAAAGACCACCAAATTGTTTGGTGACCAGATCTGAATGGCCAGGTACTTCCCGACCTTCCTCTTCCCCATCTCTTTCCTCTCCCCGCTACCTTCAGCCTCACAACATACCCCGATTGGGGATGCCATAGCCTCACTGGCTCTAGGCGGTTGGGAGCAGTTGAGACTCTAGTGCGGTATTCACGTAAAAAAAGTAGGTGAAAAAAAACTTGTCCATTAAAAGAATTTTTAATAATGTAGGTGTTTGTTTCTGGTAAGGTACCTGCAAGGCTGTTATCCACGATAGGCATTTGATACCCTCTATCTACTCAATCTATCAGATATGCTTCACTTATTTTACCATGACGACCTCCATAGAATGTCATGGTCTATGCGTTTTGGACTTTGAGCCAGGAGGTTGCAATTCGTATGTTTTTTTAAACTTTACACATCGTCAGTTAGTTGCGAATTGCGAAAATTCAATCAAGATTAGCACTCCCGTTACGAAGGGAGGTTCTTTTATCACCCATAACGACAGTTTTGTGCCATATCTAACAAAAAAATACTGAAAAATTATTTATTTATTTAATTATAAACGCCCTTATGGGCTTTTACATAACAGTGTAATATATAACATAAAATAATAGCGTCATAAAAATAACATAAAGTAAATGATTAGCACCCAAAAACATAAGTAAGTTAATAGAAATATTATAATTCAATAAATGAACAGTAATATTATTTTTAAGAAAGAGGTATGCTATTATAGCCTTCTTGTAACTAGATCCAGTGCAGTTGAATATATCTACTATTACTGCGAAGAAATTACCCACTGCATGCAATCTAGGTACAAGCGAGTATCCAAATGACTCAGTCCCGATATTATTGTTACATTTAAAAATAATTTTGGATCGAGTGAGATCTGTTAGGTACATGGAAGGTAATTAAGCTAAGTAAATCAGGGCTGTCTATAATATCACTAACAATTTTTGAAATAAAAGTCAAGTCGGAAACAAGCCTCCTGTCTGAGAGTGTTAATAATTTTAATTCTTTCATTAAATAATTGTAATTATAATTAGGAAAATGCTTTTCTCTAAGTATTACAAAAACAAATCACTACAACATGTAATGAAAATGTATTGTATTTCAAAGCTCCACAGCTCATGATTGAAATGAAGATGCTTGTTGAAAATGGTGCTTTCGCAGTAGATATTTCAGAGAAATGAAGCTGTGCGAAGTTTCATAAGGCGATAGTTCATATTTCGATGGTTTTCACTGCATATAAATGTGTATTTTCGTAGAAAGCAACTACTTTGTGGTTTCACATATTTAATGAAAATGAAGTAATGACTTTGTATAAGACCAAAAATTTTCTTTTCATTTTTACGACCGACCGGTTTCGCTTGGCCTACGCATCATCAGGGTACTAAATTAAACTAAACAAAAAATACAAAGTGTGCGGTTATATAAACATACAGAGGGAGAACACAAAATAAAATAAGAGAACAATGAAAAAACAATAGTATAACATTTAAAATTACAACAAAGGAGCAGAGAAAAAGAGACAGATAATATTAAATGAAAGAAGCAAAATGTCAACTGAGAAGGTGAATTAAGAATAATGAGAAATTTTATGAGTTTTCATGAAATATACCTAATATTGGACTACTGGACGAATTTAACCGATTCACAATATGAATATTGTTTTTAATGGCTTTGTTTTATTTTATAAAGTTGTTATTTTATTTTAATTTATAAGTATGTGTCTTTCTTATTTGTTGTTGTTTTTTTTAAATGAATACCGCACAAGAGTCTCAACTGCTCCCAATCGTCTAGAGCCAGTGAGACTATGGCATCCCTAAATATGGTAGGTTGTGAGGCTGAAGGTAGTGAGGAGGGGGAGGAGATTGGGAAGAGGAAGGTTGGGAAGTAGCTGGCTATTCAGATCTGGTCACCAAACACCGCTTAAGCCATTTCAAGCAACGTTTCGATTCTGAATTGTGGTCTTTCACCAGGGCGATACTTAGAGTATCTACCACTCCGAAACGTGCCACAAATATGCTTTTTTAAATTTATTTTTGTATGAATTAAATTTGTTATGACACATAATAATTAAATAAAAGTCATTAGCACACGCCGGGTTTGAACCCGCTACCTTTGGATTCGTAGTCGAGCGTCTTACCACTCGACCACGGAGGCCGTCAGATTGTGGTGTTCTAAAAAAAATATAAACCTCTTGATGGATTTTTGCAGACATGAGACATAATACCTCTATTAATAATTTTTACACGTATTATTAAAAAAAAAAAAACATGAATTTATGTTTTATTTTATTTATTATTGTGTGTATTACAACTTTTATATTATTAGTATTATTACTATGCATAATTATCAATTATGGAAGGTATTATTAAATAAAACTTATTATTGTTATTGTAGACAAAAATATATATATATATATATATTTAAAAGACACAGTTTATTTTGGCAGTCAGTACGTCTCTGGGCCAAATAAAAGTGAAAAAAGTTGAAACCATTTCATTATTCGAAAACGTAGGAGCTTTAAGTTTCGTAAGGCTTTACCTTTCGAACTAGCAAAAAAATCGCACTGGAATAACCGAATATTTCCCGAACAAAGGCACCTCATTTCCCCTAATGCAAAGAGATATTCTAGCAATACCATGTTTCAACAAATTTCCACAGTAAGAAAAACTCAATTTTCACAATTTTTAAAATCATTCGTATGCGATATCGCGTGAGAATTATAAACTAGAGTAGTTTTAATACACACGTCAAAAGGGATATAGTGAGTTAATCCTGAAGTAGCATAATCGGACTAAAATTTCAAACTTTTTACGCATGAGCGAAAATTGCCAGTATTGTTTTTTGCATACGTTAGTGCCCCACACGGCGATCTCACGAATCATGTACAGAAGACGGCTTAGCGTGTTAATACTATCAGATGTCCGGATGCGGTGGAAATGTGTACATCCGTTTTGGGGGTGATGAGAGGCGAGGAGGGGAAGGAGAAGTGAAATATGAAGGTTAGAAAATATCTGATTATTCAAATGTAGTCACTAAAACCGGTTTCGACAGCCTCGGCGACGGCTACGAATCCAAAGTAAGCGGCTTCAAATCCCGGAGAGGGTGAATGAATTTGATTTAATCATTTTATGCTTTTCACATTTAATTTAAATAAAATAATAATAAATGAAAATGAAACAATAAATTTGTGTAAGACCTAGATTTTATTTTTTATGACCGGCCGGTTTCGCTTAGCCTAAGCATCATCGGGGTACAAAATTAAACTAAACAATCGGACAAATAAAAATCTGTGTTCTTTTACAAAGTTTTTATTTCATTTTCATTAAATATGTCAAACCACAAAGTGATTGTTTTCTACGAAAATATAAAATGATATACAGTACATTTGCGGTAATTCCAGAGTGGTAGATACTCTCAGTATCGCCCTGGTGAAATATCACCTTTCTGAATTGAAACGCTTCTTGAAATGGATTTGGCCGTGTTTGGTGAACAGATCTGAATAGCCAGGTACTTCAATGCCTTCCTTTTTTTCCATTTCCTTCGTCAATACTTTTTTAAACAAGGCAACGACCCGATTCTGAATGGTGGTATCTTACCAGGGCGTTATTGGAAGTATATTACACCCCTTGATGTTAAAATATTCACGATGGATATATTTAAATTATATTTGGATGAAGGAATAAGTTGGGGACGCCTGAGAGAGACATTCTTATCAAATTCTCGAGTTGGATCATGTCAAGTGTCAGAATAACAGTAGAATATGTATTTTTAGTTTTATTTATTTTATATTAATTAATTGTACATTATAGTTTGCTAAGTATCTAATTATCTCATTTTCTTTTTGGCTTTATAATATTTTGAGTTATATACTACTTATTATTTTGATTTATATGTATTTTTGATAGTTCTTACAGGCTACATTGAATTTATTGATTGGCGTAAATTTGATGGTTTCCGGCAGCGCATTAAAACATTTCATTCATTTACACAGTTAGTTAGCTATTTTGTGTGTTGACTTTATTATTTTCTGATAGTCTGATTTATTTGCATGCACGACAGATCTATGAATGTGAATGAAGCTTGAAGTAACAATATATGGAGGGATAGCTAATTTGTTTTACCCAACCCATCCGAAATTGTAATAAATCACTTTTTCCGAGTTTTTACATCGTACACCATGAGAGAGAAAGAGACAAAAAATTTCTTGGACGGCTTCTATATACTGTCGTAATGATCTTAAGCTGGTTATTTTCGCTAGTTAACGGCGAGACTCCGCCCATATTTTTTATTTTGCCACTAAACTTGACACAACTAAACGGTTTTTTAGGTTAGATGCTATATTTTTGTTGATAAAAATACTGTGAAAAAGTGGCTTTACGAATACACAAAAATATTATGTCGATATGTGATATGAATGGATGTTTAAATACCGTAGCCTTAGTCTTAGCCACGCCCATTTGCGCCGAGTCATGTTAAAACTTAGAGTAACGTAGAGACCTAACTTTGCGAAATTTTGTCCGCACTTTTTGACCAAGCAATGACCAAAGGGTGTGGCCTAAACTCAGAGTAAAATCACTAACAGGGTTGTCACAAATTAAGTAAATTAGGTATTTTGTTGTGAGTAGGTAGTTGTAAATCATTAAAAAGAATGAATGTTGTATATTTTTTTGTTTATTCAAAGATACATTAATCAATAAGATTATTAAAATCTTATTTATAGATAAAAATATAAACGAATTAAATTATTAGTACAGAACATTTTATAATACATCTTATAAAATGAACTTCAGTTCCATCAACAAAATAGTTTACAAACAAAAGTAAAATAAAAAAAATGTACGGTGATAACAGATGTTAAATCATTTTCTTAACCTTGGAGTAAGAATATATGGAGAGAGATCATTTTTTTTTTACCTATATAAATTTGCGATAAATCACTTTCTCTGCGTTTTCACGTCGTACACCATGAGAGAGAAAGAGGCACAAAAAATTTCACAAAACATGAAACCGCTTTTAAGTATTGTAGGGATGTTTTCCGTCCCGCGTTATTTTGTAAGGAAATTTCGAATGCAGATAATAATAACAGTGAACTTATATAGCACAGTTTTGTGATATTTCACGTCAAGTGCGCTTCATACTTAATTAATTAAGCTAATAATTCTAACTAACAAGGAGAAAATAATATATAATATGTATACAAAATTAAAACTATCTAGATGCATATCGTTATCATAAATCATCAGAGAACAGGTTCAGAAATGGGTACAATAGTGCATGTGCACATCAATAGATTTAAAAAAACAATTAACTAGAAGCTAAGGGTATAAAAATCCAGATGAAACGTATGAATTCATATTAACATATTTGTTAAATCAAAGAAAAAGAAATTAGATTTTTCTCGTCTTTTTTCATCCTTTGGAAATCTAAAAATAATTAAATAAATAATAATATTCCAATTTTGGCATAGCCCTGAATCTGGGGACGTAACCGAAATTATAAATATAACTAAGAGATAAACACTATTCTGTCTTTATCTGTTTGCCAACAATTTAGCGTTAGTATCATGAGAAAGAAAGAGACCGGGATATTTTCAGAAGCCGTACAATATGGGGATTCCCCATGTAATGGTTTCTTATGTGACAGCTAGTAAATATCTCTAAGTTAAAAATATTACGAATCCACTAAAACTCATTTCAAACGGAAGTTTATTATATTGGAACGAATAGTCCAAAGATTAATTACATATTGGTGTAAGTTACTAGTTGTTTTGTAGGTTAGAATGTTAAATATTTGTGATCTAACTAAAAAAGACGATTTTTATGGTACATACGTGTGAAAACTGTTTGTTTTTGGTCCTTTTGTACTTCGATTGAAGCAACCAAGTATAGCACATATGGCCATGATGTTTTGCTAGATATCGGACAAAAAATAACTCAAGTTTTTAACTATTTACGCACTTTTGACAGTCCGTTCGCCTGACACTCCAAACCAGAATGAAGCTCGTACAGATCAATTAACCGCGGACATGGTATTAGCCCGCCCCAAATCATGTATTGGTTTCAACAATTGTTTGTCTCTTTTTCTCATATGCGTATAGAACCGAGCATAAAGAGAGAGCTATATTTTGCGAGTTTGTCAACGATTTGTCACAAATTAGTATGGTCTCTTTATATTATTACTCTGAGTGTTAAAATCATCAAAAACAAGTCCAAAACTGACTTCACTGGCTTTGGCTTGGGCTACCTCTTGTATACTCTAAGGAATGAAGCAAGGGGTGTGTGTGGGATAGAGATGAGAGGCTTTTTTTCTCTCTGCTTACTCCTACGGAGAAATACTATGGTGTGATGGATAGTGAGTGCTATTTATCACAAAATGTCGAAGCATGTTTCTTTCTTCACGCCTTTAATAGAAATAATGAAAAAACCCAACACAAAAAATGCACATTACACGTCGTCTACATACCTCCCATGTGTCAAAAACGTCATTTTTCAGAAGGCAATTGAAAACTGGTTTTTAAGAGTTACAGCTTGTTTTTTGAGACATCAAAAATAAGCTTTGTAGTTTTAGATGCAATAATGTATATTTACCAATAAAAAACAGCAATAAAAACATTGAAACTTGGAGTACAAATTGAAACTCTACGCAATGTCATATTTAACTCATTATTGTAAAGTTGACCGCATGGGAGGTATTTTCCCGCTGACGAAGCTATACTCAAAATACGTCTTAGGTCGCAGAAATTCATAAAACAATCTCAAATAAACATTTAATGACAAAACAATTTAAGCCCTGATTTACTGAACTCTAATGCCTTTCATATACCAACGACAACTACTCGATACAGAATTCTATTTAGTTGTAACAATTATATCAGAACACAGTCTTTCAGTTATTTCTAATTTTGAAACTGTTAATTCTAGCGTTGGGAAAAACTTCAATGTTTTGTGAATGCTTCACGAATTGCTAGTTCTTTAAAATGAACCCTTCCTTGGAGAAACAATATATGGGGAGAGAGCTAATTATTCTTACCCAACCGATACAAACTTGCGATAAATCACTTTCTCCGGGTTTTTACGTCGTAGACCTTGAGAGAGAAAGAGACAACAAATATAATACTTCGCTTCTAAGTACTGTCACAATGATCTTGGGCTCCTGGGTCACCGCGGGACTGCGCCCACATTTTTATTATGCCATTCAACTTGACACAACTAAACGGTTTTTTAGGTTAGGTTCTATATTTTTGTTGAAATCAATACTGTGAAAAAGTGATTATACGAATAAATAAAAACATTACGTCGATATGTGATATGAATAGATGTATAAATACCCTAGCCTTGGTCTTAGCCATACCCAGGTCCGCCGAGTCAGGTAAAAATCATCGAAAACTGACTACACTGCCTTGGATTGATACTACTCCATATACTCTAAGGAACCCTTCGCAGTGAACACTTCAATTGAAGTCGAACTCGTAAAAAAGAGGTTTGAATTTATTTGGTTATTTGTTCAGTTCTTTTTGGAACCGGTTCCTCGCCGAAAAAAACACGTCCAAACAAACAAACGAACAAAAGAACTGGAACTGGTTCCTTGCCAAAATATAAACTACTACTAGTTGGTAGGGATTTGAAAACGAAAAGAACTGGAACTGAAACTGGTTCCTGGCCGAAAAACGCGTACTAGTCGGTAGAGATTTAAAATGAAAAGAACTGGAACCGGTTCCTCGCCAAAATAAAAACTAGTACAAATTTTAAAACTCCCAAAAAATTACGTTAATTTACGTTAAAATTACTGAAGTACTTCTTATACGCTTTGAAGTTCAACTTCACAACTGAACTGCTGCAAATTGAAGTAATTATTTGTAATCTAACTTCCGTTCAAGTATTTGTTCAATTGAATGAAGTTAATGAAATGAATGAACGCTAAAATGAACTACCAACTTCAATTGAAATATTTGTTCAATGAACAATGAATGAAATAGGAACTGCTGCCAAAAGAAGTAGTTATTTGAAGTAGTTCTTTTTAAAGCGGTCACAATCCTAGTTAATTCGTAGTGGAACTCCATTTTAATGATTTTAATAATACTAAACTATTAACTTCATTTCCACTATTTTTTATTTAAAACCTGACCGGAGATCTCTTGTGTGGTCCAGGTTGAAAATGCCCGCCATAAGGTGAAATCGGTCTGGTCTTAAATAAAAAAAATAGTGGAATAAAGTTGAAAATTTGTTATTATTAAATCATCAAAATCTTTCAGCTTTTGCTTGTACCTAGATTGCACGTAACTGGTAATACATACGCAGAGGTGGTTGATGTATAATATTTGACTACACGGAATGTAGATACAAGAAGGCTTTAATAAAATATTGTCGCTGGAAAGGCAAAAAGGCTAAAGCGCTATTTTGGGAAGTTTACACCAGAGCACTGAAAAGTTTTTTTGTTTTACAAAAAAATTCATAAGTCTTCAGTACCTGGTTGGATTTTGAAAAAAAAAGTTAACTCATGTTACACAATGGTCTTACCTTGGAGAAACAATGTATGGAGAGAGAGCTAATTATTTTTACCCAACCGATACAAACTTGCGATAAATCACTTTCTCCGGGTTTTTACGTCGTACACCATGTGAGAGAAAGAGACAACAAATATAATACTCCGCTTCTATGTACTGTCACGATGATCTCGGTCTCCTGGGTCACCGCGGGACTCCGCCCACATTTTTTATTATGCCACTAAACTTGACACAACTAAACGGTTTTTTAGGTTAGATGCTATATTTTTGTTGAAATCAATACTGTGAAAAAATGGTTATATGAATAAACAAAAAAATTGTGTCGATATGTGATATATAAAGGGATGCATAAATACCCTAGCCTTAGCCTTAACCACGCCCAGGTCCACCGAATCAGGTAAAAATCATCAAAAACTGACTACACTGCCTTGGGTAGATACCACTCTATATACTCTAAGGGTCTTACTGAGTTATCTGAAGCGTCAAAAGCTAAAATAGTCCCGAATTTGTGTCAAGCCTTCTCCAAAATGGTAAGTGTATTTTAGATGGCTGAAGGGCCACCAGAGTCTAACGAGAAAAAAACTGATCTTTTAATATTTAACTCATTTTTGACCAAATTGTAGCTTAAGCCCCTCTGCCTTTCCAGCGACGATGTATCTCAACCCTCAGAATAACAATATAAAGAGACCATACTAATTTGTGACAAATCGTTGACAAACTCGCAAAATATAGCTCTCTCTTTATGCTCGGTTCTATACGCATATGAGTGATCTGTACGAGCTTCATTCTGGTTTGGAGTGTCAGGCGAACGGACTGTCAAAAGTGCGTAAATAGTTAAAAACTTGAGTTATTTTTTGTCCGATATCTAGCAAAACATCATGGCCATATGTGCTATACTTGGTTGCTTCAATCGAAGTACAAAAGGACCAAAAACAAACAGTTTTCACACGTATGTACCATAAAAATCGTCTTTTTTAGTTAGATCACAAATATTTAACATTCTAACCTACAAAACAACTAGTAACTTACACCAATATGTAATTAATCTTTGGACTATTCGTTCCAATATAATAAACTTCCGTTTGAAATGAGTTTTAGTGGATTCGTAATATTTTTTAACTTAGAGATATTTACTAGCTGTCACATAAGAAACCATTACATGGGGGAATCCCCATATTGTACGGCTTCTGAAAATATCCCGGTCTCTTTCTTTCTCATGATACTAACGCTAAATTGTTGGCAAACAGATAAAGACAGAATAGTGTTTATCTCTTAGTTATATTTATAATTTCGGTTACGTCCCCAGATTCAGGGCTATGCCAAAATTGGAATATTATTATTTATTTAATTATTTTTAGATTTCCAAAGGATGAAAAAAAAAGACGAGAAAAATCTAATTTCTTTTTCTTTGATTTAACAAATATGTTAATATGAATTCATACGTTTCATCTGGATTTTTATACCCTTAGCTTCTAGTTAATTGTTTTTTTTAAATCTATTGATGTGCACATGCACTATTGTACCCATTTCTGAACCTGTTCTCTGATGATTTATGATAACGATATGCATCTAGATAGTTTTAATTTTGTATACATATTATATATTATTTTCTCCTTGTTAGTTAGAATTATTAGCTTAATTAATTAAGTATGAAGCGCACTTGACGTGAAATATCACAAAACTGTGCTATATAAGTTCACTGTTATTATTATCTGCATTCGAAATTTCCTTACAAAATAACGCGGGACGGAAAACATCCCTACAATACTTAAAAGCGGTTTCATGTTTTGTGAAATTTTTGTGCCTCTTTCTCTCTCATGGTGTACGACGTGAAAACGCAGAGAAAGTGATTTATCGCAAATTTATATAGGTAAAAAAAATGATCTCTCTCCATATATTCTTACTCCAAGGTTAAGAAAATGATTTAACATCTGTTATCACCGTACATTTTTTTATTTTACTTTTGTTTGTAAACTATTTTGTTGATGGAACTGAAGTTCATTTTATAAGATGTATTATAAAATGTTCTGTACTAATAATTTAATTCGTTTATATTTTTATCTATAAATAAGATTTTAATAATCTTATTGATTAATGTATCTTTGAATAAACAAAAAAATATACAACATTCATTCTTTTTAATGATTTACAACTACCTACTCACAACAAAATACCTAATTTACTTAATTTGTGACAACCCTGTTAGTGATTTTACTCTGAGTTTAGGCCACACCCTTTGGTCATTGCTTGGTCAAAAAGTGCGGACAAAATTTCGCAAAGTTAGGTCTCTACGTTACTCTAAGATCTCAACCACTATTAATTTAACGAAATCAAACATTCTTATCTTATCATGTGAGCAAATAATTTTCACTCGGTGTCATTGTCAAATGTGCCTTTAATGTAAAAGCCCGCTCGGGCGTGTACTCGTATAATTAATTAAATAAATAATTAATTCGCCGGAAAACAAATCGAAATGTGCCGCTGGAAAATCATTCCTCCTCGGGGAATGACTTATGGTTAGGCTTTTCTCCGCCGCGGCGCTAATTCTGCGCATGCGCACTTGGCCGCCTCACACAGATTGATCTAACGCGCTTCGTTGTTGTCTGCGAGGCTTTGCTCCCAGTGAAAAACATAATAAACGAGGAAGCACGTAGTTTCGCTGCCTCTGACATATTCGGACATATCTGATTAAGGTTATTCGGTGATATCAGGCTCGGTTTCTCTCACGAAAGCCCTGGAAACTCACTTTTGGATTGCATACACTGTTCTCAGGTGAGAGGCTTTCATATTATAATATGCAAGAAAATCAAGGTATTTTTGTTGTGCGTCTGTACGTTTGAATCTTACGAAAAACTACAAAAACACACGTTGTTTATACACGAATTACGCGTAAAATACGTGTTATTTCGATGATTCGGAAACTAAATCGTGAAGATAGTGTTTTTTGTTTTTTATTATCATGCATAAATTATTTAAAAGATTATCAACACGTGTTTTGGAAAATTTAAAGAAAATTCGTATAACATGCAATTACAGCGTAATTAGAGTTATTTTCGCTCAAAACAATCACTACTTTTTAATGCGTTTATCATTGATGAATAGCTTTTTGATTGTCGCAGACTATTTTTATGGACGCTACCAAGTTTTGTATAAAGTAAACATACATTTTGTTAAATTTAACAGGATGATCTGTTTTCTATATATAAAAAAAAACCATCGTTTATAACCGTTAATCTAAAGGTAGGGAGTATGAAATAACACAAATATATAATTTTAAAATTGCAAGAAATGATTAATATGGTTTTATTTAGTTGGTGGGCAAACAAAATTTAATACAAAATTATTTCAAAAAATATATTTAATATTTTTCGGGGAAGGTATATTATGATTAAGCAATATTTTTTGAAGCGTGGGTCTGTAGCATCGATAATTCATTTTCAGAAAGTGGTGAGAAATAGGGTATGGGGAGAAGATACAGCCTTAATCTTTCAATTGTTGTTAGGTCATTAGTTTAGCACCCAAAAATACACACTTCTTGGCTTTCTATTATACGCAAAGCAACAAATTCTTTATCCGTTAATTATATACAGGTAGTTAGAAAAATGTCGAAGGTTTCCAGTGAATACAACTTTATAACAGTAATCTTTTAAATTCTTTGTGTAATCCATACTAGAATTTTTGGTAAAACGTTCAAAAATGCCTTTGCTAGTTTTCAAACTGCACATTTTACTATCATTCGAGTGGATTACAGTTAAAATAATAAATTTTATTTAATTATTTTGTGTCACAACACATTTGATTGAAATTTAAAAAAATATTTGCTGCACGTTCTAAAACGGTAGATACTCCAAGTATCGCCCTAGTGAAAGACCACCATTCAGAATTGAAACGTTGCTTGAAATGGCTTTAGCCGTGTTCGGTGACCAGATCCGAACAGCCAGGTACTTCCCAACCTTCCCTTCCTCATTTACTTCCCCTCCCCACCACCTTCAGCCTCACAACATACCCCTTTTAGGGACGCCATAGTCTCACTGGCTCTAGACGGTCGGTAGCAGTTGAGACTCTTGTGCGATATTCACGTAAAAAAAACACTGGAAACCTCATATATTTTCTAACCACCCATAGAAAATTTGCAGACAAATAATTCGTAGTAATTATTGTATTAGAATGCTACAAAGTGACGTTTAGCGTCATTTTTGATTGCTGACCCTTAAGCCTTAGTTATAAATCACTAGTTACAAATCTCAGTTTTTGTCGCTAGTTATAAGTTACAGTCGGAAATCACCAGTAATATTTTTTAGTTATAAGTCTAGATGATTAGATATAGGTTTGATAAATTAAGTTGTAAAGCGATGTTGTGGTGATTTTCTCACGAAAATCGCGCTATAGAAAGAATACAATTAACATTTTTATTTATAAGATATTTTTAGGCAATTCCCCGACAACAGTTTGAATTCTCATTATTAACTTTGACCTCAGGACCCAAAGTCAAGTATCTAACCACTCCGCCACAGAGGTTACAGAACTTACGAATACATCATGTGGAGATTAAGGAAGCAAGACGCCGTTACCATGGTAACTTTATTTTTCACTCCCTGCGAGCATCAAACTCGCGTTGTCACACTTATATGAAATTCACGTGTTCAAAATTTAAAATAAATAATACATGTCTTATTAGTTTTCGCTTTAAGCGAGCCCCTACTTTGCTATGATGAATCCGGGTCGTAGTTATACGACTAAAAATCCGCTGTCGGATTCAAAAATGTCATAATTTGTAATACAAAACGTTTCTTCATTTACATTTTTTTAATAATAATAAACAAATTATATTTTAACCTTAAATATCACACCTACAAATATCGCAGCATTGTAGTTGGTCAAAACAAACGCAAAGAAAATTGAAGTTTTCAAGCAAATAATTTATATTATTGAACAAAAAATAGCTGACGATTCCGAGTGCAAGTGGTTTGACCATTTTTAGTATTCTAAAGTACATTTATTTATTTAAAAAACGTAGCGTAATGAATATAATCAAGAAAGGTACGCTTATATGGTTTGGGCATGGAGAGCGAATGAATGAAGAAAGGAGTTTAAAAATAATATATAACGCAGAAGTGAATGGAAGACAAAGTCGGGGAAGCCCGAGAAATACATGGTACGATCAAGTGAATCAAACGACCGGTTAGTAGCTGAGAGGACAAACGTTTCGGATTCCCACCCGGGCGTCGGGGGTTCAATTATTCTGCTGGCTAAGTCCTCCATCATTGCACAAGCAACATCTTCCGCTTATTATGTTGGCAGTAGGAGATTTTCAAATATTGTCACGTTGTTCGTAACCCAGGAATGTTTGAATTTCTTTAAAAAATAAAATAAATACTAGAGTCGGACCATTTGAAGAATCCAAATAACATAAGAGTAAGATATTTATGAGACGATGTATGAATGTTAATGATGCAAGGAGTGTGCGCCAAGGTCCCTCTTCTCTGCCCACCGTACGGCGTGATGGTTAATTAGTTAAAGTTAGTTTTGTATAACTAAATTCTTGGAGTTTTAAGCCGTAAAACTTGGAATAAACTACTGATAATGGCTGATAACATACAGAATTCAGAGTTGAACCTAATCTGTTCAGAAAGTCATATCTGACACAAGTTTGAGACTTTTTTGGCTTCTTGTTGCTTCAGGCAACTCGGTGAGAGCATTAAGTTACCTTTTTTTTTCAAAATCCAACCAGGCACTGAAGACTTGTGAATTTTATTGTAAAAAATACGAACAAAACTTTAAAGTGCTCTGGTGTACACTTTTAAAAATGGCGCTTCAGCCATTTTGCCTTTCCGGAGACGATATTATAAAAAGCTCTCAACGAATTATTTTTATTGCAAATTTATTTGCATTTCCGCGTAAATTGCCGGATATTCTTGATGTTTATTACCATGGAAAGCTTCTTTTAGTCAAAAATGTAAATTAGGGCATTTGTAATGGATTGGAAATTGTTGAAAGCTTTTCGTTACAGGTTTCTAGAAATTATATAATTAATTCGTTTGTTCAAAAAACATGGATAAATATAATATGGCAGATTTAAAAAAAATTAAAATAGGTTTTTAAAATTGAAGAAATAATAATTGTTGTAATTAATTACAGACGAACTTGGTTATAACGATCACGGTAATAGCGAGGTCACGGCTATAATGAGCAATTACTTAATGATATTTTAGTTCGGGCTTATTTTCATACAATCGTGTGGGGTTATAACGAGGTCGCTTCACTGATATAACGTCCAAATAATATTGTCAACTCAATGCGCCCGGGTATGAGAAAAAAAAACAATTCTCGAAACAGTCGAATAATGTCATAAACAAGACAAAGAAAGCCGCCCGTCCGGCACGGCGGCGGACTTTCCGCAAATTACGTTAAGGAGGGTTTATAATCCCCGATAGTTGTCGCTCTAAGAAACATTTCTATCCAGTACTGTGCGTACAGTTTATTATTATTATTAGTGTAATCATAAGTTAAATCATTTCGTAATTAATTAAACATGATTTTCGTAATAAAAATAATGTGTTGCGTTATAATATGCAAGCTTTCATATCCTGGTGTAAATATCGATATTAGTAGGTAGGTACTTTTGTTACCTACCTACGTTTATAATGAGTAATGGCTATAAGGAGCAAATTTGGTTGGTCCCTTCGCGCTCGTTATAACCAAGTTCGACTGTATATATAATCTGGTACAAGATTATAGCAAAGACGTACTTAATATAGAAGATAATATTCCAACAAATTTGTAAAGGAGGGTGTGAAAAAAAAACCAAGCCCACAGAAATTACTGCAGTATACAATATTCTTGTTTAAAACAGAAATACCAAAAATTGTTTACCACAACCTTGTAGTAGAGATTTAAGGAGGTATAGCCAATATTTTTACCCAACCCATACAAATTTGCAATAAATTACTTCCTCCGGGTTATTACGTCGTATACCATGAGAGAGAAAGAGATAAAAAAAGTCGTCACATAGAATCGCAGCACTTTTAAGTATGTTAGAATGTTCTCCGTCCGCGGTAACTTCTTATCATCGAGTCGCATAACTTACGTCAACGGATTTTGAGGTTATTTCATATATTTGTGTTGATCAAAAAATTTGCAGTGGTCATACAAATAAATCAAACATGATGGTGATGTGCTGCTATGCGTGAATGTTTAAATTAGATCAAACAAAGATTTTAGATCACTTTTCAGAGGTATTTCTACAGTTTTTAATATTTTTGACCGTACTTCAGAATTTTCACATTTTTGATGATAAAATCAACAAAAAGCTTCTATTATTATGTGGGCAAACTTTCTGTTATTAGTGTTTGTGTGATATTTTAACTTTATAAATCATTTTAATGGTGTATTGGTATCGTTTTGTTTAATGTGTTCATATATGTTTATTAAAAATGTCCGAATTCCATGTAAACGGGAACTAATAGGTAACTAATAGGCTATCCAACACCCTTTCACATATCTTTGTCTCTTTCTATCGAGTCAGCAAAATGTCAACAATCTTGACTACACTGTTTCGCAAAGGTATCTCTCCATGTTTTCCAATACCATAACCATTAATGTTAGTATATTATATTTTTAATTTTGTGTTCGAATATTCATAACTTTTTTAAATGTTGTAAGAAAAAAATGTTTTCAATAACTGTGTCTGTATATATATATTTTAAATTAGATCCCACAAATAATGTTATCTAACTTAAAATGAATAAATACATCAACTACGGAAATTGTAAAAAATTAACAATATTAAAAACTATGTCTGAAGGCGGCACATGGTAATATAAAATATATATATATATATATATATATATATATATATATATATATATATATATATATATATATATATATCTTTATTCCCACAGTGTTCTGATTCTCACAGGTGACTAAATCTCAGCACGTGTCAGCACCGAAGATAAGTGTGTTGCGTGAGCGTCTATTGTCTCCGAATTAAGGTCAATCTTTCCTCACTTCGCCGAAAATTGTAATAAACCTTTTTAGGAATGATATATTTTCATGAGAAACGTCCTCCCCAAGGCTTAGTGATCAAAAAGTTTTATGACAATCGAAGACTCCTCGGCAAAAACCTGTTAACTAACATTTTTATCAAAAATAAGTTAGTATTCTCACTAAACTAATTCTGGTACGCTCTATCCAATGAAAACACTTTCACATCATGCCAATGGCACGAACATGGAAAATCAAAGAGTTGAACATGTTAACTGCCAATTTCGTTGTAACTGAAATATTTTTTAATGGCAAGAACATGTTATCTATTAACATGTTAAATTATATATTTAATTTAGTATTTCAGCTACAACATTCATGAAAAATAGTAAAACGCAAAATACTGAATATCTCAGAATGACTCGACAGTTAGTCAACAGGTTCTTCCCGTGGGGTATTCAAATATTAAGATCAATTTTTGTTCAAACCGCATTGGTCACTCTCTCGTGGATTGTTGTGAAATTCTAATCTTGGGGCAAGTGGGCATGGGGAAGGAAGAGGGGAAAGAGGATGGTTTGTAACGCCTCCCTTTTTAGATCTGCCACGATAAAGTTGAAGCTATTTCAAGAGAGTGTCTGTCACCAAGGGCGAATTTTTAATATTTTAATCCCGTATATTTTAAGAAGCCGTAATAAACAATCGCGTTTTATTTACGCTGGCAAGCACCTTACCGTTCCGCCACGGGGGTCGTTAAAATTCGAAGGTTTGCGAGGTACATTTACTTTCTTAAGACGGCAGTAAAATGAATCGCTCCAAGAATAGATACTGTCTTGAGAATAAAAAAACTTGACTGTTTTTCATTATTTCCTTCAACCACGTTTGTTTTTTACTATAAAAGACGATTCCTCTACTTTCTTTGTGGATACATTAATTTATCTGGGCGTTTGGGGGCGTCGCTACTAAGAAAAAGCGATAACAGACAAGTTGGTTGATCTATAGAAGCTTCTTAGTATTTGGATACAAAAGAGAATATTCCACAAAAGGTTATGCGGAGAGAAATGTGTGCTTAGAAATTATTTCCCGAGAGATGATTACATTATATTAACAGGATCGAATTTCAATAAGGAAAACGGTTTCTACATATTTTACAGTACAATGTCTAGTGCAGTGATTCCCAAAGTGATCTGTATCGACCCAATGGGGTCGATTCCGACCTGCGAGGGGTCCACGTCAGTGAAAAAAAAATTGGGGGTGCATGAGACGTAAATTGTAGCGTTGGGAAAAACTTCAATGTTTTGTGAATGCTTCACGAATTGTTAGTTCTTTAAAATGAACACTTCGATTGAAGTTGAACTCGCAAAACAGAGATTTGAATTTATCAGGTTATTTGTTCAGTTCTTTTTGGAACCGATTCCTCGCCGAAAAAGCACGTACTAGTCGGTAGCGCTTTGAAAGTGGAAAAAACTAGAACCGGTTCCTCGACGAAAAAGCACATGCTAGTCGGTGGAGTTTAGAAAGTGAAAAGAGCTGGAACTGGTTCCTCGCCAAAATAAAGTTTACAAATTGAAGAAGTTTCTTTCAATGAAATGAATGAGCGCTCAAATGAACTACCGGCTTCAATCGAAGTATTTGTTCAATGAAATGGAGTTAATGAAATGAATGTAGGTTAAAATGAACTACCAACTTCAATTGAAATATTTGTTCAATGAAATAAAGTTATTAAAATGAATGAACGCTAATATGAACTACTGGCTTCAATTGAAGTATTTGTTTAATGAATAATGAATAAATTAGGAACTGTTGCCAAAAGAATTAGTTATTTGAAGTAGTTCTTTGAAGTAGTTCTTTCAAAGTGGTCACAACGCTGGTAAATAGGGGTCCACGAGAGTGGATTCCATTTAGGCAGGCCGTCACCAAAATGTTGCCTTCCCGCAAATGTAATAATCCACCTCACAGATAGTACCTATGTAGGTACATACGTAATACTCTCTTATAATAGACATTAATTCCCTAATTATTTTAATTATAATATTTTTTGTCGATTTGCAAGTACTTTTCGATTTGAGATCTCTACCGACTAGTACTATTTTTTGGCGAGTTCGAGTTCAATTGAAGTGTTCATCGCGAAGGATTTATTTCAAAGAACTAGCAGTTCCTGAAGCGTTCACAAAACATTGTAGTTTTTCCCAACGCTAAAAAAACAATATTAGGAAAGCAGGGGATATACACAAAACAGGAAAAAATCGGCAATGGGCATAGTGGTCTACGGGACAAAAAAGTTTGGGAACCTCTGGTATAGTGCTTAATTAGATCAAATTATTGGATTCATATAAAGTTGATGGCATAATTTAATCAAAGGCGGTTTAAATTAACGGTTTCTGTTTTAATTATTAACGTAATTGAGTTTATTTATCTCCCAGCAAATATCCCCTTATAGTTAACAAGCGACCCGGCTATGCCCGAACGTTTTTATAATCTTTTCAAATTGTTGTAATGAAATATATGATATTAAAAAATATCGTCGCTGGAAAGGCAAAAGGGCTGAAGCGCCATTTTGAGAAGTTTACACCAGAGCAATTTAAAGGTTTTTTTTTGTGTAACAATAAAATTCATAAGTCTTCAGTACCTGGTTGGATTTTTGAAAAAAGTTAACTCGGGTAACTCAATGCTCTCACTAAGTTACCTGAAGCGACAAAAAGATTTCAAAAAGTCTCAAACTTGTGTCGCTTGAGTCAAGCCTTCTCCCAAATGGTAAATATATTTTAGATCGTTGAAGGGCCACAAGAGTCTTTAGAATCAAGCGAGAGCACACTCATTTTTTAAAGGTTCGCTTAAGCCCTTTTGCCTTTCCAGCGACGATATGATATAAACAAAAATGGCTTCGAATTCAGATAAATATTTCAAATCTCCAACGCTCATGATGGTGACGGGGTTGCAAGCTATAATGGCAGCGATCTAGATATTCCAGGCAGAAATGCTTCGTAAATTTTTAATCAGCAGAGCTCACCGATTGAAATTTTTCGCAGCGTCAAAACATTGAAAATTAAACATTTTTAACAATACACACCTGTAGCGGTAGCAACTCAACGTTAGGATTGTATGGCGCTTCGAAATATCTATTCAGAGTGGTAGATACTCTAAGTATCGCCCTGGTGAAAGACCACAATTCAGAATCGAAACGTTGCTTGAAGTGGCTTCACCAAAGACGGCTACGTCTTTGGTGACCAGATCTGAATAGCCATGTACTTCCCAATCTTCCTCTTCCCAATCTCCTTCCCCTCTCCACTACCTTCAGCCTCACAACATACCCTACTTGGGGATGCCATAGTCTCACTGGCTGTAGACGGTTGGGAGCAGTTGAGACTCTTGTGCGGTATTAACAATAAAATAAAAAAATTACATTGTCAAAAATATGGAGAGACAGTTAATTATTTATTTTTTCCATTCAATAAGCCTCCGTGGTCGAATGGTTAAAACGCTCGACCACGGAAAGCTCACGGATTCAAATCCCGGCGGGTGCAAATAAATGTATAGTATATTTACAGCACATTCCGAGTGGTAGATACATTAAGTATCACCCCGGTGAATGACGCACATGAAACGCTGCTTGAAACGACTTAAGCCGTACTTGGTAACTAGATCTGAATAGCCAGGTAATACTTCCTAACCTTCCGTTTCCACATCTCCTTTCCCCCTCCACTACGATTTCCCCCTAGAGTACATAGAGTGGTACCTATCCAAGGCAGTGTAGTCAGTTTTTGATGATTTTTGCCAAACTTTGGCAGACCTGGGCGTGGCTAAGACTAGGGCTAGGGTATATATACATCCATTCATAGCACATGTCGACATGTTTTTGTTTATTCGTAAAACCACCACTTTTTAACAGTATTTTTATCAACAAATTCATTTTCATTTAAAAATATTACAATTATATGTTTTTATTTATCAATTCAATTTATTGTACAAAATGATATATTTTTTTACTTAATACAAACAGTAGGTATAAAATAAATTTAATTAATATACGATGTTTCAATGTTGATTGATATTTCTCGTGCTTAGGGAAATAGCACATGTACTTTCTATTAGGTTATTTTCTCAAAAATTATTTGTAACCATGTAATAATAATAAATATATCGACAAATATGTGCAAAAATCACAACGCCAGAGCTCACCCCAGAGGGTTTTTGATGATACATACAAACAGATTTCAAATTATTTGAGGGGTTTGAAATACCGCCATATCAGAAATGTTATTTTGCTTTTAAACGATTTTTGGTCAACTCAGTGGTAAGATCTGAAAAGCCAAGCTATCCCAACTTTCCTCTATCGATTCTCCACCCCTTTTCCTCCACCCACTATTCCGTTTCCCACCCAACACCCCCCGATATTGAGACAGTGAATATTTGAAGTGTCTGAGCCATTTCTATTTCGACCCTATGAGCATTCTGCAGCCGCGTTGGAAATAAATCCTAGACTTTCAAAGAGTAATGAAAAACACTTCGTTAAACCACTCCAAAACACTGAAGAGATATACTGATAAAAGCGTGTTGTAAGCGTGCCCAGAAGTAAGGTCAATTTTATCTTACTTCGGGTCTCATGACCTATAGTTTTCGACACATGCAAATATACCTGCTATAAAATACACTTAGACTCAGCACCCAACAATGGCGCTATACGTCACTTTGTAGCATTCTAATACAAGCAATACTGCACATGACTTACCTGTAAATTCTACATGGGCAAAATGTCTAATTTTTCCAGTGAATTTTTTTTTTTAACTGTAATATTTTAAGTCATGGTGTTTGAAAGAGAGAGTACGTGAACAGCGTGCAATAGAGTTGTGAATGATGAATACTTGGAGCAAGTGGACGAGTTTGCGTATTTAGGAAGTATGTTTAAGAGAGACGAAAGGCTGATAAGGATATTGAAAGAAGGGTGAATGCAGAAAACTCCATTAATGGAGGACTGAACGCTGTTGGCGCAAATAAGAAATTGTCCAAAGAAACGAAGCTAGCAGTCCACAATGTTACCCCAAGGTGCCGGTCTTAATAAAAAACATTTGGATAAAGTTTAAAAAAATGCTATTATGAAATCGGCTTCAAAATGTATTAAAATTTCACGCCGTGGAAATGTGAACTGACATTAATATGTACAAGGCAAAAGTTTCAAACTACTCACAATTCTTCTAATCGTTTGTAATAAGGTATTTATAATGAAAAATAAAATTGTGGTGATGATTCAAGTCGAGAAATTATACATTCCGAAATGCAAGATTAAAATTTTACCATTTGAACATTACAAACGATTTGCAACACTTATTTTTATAAAGTTATCGCGAGTGGTAAGACGGTCGACTATGGATCCAGAGGTCGCGGGCTCAAACCCGGGTGCCAAATAAATTTTATTTAATTAATATGCCAGAGTGGTAGATACTCTAAGTATCGCCCTGGTGAAAGACCACCATTTAGAATCGAAACGTCGCTTGAAATGGCTTTAGCCGTGTTTGGTAACCAGATCTGAATAGCCAGGTACTTCCCAACCCTCCTCTTCCCAATTTCCTTCCCCTCCCCACTACCTTGCGGCACGTTCGAGAGTGGTAGATACTCTAACTATTGCCGTGGTGATAGACCACCATTCAGAATTGAAACGTTGCTTGACATGGCTTTAGCCGTGTTTGGTGACCAGATCCGAATGGCCAGGTAATTCACTATCTTCCTCTTCCTCATCTCCTTTCTTTCCTCACGACCTTCAACCTCACAACATACCCCAGCTGGGGATGCCATAGTCTCACAAAATTATATTTAGCATATTTGCAGCACGTTTGAGAGTGGTAGATAAGCGAGATACTCGAGAAGCGCCTCAATACGAAAAAGACAAAAAACACTCTACTATTGGCCGTAAGAATCTGAATGCTTTACAATTTATTTACGGCCTCCATGGTCGAGTGGTAAGACGCTCGACTACGAATCCAAAGGTCGCGGGTTCAAACCCGGCGTGCGCCAATAACTTTTATTTAATTAATGTGTGTCATAACACATTTAATTCATATAAAAATAAAAGTTTATTTGCGGTACGTTCCAGAGTGGTAGATACTCTAAGTATCGCCCTGGTGAAAGACCTCCATTCAGAATCGAATATTTGCTTGAAATGGCTTAAGCCGTGTTTGGTGACCAGATCTGAATGGCACGGTACTTCCCAACCTTCCTCTTCCCCATCTCCTTCCCCTCCCCACTGCCTTCAGTCTCACAACGTACCCCATTTAAGTATGCCATAATCTCACTGGCTTCAGATGGTTGGGAGCAGTTGGGACTCATGTGTGATATTCTCTTAAACAAAAACAAAAATCTTTATTTTTCCTGTACTGCTGCAAAGATAAATGTGTCAAGTTGTAAGATATTTAAAAAAAACACGAAAAATAAAAAGGCATCTTTCTCTTCTGTTATCGTAAGAAAACCTGCACGTCGGAATCAGTTTATCGCTTCGTAGCGCCCGACACGCGACGTCACGGACCGCTGGCCACGTTCTACGGCCCAAGGTCTACAGTGTGCGTTCTACGGTCTACGTCCTACGTACTACGGTCTAAAGGCGCTCCCGCATCATTCTACAATCCGCCGATCTGGAGGGGCGATCGTTCTAATGCGATGGGAAGGCGAGACAAAGGCTTTCGAGAGGCTGTTTGGCGGAAGAAAATCCTTTTGATGAGCTCGCTCTCTGATTTGATAGGATTTAAACGATTTCTTTAATTTATTTGGCTATGCAAACAAACATGATTGATCAAGGCATCTTTAAACATCATTTGTAGTGAAAGACAGCTTGATTTTTTTCAAACAACAAACAACTCTAGCAGTATTCTGATTGAAAAAAATTCTATAACTCTGTTCCACTTATGTCTACAGCAACAATAATATTTATATAGCGCCGTTTTCGTGTCAGAAACATCACCTCAAGGGCGCTTTACAGCATAATTAACATAATATTTTAACTAAGACTTAATATTAACTTATGTCTAATACTTATAACTAGTGACTTACAACTAACATATTTACATTAATAAATGTATAAAATGGTTGTTGCCCGTGCTGTCGGACCTAGGGTAGAAAAAATGGAGTAAGTAATAGTAAAATATATATAGATAAACTATGTATAGCACTTGGACTGAGTGATCAAAGCTCTAGTGAAATTAATTGACGTTACTTATTTATTTATAAAATAACGGACTAAAGTCCAATTACAAAAAAGACATATAAAACACGAAATGGAAAAAAGGGCAACAGAAAAAGAACAGCAAATATAAGAGAGAACATTCAAGCCATGGTCTAGTCAAAGTTTTGGTAGAGTCATTAAGAATGACAAAAATCATTTAGACTACTAACAAAAATTCAAGACCACGGCTTGAGTTAACAAGTCTTGACATTCTGGACATTGGAGAATTATACTCTTAATTAGTATTGTGATGATTGAGGAACAGCAATTCATTGTTTCTCAGTCTACGGCAATGAATGTTGAACTGGATGAGTTGCAACAGAGAAGGTGAGTCAATAAAACAGTTAATAATTTTGTAAATGAAAATTAAATAGTCTTTGCTACGCTTTTCTAATGAAGACATTTTTCAATAATTGTTCGATTTCATCACATGAATAATCGCTTCTTTCTCGTTATTGTGGGTATGATAATTAAAAATAATATACAATCAAAAGCAGGATGAAAACAGTCCAGTCTCAGATAAATACGATTTTTTTATTACCGTCGCTGGAAAGACAAAAGGGCTTGAGCGACACTTTGGTCAAAGATGAATTAAATATGCAGTTTTGATCGGTTTTTGTTTCTGCGTCGAAAGCTCTGACTGTCGTTTGATTCTGAAGACTTTTGTGGCCCTTCAGCCATCTAAAATATATTTACCATTTGGGAGAAGGCTCGACTTGAGCGACACAAGTTTGAGACTTTTTGTCGCCTCAGGTAACTCAGTGACAGCATCGAGTTACCTGGGTTAACTTTTGTTTCAAAATTTAACCAGGTACTGAAGTCTTATGAATTGTATTGTAAAACAAAAATAAATTTAGAGTGCTCTGGTGTAAACTTGCCGAATTGGCGCTTCAGCCCTTTTGCCTTTCCGGCGACGATATTAAGATGGATTCCACCGCGAGATGTATGATGCGAAAGAATAAGTCGGGGACGGCCGAAGAAGTAATGGAACTATCAAGTGAATCAAATGACCGGTCGGTAGCTGAGTGTACAAACGCGTCGGATTCCCACCCGGGCGTCATGGGTTTAATTCCTCTGCTGGCTAAGTCCTCCATCATTGCACAAGGAACATTTTCCGCTTATTATAATGGCAGTGGGAGTTTTTCGAATATTGACAGGTAACCTGGGAATGTGTGTCTTTCTTTAAAAAAAAATCTTGATTCGGGCCACGTGGAGAGTCAGAATAATAAAAGAGTATGTATGAGACGATGTATGAATGTCGGTGAAACAAGGAGTGTGTGCCAGGGCAGAGTTGCATGGCGGTCCGTCCTCTCTACCTACCCCTGCGGGGAAACGGCGTGATGATTAGTTAGTTAGTTAAGTTCAATAAGAATTTTTCAATGTTTAGATACAGTTGACGGGGTGAAATAAATATATGTTAAATAGTTTTTTCTCTTCTTTCTTTTAAGGTAATTTCGCACTTCTTCATAGGGTCCCGAAAAACTTTATATCCTTCTTTTAAACTTGAATCTTCTTTCGATGAGAGGGTGCAACTCTAGAAGCCTCTCATTTAATTAGCTTAACAGTTTCGACTTTCCTTGAGAATTTTGAATTCTTTGGCACATTCCACCCTTGAGGATCACGGCGTACTTACAGTGTGTAATTTTAACGTTGGTTTGTTGGCAATCTGTAGTCGCGCTCGGCAACGATTCTAAATTACCGACGTTGTCGATAAAATCTATATTGTTTTTCGTGCTTTTTTGTTAAAAAGGGTTACATATATATCGTCGCTGGAAAGGCAAAAGGGTTTAAGCGACACTTTGGAAAAAAATAGTTAAATATGCAGTTTTTATCAGTTTTTTTTCTACATGAGAAAACTCTGACTCTCGTTTGATTCTGAAGACTTTTGTGGCCCTTCAGCCATTTAGAATTTATTCATTTGGGAGAAGGCTTGACTCAAATGATACAAGCTTGGGACGTGTTTGAGCTTTTTGTCCCTTCAGGTAACTCAGTGAGAGCATTGAGTTACCTGAGTTAACTTTTTTTTCAAAAATCCAACCAGGTACTGAAGACTTATGAATTTTATTGTAAAACAAACATAACTTCAAAGTGCTCTGGTGTAAGCTTCCCAAAATGGCGCTTCAGCCCTTTCGCCTTTCTTGTGACATTTTACATATATATATATATATATATATATATATATATATATATATACATGGCCTGATTGAAAGAAAAGGTAAATTTTGAATTTTCGCGGGCTGTATACATTCGATTATCGATTTTTTTTTGTTATGTTGGTACACATATGTTTATCATATGTTAGCATTATCAACCATTTTGGATTAGTGGTTTGTTTTTGACAACTGGAAAGGTTAATCACGTTTTTGTGTGTTCTTCGATTTTTTACTTTTGAAAAAAATGGATCAATTTTTTTTTAAAGTAAAAAATCGAAGAACGCACAAAAACGTGACTAACCTTTCCAGCTGTCAAAAAAAAACCACTAATCTAAAATGGCTGATAATGCTAACAAATGATAAACATATGTGTAACAACATAACAAAAAAAAAATCGATAGTCGAATGTACACAGCCCGCGAAAATTCAAAATTCACCCTTTGTTTTGAACAGGCCTCGTATATATATATTTATTTGTTAACGTGTCTAACTTTTTGGAAATAATGAAAAAATACTCCAAAATCTTGACTATGTTATAAAGAACGAAAGATAAAGGTATTCTAATTGGTAATACAAACGAAGAAACAAACAAAAAATTCAAAGTGCTCCGGTGAATAATTCATAAAATAGCGCTTCAGCATTTTTGCCTTTCCGGCGACGATTTACGAGCATATTTATTTGTTTTTAATGGCGGAGAAAACACAGATCAAGACACTTATCAATAAACAATATTAAACATTAATCACATTGAATTTACCTGCACCCTAACTACTTCTCACGAATTAAGCGAATTCTCACCATACGAGTATTCCTAATTGTGTCGGAAATCATTTGCTTCTAAAAAGCGTCTCCAAGCGTCCCTTTCTAGCGCTTCTTTGGCGGCCTTGGTCCATTGCAGATCCATTTTTTCCTCGACTGGATTCTGTATTTATTTTCCTCAGTTTCATCCCGGGGCGACCATCCGGCCAAGGCGCCTCCTCTCTGGAATTGCCGATAGAATTTTGATGAGCTTCGAGTCTTGCTCTGAATTCTTTTGAGTATTTTGTTTGCCTGCGATCATGCGAAAGTTTATTCTAAGCTTTAAGCTTTTTTAACTCAAAAGCACAATCTTCATCACAATATGTGCAAAAAGTTAAACATGAACTTCCGTGGAATGTTTATTTCGTATTCGTGAAAACTCAGAGCAATAATATATCAGGAGGGATAGCTTTGCGAAACAGTGTAGTCAGGATTGTTGATATTTCCTGACTTGGCTGTGGATAAGGTTTTCATGGACACACCTTTTTACATCTATTAATAGCACATGTCGACAAAATGTAGCGTTTATTTGTAAAACCACTCTTTCACAGTATTGTTATCATGAAAAATATAGGATTTAACCTCAAAAACCTTTGAACTATGTTGTATGACAAAACGCAGAGGGCAAAGTCGCCGGAGACGCGGGAGACGGAAAACATGCTACATACCTAAACGTGGTGTGATATTATGTGACAACTTGTCTTGTCTTTTTCTCTCTCACGGTTTACAACTTAAAAACCCGGAGAAAGTGATTTATCGTAAATTTGTATAGGTCGGGTAAAATATTTAGCTCTCTCTTCATATATATTCTTACTGCAAGCGTAAAAAGCATCAACTTTGTGACTTGCCATAATTTTAATAAAATCTTATTTTAATATTGGAATAATTAAATAAAGGAATAAATAATATAATAAATGTTTTTTAAATTTAAAATATATGTGTACAAAAACAATACAAAGATGGTCGTTAGTTGGTAGGGTGTTCCAAAGCATCGGGTTCTCACTCAGGCGTCGTGGGTTCAATCCTCCGCTACGTCCTCCATCATTGCACAAGCAACAATTTGCACAAGCAACAATTTGCACTTATAATGACGGTAGTAGGAGAATTTGGAATATTATCAGGTTATTCGTAACACAATTTTTTGTCTTCTTTAAAAAAAAATCATATTTTTTATTTCTCTACCCCGGGCTTGGAACCCGTGACTTCTGGGTATACTGCCGAGGAGCTTATCACTCTTACAAGGAAACGTTTAAAATTAAAGACACTAGTTGTGCACACTATATTTCTGATCAATTATCTGAATATTAATCAAAATCAATAATCACCTGTCCAATACATTGATTATAAATAATTTCCTCTGTGAGTACCTATGACCGTACGAGTTGGAACTGATGTTTAATAATAATAATAATAATATTTGGATGATTTGTATAGCGCCGTTTTTGTGAAAAATCACCTCAAGGGCGCTGTACAGATCTATTTTTCTTTTATTACATATTAATTCCTAGTTTAAATAAGAAAATATACAGGAACATACTTACCTGGCAGGTCCCATCAGATAGACACACTTATTAATTTAAAATCTTAATTATGATTTTTATTTATTTTATTTATTTATTTAATTTTATTTGATTTTTTTAAATTTAATTTATTTATTTTTCCGATTTAGGGCATGAGAGCGAAATGAAAAAAATGTACTTTCTGAATTTGTCGTACAGTACAGGATTTGGTTAAAATTTGTATATCTATTTATTTATTTATTTATTTATTTATTTATAAATTAACGGACTAAAGTCCAATTACAAAAATACATATAAAACACGAAATATAAAAAAGAGTAACAGAGAAGAAATAGCATATAAATTGAGATAAATGAAGCGATGACAAAAATAAGGCAAAATAAACATAAGAGAGAACATTCAAGCCATGGTCTTAGTCAAAGTTTTGGTAGAGTCGTAAAGAATGACGAAAATCATTTAGACTGCTACCAAAAATTTCAAGACCATGGCTTGAGTTAACAACATCTAAAGGTGATTCGTCGAGAGACAAAGGATCAAACTTGCAACAGTAAATCAATTATTTAGAAATGCCACCGTAATGTCAAGGTGATCGTCGAATTGTAAATGTATAAATAACACTCGATCGCATGGTGGCATTTTTTGTGCAGGTTTTTTTTTTGTAAGATTTGCATAATATTACGGTTTGTTATTTTGACCGTCGACGTAGCTTTAATTGTAAAAACCCGTAGGTTTCTGTCGATTTAAGACGAATATTATTAAACTAGAGTTGCCCGTGAGAAATCACGGGCTGTTTAATTATGATTATGCATATTCATCATATTGAATCCGTTCAACATCGCTTCTTACGCAGAATCGCGCGGAGATTAGGGCGAGAAAGAGGCGAGTATTCATAATATGATGAAATTGAACAATCATTTAGAATGTCTTCATTAGAAAAGCGTAGGAATGACTTTGAATTAATTTGCATTTTCAAAATTATTAATTGTATAATTGATCTTCTTTGTTGCAACTGATGTAGTTTAACATTGCTTGCCATGATTTTTTTTAATATGAATACCGCACAATAGTCTCAACTGCTCCCAACCGTCTAGAGCCTGTGATACTATGGCATCCCCAAATAGAGTAGGTTGTGAGGCTGAAGGTAGTGGGGAGGAGAAGGAGATTAGGAAGAGGAAGGTTGGGAAGTACTTGGCTATTCAGATCTGGTCACCAAACACGGTTAAAGCCATTTCAAGCAACGTTTCGATTCTAAATGGTGGTCTTTCACCAGGGCGATACTTAGAGTATCTACCACTCTGGAACGTGCCGCAAATATACTTTTTATTATTTTTATATGAATTAAATGTGTTATGACACATTAATTGTATAAAAGTTATTGGCGCACGCTGGGTTTGAACCCGCGACCTTTGGATTCGTAGTCGAGCGTCAAACCACTCGACCATGGAGGCCGTCAAATGAATTGCTGTCCCTCAATCATCACTCTAATAATTATGAGTATTATTCTCCACTATCCAGAATTTGGAAACTTGTTAACTTAAGCCATGGTCTGGAAATTTTTGGTACAAGTCTAAATGATTTCTGTCATTCTTTACGACTCTACCAAAAACTTTGACGTAACCTGGGCTTTGATTTGAATGTTCTTTCTAATGTATATTTTGTCTTATTTTTGTCATTGCTTCATTTAATATTATGTATGTGCTGTTTTTTCTCTGTTTCTCTCTTTTCCCATTTCGTGTTATGTATTTTTATTTGTAATTGGACAATAGTCCGTTAGTTTATAAATAAATAAATGTAAATTGACTTGCCAAGAAAAAATATGAAGCCGTGGTCGCTAAATGACCAGATCTGAATAGGCAGGTACTCCTCAACCTTCTCTCTCTCTCTCGATCTCTTTTCCCTTCACTGTAATCAGCATTCGACTTTTATTTGCATTCCCACGTATCCAGTATATTTTAAATTTGTTTTAACCTCTGATAAAACAAAGCTACCTCG